>JAUIMM010000128.1:21330000-21930000 GCA_031769625.1 Taudactylus pleione
TGTTGACTGTGTAGATGGGAGGTTATTAGTAGAATAGCTTATGGAAGTAATGTGGGCGGTTCTGAAATTTGTTAAACCTGCCTGATCAGGTGAGCTTCCACGGAACGCATGATGGTTTGGAGGCTAGAGGAAAGTTTTGTTGTGTGGTGGGAGGGCATTCCTCAGAGTGGGTGCAGTCCGACAAAAGTTCTTTAACCGTGAATGGGGAGCAGGTAATCAGTGTGGACGACAGACGCAGAGGGGAGGGGTTGAGCTGGGAGATATTAGATATAAAAGAGGAGAGATGTATGTTGGTGTAGTTTGGTTAACAGCCTTACGTGTAAGTAGAAGTATTTTATCTTGAATTCGGTACAGGCACCCAATGTAAGGAATGTCCAAGCGAAGCAGCAGTAGAACGTTTTTTGAGATAGGTCAGTGTAGTCTCTGCATTCAAAATTAATTAAACCGCTTCCTGAGCCTGGTTAAGGGGCATCCTACGACTACATATATGCTTTACTTTTTTGATGTATGGCATGCTCAAGAAAACCATGCATTTAGGTCTACAGGACAAATGAATGCTATTTGTTTCCTGTTACTAAAAGATAAATGTTAATCTTTCACTGGTGCATACTTTTGGTAAGTTCTCCTCTTCAATTTTTAGGCTCTCAGTAATGATATTGTCAGGGTTTCCAGTCGTATTGAAGATTTGGAAAAAGAGTTGTCTGAGAAGAATGGTCAGCTTCGCCAGGGCAGCGCCAATGACCAACAGCGTATACGGGATGAAATTAACAATCTGAGACAAGAGAAAGACCTGTTGTTGAAGCAGAGAGTGGACATAGATGACAAACTGCGGCAAGGGAACCTTCTTTCTGCTGAGGTAACACCGTTTGTATTCTGTACATCCTACTAAACAAGAGCACACGACAAGCAGAAGCACTCAGCTCCATTATACAAATCATAAGCCATGAAGTTTTATTAATGTACAGAAAATACTTCAACGTAGAACAATTATTTGGAACAGTATGGAACTTGCATTGGAAAGCAATGAAATGATGACCTGGGTGTCCTTTTAAAAGAATTGGCACAAGGCAAATGCTCTCTGATGGCCTGGACCAAAAACTGACCCTGAGAACACTACAATTTAATATGTATGTGTAAAATGATAACTAAATGACCAGTCTTTCATTGTTAGGTTCTATGCAAATGCTGTTCTGCTTAAGGATTAATCTAAAGATATTCTAGTGATATAAACTGGTTTGTTGTCCTAAAAGCTTTTGCTGCCTGCCCTGCATGCATTTTCCTCCCAAGAGATGGTTTATTGCTTATTATACTTAATATGATATAATAACAGTTGCCATCATGCTCCTATCACCACACACTTGTGGTTTTCAAGTCTACAGACATCTTTCCCCAGGTATCTCATATGGTTTCCTCCTTGTAGATCAGGCCTCTTTTGGATATTGTTGCGGCCACATCTCTATGCTAATATACAATGAATCTTATGATTTTGATAGAATGACATTGCAAATTCAGTATACACCGGTAGCTTACTGCTACCGATGTAACTGTAACTAAGCACCTGAATGAGGTTGAAGGCTTCTATCCAGCAACGTGTATATTTAAGCAGTAGAACATAGGTTGTTTTTAGACCATGAGTTCTCATTCCTTTCTAAAAGTAACTAATGCCAGTCTCTTGCTTTACCCTTCTCAGGAAGAGCGAATTCTGTTCCAGCTGGATGAGGCTATTGAGGCTCTTGATGCTGCGATTGAGTACAAGAATGAGTCTATCACTCGCAGGCAGCGTGTTCTGCGTGCCTCAGCCAGCCTGCTCTCCCAGTGTGAAATGAACCTCATGGCAAAGCTGAGCTATCTGTCGTCCTCCGAAACCAGGGCTCTCCTATGTAAATATTTTGATAAGGTAAAGTGTCTCTCTGCTGAAAACCAAGATCTGCTGCATTCCATAGTGTTTGCTGAATGCAGATCTAATGCACAGTGTTGCTCAGCTGGACTTTGCAGACTTTCAGACTGTATTGGAAACATTTGTGAGGATATACCCTACTGTAGGAGCCACATGCCTGAAGTGCCCATCAATGCTGGAGCAGCATACTGCCTCTCAGATTTACTATTAGTTAAACTTTTCATTTAGTGATAGTCATTAAACTTTAATAAAACAATTAATTAATCCAATGTAAATTGTATTTGTGTATAATATCATGTTGCATGTAAAAAAAAACACTTTAAAAGAAGCAATGTGTGTAACAGAGATTGTACATTATTATTAATACAGTGCAAGCAGCCATGTCAATTTATATATGTGTTGATCACCAGTGTACTAGAGGGTTATGTTATCCATACCCATCATGTTATCACTATGATATAGTACACTGCAGATGGGCAAGAGGGAAACATCCTTTGGTCTAAGGGGGGTTGGATAGCACCTTGAATTTTAGTGCACGTATAACTTACACAAAGTGAAGGCAGACTTCTTTTTGTGTTGGACCAATATTTATTGGAATGCACATTATTGCATTATCAGTGATATGATCAGTCATTAGATAATTGCTAGGCTACATTTGCAGTGATGGCACTAGTCCTTAGTATGTAGGCTGCATTCTCGGTGATATGATTCACCATCAGGGAATTGATGGGCTACATTTGCAGTGATGGCACTAGTCCTTAGTATGTACAGTGCATCCAGAAAGTATTCACAGCACTTCACTTTTTCTACATTTTGTTATGTTACAGCCTTATTCCAAAATGGAATTAATTCATTTTTTGTCCTCAAAATTCTACACACAGTACCTCATAATGACAGTGTAAAAAGTTTTTTTTGAGATTTTTGCAAATTTAATTAAAAAAACAAACTAAAAAAAACGAAGAAATCACAAGTACATAAGTATTCACAGCCTTTGCCATGAAGCTCAAAATTGAGCTCAGGTGCATCCTATTTCCACTGATCATCCTTGAGATTTTCCTAAAGCTTAATTGGAGTCAACCTGTGGTAAAATCAGTTGATTGGACATGATTTTGAAAGGCAGACAGTGCATGTCAGAGCACAAACCAAGCATGAAGTCCAAGGAATTGTCTGTAGACCGCCGAGACAGGATTGTTTCGAGGCACAAATCTTGGAAGTTCGGAACCACCAGGACTCTTCCTAGAGTTGGCCGGTCGTCTAAACTGAGCGATCGGGGGAGAAGGGCCCTAATCAGGGAGGTGACCAAGAACCCGATGATCACTCTGTCAGAGCTACAGCATTCCTCTGTGGAGAGAGGAGAATCTTCCAGAAGGACAACCATCTCTGCAGCAAACCACCAATCAGGCCTGTATGGTAGAGTGGCCAGAAAGAAACCACTCCTTAGTATAAAGCACATGGCAGCCCGCTTGGAGTTTGCCAAAATGCACCTGAAGGACTTTCAGACCATGAGAAACAAAATTCTCTGGCCTTATGAGACAAAGATTGAACTTTGGCGTGAATGCCAGGTGTTATGTTTGGAGGAAACTAGGCACCGCTCAACACCAGGCCAATACCATCCCTACAGTGAAGCATGGTGTTGGCAGCATCATGCTGTGGGGATGCTTTTCAGCTGCAGGAACTGGGAGACTAGTCAGGATAGAGGGAAAGATTAATGCAGCAATGTACAGAGACATCCTGGATGAAAACCTGCTCCAGAGCGGTCTTGACCTCAGACTGGGGCGATAGTTCATCTTTCAGCAGTACAACGACCCTAAGCACACAGCCAAGATATCAAAGGAGTGGCTTTAGGACAACTCTGTGAATGTCCTTGAGTGGCCCAGCCAGAGCCCAGACTTGAATCCGAGTGAACATCTCTGGAGAGATCTGAAAATGGCTATGCACCGACACTTCCCATCCAACATGATGGAGCTTGAGAGGTGCTGCAAAGAGGAATGGGTGAAACTGCCCAAAGATATGTGTGCCAAGCTTGTGGCATCATATTCAAAAAGACTGGAGACTGTAATTGTTGCCAAAGGTACATTAACAAAGTATTGAACAAAGGCTGTGAATACTTATGGTACATGTGATTTCTTAGCTGTTTTTTTTTAATTAAATTTGCAAAAATCTCAAAAAAACTTTTTACATGTTGTCATTATGGCGTATTGTGTGTAGAATTTTGTGGACAAAAATTAATTTATTCCATTTGGGAATAAGGCTGTAACATAACAAAATGTGGAAAAAGTGAAGCGCTGTGAATACTTTCTGGATGCACCGTAGGCTGCATTCTCAGTGATGTGATTCACAATCAAGGAATTTGCCGTGATGGCACTAGTCTTTAGTGAATATGTAGGCTGCATTCTCAGTGATGTGCTCAGTCATCAGAGAATTGGTAGGCTGCATTTGTAGTCATGGCATTAGTCCTTAGTGAATTGGTAGGATATATTCTCTGTGATGTAATTAGTCCTTTGGGCCTGATTCAGAGATTTACGCTACTGCAATCGCAACTGCGGTCTCTCACGAATCGCAATTGCGAAAATGTGCTAATGTCTTCCAAAGCTTCCCTGAGCATAAGAACGCCCACTGTTGCCTTCTCATATCCATCTGACGTGCAACACCATAAACATCGGGAACATCGATGCAGACCGGACAGGCACGCAACTTCTGAGTCAAGTCTGACCTGTCTCAAACACAGCGTCTCTCCTGACACGCAGATAGCTCTCATGCTGCGAAGGAGACCGCAATGGCTAATTTATGCACGCCCGTGAAACAAGGTTTAAACGGTCAGACACTGTTGCATTTCCTTAGCCGCCCTCTGTTACCTCCCCCATATGCTGACTACCTGTCAGTCACTTTGCGAGTGAATCCTCTCTGTGTATTGGTATGCTGGATTCAATGTGATGACCCTAGTCCTTAGTTAATTTGTAGACTACATTCGCAGTGATGGCAGTAGTCCTTAGGGAATCGATAGGCTGCATTTTCAGTACTGCGATTAGTCCTTAGTAATGCTGTCCATAGTGAGTTGCTCATGTGCATTTTCAATATTGGTATTCGTGGGCTGCAAAGTCAGTGCTGGCTTCCATTCCTAGGAAATTGATGGGCTGCATTCCCATGAAATTTTTTACCCCTACTCTGTTTTGAGATCAGTGCACATTATCTGCAGAACCCAGAGCCAAAGTTACAGAAAGTTTTTTGTTTTTTTTGGCAATAAAAGTAGTAGAATAGCACTGTTTTAAGTTACTTGGCTTAGGGTAATAATACCACAGGACAGGATACCAGATGCTGCTATTCAGGTGTTTCCATACCAATTCTTCATGTTGTGTGTGTATATATAGGTAGTTACACTGCGTGAGGAGGAACACAAACTACAGATCTCCTTCTCTGAGCTGGAAATGAAGCTGGAGGAGCAGCAGCGCCTGATATGCTGGCTTGAGGTTGCACTAGAACGGCAGCGCCTTGAGATGGATCGTCAACTTACCTTGCAGCAGAAGGAGCATGAACGGAACATTCAACTCCTACTGAAGCAGTGTCAAGGTGCAGTTACATAGACTTTGTCTAGATCAAAAGTAGGGTTGTCTGTACCTTTGTAATGGAAAATATACAGGTATATGGGTCATACCTACCGACTTCTCAAATCTCCCTCCCCGGGAAAAGCCTGCGATTTACGGATCTGTGGGGAGTGGGCGGGGCTAAATGATGCGATATACATAATTTAACCCTGCCCCCTTCATATGGACCCATAAATTCTCCCTAGGAAGTGGGAAGGATGCGGGAGATCTGCCTATTCTTTCAGGGGTGCAGGTGGCTACCTGAAAAATCGTGAGTCTCCCGTTACTTCGGGCAGAGTAGGCATGCATGATATGGGCTAATATCACATTTCCAGCATTATATTCCCTCCACTATCATCTTTTGAGTCCATCTAGCAGTTAACCAACTTCACTTTGGAATTTGGAAGTAGTGTTCCGTTCGAGTGATAAGATGTAGAGGTTTATTTACAGAGCGCTTCTGATCGTGTTTATTCCCGATATTTAAAGGGGTAATGCTTTCACTAGTCGTATCTTGTACAAACACGATCAGAAGTTCCCGGTTTTACAACAACAAATTCCATCGCTTGGCTGTACTACTCTGTTGTTCAGCATTTCGGTCACAGTGTCTCGGTGCCTAAGCTTCTCTAGGCTTGGTTGTTCTTCTGAAGAAAGAGAGGAGCGCCTCCATGTGAGTGCTAATGGAACATGTATCAGGCTCTCACAGAGCTTCAGATTTCGATCAGGAGCAGGAGGTTGATTATGTCAGCAGCAACATTATTTTTCTTCTTGGGGTTCCATAGGGTCCACAGGAATTACTGTGGGGTATGTGGTTGGAGTGATCCAGGCACCAAACAGTTACAAGTTTGAGCTCCCGGGATGCACTGTGTCCTCCTCCATATATATCCCGCCCCTGGCTACATGCACTTCGTTTTTTGTTTGGTGCGCAGGATCAGTGCACCTTGTAGACAGGGGACTGTTCTGGCAGTCCCAAGCTTTGTTTTTTTTTAGGTTTTTTTTTTTTTACAATGAATAAGCCGTGCTGCTGCTCCATCTACCCCCGCCGGCGCCACAACACCAGTGAGGCAACTGGTGATTCGGTGGGCGCCAGCGGAGTTTGACTGGATGCTGGGCCCAGGACTGCAGCCAGAAGACACGGGGATGCAAGTAAGGTGGTTTCCCGCTTGCGGGGAACCACGTGGCAGTCCGTGCCTCCGGCAGTGGAGACCTGCCGGAGGTTGCTGTAGTGGGGAACCGGGGACAACTGCTTCTCCCACCAATATGGTGCTGGGGACAGTGGCGGCGGCCATGTAAAAAGCTAGTCAGCCCGGTGGACTGATACAGGCTAGGGGAGGTAGGCTCTCCCCGGCAGCCCCTCCCCCAGCCCAGACGCCGATCCAGCAACGAGGTTTTCGTGCGTCTGGGTTACTCCTCCCTGCCTCCCTATATGAGACGTCCAGAGACCACTTTCAGGTGCTCTACTGTAGCACGACTCTCAGGAGGTTTGGTCAGTCTCCCTGTATACCTCTCCTTTGGTGGCCAGAATTATACAGATCTCAATATACTACTAAGCCTTTGTGCATTTGGTAGTTGACTAAGAGCCTATTGTGTGCGTGTGTGTGTGTGTGTGTGTGTGTGTGTGTGTATATATGTGTTTTATATATTTTTATATATATACAAAAAAGAATTACAGATGCACAACTCCAACATTACTCATATATATATATATATATATATATATATATATATATATATATATATATAACATTTTGCAATAGAATTTAGCAAATAATAAGAGGTTTTGGCATAATCATGGCCATGGTTATGGGCCTATCCACCGCGCCCAGGTAACCTCTGAGGGTAGGTCCCTAAGATACTCTGGTTGAAATCCAGAGCGCAAGACACCCCCAAACCAGCCCAGCTGAGCCACCCCAGAGCATCACTTCAATAAGGAAAGGTGAAGTGTAAAAAGGTGTAGGATAGATGAGAGCAGCTGCTGCTGCATATAGTGAAGTGAAAAAAATACATATATATAAAACAAACAATAGAAGTGGTAAAAGTGCAAGAAAGGAAAAACACTTTTATTATTTGCAAAATTCTATTGCAAAATGTATTATTATATATAATGAGTAATGTTGGAGTTGTGCATCTGTAATTCTTTTTTGTATGTTTGCAACAATAGTTTCCACAGGTAGCACCTCCCATTGTATATATTTTCAGGGTGTGCAGTCTAGGGCCCCCTTTCCACATATTCTATTTAGTGCGCTCCTATGCACACCTGAAGGTGTAAGACACCTTCAATCTAGGCTAGCACCCCTTCCCACCTGTCCCTTATTGGTTTTAAGCAGGGATCTGGCATTCTGACTGCACTTTAACAAGAGGCACAATCTAGGTAAGTCCTAAAAATGTTTACACTGTAGTGCAGGTGTGGGTCCCCTGGATTGCTTTGGTTGGGCTGTTTCAGGGCATCGCATTATATACACATTTTTCTTTCAAACTGTGTCTATTCACTCAGCGATGCAGGTTCTCAGGTCCATGGTGTCCACCTTCAAAATGGTGGAATATGCTCAGTTCCACTCCAGACCACTGCGACAGCTGATTCTCTCCCGGTGGAGCTGGAAGTACCAGTTAATAAGGTTACAGACGATGCGTCTTTCTCCAGAGGTTCGGCTTTCCCTCTCATGGTGGCTGCAGACGTTTCGTCTGAACAGGGTTCGTCCCTTCTGGATTCCAGATTGGGTGCTCCTCACCACGGATGCCAGCCTCCGCGGATGGGGCACAGTGACTGTTCATCACACTTTTCAGGGAAGATGGTCGACCAAGGAGGGTCACCTATCCATAAACATCCTGGAACTTCTTGCAGTATACAGGGCACTCGTTCAGGCACAGGATATACTAAAGGGCAGGCCCATCCAGATACAGTTTGACGACGGTTGAGGTAGGCTACCGCGGTCACATCAGGGAGACACTCGAAGTCTGGCAGCCATAGCGGAAGAGACAAACATTCTGGCCTGGGCAGAATGTCATCTTCCAGAAATCTCTGCAGTATTCATGCCAGGAGTACTCAACTGGGAAGCAGACTTCCTAAGTCGTCAGGATATGCACGCCGGGTAATAGGCTCTTCACCCGGATGTCTTTCAGATCCTAGTGGACAAATGGGGACTACCAGAGGTAGATCTCATGGGCTCAGGCCACAACCACAAGGTCCCCTGGTACGGGTCCAGAACGAGGGATCCCTCAGCCGATTTTGTGGACGCTCTAGCAGTGAATTGGGACTTCAAGCTAGCATATCTTTCCTCTGATCTCCCTCCTCCCAAGGGTCATCAGGAAATTCAAGCAGGAGGGCGGAACAGTAATACTGATAGCCCTTGTTTGGCCCAGACTCCATTGGTTCACCGACCTTCAGAGTCTCTCTATAGAAACTCCATGGCCTCTTCCTCTAAGGCCGGACCGGTTAACACTGTCCCTGCCTGCATCCGGGCCTTTCTCGTCTGTATTTGACGGCATGGCTCTTTAATATTCCGTCTTAAGTGCCAAGGGTTTTACTACCTCTGTAATTCAGACAATGCTTAGGGCACGAAAGCCTTCCTCTGCCCGAATCTATTACAGAATTTGGCACTCGTATTTTCAGTGGTGTTGTCATAGAAAATATGATCCTGAAGTTTTAGGGTCTCACAGTATTGCTTTTCTCCAGGCTGGGTTAGACCTGGGTCTCCGCCTGGCCACCCTGAGAGTTCAGACATCTGCACTGTCAGTTTGGTTTCAGCGAAGGATCGCTCTTCTGTCTTATGTTTGGACAGTTTTTCAGGGTGTTCGGAGGGTTGTCCCTCCGGTAGCTCTGTGGGATTTGTCTTTGGTTCTCAGGGTTGTACAGGCTCCCCCATTTTAATCCCTGAAATCAGTAGACCTTAAGTGGTTGACCGTGAAGACAGTTTTTCTTGTTATTAGCTCCTCTGCCTGCAGGGTCTCTGATTTGGCAGCCCTTTCTTGTCGCTCTCCCTTTTTGATTTATCACCAGTATAGAGCTGTTCTTCGTACCACAGCGGGTTACCTTCCTAAGGTAGTTTGCCGTTTTCATGCATATTGAAGTAATAGTTGTTCCAGTCTTCAGACCTCTCTGTAGGTGAAGCTTCTCTGGATGTTGTACGCGCCCTCCGTATCTAGGTGGATCGTACCAACTCCTTGAGGAAATCTGATTCTCTTTTTGTGTTGTATGGCTGTTATAAGCGAGGCTGGCCAGCTAACAAACATACTCTGGTTAGATGGCTTCGTAAGACGATTTCTAGGCTTACACACAAGCTGATTTCTCTGTTCCAAACACAGTGACAGCACATTCTACTCGATCTGTGGGACCATTGTGGGCGTTTCGTCGTGGTGCCTCTGCTGAACAAATGTGCAAGGCAGCCAAGTGGTTTTACGTCCACACTTTTCTCAAATTTTATGCCTTTGATACTTTTGCTTCTCGGGATGCTTCCTTTGGGTGCCGGATTCTCCTGTCGGCTAAACAGGAGCATCCCCACCCTTAAGGGAACTGCTTTGGGATATCCGCAAGGTAATTCCTGTGGACACTATGGAATCAGAAAAAGAAAATAAGAGATGGTATAACATAACTCTTTTTCTTCGAGGTCCACAGGGCACCCACCCTAACGCACCTGGTTGTTATTGGGTAATCGATTTTCATTTGTATTTCAATGATTCCCTCTTAATAGAGTGTTTCTGGTGTACAATTGTCCTTACTTCTCCTGCCTTGGGCTTGGTAACAAACTAAGGGGTCTATTTACTAAGTAGTGTTTGGAGACAGAGTGAAAAGTGATAAGGTGCCAGCCAATCAGCTCCCAACTGCCATCTCACAGGCTGTGTTTGAAAAATGACAGTTGGGAGCTGATTGGCTGGCACCTTATCACTTTCTTATCACTTTTCACTCTGTCTCCTAACACTGCTTAGTAAATAGACCCCTAAGTGCATGTAGCCAGGGGCAGAGTATATATGTAGGACGACCCAGTGCATCTTGGGAGCTAAAGCTTGTAACTGTTTGGTGCCTGGATCACTCCAACCACATACTGCAAGGTAATTCATGTGGACACTATGGACCTCGAAAAAAAAGAGTTAACAAAGGTATGTTATACCATAACTCTTATTATTTACGAAGCATCGAGCTTCGTAAATAAACCCCTTAGTGTTTTATTGTTGTAAATGCTGAATTGTACACTGCATGTTTAGCTGTTTTGCTTTAAAGCCTTTTTTGAAAACCTAAAGGGAGAGTAGATCGTGGTTTTATTGATAAGTTTTCACTGGGCTGGAGGACTGGATGCGATTTTGAACTTATTTAACGCACCTTGTTGCTGAATGTTGTCTTTCTTTATTTTTTTTCTTTATTTGTTTTTACTCTTAACAGACCAAATGGGTGAGGGGCTGGCTGGAAGTAAGAGACAGTATGAAGGTAGAATCCAGATGCTTGAGAAGGAGCTTGGCTGGTATATGTGGGCACATCAAGAGCTGAGCCAAAGACTAAATAAACTGGCTGTCCCTTCTCTAAACCTTCCTGGAACACATGCAAAAGGTAAGGGCGTTTTCATGAAGCTATAAGACGGTGATTGCTGTTTATTGTATGTTGACTCCTATATTATCTTTAAGGAGATGGAAGAGGTCTTTCTACTGCTGATAGACATGTCTCCCTAGCTGGGTCTGCTGAAGAGAATAATGTTGCTCCTGACATAAATAATCAACCTTCTGCTCCTGATCGAAACCTGAGGCCCAGGGAGGACCTGATACATGTTCCATTACCACCCACATGGAGGCGCTCTTCTCTGCCTTCAGAGGAACAGCCATGCCTAGAGGAGCTTAGGCACCGAGACACTGTGACTGAAACGCTGAACAACAGAGTGGTACAGCCAAGTGATGGAATTTCTCAAAGACCTGTTATGTATCTTCCTAAATCCCGGAGAGATGGTCGAAGATGTAATATAACCATGCCCTTGATGTCTAATGTGGAGATGATTGATGTGAGAAAAAACCCACTGTAGAACTGTCTTAAGGCACTCTTATAAGTGTTTCAAGAGTGCAGACAACCGTATCCCACTACACTGATCACATGGATCTCTATAGACTACATTAAACTACTTGTTTACAGCAAGTTACATATTATTGAATCTTTAGATCGTAGTCATACGATTTCACACGGGAGATAGCCTTCAGCTTCTATCCTTCATCTCCAATACAACCAGGTTACCACCGAACAGACTATTGCAACATTGAACACATTTCCTTTCACCAGCCATTGCCAGGGTATTGTTACTAGGCATCTACCATTTATTTGCAAAGCATGCAACTAATTTTTATTTTTAAAAATGCAATTAAAGTGCACAGGAGCTGATGTCTGCGTGCACCGTTAACACCCAGGCAGGGAACTTACAGCTGCTGCTGCTGTTACTATACTCTACTGTGCAATTTCCCCCCAGCATGGAAGGAAGCTAGGATGTACTGTGCTTTACACTTTAGTTCCTGGGGGTCACAGGAAAGCTTAGGGAGGTCCAAAAATAGTTATGTTTTGTAACAGTTACTATACAGTGCCTTGCAAAAGTATTCAAGTCCCTTTGCAGTTTTCATGTTTTGTTGCCTCACAACCTGGAATTAAAATGGATAGTTTGAAGGTGTGCATTCACAGAACATGCCTACAACTGTGAAGTTGTGTTTTTTTATTTTATTTTGGGAATCAAACAGAAAACTTCAGCGTGTATAACTATTCACCCCCCCTAAAGTCAGTACTTTGTCGAGCCACCTTTTGCGGGACTTGCCACATCTTGCCCCTGGGATTTTTGCCCATTCCTCAAGGCAAAACTGCTCCAGTTCCTTCATGTTGGATGGTTTCCGCTTGTGAACAGCAATCTTCAAGTCTGACCACAGATTCTCAATTGGATTGAGATCTGGGCTTTGACTTGACCATTCCAACACATTTAAATGTTTCCCCTTAAACCACTCGAGTGTTGCTTTCGCAGTATGCTTCGGGTCATTGCCCTGCTGGAAAGTGAACCTCCGTCCCAGTCTCAAATCACAGGCTGACTGAAACAGGTTTTGCTCAAGAATATCTCTGTATTTAGCACCATTCATCTTTCCCTCGACTCAAATCAGATTCCCAGTCCCTGCTGCTGAAAAATATCCCCACAGCATGATGCTGCCACCACCATGTTTCACTGTGGGGATGGTGTTCTTGGGGTGATGGGATATGTTGGGTTTGCTCCAAACATAGCGTTTTCCTTCGTGGCCGTAAAGTTCAATTTTAGTCTCATCTGAGCAGAGCACCTTCCTCCATACATTTGGGGAGTTGCCCACATGCCTTTTGGCAAACTCAAATTGTGTCGTCTTATTTTTTATCACTAAGTGATGGCTTTTTTCTGGCCACTCTTCCATAAAGCCCAGCTCTATGGAGTGTACGGCTTATTGTGGTCACATGCACAGATACACCAGTCTCTCCTGTGGAACTCTGCAGCTCCTTGGTTTTCATGATGTGATGCCTCTTGCTTAGTGCTGTTGCAGCCTCTGGGGCCTTTCAGAAAAGGTGTGTTTATTTATACTGACAGATCATGTGACACTTAGATTTCACACAGGTGGACTTCATTTCACTAATTATGTGATTTCTGAAGGTAATTGGTTGCACCAAAACTTTTGAAGGGCTTCATAGCAACGGGGGTGATTACATATGCACATACCAATTTTCAGAATTTTATTTATAAAGGTACTTTTTTATATATAATTTTTCTCATTTCCATTCACCAAGTTAGACTATTTTGTGCAGATCCATCACATAAAATTCAGATAAAAAAAATAAATAAATTACAACCTGTAATTTACCAAAAAAGGTAAAAAGCCAAGGGGGTGAATACTTTTGCAAGGCACTGTAATAGTGCAGATATCTAGAAAATTCTTTCTTATTGTTCATAGTACAGCGCTCAGTATACTTAGAGGTCCCATAATAGACAAATCTCAGGTGCACAACTCCAAATTATTATTAATATATAAATGCAATAGAATCAATAGAGGTGCTAAAAACCTCTATTGATTGCAAAATTCTATTGCATTTATATATTAATAATAATTTGGAGTTGTGCATCTGAGATTTGTCTGTCTTTGTGCCTGCAATTAGTCTCATCAGGTAGCACCTCCCATTAAATATATTACAGGGTGTGCAGTCCAGAAATCTTTCCCATATAGGTCCCATAATATAAAGCAGAAAAACAAGCCACCTACGTGACCAGAAGTCTGTGTACTCTGGGTATTTTCAACAGTCTGAATTCTGGGGAAAAAATGACTCCAAGCTAAAGATTTCCAGTAGCGCTAATCAGGACCTACTCTTCTAGCTGTTTACTGACAGTGAGTTCTGCTTTGTAACTAAAGTTATAGAGCCACAGATTATCTACCTCATATTCGTGTGCCTACACCTGGACAAAAAATGTAGCGTTTCGGCCACTTCTAATGAGCAACAGGATCACTGGCCATTTTTACTACACATGTAGCAGATACGATCCGTCTATCCATTGGACAGTTGGGGTGATTGGACAAAACACTTCTAGACCACACCGGGGTCAGAACACTGCATGCAAGCTCATAGCAGTGATCTTCCGACTAAATTTAATGAACAAAGAGGTTATATTGAGCTGTTTATTGGGCACTGTGCTCTGTTTGTGATTGCACACTCATCAACACGTATAAAAAGCATAACAAGAACTTTAATAGAACAGAACAAGGAAATATACACAATTTTTATTCTTTGACTCTTTTAATAATGTTTTTCAACTATTTTTACAGTATGTTAACAAACATGCTATCCCTAAAGTGGTCTTGTATTAACAAATTAACAAAATTGTTTGTTTTTGTTCTGTCTAAATTGTCCATTCAGTATTCAGGTTTGTGGTGTGTGACAAAGTTCCTTCAACACTTGATTTATGTCTAACTATCCAGCACATTTTCTAGCATGCGTTGCAACACCCACTGCATTTGTTTCCGTGGAGTTGCCCTACTATACTATAGACGACACTGTTGATTTTATAATCTGTGGAGCAGTTTGGTTACTGACAATAGGCCTGTGCTTGTTGTAGAGTTCTGCTGATTAAAATGAAAGCCTTCTACCAAAGAACTTCATCCTGATTCTAAATGATACACTAAAAACACTTCCTCCCCCAAACAGCATGACCACTTACTCCTTGGTGCTTAGGGTGAGATGTACCTGTAGAGAGAGAGGGGGGAATTCAATTGCCCACAATAATTTTTTGTGCCCATAGGGGTCTATTTACTAAGCCTTGGATGGAGATAAAGTGAACGGAGATAAAGCACCAGCCAATCAGCTCCTAACTGCCATGTCACAGGCTGTTTGAAAAATTACAGTTAAGAGCTGTTTGGTTGGTCCTTTTTCTCCATCCAAAGCTTAGTAAATAGACCCCTCAGTCTTTAACACCAGACCTTTGTTTTACTGCTACTTGGAGGAGAAAAGGTTTACCTTGTAATTTGTCAGGCTGGATATATTCTTTTACAGATTTCTTTAGATTGCAGCCCCATCCTTATTAAATGGTGGCATTCATCAATAATGATCACTGAAAACTGTTGTTTCCATTCAATGAGCTTCCTTCCTGTAAGCACCGTGCTGATTTATTTTACATTTAATAGTACTGTGGTCTGAGATTTAATGTTTGGGAGCATTTTTTTTGAAGCTATGCATAAAAATACAAAATAACAATATATGTCTAAATTATTCCCTAGAGAGGAAACTTAACATTTTCTATCTTATGCAGAACCCTTGTAACAGGTTAAAGATATTACATATACTGTAAAATGAACATGGTTTTTAACTGGGTGAATATTTATTTGTATTTTGCAGTGACAAGACAACTTATTTTCAGTTTAGCTCAGTGTTTTTAAGTTAGTTTAATATTTTTTTTTTCCACTTGATTTCAGTATTTCCTATTTTACTATTTTCTAACAAAATAAAAAAAACCTACATTCACATTTTGTAGACTGCACAAATATACGTGAAATGGTTCAGGCTCTGTGATGTCGCTAGTTCTTCTGAACTGATGGTCTTATATGTGGTGCAGGCCACAAAATGTCTCAACTTTGTGTAGGTGCCCTATTCAAATCATATCCAGCTTTAATAATAATGCAATAAAAAAAAAAAAATTATTATTGCATTGCACAGATCTTTCCCAGCCCATCTATGCAGTGACTGTAGTTTACATGTACATAAGTATTTTTTTACTTTGTAAATAGCTTTTTTGTTTCTTACATTTTTGTGATTTTGTAATTTTGTATTGCATTAAACTCCTATTTAAATGAAAGATGTATTTCGTGCTTATTAGTTTGTAAACTTAAAATACATTTTACTTTGACCAATTATTTTAACCACCCAAGATAGATCTCAATTAGTATAAGAAAAAAAAAAAAAAGTTTTATTCCAGTATTTTAGGTAAATATAAAAATTAAAAAAATCACTTCCACTTACAAACATATGTGTTCTTGGGGGCTATGTAGGAAAGGGTGAGTAATTTGAATTGGATTCTGGAAGACAAGGAAGCAGAGGTAATTAAGGATTCACAAATTGGTGCAGGATATGTAGAGTGGTGAGAAGAGAGAGAATACTCTGAAGTGAGGGTTTAGTGTGTGAGAGGATGGACAGATGGAGTTTGCAGTTGTCGAGATAGGAGAGAGTGTAAATACGAGGCTTGGTTTAATCTTTGGAAATATAATGGTATATTTTGGCATTATTTCTAAGGAGGAGGTGACAGGACTGGGAGAGAGATGGATGTCTCTCTCCCATTGTTACGCCAAGGCAGTGGACTTCATTTACTGTATTCATCATTTGGTCTACAAGGGTAAGATATGTCTTATTGCAGATAATTCAAAGATTTGTAACAGGGTTCATATGTCAGAAGGTGTAAACCAAATGTCTAGTGATTTAGAAAAAAAAATAATAGAATGAGCTAAAAAAAATATTCATTGGGGTCACAAAAAATGTACAAATATAAAATGTATGAATGAGTTTATAGTTGCAGATTAAGGGAAGTAAGCAGTATAGCCAAGCAGTGGGAAAATGGCAATGGGGATACTTGGCTGAATAGGAAGAAGTATTAATAGCAGGAGGAGGAATATTATAGTGCTGCTTTATTGGTCACAGGTAAGCCCTCATCTTGGGTAATTGCACAGGTCTGGAGGCCTTATTTCCATAAAGATGTATTAGTAAGTATTCAGAGGAGGGATACTAAAATGGTGCATGAGCTTCTTTACAAACTTATCAGGAAAGTCTTCAATGGCCGGCCATGTACAAGCTTATCGTATAGACAGTACAGAGGCGATATGACTGAAACATTCAACTATATCAAAAGTATGGATTTCAGGGAGAACAGCCTCTAAAAAGACTTTCTATGTTTATATAAAATATATACCTCATGTTTTCAAATGTCCTGGGGAAATGAATCAATGCTTGATGAGAGGGAAAGTAGCAACCAATCAGCTTCTAACTGTCATTTTTCAAACACAGGGTCTATTTACTAAGCCTTGGATTGAGATAAAGGCTGTGTTTGAAAAATGACAGGAGATGGTTGGCTGGTACTTTATCTTCATCCAAGGCTTAATAAATATACCCCACAGCCTGTAAAGTGACAGAAGCAGAATGGTAAGTACTTTATCTCTAACCATTTTCTCTTTCCAAGCTTTGATAAATCTCCCACATAGAACCATGACATCTGCACATGAAATAGGAATGTCCACACACCAGGGGTGTGCCTTGTACTTCTGAATTGCTAGGCAACCACATAACCCAATCATATAACAATTCCCATAAGTGTCACCAGTAGCAGTTTTTTTTCAGTGTATGGAAAGCAGACATGAACAAGGCAAATCTCCACGATCTGGAATCTTGGAGGTATGGAAACTTAGCTGAAAAAAAAAAGGTTTTGAGCCAGCCAGGAGTCAAACATAGATCCTTCTGATATGTAGTCAGACACGTAATTCATTGCGCCACTGGCCCTTCTGTGGACTCATGTTTGTTCCCCAAATCTCGTTTCTCACAAAATAATTTAAATGTAATATTTTTTACAATTTAAAAACTTTCTAAACAGTGTACTATGCTGATTATTTCTATAGAACTAAACATGGCAAAGTTGAAAGACTAGTCAATGTTTTCTGTTTTAAAGTTTGCTAATATCAAGCACTTGGGGGAAAAAAAAAGCAAACAAAAAAAAATTGAATTATTATCTTTTACAAAACAAAACTACAATTTTCTGTTCCATAGTCTGAATATCCATTGCGCCACTGGCACTGCTGATGGTTAGATACATTATCCATTGCGCCACTGGCACTGCTGACTGTTAGATACATTATCCATTGCGCCACTGGCACTGCTGACGGTTAGATACATTATCCACTGCGCCACTGGCACTGCTGATGGTAAGATACATTATCCATTGCGCCACTGGCACTGCTGATGGTAAGATACATTATCCATTGCGCCACTGGCACTGCTGACGGTTAGATACATTATCCATTGCGTCACTGGCACTGCTGACGGTTAGATACATTATCCACTGCGCCAGTGGCACTGCTGACGGTTAGATACATTATCCATTGCACTGCTGACGGTTAGATACATTATCCATTGCACCACTGGCACTGCTGAAGGTTAGATACATTATCCATTGCGCCACTGGCACTGCTGAAGGTTAGATACATTATCCATTGCGCCACTGGCACTGCTGACAGTTAGATACATTATCCATTGCGCCACTGGCACTGCTGACGGTTAGATACATTATCCATTGCGCCACTGGCACTGCTGACGGTTAGATACATTATCCATTGCGCCACTGGCACTGCTGAAGGTTAGATACATTATCCATTGCGCCACTGGCACTGCTGAAGGTTAGATACATTATCCATTGCGCCACTGGCACTGCAGAAGGTTAGATACATTATCCATTGCGCCACTGGCACTGCTGACGGTTAGATACATTGGGCCTCATTCAGACCCACTCGCAAGCGGCTGTCCGCTCGCAAGTGGGTCGATGGTGTGCACTGCGAACCCTCATGCAGGGTGACTCGCTCACCATAGGTGGCAGGTGCCTCAGGACAGGTAAATCTACTAGATCTCTAGAGCCTGATTTACAGTTGGAGACAACTGCCAGGGCTGCCATCAAGGGGGTACAGCAGGTACTTATACCAGTTCCCGGTGGGCCCAGCTGTGATCCTGGGCCCGGCTCCTGTTGCTACGGCTAGTTGTCCAGATGCCGTGGCATTGGGAGCTACTCACTGCAGTGCAAGTGATTTGAGATGATGATCATCCTATGAGAAGAAACTGAGTCGCAGTGTTCTGTGGCTCCTCACGAGGCTCCTGCGAGGCTGGGAGGCGAAGGGAGAGAGAGAGAGAGAGGCAACAGGATGGAGAAGGAGGGAGACGAGATTTTTTGGGGTGGGAGTTAGGTGGAGTAATGCAAGTATCTGTGAATCCTTCTCTGGCAGTGCTGAGAGTGGGACTCAGAGAGAGAGAGAGAGAGAGAGAGAGAGACATGGGCTGGGTATGGGATGCGGTCAATATCCTGAACGTGGGGTTTCCGGCGGTCAGAATGCTGACGTGGGAATCCTGACACTAGTCACAATATCGGCGCCAACATCCCGACCGCCGGCATCCCAGAGGTAAGTACTGGGATTAGGTTTAGGGTGCGGAGAGGTTGGGTTCAGGCATCGGGGCGGGAGGATTTAGGGTAGGGAGAGGAGGAGGGTTAGGATACCTACCGACAGGTGTCAGTATCCTAACCCTGTGGGGATACCAGCGTTGGGATTCTGACCGCTGGGATCCCGAGTGCAGGCATCCCGTATCCATTCTGCTGGGTATATCAATGTGTCCTCTGAGCCACGTTGGAAGAGAGTCTGGACTGGAGGACAATGCAGTAAAGTGAGGTGTGTTGGACTTTATATGTTTTTTTTTTTATTATTTATTATATTTTTTTGTTATTTTATTCATTTTTCCATTTGTATTTTGACATTTCAAGAACACACTGGATTTATTGTAACTTTACCTTTTTTTTTTTTTTTTTTTTTTCAATGAGATTCCTTTTTCATATTTTTTTTATAGAGCGGTTTCTTAATATCTCCTCATCAGTCTTTAATTAAAGTTTCTTAATCTGTTATTTGAATTTTTTATAATGCTTAGAAGCTGATATAAAAGTTTAAATAAGCAAGTGTGTGTTTTATTTTATTTGTTTGGTTAGTAATGTGATTGGCTTGAAACACAGGTAGATGAGAGTTTATTATTGCCTTCTACAAAGGAGCAGTTTGGTCACAGATGAGTCAATCATTGGATTTCTGAGTAATGTTGGCCATACACGGTGCGATGCATCATGTAATGCGACTGCCGATCCGTCAGCAGACGGATCGTGCTGTCACTGCCGGCATTCGTGCGGTCCCCGCAGACCGCATGATATGCCGGCTCCCCCCTCACACATTTGAATGGGATCGTACATCGCATCCCAGGTCAGATGGTTTTGCAGGAAGACCTGGGGATATGATGTGTGACCCCGCGGGAGCGCGCAGCACGATATCAGGTACAATATCGTGCCCATACATGGCACGTTATAGCACCTATATCATGCCGATCTGTCTGATCGGGTGTATATCGTGCCGTGTATGGCCACCTTAACCCTACAATTACACAGAATGGCTGCGGGAACTGAGATGCTGGAGCCGTTTTGACTACGTAGTGGATTGCACTCTAAGACAGAGATACGAAACGCCTGCTTATGAGTCGTCCCTTCCGTTACCTCTCCCAAACGGTTCCTGCCTGATACTTTGTGAATAAATACCCTCCACAACCTTTGTCGAAAAACCATCGTGGCACATGTGCCATGTGACTCTGACCCATGTGCAGATCACCAATAATCGCTCAATTGCGGGTACATTGGCATTGTAACCATCTCTGAATCAGACCACCTATGATACACACAGAGACCATGCTGACCCCAGGTGAATGTATCGATCGATCCCCGGCAGTGTTTGGAGCAGGGTAGACTTTATTTTCTTGTTTTATTGGCACCTCTTCTAATATTTATGCACATATAGTAGTAATGCTCTACCTACTTTCCCACGACATGAATTAAACTATATTTGTTTTAATTGTAAAGTACAAAAACAATATAATATGCATTTATGTGTATACTAAACATCACAATGGAGCATCTTATGAATGAGGTTAAAAAACAAGTTAACTTTTTGTATTTACTCTTTAAAGTTAACTAATAACAAGTAGTGTGGTATGTTAGGTTGACCTGCATCAAATTGACATGGTCACAATATTAACATGCAGCATGTCGACATTCATAGTGTCTACATGGCTGTCACGTTGGGATGATAGAATGTCGCCCTAGCATCCCTGGTGGCCCAGGGGTCACTTACCTGGTTCTGGCGGCTCCATCGTCTTCTTAGGGGTTACGCGGTTATGTGAGCAGCAGTTTCAACGCAGGCCGGTGACTCAGCTGTGTCGGTGATTATTCTCCCAGTAACCCCTAGTGCCTTACTCTAATCTCCCACCACTCTCCCTACAGCCTAACCCCAAACTCCCGCCCCTCACCCCCTTCCCCGCAGCCTAACCCTAACCCGCCTGGCGGCAGCTAACGCAGACAGACGGCATTTGGAAAATTACGACATGTTCACAAGGCGACATTTCAGATGTCGACATTGTGAACGTGTCAACATACTAAAAATATTGGCACGTGGCAACATTCTATAGTTGACATTATGAATGCTGACATGGTTACTGTAGACCATTTCACAGGATACCAATAGCAAGCTTGTCAATAAAAAGGAGGCTACATTCCCCCACAGTAGTATAATAATGTCACACGCTGCAAAAATGTTTTAACCAAATGAATAATCACTCAAGTGTCTTAAAGTCACAAATGGCAATGTAAAATATAAATCATCATTTTAGGAAAAATTATTACTTAAAAAAAAAAAAAGTGTAGCCGAGCCAGCCAGGAGTCGAACCTAGAATCTTCTGATCCGTAGTCAGACGCGTTATCCATTGCGCCACTGGCCCTGCTGACGGCGGTCTGCCTGACATTAGGCACAGTGGGAAATGCAGACTAAGGACTATTTACCTACTTTTATTTTACACATGCAATAGATTGAACATTGCACTCATTTACCACACGTACAACAGTCTCATATCAGCTGCATTACTCATTTACCACACGTACAACAGTCTCATATCAGCTGCATTACTGCTAGCGTACGATTATGGAATAGTTATAGTATTATTAGAAATAGTAAACCACATTAAATAAAGTAAGCTGCAAAATGCACATAAACACTTGCTTTACGAGAAAACTATTTAAAATGACCGAAATAACATGATGTGTGAGAGCCCTTCCATCACATTTTACTTGCAAGTGGAGCCCTCTTAAAAAAAACACAACGAGCCAGCCAGGAGTCGAACCTAGAATCTTCTGATCCGTAGTCAGACGCGTTATCCATTGCGCCACTGGCCCGCACACTGCTGCCTGCAGAACTCTGCAGTGTTACACGTGTGTAACACAAGTGAGTGTCCATAGAGTGTATAGTACAGAGCAAACAATTGTGATTGTCCATAGTGTTTGTATAGTACAGTGAGCACACACTGAGAAACTGGGGGTAGTTATTTGCTGCTATGTATTCTCAGCTTTCATTTTACATTTCAAGTTAAAGGTTTGGTTTATGTCTGTACGATGCTGACACTTTCACTACTTATGGTGGGATTAAATCCCGTGGTGGGATTAAAAAAAAACTAAATTAAAAAAACACACCGAGCCAGCCAGGAGTCGAACCTAGAATCTTCTGATCCGTAGTCAGACGCGTTATCCATTGCGCCACTGGCCCTGTATGAGCGTAAGTGCTGCCCCCAGCCCTGTAGTACACTCTGCTCCTATGCTACAGTGACTCGCATGTGACCCGTGTTATGTTACATCCCGTGTGTCTGGCTGCCTGAGCACACGCCTGTGTAGTGTAGGGGTATTCTGCATTAGATCATATGTGTGTGGCTGCAGACATTACTATGTAGCCTGGCACTGGCAGGACTCGGGCACCGGCGAGATAAGAGGGCACACATAGCCGGATGGGCGCTGTCTATGTTACCATTACCAATAGATAGTGATGTGGAAGTGACGTCGGGCGCGGGAGATTTGGAACCCGCCGCGGCTTATCTGGGACCGGGTCACCGCTGGCTTTGGACACCCGGAGCTGTGCCCTGTTTGTAACCGGAGTCGGGGTGAGCGCCCTGTGCACAGTCAGTGTTGGTAGCCCGGGGAAGGGGGGTGCAGTCCGTCTCCTGTGGGGACTGATTGCTATAATGTGCTGGCCTGTCCGTACTGCAATGTTATTGTCACTGTCATTCTCCTCTCTGGCTTAGGCATTATTGCAGAGTATTCACCTATCTTTCCTATGGTCCTTATATATATATATATATATATATATATATATATATATATATATAGCGCAACGATACTGTGATATTAGATCGTCTTACAGAGGCCTCTGTGACAGTAAGCTGTAAGTTTTGGGCGTACTACAGGGCATTTTTCAAGGGTCTGTAATGTGGTATAAACTCATGTGTACCTCATGCAGACCTTCTCTCCATACCCAGACCATGCCCCCCGGTATAGATCCTTCGCCAGTCTGTCCTGCCGCCCAATATAGATTCTGCCCCAGACCATGCCTACCCCTTATAGTTCCTTCCCGAAGCCATGCCGCCCTTGTAGATCATTGCCCAGGTCATGACTCCCAGTATAGAAGCAGACTGCAGCCATGCCCCCCAGATAGATATAGATCCTGCCCCAGGACATGCTTCACCTGTATAGATCCTGCCCCCACATCATGCTTCCCCGTAAAGATCCTGCCCCAGGCCATGCTTCCCTCATAGAAATCCTGCCCCAGGCCATGCTTCCCCCGTATAAATCCTGCCTTAAAGCCCATATCCACTACACGAGTAACGAACGACTGTACGATTACGACATCATTATCGTACAATCGTTCATTATACTGCGCAGTGCCCACACTGAACATTATGTTGTTCAGTGCAGGCACCCTCCCTCATCCCCGGGCATGCCCAACCTGTCGATTTTTGGCAGGTTGGGCAGTATGTTTAGGCGATGACCAATGCCGACAACGACCAGCAGGCATATGCACTGCATGATTAATGAGCGATTCAACGATAACGATGTCGTAATCGTCCATTTATATTCTGTAGTGGATATGCGTCATTGGGCCATGCTTCCCCGTATAAATCCTGCCCCAGGACATGCTTCACCCTTATAGATCCTGCCCCAGGCCATGCTTCCCCTGTATACATCATATATAGATCCTGACCCCCCCTTGAGAATTTTAATTATGCTACTCATATTACCTTTATTAGAAGCACTAATGCAATATTTATTTTTTAGAGTGTCTTGTTAAATACTATGGACCAGAAAATCTTGTCTTTAGCTGCTGAAAAGAGAACAGATGAACTTCAACAATACCTTAAGACTGTCCGAGATGCAGAGGTGAGAGTGGTTGCGTAGGCTATAGCGGAGGTACCCAAACTCTTCCATTGATTTAGCACAGGTGACTTAATTAGTACCTCAGTCAATATGATTTAACCATCTGGACTCAAGCATGGATATTCTTAAAACCTGGACTGTAATGGTGGAGCTTTGGAACCTCTGGCCTATAGTAAGGTTTTTCTTGATCATTGTGTTAAAATATTGTCATTAACCATAATTTTGAAAGACTAGTAGTAAAAATCCTACAAAATGATTGCCAGAAACCTGATCTATATAATAAAGCAGATTGCTGATAGAAATGACATCATTAGTCTTTCAAAAATTAAAGCATGCAAACAACTTATATGAAGTTTATGTATCCTGCCATTTCCATCTGCAAAGGCATGCTCAGAACATGTAGACATTTTGTGGCTCCTTATAGATATAATATTAATGAATACACTACATCATTTACAGCCAGCTACTATTGCTGTGCAGGAATGAGCAAAAAAACTAACTCACTTTAAAGTAACATGAAATGTCTAACTGTTGCCTGATGAATGAGAGCCCTTTCATTACATTATTACATGCAAGTTTAAAAAAAACACAACGAGCCAGCCAGGAGTCGAACCTAGAATCTTCTGATCCGTAGTCAGACGCGTTATCCATTGCGCCACTGGCCCGTACACTGCTGAACTCTGCAGTGTTACACACAAGTGTGACAGTCCATAGAGTGTATAGTACAGTGAGCCCACAAGTGTGACAGTCCATAGAGTGTATAGTACAGTGAGCCCACAAGTGTGACAGTCCATAGAGTGTATAGTACATTGAGCCCACAAGTGTGACAGTCCATAGAGTGTATAGTACAGTGAGCCCACAAGTGTGACAGTCCATAGAGTGTATAGTACATTGAGCCCACAAGTGTGACAGTCCATAGAGTGTATAGTACAGTGAGCCCACAAGTGCGACAGTCCATAGTGTATAGTACAGTGAGCCCACAAGTGTGACAGTCCATAGAGTGTATAGTACAGTGCAGTGTTACACACAAGTGTGACAGTCCATAGAGTGTATAGTACAGTGAGCCCACAAGTGTGACAGTCCATAGAGTGTATAGTACAGTGCAGTGTTACACACAAGTGTGACAGTCCATAGAGTGTATAGTACAGTGAGCCCACAAGTGCGACAGTCCATAGTGTATAGTACAGTGAGCCCACAAGTGTGACAGTCCATAGAGTGTATAGTACAGTGCAGTGTTACACACAAGTGTGACAGTCCATAGAGTGTATAGTACAGTGAGCCCACAAGTGTGACAGTCCATAGAGTGTATAGTACAGTGAGCACACAAGTGTGACAGTCCATAGTGTATAGTACAGTGAGCCCACAAGTGTGACAGTCCATAGAGTGTATAGTACAGTGAGCCCACAAGTGTGACAGTCCATAGAGTGTATAGTACAGTGAGCCCACAAGTGTGACAGTCCATAGTGTATAGTACAGTGAGCCCACAAGTGTGACAGTCCATAGTGTATAGTACAGTGAGCCCACAAGTGTGACAGTCCATAGAGTGTATAGTACCATGAGCACACAAGTGTGACAGTGTATAGTACAGTGAGCCCACAAGTGTGACAGTCCATAGAGTGTATAGTACAGTGAGCACACAAGTGTGACAGTCCATAGAGTGTATAGTACAGTGAGCACACAAGTGTGACAGTCCATAGAGTGTATAGTACAGTGAGCCCACAAGTGTGACAGTCCATAGAGTGTATAGTACATTGAGCCCACAAGTGTGACAGTCCATAGAGTGTATAGTACAGTGAGCCCACAAGTGCGACAGTCCATAGTGTATAGTACAGTGAGCCCACAAGTGTGACAGTCCATAGAGTGTATAGTACAGTGCAGTGTTACACACAAGTGTGACAGTCCATAGAGTGTATAGTACAGTGAGCCCACAAGTGTGACAGTCCATAGAGTGTATAGTACAGTGAGCACACAAGTGTGACAGTCCATAGTGTATAGTACAGTGAGCCCACAAGTGTGACAGTCCATAGAGTGTATAGTACAGTGAGCCCACAAGTGTGACAGTCCATAGAGTGTATAGTACAGTGAGCCCACAAGTGTGACAGTCCATAGTGTATAGTACAGTGAGCCCATAAGTGTGACAGTCCATAGTGTATAGTACAGTGAGCCCACAAGTGTGACAGTCCATAGAGTGTATAGTACCATGAGCACACAAGTGTGACAGTGTATAGTACAGTGAGCCCACAAGTGTGACAGTCCATAGAGTGTATAGTACAGTGAGCACACAAGTGTGACAGTCCATAGAGTGTATAGTACAGTGAGCACACAAGTGTGACAGTCCATAGAGTGTATAGTACAGTGAGCCCACAAGTGTGACAGTCCATAGAGTGTATAGTACATTGAGCCCACAAGTGTGACAGTCCATAGAGTGTATAGTACAGTGAGCCCACAAGTGCGACAGTCCATAGTGTATAGTACAGTGAGCCCACAAGTGTGACAGTCCATAGAGTGTATAGTACAGTGCAGTGTTACACACAAGTGTGACAGTCCATAGAGTGTATAGTACAGTGAGCCCACAAGTGTGACAGTCCATAGAGTGTATAGTACAGTGCAGTGTTACACACAAGTGTGACAGTCCATAGAGTGTATAGTACAGTGAGCCCACAAGTGCGACAGTCCATAGTGTATAGTACAGTGAGCCCACAAGTGTGACAGTCCATAGAGTGTATAGTACAGTGCAGTGTTACACACAAGTGTGACAGTCCATAGAGTGTATAGTACAGTGAGCCCACAAGTGTGACAGTCCATAGAGTGTATAGTACAGTGAGCACACAAGTGTGACAGTCCATAGTGTATAGTACAGTGAGCCCACAAGTGTGACAGTCCATAGAGTGTATAGTACAGTGAGCCCACAAGTGTGACAGTCCATAGAGTGTATAGTACAGTGAGCCCACAAGTGTGACAGTCCATAGTGTATAGTACAGTGAGCCCACAAGTGTGACAGTCCATAGTGTATAGTACAGTGAGCCCACAAGTGTGACAGTCCATAGAGTGTATAGTACCATGAGCACACAAGTGTGACAGTGTATAGTACAGTGAGCCCACAAGTGTGACAGTCCATAGAGTGTATAGTACAGTGAGCACACAAGTGTGACAGTCCATAGAGTGTATAGTACAGTGAGCACACAAGTGTGACAGTCCATAGAGTGTATAGTACAGTGAGCCCACAAGTGTGACAGTCCATAGAGTGTATAGTACATTGAGCCCACAAGTGTGACAGTCCATAGAGTGTATAGTACAGTGAGCCCACAAGTGCGACAGTCCATAGTGTATAGTACAGTGAGCCCACAAGTGTGACAGTCCATAGAGTGTATAGTACAGTGCAGTGTTACACACAAGTGTGACAGTCCATAGAGTGTATAGTACAGTGAGCCCACAAGTGTGACAGTCCATAGAGTGTATAGTACAGTGAGCACACAAGTGTGACAGTCCATAGTGTATAGTACAGTGAGCCCACAAGTGTGACAGTCCATAGAGTGTATAGTACAGTGAGCCCACAAGTGTGACAGTCCATAGAGTGTATAGTACAGTGAGCCCACAAGTGTGACAGTCCATAGTGTATAGTACAGTGAGCCCACAAGTGTGACAGTCCATAGTGTATAGTACAGTGAGCCCACAAGTGTGACAGTCCATAGAGTGTATAGTACCATGAGCACACAAGTGTGACAGTGTATAGTACAGTGAGCCCACAAGTGTGACAGTCCATAGAGTGTATAGTACAGTGAGCACACAAGTGTGACAGTCCATAGAGTGTATAGTACAGTGAGCACACAAGTGTGACAGTCCATAGAGTGTATAGTACAGTGAGCCCACAAGTGTGACAGTCCATAGAGTGTATAGTACATTGAGCCCACAAGTGTGACAGTCCATAGAGTGTATAGTACAGTGAGCCCACAAGTGCGACAGTCCATAGTGTATAGTACAGTGAGCCCACAAGTGTGACAGTCCATAGAGTGTATAGTACAGTGCAGTGTTACACACAAGTGTGACAGTCCATAGAGTGTATAGTACAGTGAGCCCACAAGTGTGACAGTCCATAGAGTGTATAGTACAGTGCAGTGTTACACACAAGTGTGACAGTCCATAGAGTGTATAGTACAGTGAGCCCACAAGTGCGACAGTCCATAGTGTATAGTACAGTGAGCCCACAAGTGTGACAGTCCATAGAGTGTATAGTACAGTGCAGTGTTACACACAAGTGTGACAGTCCATAGAGTGTATAGTACAGTGAGCCCACAAGTGTGACAGTCCATAGAGTGTATAGTACAGTGAGCACACAAGTGTGACAGTCCATAGTGTATAGTACAGTGAGCCCACAAGTGTGACAGTCCATAGAGTGTATAGTACAGTGAGCCCACAAGTGTGACAGTCCATAGAGTGTATAGTACAGTGAGCACACAAGTGTGACAGTCCATAGAGTGTATAGTACAGTGAGCACACAAGTGTGACAGTCCATAGAGTGTATAGTACAGTGAGCCCACAAGTGTGACACTCCATAGAGCAGTGATTCCCAACCTCAGTCCTCAAGGCACACTAACAGTCCTGGTTTTAGTGATATCCATGATTGTGCACAGATGGTTATATCAAAATAACTAAGGTACTAAATAAGTCACCTGTGCTCAACTATGGCTATCCTTAAAACCTGGACTGTTAGTGTGCCTTGAGGACCGTGGTTGGGAATCCCTGCCATAGAGTGTATAGTACAGTGAGCCCACAAGTGTGACACTCCATAGAGTGTATAGTACAGTGAGCACTCAAGTGTGACAGTCCATAGAGTGTATAGTACAGTGAGCACACAAGTGTGACAGTCCATAGAGTGTATAGTACAGTGAGCCCACAAGTGTGACAGTCCATAGTGTATAGTACATTGAGCCCACAAGTGTGACAGTCCATAGAGTGTATAGTACATTGAGCCCACAAGTGTGACAGTCCATAGAGTGTATAGTACAGTGAGCCCACAAGTGTGACACTCCATAGAGTGTATAGTACAGTGAGCACACAAGTGTGACAGTCCATAGAGTGTATAGTACAGTGAGCCCACAAGTGCGACAGTCCATAGTGTATAGTACAGTGAGCCCACAAGTGTGACAGTCCATAGAGTGTATAGTACAGTGCAGTGTTACACACAAGTGTGACAGTCCATAGAGTGTATAGTACAGTGAGCCCACAAGTGTGACAGTCCATAGAGTGTATAGTACAGTGCAGTGTTACACACAAGTGTGACAGTCCATAGAGTGTATAGTACAGTGAGCCCACAAGTGCGACAGTCCATAGTGTATAGTACAGTGAGCCCACAAGTGTGACAGTCCATAGAGTGTATAGTACAGTGCAGTGTTACACACAAGTGTGACAGTCCATAGAGTGTATAGTACAGTGAGCCCACAAGTGTGACAGTCCATAGAGTGTATAGTACAGTGAGCACACAAGTGTGACAGTCCATAGTGTATAGTACAGTGAGCCCACAAGTGTGACAGTCCATAGAGTGTATAGTACAGTGAGCCCACAAGTGTGACAGTCCATAGAGTGTATAGTACAGTGAGCCCACAAGTGTGACAGTCCATAGTGTATAGTACAGTGAGCCCACAAGTGTGACAGTCCATAGTGTATAGTACAGTGAGCCCACAAGTGTGACAGTCCATAGAGTGTATAGTACCATGAGCACACAAGTGTGACAGTGTATAGTACAGTGAGCCCACAAGTGTGACAGTCCATAGAGTGTATAGTACAGTGAGCACACAAGTGTGACAGTCCATAGAGTGTATAGTACAGTGAGCACACAAGTGTGACAGTCCATAGAGTGTATAGTACAGTGAGCCCACAAGTGTGACAGTCCATAGAGTGTATAGTACATTGAGCCCACAAGTGTGACAGTCCATAGAGTGTATAGTACAGTGAGCCCACAAGTGCGACAGTCCATAGTGTATAGTACAGTGAGCCCACAAGTGTGACAGTCCATAGAGTGTATAGTACAGTGCAGTGTTACACACAAGTGTGACAGTCCATAGAGTGTATAGTACAGTGAGCCCACAAGTGTGACAGTCCATAGAGTGTATAGTACAGTGAGCACACAAGTGTGACAGTCCATAGTGTATAGTACAGTGAGCCCACAAGTGTGACAGTCCATAGAGTGTATAGTACAGTGAGCCCACAAGTGTGACAGTCCATAGAGTGTATAGTACAGTGAGCCCACAAGTGTGACAGTCCATAGTGTATAGTACAGTGAGCCCATAAGTGTGACAGTCCATAGTGTATAGTACAGTGAGCCCACAAGTGTGACAGTCCATAGAGTGTATAGTACCATGAGCACACAAGTGTGACAGTGTATAGTACAGTGAGCCCACAAGTGTGACAGTCCATAGAGTGTATAGTACAGTGAGCACACAAGTGTGACAGTCCATAGAGTGTATAGTACAGTGAGCACACAAGTGTGACAGTCCATAGAGTGTATAGTACAGTGCAGTGTTACACACAAGTGTGACAGTCCATAGAGTGTATAGTACAGTGAGCCCACAAGTGTGACAGTCCATAGAGTGTATAGTACAGTGCAGTGTTACACACAAGTGTGACAGTCCATAGAGTGTATAGTACAGTGAGCCCACAAGTGCGACAGTCCATAGTGTATAGTACAGTGAGCCCACAAGTGTGACAGTCCATAGAGTGTATAGTACAGTGCAGTGTTACACACAAGTGTGACAGTCCATAGAGTGTATAGTACAGTGAGCCCACAAGTGTGACAGTCCATAGAGTGTATAGTACAGTGAGCACACAAGTGTGACAGTCCATAGTGTATAGTACAGTGAGCCCACAAGTGTGACAGTCCATAGAGTGTATAGTACAGTGAGCCCACAAGTGTGACAGTCCATAGAGTGTATAGTACAGTGAGCCCACAAGTGTGACAGTCCATAGTGTATAGTACAGTGAGCCCACAAGTGTGACAGTCCATAGTGTATAGTACAGTGAGCCCACAAGTGTGACAGTCCATAGAGTGTATAGTACCATGAGCACACAAGTGTGACAGTGTATAGTACAGTGAGCCCACAAGTGTGACAGTCCATAGAGTGTATAGTACAGTGAGCACACAAGTGTGACAGTCCATAGAGTGTATAGTACAGTGAGCACACAAGTGTGACAGTCCATAGAGTGTATAGTACAGTGAGCCCACAAGTGTGACAGTCCATAGAGTGTATAGTACATTGAGCCCACAAGTGTGACAGTCCATAGAGTGTATAGTACAGTGAGCCCACAAGTGCGACAGTCCATAGTGTATAGTACAGTGAGCCCACAAGTGTGACAGTCCATAGAGTGTATAGTACAGTGCAGTGTTACACACAAGTGTGACAGTCCATAGAGTGTATAGTACAGTGAGCCCACAAGTGTGACAGTCCATAGAGTGTATAGTACAGTGAGCACACAAGTGTGACAGTCCATAGTGTATAGTACAGTGAGCCCACAAGTGTGACAGTCCATAGAGTGTATAGTACAGTGAGCCCACAAGTGTGACAGTCCATAGAGTGTATAGTACAGTGAGCCCACAAGTGTGACAGTCCATAGTGTATAGTACAGTGAGCCCATAAGTGTGACAGTCCATAGTGTATAGTACAGTGAGCCCACAAGTGTGACAGTCCATAGAGTGTATAGTACCATGAGCACACAAGTGTGACAGTGTATAGTACAGTGAGCCCACAAGTGTGACAGTCCATAGAGTGTATAGTACAGTGAGCACACAAGTGTGACAGTCCATAGAGTGTATAGTACAGTGAGCACACAAGTGTGACAGTCCATAGAGTGTATAGTACAGTGAGCCCACAAGTGTGACAGTCCATAGAGTGTATAGTACAGTGCAGTGTTACACACAAGTGTGACAGTCCATAGAGTGTATAGTACAGTGAGCCCACAAGTGTGACAGTCCATAGAGTGTATAGTACAGTGCAGTGTTACACACAAGTGTGACAGTCCATAGAGTGTATAGTACAGTGAGCCCACAAGTGCGACAGTCCATAGTGTATAGTACAGTGAGCCCACAAGTGTGACAGTCCATAGAGTGTATAGTACAGTGCAGTGTTACACACAAGTGTGACAGTCCATAGAGTGTATAGTACAGTGAGCCCACAAGTGTGACAGTCCATAGAGTGTATAGTACAGTGAGCACACAAGTGTGACAGTCCATAGTGTATAGTACAGTGAGCCCACAAGTGTGACAGTCCATAGAGTGTATAGTACAGTGAGCCCACAAGTGTGACAGTCCATAGAGTGTATAGTACAGTGAGCACACAAGTGTGACAGTCCATAGAGTGTATAGTACAGTGAGCACACAAGTGTGACAGTCCATAGAGTGTATAGTACAGTGAGCCCACAAGTGTGACACTCCATAGAGCAGTGATTCCCAACCTCAGTCCTCAAGGCACACTAACAGTCCTGGTTTTAGTGATATCCATGATTGTGCACAGATGGTTATATCAAAATAACTAAGGTACTAAATAAGTCACCTGTGCTCAACTATGGCTATCCTTAAAACCTGGACTGTTAGTGTGCCTTGAGGACCGTGGTTGGGAATCCCTGCCATAGAGTGTATAGTACAGTGAGCCCACAAGTGTGACACTCCATAGAGTGTATAGTACAGTGAGCACTCAAGTGTGACAGTCCATAGAGTGTATAGTACAGTGAGCACACAAGTGTGACAGTCCATAGAGTGTATAGTACAGTGAGCCCACAAGTGTGACAGTCCATAGTGTATAGTACATTGAGCCCACAAGTGTGACAGTCCATAGAGTGTATAGTACATTGAGCCCACAAGTGTGACAGTCCATAGAGTGTATAGTACAGTGAGCCCACAAGTGTGACACTCCATAGAGTGTATAGTACAGTGAGCACACAAGTGTGACAGTCCATAGAGTGTATAGTACAGTGAGCCCACAAGTGCGACAGTCCATAGTGTATAGTACAGTGAGCCCACAAGTGTGACAGTCCATAGAGTGTATAGTACAGTGCAGTGTTACACACAAGTGTGACAGTCCATAGAGTGTATAGTACAGTGAGCCCACAAGTGTGACAGTCCATAGAGTGTATAGTACAGTGCAGTGTTACACACAAGTGTGACAGTCCATAGAGTGTATAGTACAGTGAGCCCACAAGTGCGACAGTCCATAGTGTATAGTACAGTGAGCCCACAAGTGTGACAGTCCATAGAGTGTATAGTACAGTGCAGTGTTACACACAAGTGTGACAGTCCATAGAGTGTATAGTACAGTGAGCCCACAAGTGTGACAGTCCATAGAGTGTATAGTACAGTGAGCACACAAGTGTGACAGTCCATAGTGTATAGTACAGTGAGCCCACAAGTGTGACAGTCCATAGAGTGTATAGTACAGTGAGCCCACAAGTGTGACAGTCCATAGAGTGTATAGTACAGTGAGCCCACAAGTGTGACAGTCCATAGTGTATAGTACAGTGAGCCCACAAGTGTGACAGTCCATAGTGTATAGTACAGTGAGCCCACAAGTGTGACAGTCCATAGAGTGTATAGTACCATGAGCACACAAGTGTGACAGTGTATAGTACAGTGAGCCCACAAGTGTGACAGTCCATAGAGTGTATAGTACAGTGAGCACACAAGTGTGACAGTCCATAGAGTGTATAGTACAGTGAGCACACAAGTGTGACAGTCCATAGAGTGTATAGTACAGTGAGCCCACAAGTGTGACAGTCCATAGAGTGTATAGTACATTGAGCCCACAAGTGTGACAGTCCATAGAGTGTATAGTACAGTGAGCCCACAAGTGCGACAGTCCATAGTGTATAGTACAGTGAGCCCACAAGTGTGACAGTCCATAGAGTGTATAGTACAGTGCAGTGTTACACACAAGTGTGACAGTCCATAGAGTGTATAGTACAGTGAGCCCACAAGTGTGACAGTCCATAGAGTGTATAGTACAGTGAGCACACAAGTGTGACAGTCCATAGTGTATAGTACAGTGAGCCCACAAGTGTGACAGTCCATAGAGTGTATAGTACAGTGAGCCCACAAGTGTGACAGTCCATAGAGTGTATAGTACAGTGAGCCCACAAGTGTGACAGTCCATAGTGTATAGTACAGTGAGCCCATAAGTGTGACAGTCCATAGTGTATAGTACAGTGAGCCCACAAGTGTGACAGTCCATAGAGTGTATAGTACCATGAGCACACAAGTGTGACAGTGTATAGTACAGTGAGCCCACAAGTGTGACAGTCCATAGAGTGTATAGTACAGTGAGCACACAAGTGTGACAGTCCATAGAGTGTATAGTACAGTGAGCACACAAGTGTGACAGTCCATAGAGTGTATAGTACAGTGAGCCCACAAGTGTGACAGTCCATAGAGTGTATAGTACATTGAGCCCACAAGTGTGACAGTCCATAGAGTGTATAGTACAGTGAGCCCACAAGTGCGACAGTCCATAGTGTATAGTACAGTGAGCCCACAAGTGTGACAGTCCATAGAGTGTATAGTACAGTGCAGTGTTACACACAAGTGTGACAGTCCATAGAGTGTATAGTACAGTGAGCCCACAAGTGTGACAGTCCATAGAGTGTATAGTACAGTGCAGTGTTACACACAAGTGTGACAGTCCATAGAGTGTATAGTACAGTGAGCCCACAAGTGCGACAGTCCATAGTGTATAGTACAGTGAGCCCACAAGTGTGACAGTCCATAGAGTGTATAGTACAGTGCAGTGTTACACACAAGTGTGACAGTCCATAGAGTGTATAGTACAGTGAGCCCACAAGTGTGACAGTCCATAGAGTGTATAGTACAGTGAGCACACAAGTGTGACAGTCCATAGTGTATAGTACAGTGAGCCCACAAGTGTGACAGTCCATAGAGTGTATAGTACAGTGAGCCCACAAGTGTGACAGTCCATAGAGTGTATAGTACAGTGAGCCCACAAGTGTGACAGTCCATAGTGTATAGTACAGTGAGCCCACAAGTGTGACAGTCCATAGTGTATAGTACAGTGAGCCCACAAGTGTGACAGTCCATAGAGTGTATAGTACCATGAGCACACAAGTGTGACAGTGTATAGTACAGTGAGCCCACAAGTGTGACAGTCCATAGAGTGTATAGTACAGTGAGCACACAAGTGTGACAGTCCATAGAGTGTATAGTACAGTGAGCACACAAGTGTGACAGTCCATAGAGTGTATAGTACAGTGAGCCCACAAGTGTGACAGTCCATAGAGTGTATAGTACATTGAGCCCACAAGTGTGACAGTCCATAGAGTGTATAGTACAGTGAGCCCACAAGTGCGACAGTCCATAGTGTATAGTACAGTGAGCCCACAAGTGTGACAGTCCATAGAGTGTATAGTACAGTGCAGTGTTACACACAAGTGTGACAGTCCATAGAGTGTATAGTACAGTGAGCCCACAAGTGTGACAGTCCATAGAGTGTATAGTACAGTGAGCACACAAGTGTGACAGTCCATAGTGTATAGTACAGTGAGCCCACAAGTGTGACAGTCCATAGAGTGTATAGTACAGTGAGCCCACAAGTGTGACAGTCCATAGAGTGTATAGTACAGTGAGCCCACAAGTGTGACAGTCCATAGAGTGTATAGTACAGTGAGCCCACAAGTGTGACAGTCCATAGTGTATAGTACAGTGAGCCCATAAGTGTGACAGTCCATAGTGTATAGTACAGTGAGCCCACAAGTGTGACAGTCCATAGAGTGTATAGTACCATGAGCACACAAGTGTGACAGTGTATAGTACAGTGAGCCCACAAGTGTGACAGTCCATAGAGTGTATAGTACAGTGAGCACACAAGTGTGACAGTCCATAGAGTGTATAGTACAGTGAGCACACAAGTGTGACAGTCCATAGAGTGTATAGTACAGTGAGCCCACAAGTGTGACAGTCCATAGAGTGTATAGTACATTGAGCCCACAAGTGTGACAGTCCATAGAGTGTATAGTACAGTGAGCCCACAAGTGCGACAGTCCATAGTGTATAGTACAGTGAGCCCACAAGTGTGACAGTCCATAGAGTGTATAGTACAGTGCAGTGTTACACACAAGTGTGACAGTCCATAGAGTGTATAGTACAGTGAGCCCACAAGTGTGACAGTCCATAGAGTGTATAGTACAGTGCAGTGTTACACACAAGTGTGACAGTCCATAGAGTGTATAGTACAGTGAGCCCACAAGTGCGACAGTCCATAGTGTATAGTACAGTGAGCCCACAAGTGTGACAGTCCATAGAGTGTATAGTACAGTGCAGTGTTACACACAAGTGTGACAGTCCATAGAGTGTATAGTACAGTGAGCCCACAAGTGTGACAGTCCATAGAGTGTATAGTACAGTGAGCACACAAGTGTGACAGTCCATAGTGTATAGTACAGTGAGCCCACAAGTGTGACAGTCCATAGAGTGTATAGTACAGTGAGCCCACAAGTGTGACAGTCCATAGAGTGTATAGTACAGTGAGCCCACAAGTGTGACAGTCCATAGAGTGTATAGTACAGTGAGCCCACAAGTGTGACAGTCCATAGTGTATAGTACAGTGAGCCCATAAGTGTGACAGTCCATAGTGTATAGTACAGTGAGCCCACAAGTGTGACAGTCCATAGAGTGTATAGTACCATGAGCACACAAGTGTGACAGTGTATAGTACAGTGAGCCCACAAGTGTGACAGTCCATAGAGTGTATAGTACAGTGAGCACACAAGTGTGACAGTCCATAGAGTGTATAGTACAGTGAGCACACAAGTGTGACAGTCCATAGAGTGTATAGTACAGTGAGCCCACAAGTGTGACAGTCCATAGAGTGTATAGTACATTGAGCCCACAAGTGTGACAGTCCATAGAGTGTATAGTACAGTGAGCCCACAAGTGCGACAGTCCATAGTGTATAGTACAGTGAGCCCACAAGTGTGACAGTCCATAGAGTGTATAGTACAGTGCAGTGTTACACACAAGTGTGACAGTCCATAGAGTGTATAGTACAGTGAGCCCACAAGTGTGACAGTCCATAGAGTGTATAGTACAGTGCAGTGTTACACACAAGTGTGACAGTCCATAGAGTGTATAGTACAGTGAGCCCACAAGTGCGACAGTCCATAGTGTATAGTACAGTGAGCCCACAAGTGTGACAGTCCATAGAGTGTATAGTACAGTGCAGTGTTACACACAAGTGTGACAGTCCATAGAGTGTATAGTACAGTGAGCCCACAAGTGTGACAGTCCATAGAGTGTATAGTACAGTGAGCACACAAGTGTGACAGTCCATAGTGTATAGTACAGTGAGCCCACAAGTGTGACAGTCCATAGAGTGTATAGTACAGTGAGCCCACAAGTGTGACAGTCCATAGAGTGTATAGTACAGTGAGCCCACAAGTGTGACAGTCCATAGTGTATAGTACAGTGAGCCCACAAGTGTGACAGTCCATAGTGTATAGTACAGTGAGCCCACAAGTGTGACAGTCCATAGAGTGTATAGTACCATGAGCACACAAGTGTGACAGTGTATAGTACAGTGAGCCCACAAGTGTGACAGTCCATAGAGTGTATAGTACAGTGAGCACACAAGTGTGACAGTCCATAGAGTGTATAGTACAGTGAGCACACAAGTGTGACAGTCCATAGAGTGTATAGTACAGTGAGCCCACAAGTGTGACAGTCCATAGAGTGTATAGTACATTGAGCCCACAAGTGTGACAGTCCATAGAGTGTATAGTACAGTGAGCCCACAAGTGCGACAGTCCATAGTGTATAGTACAGTGAGCCCACAAGTGTGACAGTCCATAGAGTGTATAGTACAGTGCAGTGTTACACACAAGTGTGACAGTCCATAGAGTGTATAGTACAGTGAGCCCACAAGTGTGACAGTCCATAGAGTGTATAGTACAGTGAGCACACAAGTGTGACAGTCCATAGTGTATAGTACAGTGAGCCCACAAGTGTGACAGTCCATAGAGTGTATAGTACAGTGAGCCCACAAGTGTGACAGTCCATAGAGTGTATAGTACAGTGAGCCCACAAGTGTGACAGTCCATAGTGTATAGTACAGTGAGCCCACAAGTGTGACAGTCCATAGTGTATAGTACAGTGAGCCCACAAGTGTGACAGTCCATAGAGTGTATAGTACCATGAGCACACAAGTGTGACAGTGTATAGTACAGTGAGCCCACAAGTGTGACAGTCCATAGAGTGTATAGTACAGTGAGCACACAAGTGTGACAGTCCATAGAGTGTATAGTACAGTGAGCACACAAGTGTGACAGTCCATAGAGTGTATAGTACAGTGAGCCCACAAGTGTGACAGTCCATAGAGTGTATAGTACATTGAGCCCACAAGTGTGACAGTCCATAGAGTGTATAGTACAGTGAGCCCACAAGTGCGACAGTCCATAGTGTATAGTACAGTGAGCCCACAAGTGCGACAGTCCATAGAGTGTATAGTACAGTGCAGTGTTACACACAAGTGTGACAGTCCATAGAGTGTATAGTACAGTGAGCCCACAAGTGTGACAGTCCATAGAGTGTATAGTACAGTGCAGTGTTACACACAAGTGTGACAGTCCATAGAGTGTATAGTACAGTGAGCCCACAAGTGCGACAGTCCATAGTGTATAGTACAGTGAGCCCACAAGTGTGACAGTCCATAGAGTGTATAGTACAGTGCAGTGTTACACACAAGTGTGACAGTCCATAGAGTGTATAGTACAGTGAGCCCACAAGTGTGACAGTCCATAGAGTGTATAGTACAGTGAGCACACAAGTGTGACAGTCCATAGTGTATAGTACAGTGAGCCCACAAGTGTGACAGTCCATAGAGTGTATAGTACAGTGAGCCCACAAGTGTGACAGTCCATAGAGTGTATAGTACAGTGAGCACACAAGTGTGACAGTCCATAGAGTGTATAGTACAGTGAGCACACAAGTGTGACAGTCCATAGAGTGTATAGTACAGTGAGCCCACAAGTGTGACACTCCATAGAGCAGTGATTCCCAACCTCAGTCCTCAAGGCACACTAACAGTCCTGGTTTTAGTGATATCCATGATTGTGCACAGATGGTTATATCAAAATAACTAAGGTACTAAATAAGTCACCTGTGCTCAACTATGGCTATCCTTAAAACCTGGACTGTTAGTGTGCCTTGAGGACCGTGGTTGGGAATCCCTGCCATAGAGTGTATAGTACAGTGAGCCCACAAGTGTGACACTCCATAGAGTGTATAGTACAGTGAGCACTCAAGTGTGACAGTCCATAGAGTGTATAGTACAGTGAGCACACAAGTGTGACAGTCCATAGAGTGTATAGTACAGTGAGCCCACAAGTGTGACAGTCCATAGTGTATAGTACATTGAGCCCACAAGTGTGACAGTCCATAGAGTGTATAGTACATTGAGCCCACAAGTGTGACAGTCCATAGAGTGTATAGTACAGTGAGCCCACAAGTGTGACACTCCATAGAGTGTATAGTACAGTGAGCACACAAGTGTGACAGTCCATAGAGTGTATAGTACAGTGAGCACACAAGTGTGACAGTCCATAGAGTGTATAGTACAGTGAGCCCACAAGTGTGACAGTCCATAGAGTGTGTAGTACAGTGATCCCACAAGTGTGACAGTCCATAGAGTGTATAGTACAGTGAACACACATTGAGACATTGGGAATAGTTATTTGCTGCTATGACTTTTTAATATTCTCTCAATTTTCATTTTACATTTCAAGTTAAGATCTTTTTCCTGAAGGTTTGGTACGATGCTGAGACTTTCACTACTTATGATACCGTGATGGGATCTTTTTTCTTTAAGTCACTTTGTTGTACGCTGAGAGCATTTGGATTAAATGTTTAATTTTTGATACTCCCTGTTAAAAATACTGCTTGGTACATTCTAAAATTGTTGCAAGCCACATCCATGCTGTGATCAGAACTTCTCTCCTGAAGTACACTTGCAACGTTTACTGTACGTAACTAGTGTTCCTCATTCACTGACATACATTTAACCAGCCACAAGACATTAGGATTTACCTACAAACTTATTTTTGGGTTTTAGATTGTCTCTCTATTTCTTGTTTCAGCTGGTAAAGCTCATCAGTAAACATGCAGTAAATGGGAAGGAGCCTGGGGCACTATTGCGTGGTATTTTTAAAGGTAAATATATTTGTATAAAATATTTTTATGTTTGGTGATGGAATTACACAAAGTGTTCAAATAGAAGCTCATACAGAACAATGTAATGTCATTTGTTTATGCTCATTAAAAAGTTGACTTTTCCTCCCATATTTCGTGACTGTTACATTGGGGCCTCCGCACATTTTTAATTTAATTTTTTTGTGTGCAGGGTCTCCATGTTCTGAGGATGTAGCCATTCGCCGGAGGGTTGCTGCCTATAAACACTGCATGGAACTTGTGGAATCTGGAGACTTGCAGAGAGAAGTGGCTGCTGAAATTGTGGGGCTGTTAATGCTGGAGGTAAAGCCCGCACGCACCTTTACATGTTGTGTGTTTTATAAATATCACAATTATGAAATTCACTACTCTGTGACAAAAGCTCATTTTAGTCTTTTAAGTTAAATTGGTTTTCTAATCTCCTCCATCTGGGGACAAGGGGGTTAGTTAAAGGTCACTAGCACTTAATTAGACTACTTAATTCTGTATAAAAGATCCTCCCGTATACCCCCTCCTTGGTTTTCAGTTAATTGCTGCAAAGTTAGTTTTACTTTTATATTTTGTTAGCAGGGAGTCCATCTGAAGATAGGCAAGTTTAGTGGAAATACAGGGAGCTAGCGAACAGTAGCTGGGAGACCAGATCCTTCATGGTCATAGTCTTCTTCACTGCTGGAACCTGCACACCTCCCATTCCAGCCAACTTCTCCCTCAGCCAGGTACAGCTACAGACACTACCAGCCCTGGGAACAGTGCAGCAGGACCACAGTGAGAGGGATAAGGCCTGGCATGGAGTTATCCAGATAATGTAGTGAGTAAGAAAGCGTGTCTCCACTGAGGCCTCAGCTTTGCTATCTGTACATTCCCAAATGCTGGAACCCTTAAGAATAGTATGGAGCAGGACATTGAGGCTATTCTTAAATCTATTTATGTTGTGGCTGTTGCCGCTTTGTAACCCATTACTGATTTAATTTTTGGCAATATGACCAATTCAATCTGAGCAACTTCTGCAGTGTTTGTAGTCAAGGAGGCTTAGGTCTGAATTGTCACCTTAGTTGACCACATGTGAGAGGCATTTTAGTATTTGGGGGATGCTGTTGTAATTGGGACCAGAGTTTCAGCCTTAGTGGTGACTTCTCGCCGTACTCCTCTGGCTTAGAAGCTGGGAAGTGAATGCTAAGGTGGTAAATTTACTAAGATTCAAGTTTGGTCGAGATTGCAATCTCGGGTGAGTTTAGGCATTTTTTTTCAACTCGCAAATTTACTAAAGGCAAACTCGGGTGAGTTTTCACTGGTAAAACTCGGGTGAGATCGCAAACTCGAATCAACTCCCCATCGGCCAAACTCAGATGTACTTTTCATGAAAAAGATGCAACTCGGGAATTTACCAAGAATCGAGATTACAATCTGGTGAGCTAGTAGCAAACTCGCTGATAAATTGAAGTTTCAAACACCCCACCTCCTGAGCTGCGAGTTTGGCAGAAACCTACACAGATCTGTATACCTATTCTAAAGTGTTTATTTAAAAAAAAAAAAAAAAAAAGACATAACCCCCCTCCCAAAAGCATAACCAGCCCCAGGCTGCTCAGTCAGTCTTGGTTCCTCTGCGTAGGGTTCCCTCTACATTTAAAACCAGCACCGGGGACAAACTGACCCGGGGGTAAGGCCACATCCAAGGGACCCTATCACCGGGTCACCACAGCCAAAGCATTCGCACCCCAAGCCGGTCAGCCCAAGCCAGGGATCTTCTCATAGTCCTGACACGTTTCTGGGCATGCAGCGGTTTTCTCCCCTTCATTCTTACCTTTAAAAAAAAAGTGAAACGCTTCGGAACTACTAGATGGATTTGGCACTGCCATTATCTGTTCATTGTGCACACAGCTTCAGCGTTATCTGTCCTCTGGTTGTCATCGGCTGCCAAATGTGCATATAACCTCAGCTTGATACGCATTAGTGTTTCATCTATATGCTAGCTGGGATCTGCAGGAGTACAGTATTGGCATATCAAAACCAGAAGACTGGAGGGACAGCAACCCTCACAGAAGACACCGGGTCTCATTCAGACCCGGTCGCAAGCGCCGATGCGCTCGCAACTGGGTCGTTGGTTAGCCCTGCACACGCGCAGCGGCCGCACTGTGCGTGCTCAAGCCCCAGAGCGAGAGAGAAACTCTCTCGCTCTGAAGCTCGCTACTAAAGGGTTGGCTGTCGATGGTGATCGACAGCTCGCCCCGTTTGGTAGGCAGGCTGGGGGGGTGGCTGACATCAATGATGTCAGTGGGGAGCTTCCTGCTCGATCAGAGCAGGAAGCTCCCTGGGGCTTGCGGTTGACGAGACCCAACCTTAGGGTCTCGTCGCAAGACCATCGCGACCATCACCCTGGTCGCAAGCTAAGCTGTGGGTGGTAACCCACAGCTTAGCTTGCGACCAGGAGGCCGCATTAAAAAAAAGAGAAGCGCCCGCCCTCAGTCAGAGAGAGCGATCGCTTCTTGTGACCGCCTCTGAATGAGGGCCACAGTCTGAGTGACAAAGTCTCGAAAGACTGTAGGATGTTGGAGGATTATTGTGGCAGTATTTCAGGCAATTTGTGGAAAATATCACTAAGGGCAAAATAAGTATTGTTCATAAGCTGTGGAACATTTTCCAACCATTATAGCAATTAGATGGGACTGATACTCTTACCAGTAATGATTTTTGGAAAGTTTTATCTATGGTGATTGAACAAATATTTGCTGGTGTGCATTTTTAGTATAATTGCATATTTATATTTAATATGTGTTACATATTATATATTGCCCTAACTGGGTTAAAAAAGCTTTATACACGGTACTTCTGAGATACCCAGTTATTCATAAATTGGAATTTAAGCGCAGGCTAATATTTATTTTAATGTAGAATGGACTTGAGGAAAACATTTTCTTTAGGTGCTATATTTTAGCAACATTTTCCAACATTTTTCTTTTTAAAAATGTGTTTACTTGATGTTATGTACTATATGCTGTGCTTTTCAAATTAAAATGAATAATTTTCAAAAACTATTACCATCTTTTGAAAACGAGTGAATAAAGCAATTGTCACCGGCTTTGTAATTGCATGGCTTTTTTTCACAATTGCATATCAATTTCCCCAGTAAAATATCATGTGAGGTGAGAGCTGAAACTTTGCTTCTAATTGAATCTTCCCTGTAGCAGCCTACTTTTATATGTGACCTGCAAGACCGTCTCCCTCGCGGCTGAAACACCAAATGGGATTTTTCAATTTTCTTTTCCTTACTGATTATTCTTTTTCACTGAAGTACATGAAGACCTGTTCTGTCCTTGCCTGGTATATCGTGTCTCTAGCTGGCATTTTGTTTTTGGCCTCATGTTGAATTCCATAATTTTCTTATTTTGAATTGGACAATGTTAATTCAAGGTGATTCTCCTGTCAGTTTTAATATATTTGTAGCCTTTTGTTTTATTGTTATTTTTAGGTTCATCAACTTCCAGGAGCATCACTTCTTGAACTGGCTAATTTGTATGTTGATGCGGTGAAAGCCGGAAGCTTGTCCAATGGGAAGTCTTTGGAACTGTTCCCAAATGTGCTGAAAGCGCTGTCCTCAAAGGAATCCCTAGTCTATGGCAATGGTAACGCTATGCCTTTTCTAACATCATATGCTAGGTTTGGAAGCAACTGTTAAAATGAAAACACGTGTAACATGAAAACTTTAGATCAGGCCCTTGTGTAAAAGGCAACTTAAGAAAAGATTATTGCAGGTGGTACCGAGTGCTCTGCTGTAGCTGCACTGTGCAGTGCAGAGACACTAGGCTGTCAGCCACCTCTTGGGACCCAGGCTCCTGTCCTCTGCAACCCCAGTTCCTTAGCATTTGTAAGTATTGCAGTGTTTTTGTTTTGTTTTTTTCATACAGTGTTTTAGTATTGCTTGATCTTTATATTATTACTCCAGTATAAGCATTGCTGGTTGTTAATTGTGTGTTTTCCTCCTGTGTAATCTGCAATCCAGCAGTTTTTTCTTTATTGTGGGCAACTGGGCTGCAAGGTTGGATGTCGTGCAGGCTCTGGGAGTAGCTGTGTCTGTCATGTCAGAATCTGCGTGAGCTCATGTTCTTGGCCAATCGGTTGCAGAACTAGTCAAGATCGTAGCTACCAAGCAGGAGTAGCTGGCTAGGGCCACTCCTGCTCTCTTTTTTTCCTTTGCAGGATGTCGTCCCCCATGGGGTGTCAGAATCTCTGCTTCACCCTGTTGATGAGGCGGCATGGGTCCAGTGTATGAAGCGGTCCGTGTTGGTTTCACAAATGTCTTTACGTATTTGGAGATGTTCTTTGAGGAACCATGGCTCGGGGAGTCATAGAAATGTCATCTTTTCTCACATTCATTTGGAGGATTACAGTCAGAGGAGAAGGAAGGTAAGGTCTCGACAAGTTACTTACCCAGGAGGATTTTGATTCCTCTTCCGGGCAGTGCATTGAGAATCTGAATAATGCAGTCATGGACTGCTTGGAGGTGGATTCCCAGGCTGAGGCTGTGGGGCCCTTCAAATGCAAGAAGAAGAGAACAGTTACTTTTTTGCTGTCCTCTGATCTTTCTGAATTAATTGAAGAGGCCAGGAAAACTGTGGATAAGAAATTCATCATCCCGAGAAAATTGGCATCTTTGTATCCGCTGCCTGACGTTCACATGCTGAACAGGTGGGCTCTGTGGTTGCTTTCCTGGGAGGCTTACTCTGAGTCCAAATGCTCTCTTGAGGCACACCATTTTAAAGGTGGGGTTTTGTTTGGACCGGCATTAGATGAGGTAATTGCACAGGCCATGGAAGGTAAGAGTACTTCCCTCCTGGTACCTGCTCCAAAATCCAAGGGACCTTGGTTCTGTTCCTTTACTCTTTCCTTTCAGGTCATGGTGGCGACTGCAAGGCAGGCTTTCGAGCATAGGTCGTTTCCAGGTCGGTCCTCTGCACTGAACGATAGATTTGCTTAATCTGGTAGACGTTAGGGACCCAAAGCACCTAGGAAACCTAGTGCCTGATTGGGTGGCATCCCACCTGTGAGTGGATGGGGTCCTTCCCCGACCACTGAGTATTGGAGATCATTCAACAGGGTTATGTCATTAACCTTCTTGCTTCCCTGCACATGAGATTTACTGCACTTCCACTGCAGAGGATGGCTTTAGATCAGGCCATTGCTTCCCTTTTTGCGGAAAGGGTGATTGTTCCAGTTCCGGTGGATCACCAAACCAGAGGGTTTTATTTCAATTTCTTCCTGCTCCAAAAGCCAGATTGGTCATTTTGGCCCATTTCCAACCTCAGTGCTTTCAGCGCTAGGCTGTGGATCGATCGGTTCTGGATAAAATCTTTGTGGTCGGTAACCTGTGACATGGAAGTCAACAAATTTTTGGCCTCCATAGACCTAAAGGAAGCATATCTTCATGTCCCTATCTGGGATGAACCTCAGTCTCTTTTCCGATTCTCTGTGGGAGACAACCACTATCGGTTTTGGGCTCTTCCCTTTGGTTTGGCCGATGCGCTGGAAGCGTTAATGAAACTCATATCAGTGATGGGCGTCCCTTTTAAGGAATAAGGGAGTTACCTTTTGCCCTACTTGGATGACCTCCTTGTCAAGATGAACGCTCTCTTGTTGCGTAATCATCGCTACTGCATGGGTTAGATTTTACGGGAATATGGGTGGTTCCTGAACTTCTGGAAATATCATATGGTGCCATGTCAGCACATGGTGCTCCTGGTTTTGATCTTCGATGGCACATGATCTGTTTCCTCCAGGGTTTGGACACGAAGGTGTTGGGCTTGGACCACCGCTCCATCCTTTTTGTGTTTTGAATCTTATGCCAAAGATGGTCTTCTCCTTCAGGGTCATTTCTGGGAATTCCAGTGAGAAATTTTGAACAGTTGGTCTGGGTGCCATGAACGTCTGGCCTCTCGTCTGCTCTCTCTGTTGCTGAGTATTCGTCAGTCCCTTCAGTGGTGGAGAATCTCAGCAGGGGCAGGTCTGTGGTGACTCCGTCCTGGGTCATGGTAACCATGGATACCTGGGTTGGGGGGCTGGGACCTTACATATTTGCCTGCAGGGCCATTTCCTTAGGAGACCACACATTTCCCATCAAAGTTATGGGGCTCCATGCCGTTTCCTTGCTCTGTCTCGTGCCTATTCTGTCCTGGTGGGCAGGCCAGTCAGGATACAGTCGAACAATGGTATGCAGACGCAGGGGCGCCAACAGACGCACCGGCCCGGGGAAAGAAGGGGGTGTGGCCAAATCAGGGAGGCGTGGCCACTTCCCCTAAAGAAGGGGAAAAAACATTTTTGCAGCGGTGCTGGGGAGGGGGGCACTATGAGCCCCTCAGCTCGGCGCATAGACAGTGGGGGGGGCGCAATCAGTGTGATCGCTTTCCCCACAGGCATAGGAGACTGCTGTGGCTGCTACTTAGCAGCCACGAGCAGTCTCCCAGTGCAGCCCAGCACACAGCAGCGTGTGCTGGGCTGCTTTGATGTAAGAGGGGGGGGGCCCTCCAGCAAGCCCGGGCCTGGGTAATTGGTACTCACTCCCCACCCTCTAGACACCCCTGTGCAGACATCCTAAAAATGTTAGTCGGTCCTGAAGTCCAGATCTGCTGCAACAAGGTCTGTTCCACCACCAGGACCTTTCTCAGCATGGCTATTGAAGCCGGTCTCTTAAGGGCTAAGAGGTTTTTTTCCAGTGTGGTACAGACCTTGATTTGTGCTAGGAAACCTGTTTAGACTTGGAATTACCATTGGGTGTGGAAGATTTACATTTTGTGATGCAAAAAACGTCATACTTCTATGTCCCTTCCCATTTCCTGGCCCGCCTAAAGGATGGTTTGGAGGCTGTGTCCATTTGGGTCCTTTCAAAGTCCAGGTCTCAGCGATATTCCTTATTTCCAGCGTAGGTTGGCCCTTATTCTGGAAGTTCGTACTTTTTTGCAGGGACAGACTTTTTTTGTCTCTTCTATTGCCCCTTGGGATCTGAACCTGGTTTTGCCTGCCCTTCTAGAGGTGATATTTTGAGCCTTTGAAGACTGTTGAGCTGACGTTTTTGACTGGGAAACTTGTTGTACTCATGGCTGTTTCGTCGACCTGGAGGGTCTCTGATTATTGGACCTTGTCTTGCAAATCGCCTTTCATTGTATTACATGAGGACCAGGTGGTTTTGTGCACACTCCGTCATTCCAACCGAAAGTGGTGTCTGTTTTCCACATTAACCAGAATATCATCCGTCTTCTTCTGCGGACCAGGGCAATTTGACTCTTCTGGATTGTTTCAAGCCTTTCATACAGTATATTTGGATCGGACTTCCTTGCTTCAATCGATGGATTTTTTCCTGGTGCTATATGACATTCATTAACGTGGTTGGCTGGCGGATAAACAAACCATTGCTAGGTGGATCCGCTTGGTTATTCTTCAGGCTTATTCAATAGCTGGCCTGCTGGCTATGGAGAGGGTGCTGGAGCAGTCTACCAGGGAGGTCAATGCATCTTGGGTGGCACGCCACAGAGGTTCTATGGAGTACTTGTGTCGGACATCCAATTGGTCCTCTGTTCACACTTTCACCAGATTTGACTGTTTTCAGGTGTTCGAATCCAGTGATCCCAGCTTTGGATGGAAGCAGTGGCGAGGGGGCCCCGCACCACATACACTGCACCCATATTTTTTTAAACTTACCTGTTGTGGTCCCAAGTTGGGTGTCAGCGCTGCTCAGAACACCGGAAAAATGGGCGCCGTGGCCATTTTACCGGTGTTCTGTGCATGCGCAGTAGACTCCGGGCACTAGAGCGTGCCCGGAGTCTACTGTGCATGCGCAGAACGCCGGAAAATGGCCGCCGCGGCCAGTTTTCCGGCGTTCTGCGCATGCGCAGTAGTCTCCGGGCACGCTCTAGTGCCCGGAGTCTACTAATGCTCCTGTGGCTGGCCAGCTGCATCAGTCGGCTGCCAGCCACTGGGCAGAGAGGAGGGGGCCCAGTACGGGGAGTGCACACGGGCCCCCTTCTCTCGTAAGACGCCCCTGGATTGAAGGTTCTGTTTTCCAGTTCTCTGAGTGTACACTCTCCTGGAGGCGGCCTTTGAATGTCACATGGTGAGCAGTATCCCCCAGATTTTAAGGAAATCACATCATATTTTTACTTAGTTAAATCCTTTTCTCTGATTCCATCTGGAGAACACTGCGCTCCCACCCTTACATTTAGTTTTGTTGGTTATGCTGGTTTGAACATTACACTTTGTTGTTACCTGACCAGGGGTTGCAGAGGGGAGGACCTCTGTCATAAAGTTATACTAGTCTATTAAGGGCCTGAGAGCCTAATTCAGACACGCTCGTGAGCGCTTGCAAGCGGGTCGATGTTGGCCCAGTGTGCATGCGCACGACGGAGGCGGCTCCGTAGTGCGCATGCGCGAGACCTGGGTAGCGACGGGCACAAGTGATGTCAGTGGGAGTGCTTTCGGCTCTGATAGAGCCGAAAGCACTCCAGGCTTGCGGCAACGAGACCCTACCACAAGGGTCTTGTCGCAAGCCCGATGGTCACCCACAGCTATACGAGCGGCCAGGAGGACGCTCTAAAAATTCAGAAGGTTGGCCCTGATTCAGAGCGAGCGCTCTGTCAGAGCGTCCGGCTCTGAATCAGGGCCTGAGTCAGCATGGATCGCTATTCTGCTTATACGCACGCAACTGCGTTGCTAATAGCAGTGATATTTAAATGTTTGCATTAGCATTGTGACCGCAGTCTGACATGAGGACGCCCACTTCCCCTTACTCACATCTGTACACTTGGCCAACATAGTGAAACAATCGGTAACATCAGATCCAGAAGCACAGTTAAGGAAGCCCAGACCTCACTCAGGAATTGCTAAATTCTATGCACGCTATGAGTACTCAGAAGGCGACTGGTATCGCAGTGGATAATTTATGCACGCCCATGTAACGGCGTTGAAACGCACTGGCACGCCTGCGTTCGCACGGTCCCCCAGATGGATTCAGAGAAAAGGATTTTTTTAAATTGAGTGATTTTTATTGAAAGTTTTTATAACTACACCCCAACAAAAATAAAGAGTACATCATAATATTCATGGCAGACATAGAAATCACCGGAAGACAATATAAATCAACGGCTAGAAATAGAGAAATAAAATGTATATGTAAAAAAAAAAAAAAAGGAAAATATACAACCAATTCCACAATACGGATATTCTAGTGCATACCCAAAGGCACCTTTCGGGTACACACACCATAAAACTGCTAGAGAACCGGTTGCTTATCTGCACACTATATATCCATCCAAAAATAAATTAAAGTTGTCACAAAACAGGATAGAAAAACTAAAGTATACAAAGAAAACTATATCCGCCATAAAATATAAAAAAAACCCCTCACAATTAAAAGACAAACCCCCTTCCATAACCCATATCCCCCCACCCTGTATAACCTGACCTCAACTTAGGCATACCTGGATCCCCCCCTAAAATATACTACTCTAAGTTACCCCCTAACTAAAACTATACCCCCCCCAACCCAAATAAAGGATCTAAACATCAGATAACTGACTGGGGCTACTAACTAAGTGACCAAAGAACATGGCTCAGCCCAGCTCCCCGTACAAAAAAAATAAATTATGGAGTTCCACCCAAATGTAAATAGAAAGCTTTAAGGAGACATATCTATAATCTAATTACCAAATGTCAAAACATTAGTACCAAATTATAAACTACAAAATTCTAGTCAGGCCAGGCCTCAACCTCTTGCAGGGAGATAGAGAAATAAAAAAAAAAACACCAAAACTCGCATGGAAATAAACAAAAAAGTACATAAAGCATGTAAAATATTTAGAAGGCACATCTTGAGACATCATTGCAAATGTAAGGACTAGAAAGCAAAGTTTTTGAGTTGCCAAAGCAGAATCTTGGGGACTGGAGATGAAAAAATAGTCAGTCTCCATCGCAACTAGAGGCACTGGAAGAGACAAAGATACTAGTACAGGAGAAGAGATGACTTTTTGTAAGCAGGAATCAGAGGCACATCCATAGCAACCCCCTTGTAAATCTTCTGAGGGACATAACAGGAAGGAGGATTATCCACCTGCAACTTTCCAGTGTTGTCAATAAGCCTCCGGGCAGAGGCATCAATTGCTTGAAGAATCTGCTGCAGAGCACTCATACTGAAGGTGGACAGCCAGGGACAAATAATTCACTGGAACAAAAGGCTGTGCGTGTGTCTTGAGACCACGGTAAAAGAATAACAGGAGAGACAACAGGCACACATCCAGACCGTGCAGCCACCAGAGGATATACAAGGTTGTCCAGTAACCAGGAAATCAGGATGCACCGCACTTTATCCAGTCAAAATGGCCGCCGAGACTGAGGGACGCCACCAGCAATAAGCAACAGCGGGACCTGTATGAGGTAACGAAGGAGCAGAGGCACCACCAGGTTGAATGAGGTCAGCAGCAGCACCCAAGAAGGAGCCCAGCGACGAGGCAGCAGTGGCTAGCACACCGCACACCCAGGCACCGGATCTCGCAACAGGAACCACAGAGGAGATAGACAGCGGAGCTCACTCCCAGGGCACCATAGAAGACAGCCAGCAGCCCGGACAAATCTTGCAGGTAAGGAGGCTTCAGCGCACAGCCGTGGGAGCCGGGGAAGGAGTCAGGGACACCAGGGATTAGAGAGGCAGAGGACCTGGCCAGACTATTTATCCGAGAAATAGCAAGGAGACACCGCCCAGCACCAGACTCCGAGGAGACAGGAGAGGATGTCCCAACAAAATAGTCACTCCAGGGGGAAGAGCATCAGTTAGCAGGATAGAAAACAGGATTTTAACGAGAAAGCCAGGAGAATGCAACCTACGCCATGTTGCTTCAGGCCACGCCCCCCCAGAGAAAAGGATTTGACAGCACAAAAATCCTGTTCTCATTTGAAATACATGCAGTCTGAACATACTAGCAGTTTTTGTGGATATAAAAGAAATTAAATATAGAGATCGTTTTCTCCTTACTGATTGTCCTGTCTCTGGATTCTCTATTTGCTGAATTGCTCACACCAACACCAACCCAGGCCATAGCACAGTGAACAGGACTTAGAAAGTTGGGATGTAGTTGATTGGATAAGCTGCAGCAAAGGGAGAGAATCCCCTGACTGTGGGCCGGATTCAATTAGTGGCGATAATATTGGTGTTTTTTTTTTTTTATTGCCGATACTATGGCACCTGCGATAATAGGATAGACTGAAACAGGCGAAAAGTTTTCTCCATCTCAGACCAGGAGAAATAAAATGCTAAATCCCTTTGTTTGCCTAAAAATGTTGGGATTTCTTTCAGAACCCATTGGAAAACCACCCCCCCCCCCTTCCTTCCAGATAGATGAATGACCCCAAAGTGTATTCGTAAGTTGTGTACTTTGGCATAAATTGACCGCACAAATTTTGGGTGAAAAAAAAAATTTGTTGAAAATGATAGAAAGCTAAAAAAAAATTCCAGGAAAATTACTGTTCCACGTAAATTGGGGGTACGTTAAAATGGGTACAGGTATATTTTCATGTCTTAAAAACGCAATTTTAAAAACCGATAAAAAAACGCCTACTTGCGACTGCTTGCGATTTTTAAAACACTTGACGCATCCATACTGTTGCCCGAAAAATCAGACCCAATACGGTAAACCACTTTCAACGTTTTTTTTTCACCCAAAATTTGTGTGGTCGTTTTTACGCAACTTAAGAAAATTTTTTGGGGTAATTTATCATTAGGTGGGTGTCCAAAGGGTTCTGAAAGAAATCCCCACATTTTTAGGTAAAAATAGGGATTTTGCATTTTTTTTCTCCTGGTCTGAGATGGAGAAAACTTTTTGCCTGTTTTTTGGCAAAAAACGGATGATATGGGCCGTTTTTCGCCGCTAATTGAATACGCCCCTGTGTCCTAAACAAGAAGCATATATACTTTATTTCAAATAACTTAGGATCTGGTCAGATTTGAAAGATTTGAATTCATATTATGTGAATGTAATTTTAATATGCATTTTTACATGGTATATGTTTTAAATTGTATTTATTATTTCTTGAAATGAATTATTTGCCGGTATTATGGATTAATTTTACATACACTTAATGGTCTATGTACTAAGCCTTGGAGAGAGATAAAGGGCCTTATTCAGAGATGGATGAATTTGCAGAGCCGCGCACAAGTGACTGTGCAATTCGGTCCATCTCTGATAGAAATACAGAAGGAGGTGCCAGACATCTTCTTGCTGCATTTGCAATCCCAGCACTGAGACCGGCATCGCCAGCTGGGATCACCATTGTGACTGATGGTTGCTCCTTTGATTAGGCTGTGGGAGCTGAAGCTTTCCGCAGCCTGGCCGGTGCCTGGTCACGTAAAAGACTAGGAATCTGCATCCACTGACGCAGACCCTGGCTTCGTCCCTCCCGGAAAATGGGTGCGATAGCCAGCCACGCCCTCACTCCACCCCCCAAAAGCTGCAGCATGTCAATCATGCTGATCACAGGACCCGTTCTGCTCATGTGCAGAGCGGGTCCTGCACAGACGCAAACCCCTCAACATCGGAGATGTACGTTAATCAACAGGTTAATGTACGTCTCTGAATCAGGCCCAAAGTACCAACCAATCAACTTCATACTGTCACTTTACAGGCTGTGTTTGAATAATGACAGGAGCCGATTGGTTAATCTCTCTCCACTTTATTTCCACAGCTTAGTACATAGACCCCCTAAATTTTATGGATCTTCTTAATTTTTCAGGTGAACTTACAGGAGAGGAATGTAAGAAGCAGATTATAAACAGTCTGTGTTCTAGCAGGTATGTACATTTTTTTCAGGTATCCTTATTTAACCAGAACTTTGTTTACATTGTAAATTCTAATTTGTGTTGGAGTCTCTTTGTATGTAACATATCATTCCTATTTTCTTTTGTATGAAATATTGCAAATGAACAATAACTGTAAAGATTTGGAGACCAAGATATGACTGCTGCCATGGCTGGGCTGATCAGCAAGTCACAGGAGAGGGGTACATTGTTCCCTTTTAGGGTACTAAGCTGACTTCCCAGGACACATTTCCATAGTCTCATAGGTTGCATGTGTATCTGATAATCTGTCAGTGGAAATTATTGTTCTAAAGTGATACTTGTATATAATGGTGTTTTACATTGTATATGTTTTATTCATCACTCTCTTGTTTTTTTTTTTTTTTTTTACAATGTCTCTTAGGGTGTTAGTATTATGTAAAACAGAGCAGAAATGAAATATTATGCATTGGGTTTTTTTGGTGAAAATTAATTTAGGACTACAAAGTAAAGTTGCCTCATTAATTTTGTTAAAACCTTAAGTTTAATATTTGTTTTTAATAATTGTATGACACTGTTTTTTTCAGATGGGATCCGCAATGTGTAATTTTCCTTACTTCAATGTTTAGGTAAGACTACAAATATTGTTCATCTTCCCCTGCTTTATTATATTTTGATTAATAGACCCATTCAGATACCATACAGTGGTGTAAAGAGCACTTTACGGTCCATTTGGTGCTCCAGCTGCTTTTATTGAAGAGTAGTATATAATGAGTTTTTGAAGCACAGTCTTTAGTGGGGTTGGGTCCAGGATCCTTATACTTGCCTTCAGGCGGTTGGGATGGTGACAGCAAGAATTCCGACGCCTGAGCGTAAGTATACTAACCCTAATCTCTAGCCCTCCCCCTAACCCACCTTTCCCGCAGCCTAACCCTAAACCCACCCCGACACAGCCTAACCATAAACCTAACCCTCCCCCTAACCCTAAAACCTACCGTCAGGATGCTGGCAGTCAGGATTCTGGTGGTGGGATTCCGACTGCTGTTGGGATTCCAGTGCCATTATTTTGAGCACCAGTGCCCCAACCACCAGGATCGTAACTACATATCTCTATAGTTGAGCCAGGTATAAGCTAGGCTCACAGTTTCAGATCTATACACACAAAGAACACATGGGGCTGATTCAGTTTGTTTTTTTGCTTTGTTTCCAACTCCTAATCGGCCCCATGGCATTTGGGCCCCCAAAAGCATGTGTTTCTTAGCCATATCTTTCCCTTTACCTTAGATGGTTATACCCTTTTCTAGCAGAAATGCATCACTGTGTTAACTCTTTGTTATTTCAGGGATGTTTTACTAAGTGCAGAAGAACTACAGTTTGTAGTGGAAAAAGTTTTGAGACTGCTCTCTAAGGTAGATCTACAAGAAATGCCCCCACTGGTGTACCAGCTGCTTTTTCTGTCTGCTAAGGTAAGGGTGCGCTGTGTAGAAATGGCTTATATACAGTAAAATACATTTATGCTAATTATTTTCTATCTTGCACAACATTGGCTGGTACAACGTGGGAGGGGGGTTATACCAGATGTAGTGAGAGTGGAGACTTCATCATTGCCTTGTCTCCCCCTCTCTTCCTCTTACTTCATTTGTCAGTTTAGTGCCTGAGATTTCTGCCCTCATTGTGATATTTATTATACACACTATATTTTTATGTTGTGTTTTTACTTTTGTCACTCTGACCAGATAACTTAAAAGAATAAATTCCATGATAGATTCTTCATGTAAAAGAAAAAATGATGCTTAGTACTGTTGAGGTGTAGCTGCGTTAACTTACTTGGCTTATTTTTATTATATGTATTCGGAAGGTGCTAATCTTTAGTGGTGTGGAGTAGGAACACCATAATATAGGTCTGATATTGTACTATCATCCTAACAGGGTACAGTTTGCTGTTATATATTTGTTTGTTGTACACTGTCCCTTTCGTCTTCCTCCTCTAGGGGCCACAGGGATGACACTGCGTATAGCATGGAGAGGAGAGTCTGGGCACCAAATAGTTTAAAATTACCCACAAGCCCAGGCTCCTCTCCTGTATACCCAGCCACTGGACCTCAGTTTGAGTCTGGAGCCGCAAGAGCTGGATACTGTTTTTAGGGGGGCTGCTTTAGGTGGTCCTCCGCAGTTATTTTCTTTTAATTACTTATTTCCGAATGAGTGAGCAGTGTAAGACGCCCCTACTGCTGCTCCACCATCCCAGCACTGGCGACTGGGTCAGTGACTTCAACTCCAGACCACCCAGATGCATTCAGGGAGCCTCGTGTTCGTGGGTTCTACCACCGGGGTAGGAGACCTCAGGCGGTACTGGCAGTGGGGTCTCCCGGTCACCCGCGCTCCCCACTAGGCCACCAGGGATGTGTTATGGAGCATGGTGCTGCTTATTAGCAGCAGCGGCCATGTTTCCTGGGCTTCAGCAAGACGGGTGGCAGGCGCTCCCTGTTAGCCCCTCCCCCAACCCTGGTTGAGTGCTTTCCCTCGGCGGCCAGCAAGCCCCAGGCAAGATACTTCCTCCTCTCCTCCTGAATGCTAAGCGCCCATTTTTCCTCATAGCCTGTCTCAACGTCGGAGAGAGAAGCTGGGCTCCGGTCTCCTCTCATAGCCTGCTCCCAGCAGCTGTGTTGTACATATTGCTCCTTCCTGCTATATTGGCTGGTTTGTTGAGCACTAATAGCCCATATTTCTGCATTGACCGGTCTGTGTGTATGTAAGTAGTTGTACTTTTATCTGTGTCTCTGTACCTGCTGTGGTTACTGGTCACCTGGGGAACATCCCTTGCAGGGGTGAGTACAGCTACCAGTATATTTATTCTGATATATACTAACACTGTTATAAAGACCCTTTTTGCCTACAAATATCCTCAATTGCTTATTTTGGTGTGTGGGGATTTCTACGACTCTCAGGATGTCCAGAAATAAGACTACAAAGGAAGTATGCGATACAGTGTTGCGCACATGTAAGAATTGTGTTAATGTAATTTCTCCTCTGCATCCGGAGAATGATGGCCTTTGTGTCAATTGCTTTACGGCCCTGCAACAGGCGACTTTGTCCGTTGCATCCAGTCAAGAACTGGCCTGCGCGTCCAGGTTAACCGGTAATGTCGAAGTTTGCAGACCAGATGGCAGTTCCAGCGCCCCCTGTCTCTACCGCTGTGCATCAGATTCCCATGGCGGAGCGACCCTGGAAGCAATCTTTTGCACAGTCAGTCCAGGGGTTAGCTCAGGTGTCTGCGTCCTTTCAGCAGATGCTAGATAAATTCAGGGCTCCCAGACACAGGACTGCTGCACACGAAAGCTTTACTCCTTTATCTGGGGAAGGTTCAGACTCAGAAGTGTCTTCAGATGGCCAAGCCTGTGCTTCCATTACCTCTGACATTGAGACGTCTTTCATCCCAAAGGAGGCTATGGGCCTGATTCAGCAGTGAACGCAAGTTTACTGCTGATTGCAGATTCCCAATTATCGGGAATCTGCACGTGCGAAGGACCCATTCTGCAAGTGTGCAAAATGAGTCCTGCGTAGACGCACGCAGACCCTTGAATGCCTGTGCCTGCGTGCAGCTTTGCAGTTGCGATCCTTGCTGAATCAGGTCCTATGTCTCCAGTAGACGTAGAGGCTCTTACCAGAGCAGTTAAGTTCATTCTCCTCGTGGAGGACTTAGAGCAGCCTCCCAGATCCAAGGCATCTGTATTTAAGAGGCAAAAGAAGACAGTTATGGAATTTCCGTCTTCCGCACTACTAGAGGACCTCCTAGCGGAGGCGTGGACTTGACCCTAGGCTCTTTCAAGTTTCCAAGCGCATTGCTACCTTTTACGCTCTCCCAGCAGCGGATAGGGCTAAGTGGGAGTCTTATTAGGTCATCCCTCCTTCTTGGAAGGGGGGAGGGGGCAAAAGCTGTCGGCCGCTGGGCAGATGCTTTTTTGGATGGGCTCACCTGAGGTACGCACAGTTGTGACATGGTGACCTTGGTTATGCATGTTAGAGAGGCAGCTTCCTCTCTCTCTGAAGCGGCCATAGATTCAGGGATATTGACTTCTAAGGTATCGGCTTCTTCAATAGCAACTAGAAGAGTGCTCTGGTTGCGAACCTGGAAGGCCGACACGGAATCCAAGAAGGCTTTAAAAGCACTTCCCTATTCGGGAGACATTCTGTTCGGTCTGGAATTGGACAAGATAGTGGCTTCGCTAGCAGCATCTAAGTCTGTTTTCTTACCGTCGATTGCCACTCCCGGACCTAGGAATGAAGTCTCTCGTTCCTTTCGTCCGCAGGACAAAGCCAGAGGTCAATCCTTTCCCAGAAGCCAGGGTTCGGTTCCCAAAAGCTTGAAAACCCAGAGATAAGCAACCCTGGTCCACTAGACGTTAGGCTGCCAAGCCAGCAGACAAGCCTGCCGCATGATGGGGCGGGCCTCCACCCTGGAGACCTTGGGGTGAGAGGGAGGCTTCTTTGCTTTTTTGGCAGTGTGGATGCAGACCACGACAGACCCTTTGGTCAATGTCTCAGGGCTACGCTATCACATTTTGGCAGCATACGCTTTTCCGCGGTCTTCTCACACAGCCAGGAAAGGCAGAAGCTCTCTCATGGCCTGTTCCCCTGTCGCAGAGAGGGTTAGGCTTTTACGCCAATCTGTTTCTGGTACAGACGCCGGACGGCTCCTTTTGACCCACTCTCAATTTGAAACACCTGAACAATTTCTCCCGGATTCCCAAATTCTGCATGGAGTCCCTACGGTCCATCATTCTAGCCTTGGAACCAGGGGACTTTATGGCATCGTTGGATATCCAGGATGCTTATTTGCATATCTTGATATAAGCCAATTATCAACACTTCCTCAGGTTTGCAGTATAAACCAGCCATTATCAGTCGTTACCCTTTGGTCTGTCCACGGCCCCTTGTGTGTTCGCGAAGGTCATGGCTGTAATGGCAGCACATCTTCACTGCAGGGACGTCAAAATCGTATCCTACCTGGATGACTTGCTTCTTCTGGCCCAGTCTCTGACAATTCCCCAGAGTTGCTCTGGCTGGGCCTTTTTCAGGGCATCACCACTTAATTCACATAGATATTTTTTCATCACCTTTATATTTGTTTGTCTATTATTTATGTAATTTTAATTCTTTCTCATTATATTAACACTATTGATTTATCTTTACACATCTATACTTTACACTTCACTATTACCTTTTTTCCCTTTTTCGTGTGATGCCCTGGTGATGGTCCTTGGCTAGAAACTTTTGGGGTGCCTTGCGCCTCGGACGTGAGCCCCATAATGTTAGGGACGCGGTATAGAGGAGCCTTGACGTTGGCCCGGCGCTTATTCATATATTTACAAATGTATGTTACCAATTCCTCTGAATTTCTATTATTATGTTGGATTCAAGTATTTTTGTTGCTATTGCTGCAGTGTGCTGGAGGGAAAATTCCTTTTCTTTGTAGTTCAGTGTAAACCCCCGCCCTTTACAAGCACCTGTGCAATGTCATTAAGCTGATGTGAGCGACCACCATACTTTTTGTTTGCAATTCTCAGAGATCACATCCATCTGACAGCAGAGCTACAGTCACTAGGATGAAAAATCAATTGGTGGAAATCCACACTAACTCCGTCTCCGGAGATGCTACATTTAGGAGCTTTGTTGGTTTCCAGAGCTCAGAGAGTCTTCCTCCCTCTGGATAAGATCTTGACCTTACAAGCCAGAATATGCACCTTTCTAGGCCAGCGTCGAGTGTCCATACACTTGTGCATGCAGATTCTGGGGTCTTTGGTCTCAACGTTCGACATGGTGGAGTACGGTTAGTTCTACTCTCCGCCTCTTCAAGGGGTAATTCTAAAACGATGGATCAAGTCTCTTCCCAACCTCAAGGTACAGACTCATTCTCCGAAGGTAGCACGTCTCTCCCTACTGTGGTGGCTCCAGCGCTCACATCTGGACAAGGGCTGCCCCTTTTGGATCCAGGACTGTATCCTACTCGTCACCGATGCAAGCCTTCAGGGGTGGTAACCTGACATCTAACCTTTCAGGGTCGTTAGACGTGTCAGGAGAGCTAGCTTTCCATCAACATCCTGGAACTTTGTGCCGTATACAGGGCCCTGTGTCAGGCACAGCACCTCTTTCAGGTATGCCAGATAAAGGTACAGTTGGACAATGCAACCGTGGTGGCCTACATAAACCACCAGGACGGCATTCGCAGTCAAGGAGCCATGCAGGAAATCAGCAGAATTCTTTGTTGGGCGGAGCATCATCTTCCTGTCCAGTCTTCATCCCCGGAGTTCCGAATTGGGAAGTGGACTTCCTAAGTAGTTAGGACTTTCATGCAGATGAGTGGGTGCTGCATCCAGATATCTTCCAACTACTAGTCCGCCGTTGGGGCCTGCCGCACATAGACATGATGGTGTCTCGTCACAATCATCAGTTACCGAGATACTGCTCTGGCACCAGGGATCCAGAAGCTCTCCTGGTGGATGCCTTAGCGGTTCCTTGGAACTTCCCTCTGATTTACATTTTTCCTCCGATCTCAATGATTCCTCCTTGTGAGGTTCGCAGATCTGCTGGGCCTCTCCATAGACTCATCACTGCGTCTTCCCCTGCGGCCGGTTCTTCTGTTTCATGGTCCATATTTCCATCCGGATCTGACCTATCTCGCTTTGACGGGGGGTGTTTCTTGAGACATCTGTCTTAAGGGCGAAAGGATTCTCCAGGAGGGTCGTTTGGACCATGCTGCAGGCTAGGAAGCCTCCTTCGGCGCGTATATATCACCGCGTTTGGCGTGCCTCCTTTTCTTTGTGTACGACTACGGGTTTTAACCCCAGGTCTTTCTGCCTATCCCATACCCTTTTCTTTCTGCGGACAGGTCTGGATTTAGGCCTCCAGCTCTCGTCCTTGAAGGTCTAGGTTTCGGCTTTGTCCGATCTCTTCTAAAGATCTCTTCTAAAGGTAGATAGCACTGCTCCCAGATGCGCAAACCTTTTTCCAGGGAGTTCTGCACATTCAGCCACCGTTCGTGTCTCCCTGAGACCTGTCTGGTTTTCCGAGCTTTCCCTTTGAGCCGTTACAGACGGTTAATTTGCGCTGGCTCACAAGGAAAACTGTTTTTCTAAGAGCCATCGCATCGACCCAGAGGGTGTTTGATTTGAGCGCTCTATAATGTCGGTCCCGATTCCTTATTTTCCATTTGACAGTGCTGCGGACTTGTCTGGGTTACCTTCCCAAGGTAACCCACATAAATCACTCTTCACATAAATTGGGAAATTGTGGTATCTGCTTTCATATCTGCTCATACTTTCATACGCTTTTACGCTTTTGTTACTTTTGCGTCCTCAGATGCTGCCTTTGGGCGTTCTGTGCTCACTGCAGCTCAGGAGCGTCCCCGCCCATATGGGCGGGGACAGCTTTGGGACGACCCAGTGTCATCCCTGTACCCCCTAGTGGAGGAAGAAGAAAAGGAAACTTATGTTGCTTACCAGTTAAGTCTCTATCTTCAACTCCATAGTGGGCACAGGGCGCCCACCCTGATGTACCTGTCTGCCTGGGTGTGTTTCTTTGCTGACCTGTCCGGCTGTACTTTCCATGGTTGTATGATTCTGTGTGTGTGCAAGACTTCTCCTCCTCTCCTCTGCCTCGCTCCTGCCGTGGGCTTGCAAACTAAACTGAGGTCCACTGGCTGGGGGCTAGGTATAGAGGAGAGGAGCCTGGGCTTGTGGGTAATTTTCATGAACAATTTGGTGTCCAGACTCTCCTCTCCAGGCTTGACCCAGTGTCATCCCTGTGCCCCCTATGGAGTCGAAGAAAGAGACTTAACAGGTAAGCAACATGTCTCCTTTTTATTTGTGTGGGGCTGAACAGCAGGAGATTTTGAAAAATGACTGATGCAGACAGTTTCCTTCCTTCATTGAGAAGTGTTCACTTGTTTGCTGAGACAAACTTTACCCCATTCTCTTAATCCAATCTAGTGAACACGGGACCTGATTCATTACGGTTCGCTATTTCGATCGCAGCTGTGATTACCCAGGCAGGTCTGCTGCGAAAATATGCTAATGACTGCAGTCGCAAAACTATTATAGAGACACCCAAAGCCAGCATAGAGACGCCCACTACCACTTTCGCACATCCGTAATACCTTGCAGTCCTGCATTCACATCAGTAACATCTGTCCCTCACGCAGAATTACAACAGGTCTGACCTTACTCAGAAATTGCTAACCTCATCGCACGCAGTGAGTACACAAGCTGCATATGCTGTTGCAGTGGCTAATTTATGGACGCTCCTGTAATGGCATTCAAACGGAATGGCACGTCTGTGTTTCTCCGACCACTCCACGTCACCAACCTCAAGTGCTGCCGTCCCGTCCCTCTGTTTGCAATGGCTTTGTATCTGCGTAGGTGAATGCAGAGCGATCGCAATGCTAACTCGCGCATCGCAATGCATACGCATGCGCAGTACACAACATACGGCCGTCTGCGTATGCTATCGCAATAGCGATCCATGCTGAATCGGGCCCACTGTTCGCCATGGGGTGTAGAGTGCTCTGAGGAATCGCCATATTAAACTACACTTCTTTGAAGGCTCACCCCTCCTTTCAACATCCCATAAGCCCCTCTGAAGCAAACAGGAATCAGTCTGCTTTATGTGACTGGAGTAGATGCCAACTTGAAATGGTTGCAGTAGCAGCTTCGTTTTTTTAAGAATCAGGCAGATACAGCTGACTTGGACCCGCAGCGGAGCCTTAGACCGCACGCAGGTACATGCGGCTTGCCTCCACAGCACAGTACCTTCTCTCTCACAGTGATTAAGATGGTGCATACAGCAGTTTGCCCCTCTAGTACCCGCTGAAGGGGTAAATAATGGGGGATCCTATAATGTGTTTGATCCCCACTGTCCTGGTCAGTCCCCTCAGCATGCTGGCAAGGGAAGGAGCCTATTTGTGTGGGAATATGCACAAGGGATGATTGTTAAACTAGTTAGCCTTCCTGCTGTTTCTACAGGATGATATTGGTTGCTGAGTGCAGGGAAAACACCCCGGCTGCTATTGCTGTGTTTAGTGTATTTTTATTGCATACTGAACATTTTATATCCGCTATGTGTGTGCTGGGGTTCTCCTGTCTGTGATTGAATATGGCATCATTTCTCTCTGACTGGAACCTCTAGCTCTCTCTGTCCTGTCAGTTTGAGAGGATATTTTGTTTTCCTAAATTCTGTGTTTGACAGTTACAATTTGGGTGTTGCAGTTTCTCTCTCATTGTGTTTGATAGTGTTCAGCAGAATTCTGGTGTCTGTTTTTCTTTCATTATGTCTGATAAAATGTTCCAAGGCCAAAGCTGCTGGGGGGACCCTGTGGTGTACTACACCTATTTCAGTTGCCATGTTAAATGACCTCAACCTTGTCAGGACCTGTGTGGCTGTTGTACAAGTTGCTTTGCCAGAATCTGTGGGCCTCTGGAGGGGCTGCGGCTGAGGTGGACGGAGCCTGCTCCATCTACGTCATTTGGAACTGTATCTACTCCCGTTCTCCTTCCTTCCCCGCCCCTTTGTGCTGCAATCTTTCCAGGGTCTTCCGGCAGGGGTCCAGGAACGTCCTTTGGTCCAGGCCCTGAAAAAGAATATGGCTGTTATGGCTGCTTCTGTGGAATGGCGCTTTGAAGCTACATTAACTTGCGCACCACACAAATGTCAAGTGTCTCTGCCTTGTCACTGGTGGAGGATGGTGGGGTTCAAAGAGAATCAGATCTGGAGGACGTTGAACAGTGGGAAGAGGCTTCTCCCAGTGGACTGGATGCAGAAGATTTCATTCTTTTAATCTGGCAAACCTTAGATTTTGACGAGCCAGTAAAACCTGTGCTGCCGGCGGTCTCTACTTAAAAAGTCAAAAAAGCAGACTGTCCTTTTTCTACCTTTTTCCTGTTACAGGATTTCCTAGGAGATGCATGGCAGAAACCTGACAAGAAGTATCAGGTGCCGCAGAGATTTGTTTCCACATACATACTCATTTGCACAGGATGACTTGGGTTTATGGAAACTACACCCAGAGTGGATGTTTCAATTGCTAGTCTTGCAAAAGCAACAATTATCCCAGTTGTGGATTCTTCAAACCTGGAGGATGCTTCAGTTTGCAAGTGTGAAGGGGCATTTAAGTCTATTTTCTTGACCGCTGGCGCTTCTTTGCATCCAGTGGTAGCGGCTGCTTGGGCTAACAAAGCAGTGGAAAAATTTACATCACAGCTGGATGATGGATTGCAGGAAAAAGATGCACAATCCAATCTCAGGCCGCTGGTAAATTATCTTATGGATGTTCTAGCATATGCACTGATGGATGCAGCCCATAGTTTTTCCTGTATGTTAGCCTTGCCTATAGATGCCAGACTTATCAACAGTTGTGAGTCTGACATGGAGTCTAAAAAGGCACTTGCGTCATTGCTGCTTGAAGGTTCAGTGTTTGGTTCACAGTTGGACTCCATTTTAGCAGATCTGGCTGCCAGAAAGAAGGCCTTTTTCCGGTGAGTGTGTCCAAACCATGCAGTCCGTGGTTTTGGTTTTCCGGGAGATCCAAAGGAGCCCCTTCCAGAACATATTCTGGTGGCTTCTGTGGAGGTTACCGAGGGAGGTAGGCAATCTAAACCTGCTTGATGTGTTCTGTCCCCATCATGACTGGTCTGTAGTCTGCTCAATTTCTGGGATCAGTGGGTAGGAGATATTGTGGAAAGAGACTATATTCAGACTTTGCAGGTCCTTCTCCCAGTCGTTTCTTTGAAACTGCCCTTCCGAAGGACAGGTCAGTCACCTGGCTCTGTAGCAGTTGATTCAAAGGTTACTCCAGTCAGGTGTTCTTATTCCAGTACCAGAAAAACTAATAGGCCTGGGCTTTTATTCCGATTATGTTCCTGGTTCAAAAGTCAGATATGTCTTTTCGGCCCTGTCTCTGAATCAATAAATGCGAGTATCAACATTCTGCATGGAATCCCTTCAGCCTGTGATTGCTGCAATAGAGAGAGCCGAGTTTCTGATGTCTATAGATGTAAGTTACTCTTACTTGAATATTTGGGAAGGTCATCACAGCCTGCTCAGGTTTGCAGTAGGGGAGGACGATTTATAGTTCAGAGCACTGCCCTTTAGGTTGGCCACAGTGCCCTGGGTCTTTACCAAGATAATGGTGATAATGATAGTCTTTCTGCGGTCAAAGGAGTGACAGTTATTCCATACCTGGACGACCTACTGATAAAGATGAAGTCCGCATCACTTTTTCAGGGCCATCTTCTTTTGGCAGTAGAGACATTGGAGGCTCACATATGGATAATCAATTATCCCAAATTTCATCTGGTTCCTTTGCAGCGCCTGTTGTTTTGTGGCCTTCTGTTCGACACTGGGGCCTTTCGGGACTTCTGGAAGACAAGATCTCAATAGTCTACAAACCGGTGTTGGCAATATTTGCTTTCAGACTGGTGTCAGTTATGGAGTATGGTGTCCTGTTTCAAGGCTGTTCCCTACTAACTTTTCCATTCTTAGACTTTTCAGGCTTAGTTGCTGGCCCAGTGGTCCAGGTCAAATCCCCGCTTGGAGATTGAGTATTTTAGATTGTCCCCAGCGATTTGTCAGTCCCTACTTTGGTGTCTGGCCAGGAGTCAGTCAGGGGCGGCTCCTGTCTGTAGAGTCATGGACTATAGTAACCACGTGTGTCAGTCTCTTTGGTTGGGGAGTGTCACATTGGGTCTTCGGTTTCCGGGTCTTTGGTCCAGAAAGGAGGCAAGACTCCTCATAAATGTCCTAGAGCTCCAGGCAATTCACCAAGCTTTGTTCGCAGCTCAGAGCTCTCTTCAGGGCATACCATTTCAGATTCAATCTGACAATGCCACCAGGGGGTATCCGCAGTGCGTTGGCATTGGGGGAGACTGCCAGGAGTTTCCGTTGGGAGGTTTGATCCACTGATTATAAGTGGTCTTCATCCTAGGAGTAGATAACTGGGAAGCTATATACTGTACGTCAGCAGATATGTCATCCACGCAAGAGAATGGTCCCTGCATCCCGATATGTTCACCCAACTATTGCAGCCCTGGGGGCTGCCAGAAGTGGACTTAATGGCTTTTCGGCTAAACCACAAAATGCAGTGGTGCGGGGCTCGAACCAGGGATCCTCAGGCGAATCTGGTGAATGCCTTAACATAACCTTGGCCATTTGGGTGCGTATCTCTTCCTGACAGTTCCTCTGATTCCCCGGTTTATTAAGGAAATCCAGGCAGAAAAGACTGCCATCATCCTAATGGTTCTGAATTGGCTTCGGCGGGCTTGCTATGCTGATAACCTTCTTTTGGCGACTTCCAGTACACACAGACCTGCTCAGCCAAAGTTCTGTCCTGCACGCAGACTTTGCTCGGTTGGTTTTAACAGCATGGCTGTTTAAGCCATGATTCTCTGGACTGATGTTTTTTTCTGACTGGGTCATCCAGACGATGATCAAGGCCAGAAAACTGATGTCTTCCGACTTCCGAAAAGTATTATAGGGTTTAGGACCGTTAATTTGGTATTGGTGGCATTGCAAAAATCTCCTTTTCTCTTACATCCATTCAGGGGGACACTGCTTACCATGGAGATGTTCCAAAGCTGCCCCTATGGGAGGGTACGCCTAGCCACTGCAGCATGCAAAACTTTGGGCCTGAAGGTGGTGTCCTCCACAAACACATTGAATTTATAAAATTCTGTAAATATTTGAACTGATGACCAGGTGGCTGCCTTCCATAAGCGCTCCACCAATGGACCATGCAGTGCTCACTGACCTGGTCGAATGAGCCACAATACACTCTGGAACAGGAACATGTTCCGAAACGTACACCTGTCGTATAGCCACTGTTATCCATCGCGCTATAGACATCTTGTACATGGGCCAACCTCTCTTATGCACCTCACACAGACTGAAAAGACTATCCACTTTTCTCACGAGAGCAGAGCGTTCAACATAAACCCGTAAGGCTCGCACAACATCCAGCAAGTCATCATCTTCACCTGACTACCAATCCTGAGACAAGGCAGGAATAACAATTTCCTGATTTAAATGAAAATAAGGCATAGGCTGCAGAACTTCCCTTGAAGAAGAAATGACACACATCTTGCAGAAGAAATGGCCAATAAGAAAGCCACCTCCCACGTGAGATACTTACATTCAACAGCATTAATAGATTCAACAGCATTAATAGTCTCAAAATAGGCTTTTTGGTACTTGCCATTAAATCCGTTTCTCTTGATCCATCTGAGGGACACTGTGCAACCCCTTGTTGTTGTTGTTGTTGTTGTTGTTGTTGTCGTCTACTACATGTTTCTTAAGTGTTTGTTTATGTGTAGTATGATTGACTTTTTGTTGAGTGGGCTGTCTTTTAGGGCTTTATAAAGTTTGCCTGATTCTTGTTAGCTCCGGTGGTGCTTATGGGATATAGAGAGGAGGGGTTAGCTTACAAACAAGTGTAGCTTGATGTGCTGACTACTCATAGCGCCCTCTACACCCTGTGGTGAGCAGTGTATCCCAGATGAATCAAGAGAAACGGATTTAACTGTGAGTCCCAAATATCCTATTGTATCCAGTTTGGCAAGTAGAGAATTGTATTTATTAGTAAGTACATAAATCCCAGTTCTTGTATTCTGTAAGGTAAGGGATATCCTTCTACACAAGTTACGAGAGCAGCTGTCATTCCTAAGTGTGCAAACGTTCTGTTAACTTATGTTTTGGAAATCAGAGTTCATTCTTCTTTACTACACAGAGACTTGATGTAGTTACTTGTCCTACAACAATGTAACATTTAAAGTTAAAACTGCTTTTTTCTTCATGTAATGTAGTTTAATTTTTTTTTTGCTTTGCTTTAACAATGTAGCCTTTAAAATTAAAACTGCTTTTTCTTCATTTAATGTAGTGTATAGTGTATTGTAATGTTTGTTTTTGTTTGTCCATGCAGGGGAGCAAAAAAAGCATACTGGAAGGAATTATAAATGTTTATAATGATTTGGATCAAAAGCTGATGACGGAGGCTCAGAATGAAGAGTAAGTAATTCATAATATAAACATTTTCTATCTCTTTCTTTCTTCCTCTCTCTCTGTCTACCCCCCCCTACCACCTTCTCTCTCTGTTGGGATGCAGTTAATTTACCACCAGGGAGGGGGTTTGGGTGTTAGGTTTAGGCACCCCAGGGGGGATTTAGGCTTAGGCACTCCGCCGGGGAGGGTTAGGGTTAGGCTAGGGGGGCTTAGGGTTACCCTGCCGGAATGGTTAGGTTTAGGGTTACCCCCCTGGAAAGGTTAGGTTTAGGATGTGGGACGGGCGGGTTAGGTTTAGTCTCCCCTGGGGGGGGGCTTAGGGTTAGACACCACACCGGGAGTTTTAGGGTTAGGCACCCCCAAGGGAGGGTTATGGGGGGGACAAGGGAGGGCTAGCATACTTACGAGCAGCCATTGGTATTTCATACTGATTCCCTCTCTGTCTCCCCCACGCCCCCCATCTCTCTTTGTCTCTATCCCCGCCCCTTAATATCATGAGCCATCTGGTTTTTCGTGGTGTCCCAATGACAATATGGGGACAATTTGAGCTTTACAAAATTGTCCTGGTTTGTCATATTTATTCTGCTTTTATTTATAGCTCATTAGATTTGGTCAATTCAACTATACCAAAAGAACAACTTCGTCAGGTTGAGGGTACCATCATATTACATATTGTCTTTGCGATTAAATTTGACCAGGATTTGGGCCGAGAGCTAGTGAAGGTATGTATGAAAATTATTTTACAACTTTTAATTGATATACACACACTATGAATAGTATAACACACATGCCCCAGACATATAAATATCTTATTACAGCATACTGAAATCTTTGGGCTGTACAGGCTTAGCTCTGCTACAGGAAGACAGTTTTTTTGTTTTAATAATAAATGTACATAGGTGTGATTTTGTTTTTTTGTTTTTCTCTACGCTGTCTATGGCAACATTATTCATTCATGTTATAGATCATATTTCTTCCTTTTTAATTCTCTTGTGTCCAAACGGACAGAGGAAAAGGGATTTAACGTAAGTTTTCAAAATCCTGTTTGCATAAAAGTTAAAAAAAAAATGTTTATTTGTTAATAGCATTATAAGTTTACACTAACTTATCAGAGCAGATTAGCCGTTTTCCATGGAACTATTAAGGTGCATACACACACGATTTTTTGAACGATTATCGATAACTATATCGTGCAATCGTTGAAAAAATCGTTCACTTTCTGGTTAAAATGATGAACGATTATCGTTCATGCGCGTTCACGTTTGTAGTTTGTAGTTCAGTCAGACTGACCAACTCAACGATTTTCTGAAGGGAATATGCAAAAATCGTTTGTAGTTCAAAAAAATTGTTCATTACATTTAGTAAATGAACAATTTTAGTAAACGATTTTTGTTAATTTTTCCCTTGAAAAAATGAACGAAAATCGTTTACTAAAATCGTTCATTTACTAAATCGTTGTGTGTGTGTGTATGCAGCTTTACTATTTCTTCAGCTGTACCAATGCTTTTGGGGTCATCTTTGCTGCGTACCATGCGGGCATGACTCGAGTATAAGCCGAGGGGGTCCTTTTTCAGCACAAAAAATGTGCTGGAAAACTCTGCTTATACTCGAGTATATACGGTAGTCTCTCTAATCCTAAATGTTTATGCTATAAAGTGGTATATAAGAAAGCTATGATTCACTATAAAACAGTCAGTCAGTGAGGAGAGACGTGATGGAGTCGGCTTGGCCAGTGACAGCAGATACCCTGCAGCAGCAATTGGGAGGGGCTGGGCTGCACATCCTAATATTAAACATGATAATAGGTGCTACCATGCTGAGACCAGTAGTTCTACAGCAAAAAGGAGAGGGGGGGGGGGGGGGGGAGGAGCAAGTGCACACTATAAGCACTAAGAATACAAATGATCAAAATATCTACAATAGACTGCAATAATTAACATGGTTTTAAATGTAAGGTTTCTTAGTACATGTTTGGCCAAAGATGTTTGCCCACCTACCACGTCACGGTGAACCTTATACAGGTGGGTCCCTAACATCTCTAATACTAACACACTAATTAATTTATCTAGGTCTTACCTATCATAGCACCTATTATCATGCTTAATATTAGGATGTGCAGCCCAGCCCCTCCCAATTCCTGTGTGTGTGTATTTAAGGTACATTCTGAAGGTGAGACCCCTTCTTTGGGCTAGCACTCTTCCTGCCTGCCCCAGGTGATTTTAACTGGCATGGGTCCTTGCATTGCAGTACACACATCTAATGGGCTCTATGATAGGTAAGTCCTTGATAAATTAATTAGTGTGTTAGTATTAGAGATGTTAGGGACCCACCTGTATAAGGTTCACCGTGATGTGGTAGGTGGGCAAACATCTTTGGCCAAACATGTACTAAGAAACCTTACATTTAAAACCATGTTAATTATTGCAGTCTATTATAGATATTTTGATCATTTGTATTCTTAGTGCTTATAGTGTGCACCTGCTCATCCCCCCCTCCCCCACCCTGCAGCAGCACTCTGGTGAGAATAGAAAAGCCTGGGCTCAGGAGATGGCAGTGTACTTGGGGCAAGGAGGATGCCGCGCCCCAGAGGCAGGGACATACCAGATGAATAATTTGCTATATTCTTTGTTTCTAAATTAAAAACTGCATATAAAATGGAGGGAGGTGTCTGAAGGGGGATGGGTGACAGACCAAAATTTGTTATACAGTCCTTACCTGAATATGTTATTCACATTCTTTTTCTGATGTTGCTGTTCAGGACCTTTTTGAAAGATATAATCCAAAGTCCATATCAGTAGTCGTTATCCAGTCGCCTAAATAAAGCAGGAACTACTCTGAGAGCATCAATTTAGGACAAAATGTCACAAGAAAATGGCTGCCAGCAGCTGGGCATCCTTTATATAGGGCTGTGACCTACATTGTGACATCATAATGCATGCAGGCAGCAGCTAGAGATGGCTGTAGCTGAGATGCACTCTGGTGAGAACAGAAAAGCCCAGGGCTCAGGAGATGGCAATGTAACTCCTTGCAGGGCGTGGGCCGGGCCCTTGAGGCGGTCTGGGCCCTGTAGCAGCTGCACTCTCTGCACTTACTACAGCTATGCCCCTGATGACACACATTTCATAATGGGGAGAATTCAATTGGAATCGGTATGAAATACTGCCGGCCGCAATAAATGCCCCTTAAGAGGCATACTGTTTCTGCAGATTTGCATGAGTGCAAACCCGCCCTTGCCGTACGCAGCCTATGTTAGAATACCTCTTTTCATTACCATTTTGTCCCTATAGGCACAGACAAGTGTGAGGAGCAGAACTGCGGAAGTCTGTGTAGTCGCCCATTTGTGTGTTCATATTTTGATTTTGCGCGGAGTGAAATCTTCCAATATGCATTGTGGAAAGTGGAGTATTTCTCACCCAGTATCAGCCCCTTTGTATCTAGTATGGCACACACTGTTCTTATATAGTATTTGTATGGCGCCACAAGTGTTCCCTTTTGCGTTGCATAGACATAAAACATAAAATGCATTATATAGGTACAACTAATACAGACAAGTACGTAACTTTATATACATAATTACAGTGCTACAATTACATAGAGAACACAAAGTGCTTTTTTATTTTCATTTTTCTAAACAATACAGTAATGTATTTTGCATTGATCCATATTTTGTTACAGGCTGGCCAGCAGGGGGACTCGAGCAGATTCTTATGTCCTTTCAGTGTTGCTCTGTTGTTGTCTGTGTCAAGAATACATAGGTTTGAAAAGCAGGTAATACCATACATCTGCCAATTTGAATCTATTTCAACAAAAGTTTTCCAGTTCTAATGAAATGCTGTGCCACAATCCTGCTTGCTTTTTCAAAAGTTTATTTGCATCTCGCCTACTGTTTGTTTAAAAATGATTTCTTGTTACGAGCATCCTAACTTCCAACCTGCTTGTTAGGTAGGGCAATAATATTTATTCAGAGGAGATCACCAGCGTTCCTCTGATCTCATCTCTGATCTGAAACTGATTAACTTGTGATTGGAAACTAAGAATCTGATTCAGATGGGTGTGGTATAAGATATAGACAGTAAAAAGGTTGACAGTGTCTAGATAGACGCCAGATGTTAGACAGTCAATAGGTTGACAGGGACAAAAGGTCGACACACTAAAGGTCGACGTGTAAGAAGGTAGTCGGGGTCAAATGGTCGACCCCTTTTTTTTTTTTTTCTTCTAACCCTAATCTTCACCCTAACCGTCAGGGTAGGTGCCTATCCCTAACCCTCTGGTAAGTGCCTAACCCTTACAGAAAAAAAAAAGTGTTGGACATTTTTTTTGCGTCTACCTTTTTTTAAATTTTTTTTACCCGTCGACCTTCTTACATATGGACCGTTAGTGTGTCGACCTATTGACTGTCTAACATCTGCTGTCTTTATAGACATTGTCTACCTTTTTACTGTCTATCCGTAGTCTGGAACCCATTCAGAGTTGGGAATAGAGTAAGAAAGAGCAAGTAACTGTGCATCTTGGTAAAACCATGTTCCACTGCAGGTGGGGCAGATGTAAAATGTACAGAAATATTTGGATTTGGGAGGAGTGTGTCCAACTGACATCTAAATTGCAGTGTAAAAATAACACTGTCAAGCACTTGTAGGCTACATGCAAAAGCAGCTAGTATTTATACCACATGCACAAAAAAAGTGTGTTTACCCTCCTTGCAGTTCAACATGGTTTGTCCAGGTACACAGTTACTTGCTCTATCTTACTCTCTTTCCCCAAATCTGAATCAGACCCTAAGTACATACCTTGCACTAACCAATGCACGATCACCAGAGTAATATATCACCATTAGTTTTTGGTGACTATTTGTATTTTTATGTTTGTGTGTGTTTCATTGCACAGATATTCGATCTCCTCAAAAGTACTATACTGAAAGGCTTTAAGGACTTCCAGTTTCAGCAAGGATCAAAATTTATCCGTGATTTAGTCCCACTACCAACCTCTGTCTCTTCAATGCTCCTGGAAATTGTGAAGAACAGGTAGGCAGCAAAGAATGCTCATCTATGTACATAGACCCGTATTCAATTTGAAGCGTTAAGTCCGGATCCGCGTTAAGTTACCGCCGATGACGTCATTATCGCCTGTTTTGGTTTTACCCCGTATTCAATTTTGAAAGACTTTCCGCCTAGGCGGAAAGTCAATGCAATGTAATAGGTGGTGAAGTATCGCCTATGAATAGCAGGCGGAAAAAAGTGCAGAATTGCGGTTTTTGGGTGCAACGTTTCGGAAACCCACGTGCAGCCTTCAGACAGTCCGCCAAAGGTAATCTGTGTCAAAAATAAAAAAAAAAAAACTTAAGGACACCCCAAAAATTTACTTTGAAAAAGGGGGCGAAAAAAAAATGTTGGGGTACAAAGTTAAAAAGTAGCGAACTTGACTCTGGGGGGTCCCCAAGTATGCCCCAGGTGTTTTTTTGTTTGCAGGTGTTTGCGGCAGGTGGATTTTTCACGATTTTTTTCATCTTCTCTTTTTCAACTTTAAATATGCTGACCCCCATTTTCAAGTACCCCAAATTTGCTGGGATAACTTATTTTCTGGAAAAAATACTCCTAAATACTATTCTGCATCAGGTATAGAAAAACGCTATTTCTACTTCAGGGTCCATAGGGGGTCCACAGGGTTGACCTTGGGGTATAGCTGGATCTGGATCCATGGGCACCACGCAGTTAAAGCTTTAGCTGCTCCCAGGATGCACTTGGGTCCGTCCTCCTCTATACCCCGCCCCCGGCCACAGCACCTCAGTTTGAGTTGGTGCCCGGCCGGAGTCGGGTCACCTGCGCAGGGGGGCTGCAGGAGCAGCCCCCAAAAGCTTTCTATTTTTATTTAAAAAAAAAAAAAAGCCTGTTAGATTTTTATTTTAAAACAGAGGCTCTAGTGTGGCAGCGACGGGCTGTCTATGCAGACGCCCACGCTGCCGCTCTCCTTCCCCGCTGGCGCCGCGACGCCAGTACTGCACTGGGGATCGCGGCGGGAGGCCAGAGTCCGTACTAGCCGGACTCTGGGTCCCTCCCTGGACTGCTGCCGGAGTCGCCGGGGACAAGGTAAGCCGCGAGTCGCCGATTAGCGGCGGCTCGCGGGTTTTGCCTGCAAATGCAGTCCTTTGCCCCCGGTCCTAGGGGACAGACCGGGGGCCGCTAGCGGTGGCGGCAGGCTCCCCCTCTGAGGAGGAATAACCCGTGGGACCACTAGATCACCAGGGATATATGGCAAGCGGGATGCCGGCAAGCCCTGGGGTTAATATGCTAGCCAGGGGAGGAAGCCTTCCCTGTCAGCGGCTCCTCCCCTCAGCTCAGCGCGCCTTTCAACACGGAGTCTGGCGTCGCTGAGCTGCAGATTCCTCGGCCACTCCTCCTCTGAGGTCTCCAGCGGCCATTTTCTCACAGTGGCAGCGCAGATCTTCAGGGAGCACGCGGACCGGTCCCCCTGTGTACCTCTCCCCTGATTAAGGACAGTGTACACAGCACTATAGCCCTCCCAGACACTGAATCTGGGAGGTTGATTGTAGTGTAAAGGTGCAGTGAGTATATCTTCTGCATGGTATGTGACTATTGCTAGTGCTGCCTGTCTGTGCTTATTTTCCGCTTACTGTCAGCTTATACCTATCCCTTTACTTCTCCTACAAGCCCTACAGGTGTGTGGGGGAGGGGCGTTTCTACTGACCTCACTTATATAGATCACGTATTTGTGAGGTCCGTCACATACAGTTGTGTGCTACACAGTGCCGTATTGTGGGCTGTTGTTTAGCACACTGGTGAGTGCGTTTTCTTCTGCCCTGTTGCCAGATATATTTTTTGACTATATAATATATTCTGTCATGTCAGACGAGGAGGTTGAGCGCTCAGTGGCTCCGGTGTTGGCCTCCTGCGGACGCTGTTCTGCAGGAGTGGATAGGGAGGATTTGTCACAGGATGGCCTGTGTAGTCGGTGCCAGGTGGCTCCTGGCCCATCCAGACCTTCTCTGGCGCAGGAACCACCGTGGGCGTTGTTTTCTCAAGTGCTGGTGTCTATTGCGGACCGTCTGTCGGTCCCGACTGCTCTCCCTACTAGGGCGTTGCCCCAGCCGACCATCCCCCATTCCCCGGGTGTCCCGCAGTTATTGCGGAGTCCTCCTGGGTCTCAGTCGGTGGGTCCCTATGCGGGGTTGCCTATGTATATACAGGCTTCCCCTGTGCCGCAGCAGCCTGTGGTACCTTTTCAGGCCCCTATGGTGACTCCTCCACCCTGGGTGGATGTGCTCTCCAACTCCGTGCAAAATTTGGCGGCCGCTTCCTCGGCTTTTCAGTCAATGTTGCAGACTGACATGCCTTCTAGGATTTCAAAACGCCCACTCATGACACGGGCTGCTCAGGTATCGGACTCAGAGGGTTCCTCAGATGATGGGGAGGTCCCTGATGACACTGACTCGGACGCCTCGGTCCAGGAAATGGATACCAAGTCGTCTATTAATGTGCGAGCAATTCTTCTTGTAGAGGATGAGTCACCGGTTCCTAAGTCGAAGTTTCCTAGTTTCAAAAAAACTAAGGTGGCTTCTGCGGTGTTTCCCCTGTCGGATCAGTTGACGGATCATATGGCGGTAGCTTGGCAGGCGCCCAGTAAGAGATTCCTTCCTCAGAAGCGGTTGGCTTCTAATTACCCCTTCCCTGAGGCACATTGTAAAAAATGGGAAACTCCACCGGCGGTGGATTCCCATGTCACCCGTTTAACTCGGGGCGCCACCTTACCATTACCGTCGATATCCTCGCTGAAGGATCCCACGGACAGGAAAGTTGAGACTTGCTTAAAGTCTATTTACTCCCTCTCCGGGGCGGTGGCCTGACCGTCCATGGCCATCTCCTGGGTGGCCAAGGCCATTGAGGGGTGGGCCAATGCATTGGAAGATACCTTCCCGGACGACGCTCCGGATGTCCAGCGGGCGTTGTTGGGACAAATGAGGGACGCTGCTTCTTACATTGGAGAAGCTTCTTTAGATGCTAGTCTGCTGACCTCGCGGGTATCGGCTGCAGCGGTGTCTGCCCGCCGATCCTTATGGTTGCGGTCCTGGAGAGCGGACTCTGAAAGGTAAGGCCTCCAGACCTTTCTTTGAATCAATGGGGAATTACTATTTGGTCCGGACTTGGACAAAATAGTGGACACCCTGGCTAAATGCAAGTCAGCCTTCCTCCCTTCGGCGGCACTGCCTGCTAAGGTTCGGAGTTCGGCTTTTCGTTCCTTTCGGGTTCAGGGTAAGGCGAAAGGTCAGTCCTTCCCGAGACAGTCTGCGAGTAAGACGGCCTCTAAACCCAAGAAGCAAGCCTGGAGTGCTCGGCGCCCTGCTTCCAAGCAGGAAGATAAACCTGCGGCCTGATGGGACGGGCCTCCCTCTGGGAGACCTCAGAGTGGGAGGCCGACTTCTTCTATTTGCCCAGTGCTGGCACAATACCACCACGGATGCCTGGGTTCGAGAAGTGGTCTCCCAGGGGTACAACCCTGTCTTTTCGGCACAGACCACCCCACCAGTTTTTCTGCACAAGTCCTTCTCAGGACAAGACCAAGGCGTTACAGGTTCAGGAGGCTATAGAGTCCTTGCTGAAAGCAGGGGTCATTGTTCCCGTTCCTCTATCACAACGAGGGACGGGGTATTATTCGTCTCTGTTTCTGGTGCAGAAACCCAATGGTTCTCATCGCCCTATCCTCAACTTGAAGTCTCTGAACAAATTCCTCAGAGTTCCCAAGTTCAGGATGGAAACGTTACGTTCCATCATTCTGGCGATGGAACCGGGGGATTACATGGTGTCCCTGGACATCCAGGACGCCTACCTCCATGTTCCGATAGCATCTTCACACCAGCGGTATCTGAGGTTCGCTATCCTTCAACACCACTATCAGTTCCGGGCGCTACCCTTTGGTCTCTCCACGGCACCGAGGGTGTTCACGAAGATTATGGCGGTCATGGCCGCACATCTTCGGAACCAGAATGTACGGCTGCTGCCGTATCTGGACGACCTCCTGTTGCTGGCGAGCTCCCCGGAGATACTGCTTCAACATCTCCACCTGACGATCGCTTGCCTGCAAGCACACGGGTGGTTGATAAATTGGAAAAAGTCCTCCCTGATTCCAGCACAGCGGATGGTTCATTTGGGAGCCCTGCTGGATTCGCGTCAGCAAAGGATCTTCCTGACTCCGGAGAAGGTCGCCTCCCTACAGCTGCGGATACGCAGTTGCCTGAGCCGTTGCCGCCTGTCGGTCCATTCGGCTATGAGAGTTCTGGGGTCCATGGTGTCGACATTCGACATGGTGGAATTTGCCCAGTTCCATTCCCGGCCCCTGCAGGGGCTGATTCTATCAGAATGGAACGGGTTACCTCACCGGATCCGCTCTCAGGTGCTGGTGTTGTCTCCGGACGTTCGGCTATCTTTGGCTTGGTGGCTTCAGACAGCTCATCTGGTCGAGGGGCGCCCATTTTGGATCCCGGACTGGGTCCTGCTCACGACGGATGCCAGTCTCCGGGGTTGGGGGGCAGTGACCGGCTCTTTGTCGCTTCAGGGTCGTTGGTCAGCGGAAGAAGCACTTCTCCCCATCAACATCCTGGAACTGCGGGCAGTATACAGGGCCCTGCAGTCGTCCGGCCCCGCTCTTCACGGAAGGGCGGTACAGGTGCAGTCCGACAACGCCACCACGGTGGCGTATATCAACCACCAAGGCGGAACTCGCAGTCAGGCAGCGATGTCGGAGGTGTCTCGTATCCTGACTTGGGCGGAGGGTCACATTCCAGCGATCTCGGCGGTCTTCATCCCCGGAGTCCTCAATTGGGAGGCGGACTTCCTCAGCCGTCACGACGTGCATCCCGGGGAATGGTCGCTTCACCCAGAGGTGTTTCAGCTACTCGTGGACAGGTGGGGACTGCCGGAGCTGGACTTGATGGCCTCCCGTCACAATCACAAGTTGCCCGTTTACGGGTCAAGGACAAGAGACGCAGGTGCAAGTCTGGTGGACGCGCTGTCGGTGAAATGGACGTTTCACCTGGCGTATCTGTTTCCTCCGATATCCCTGCTTCCTCGGGTTCTGCGGAAATTCAAGCAGGACGGCGGCATGCTCGTGCTGGTAGCTCCGGCGTGGCCCAGACGTCCTTGGTACTCCGATCTCAGGAGCCTCTCCATCGACGCTCCGTACCTTCTTCCTCAGCGTCGGGACCTGTTGTCTCAGGGGCCCTGCCTTTACCCGGATCTGGGTCGGCTGTCTTTGACGGCGTGGCTCTTGAGACAGCCGTCTTGAGGTCTCGGGGCTTCTCCAGTTCGGTTATTGGTACCATGCTCAGGGCACGCAAGCCTGCTTCAGCACGGATTTATCACAGAGTGTGGCACACTTACTTTCAGTGGTGTGAGTCCAGACATTATGATCCTCAGGTGTTCCGAGTTTCTAGGATCTTGGAATTTCTTCAGTCAGGATTGGATCTCGGCTTACGCCTTGCATCTCTGAAGGTTCATGTGTCCGCCTTGTCCGTGTGGTTTCAACGGCGGATTGCAATACTACCAGACGTTCACACCTTTTTCCAAGGTGTTCTCAGGATCCAGCCTCCCTTTGTGCCTCCTGTGGCTCCTTGGGACTTGGCGGTGGTGCTACGGGTCCTGCAGGGTTCTCCGTTTGAGCCTCTTGAGGCGGTGGAGCTCAAGTGGCTGACATTTAAGACGGTTTTTCTCCTGGCAATTGCTTCGGCCAGGAGGGTGTCTGAATTGGGGGCGCTTTCCTGTCGCCCTCCTTTCCTGATTTTTCACCAGGACAGAGCGGTGCTCCGCACTCGTCCTGAGTTTTTGCCCAAAGTGGTCTCGAAGTTCCATATTAATCAGGAACTTGTTGTGCCAGCTTTTCAGTCCCCTGATCTTTCAGCTGGTGAGACTTCCTTAGATGTGGTCCGGGCGCTTAGAATTTATGTAGACCGGACGGCTTCGGTTAGGAAGTCTGATTCCTTGTTTATCCTCTTTGGTTTTCACAAGAGGGGTTGGCCTGCCAACAAACAAACGTTAGCCCGTTGGCTTCGTTCCGTTATTTGTGAGGCTTATGCACAGGAGGGCTTACCTGTGCCAGCCTCTGTTAAGGCTCATTCCACTCGTTCTGTGGGTCCCTCTTGGGCTGCTAGACGTGGCGCTTCTGCTGTTCAGCTGTGTAAGGCGGCCACTTGGTCTTCAATTCAAACGTTTTTGAGGTTCTATGCGTTTGACACCTTTGCCTCTCAGGATGCATCCTTTGGGCGCCGGGTACTCCTTTCAGCACAGGAGCGTCCCCGCCCTTAGTTGTACTGCTTTGGGACATCCCCAAGGTCAACCCTGTGGACCCCCTATGGACCCTGAAGTAGAAAACAAGAGATATGGTAAGAACTTACCTTTGTTATCTCTGTTTCTACGAAGTCCATAGGGTCCACAGGGCGCCCGCCCTGACGCACCTGGCTTCAAATGGGCTGTGTGGCTGGTCACCGGTTTTCCGTCTCCCATTTCTGTGAGTATGGTTTCTTGTGTGTTCCAGTCTTCCTTCTCTCTGTTTAGTCTCCTCCTCCGGCCTTGGCTGCTTACCAACTGAGGTGCTGTGGCCGGGGGCGGGGTATAGAGGAGGACGGACCCAAGTGCATCCTGGGAGCAGCTAAAGCTTTAACTGCGTGGTGCCCATGGATCCAGATCCAGCTATACCCCAAGGTCAACCCTGTGGACCCTATGGACTTCGTAGAAACAGAGATAACAAAGGTAAGTTCTTACCATATCTCTTGTTTTAGCAGCTATTGAGCCCATCGGGGGATACCATAGTGAACCCCCATGTCAGAGCATCTTTTGGGGGGTGACAGCCTGATTTCCCCAAAAATGACAGTACTTTCCGCTTGTTACAGTATCGCCGGGGGCCGTTTACGCGTACTTTCAAATTGAATACGGGGTAAAGGATGCACGCTCGATACTTTAACGCCTACAAAACAGGTGAAGTCGGCATTAAGTCCGGGCCGCGTTAACTTAACGCAGCTCGGCTCAAATTGAATACGGCTCTTAGTGTCACCTGCAAAGAATACAAACGGCTATTTCTTAAAATGGTCCTACGTCAGAACAGGCAGCTGGAGTATTTGTTATGTCTCCTAGTGGTAAACGACTAATCTATAGCAGTGCAGCACAGTGCTAGTCCTCAAGAATAGGGGATGTGACTACTGTCTGTGGAGGTTATTACAGATTTTCTCAAAACATGACCTGAGTTAAGGATTGGAGTTGAAAAACAGAATAGGCAAATTAAACTAACTGTTAGCTGTAGACATCCCTGCTACAGGTAGTAGTCTTTAGTTTGGTTTATGTTTTGTTAGGTTAAGATTTATGTTTCTCTCCTGAAAAGTGCTTAGCCTTCCCATTAGAAGGACTGTTTGCTCTGTAAGCTGGTGTTATAGTGGTTGGGGGCCATCCTAAGCTCATAAGACCTTCTTGGTTAGGACCAAGTACTTTTCATATTGCTCTGAATGGACTCTAACTAGAAATAATCTGACCCTGACTTCCACAAACTTGGCCCATTATAACGATTAATTTCTCCTTCATCCACTAGGGGACACTGGAGTACATACAATGAGAATAGACGGGTGGAGAGTAGAGCCTGGCTCTTTAAATTACTTTAGAAGTGTAGTTGGCTCCTCCCCCTCGCGGGTGCTTTTTAGGGCTGTCTCCAGCCTCTCTACTTTTCTTTACTCTATCCCTTCTTAGTTCGTCTCACATCTGACTAAGATACAGATATGTCCTTCGCTCTACCACAGCCATTATCCTTCCTTCTGGAGTGATACCCATGGCTTACATACATTGTGTGGTGTATCTTTCTGTCACCATTAGTAGTGAAGGGTTCTCTTTTACAGGCGTGAGTTCACACATCTTATTGAAATCTTAGGCTCCTTTTCCTGGTATTGACATTACATGCCTCACTGTTAGGGGGCATGATGTGCATAAGGACTGGGTCAGCCATGCTGGCAATTCCGGTCTCAAGTTTTGTTTAATCGCTTAGCCTCACCTTCTTCTAGAAGCGTTATTCCTCCGTCTTGGGGGACAGGTCTTTTCTGTAAAATATCTATAATTATAATTTTGGTAGTGGGCTTAGTGTGTCCAGACTAATTATCCAGGGGAATAGTAGTAGTAGTATTTTTGTTCTCTGCACAGCGTAAGCTCACAGTGCTGCTGGGTGGCTGCTGTTGTGTTTTCATTTTGAATTTTGTCTATTAGCTTGGATTGAACAGTTTTGTCTTTTGTTTTTATACTGACATATCTCCTGGGTGGGATGGGTACGGGATGCCGGTGCTTTGGAACTCGGCGGTTAAAATCACAACACTGGCATCCCGACAGGGTTATGAAACCGACACCTGCCAGTAGGTATCCTAACCCTCTCCCTACCCTAACCCTCCCTCCCCGGTGCCTGAACCTAATCTCCCCCTCTGCCTAAACCTAACCCTCCCCCTTTAGTGCCTAACCCTTCCCCTAGTGCCTAATGCTAACCCTCCCCCTAACCCCTCTACTTACCTTCGGGATTCCCGCGATCAGGATGCCGGCACTGGGATTGCCGAGGTGTGTGTGTATATGTATATATATGAAGATGGACTGGCACTCTAATGCAGCAAAGGTTTAAATGCCAGGGTGCCTTCCAATATGAATAATATCTGTGCAGGTCACGGCGGCACTCCGGGTTTTGCTATAGATAAATCAGTAATACTGCTGGCACATAGCAGATCGTCCAACGTTTCGGTTTATTATAACCTTTATCAAGGACATAAATATACAATAAAAATAGCTTACCTTAAATAAGATACCTAGATACCAGACAGCCGTGCAGAGGAAGAAAGCAGGCAACCGACTTCCGGGAACAGCTCCTTTCAATTACGTTTTGAGACGGTGTATCCACCAGTTGGGATAAGAGCCTGCAGGCTCTGGAGGTTAAAGATAACGACCAACCTGTTGCAAGGCACTTTAAAAATTAGAATCATAATCAATTTATCTATAGCAAGACCCGGAGAGGTTCCTTGGGGACAAATGTCGTAAATCATTTTATTGGTGCACCTGTGATCATAGCTGGTGTTTTCCAACTAGTCCACGTCCTCTCCCAGAGGTCAGCTAGCATGGTCTCTCTGATCTACCTAGGGCTGCTCCACGTCAGTCATCCCGGTGACTATGCATTAGCCTCGCCGAGTGTGGTTTTTTCGCTCTTCTGTTTTTTTTTCTTGCCAGCGACTCATTGCCATTGGCTGGAGGTTCTTCAGCAGGTTTCATTCATTGCCTCACCCTACTGCATATTTGTTGCTGGCTTGACCGTTGCAGTTGTGGTCCTGAGGCGCTAGAGTACCCTGGAACCTGGCTTTTTTTTTTTCCTGATTGTTTTGGGCCAGGAAGCCGGTGTCGATGGCACCATTCCATTACATTTAGAAGTCCACTGTCGCTGGGTGTACACACTGTGTGTTTTTTTTTAACTATTTTGATTCCGGCCTTGTCATTCCTCTAGGCAGGAGTGGATGCTGGTCTTCGTCTGGGCTCGCTGAGTTAGCAGATTGCTGCCTTCATTTTCAGTTGTTTCAGCTTCAGTTTCCCTGCTACCTGATCTTCGATCCTATTGCCGGGGGTTCTTGGGTCCAGTCACCTTGGTGCCCCCTCCTGCCCTATGGAATCTCACCCTGGTGGTGATTTTTTTTATATCTAACCCATCTGATTCTTAAAATTGGATGGGTTTGAACTAGGGATGTGCAGGCTCGGTTCTACTCGGTTCCGTTCGGTTCTTTTTACCGAATCTTATTGGCTATCCAAAACTCGTGACAGCTGAAACCCAATAAGATCCGGTAAAAAGAACCGAACGGAACCGAGTAGAACCGAGCCTGCACATCCCTAGTTTGAACTCCTAGCCGGGGTGGACGACTTTACTGCGGTGCCTTCGCTCGGTAGGGTCAGAATTTTTTAATCTGTCCACTCACTCTCCCTACTTATTTGTCGTTGTGATCGAATGTGCTTAGTCCGAAGCCGGATAATGATGATATCGGCTTTCCACGTTGACCACCCATGTGGTTCTTCCTTGGTCGACTATAGCTGTATTTGCATAGACTCTGGATGTGGTTTAAGCTTTTCTCAAGTTTTGTTCTCATTTTGCTTCCAAACTCTATTCTTGTTTATTTTCTCTGATACACACTGTGTTTTTGGTGGGGTTCTCAGGGGACGGTCTAACAGAATGTTTCTGCTTGCCATGCGATCTTTTCTTTTTGGGTTCTACCGTTTGTTCTCTGGCGACTTCTCTTGCTGTTGGTCGCAGGTTTCTGCAAGTTTCTCAGCGCCTTCCCACCCAGGAGGTCAGCTTTGGGACGTCCCCATTGTATGCACTCCAGTGTCCGTAGTGGATGAAGGATTAAATAGGATTTTGGTACTTACTGATAAATCCCTTTCTCTGGTTCCACAGGGGATATTGGACGCCCTCCCAGCGCTGTTCCTTTCTACAGCTTTTGTCAAGTTTTTTGCTGCATCTTAGTTGTCTGCAGTGGGTTGATTTTTGTCGTCTCTTTGTGTTTTTTGTTTTTTAAAGATCTATATATTTTGGATTTTTAAAAATCAAGTGACAGAAAAAAAAAAAAAAGAAAATGTTTCAGGTCGATATCAATAACAGTAAATGCAATAGTTATACAAAGGTAACATGGAAAATGCAAACTGGTGTGTAGATTCAGCCGCTAAATATGCATTAGGGAGGTAGAAATATAGTCCCAGTTCGAATAATAATTGTATAACACTACAAAGATAACCCATGGACAATGTTATAATATCCAAAGAAATGTAAAACAGTACATATGGATATCTGGATCAAAGCCCCAAAATAACATAAAAAAATATGAATATTAGAACAAAGGGGAGGGGGGGAGGAAGAAAGAAAGGCAGCGCTGCAGTAGAATCAATGAAAAGAGAATATGTGTTCAATATCAGGGTGATGTACAGAGCATACATACTACATCCAGGTTTACAATTGATCAAAAGGAATTACAATACGTAGGAATTTCCGTATCCTTCAAGATAACTGTCTGAGTAAATACCATGAGGTAGTCTCAAACCCCTTCAAAATCTGAGCTTGTGTAGGGGAGTCGAGTGATTCAATATATATATATAAAAGGATGTAACCCCTTCTTCCAGCACAGAGAAAACTGCTGTCTATCATAATACAGGGTCTGGAGCATAATAGACTTAACTGTTCCCAAAAAGGGAGGGGAAGGGGAGGTCCAAGCACATAAAATGACTTTTTTAGCTACGGTGACAATGACAGTCAGTAATGGGACTATGCGAGATTTATCAGGGCCCAAATCCCAGTTTGTGAAATTATCACATAATAAGTCCAGCAGATCACTATAAAGTATCAGGTGAAAAATAGAGTTAATAAAGATCATTACCTTACCCACAGCTATTGCGAGCGGACATGATGATGGTCGCGATGGTCAAGACCATCGTGACCATCGGGCTTGCGACGAGACCCTTGTGGTAGGGTGTCGTGGCCAAAAGCTAGGGTCTCGTAGCCAAAAGCCCCAGAGAGATTTCGGCTCTAATAGAGCCGGAATCTCTCAACTGACATCACTCGTGATGTCAGTGGGGCCGCCCCCATACGGCAAGCGTTCTCATGGGAACGCCTCCGTTTGGGCAGCCACCCCCCCGGCCCGCCCACCAAATGGGGCGAGCTGTCTCTCAACATCGACAACTCGCCCCCTTTGGTGCGAGACCCGGAGCGATGGATTGTCCGTCGCGAGCCGGCTCCGTCGTGCGCATGCGCTGTGGGCCACCATCGACCTGGTTGCGAGCGCTCAGCACTTGCGACCGGGTCTGAATCAGGCCCTCTGCTTGCTCAGGGGAGAAGGCTGGCAAAACCACTTTACGCCAGAAGCCCTGCTTCTGAGCATAATCTATGAAAGGATCGGAATAATAAATCTGTTAATTCCTTTGGGGCATTTTATACTATGTCCTTCCCTTTCTGGACACAGTGCCAGAAGGTGTCATGAGTGAGGTAATAGAAGAGGGGGTGGAACGGGTACGCATCAGATTAGACAGCAGCCTCACTGACTTATTGCCATGTTTATGAAAGTGGCAGCAGTTCTGAAAGGTCTGGCGAGCAGCAGCATGATCCAGAACCCCACTGAAGTGCACCCTAGCCCGTGTGTAAGCCTCTTGAGTGATGGGGTTAGAATAAAGTTTGAATACTCCGAACGTTCAGTCAGTTCTGCCTGGGCCTTTAAGTACAATTTGGAATAATCTTTCTTATATTTTGACATGTAGGTGATTTTCTCACCTAAGAACAGATTTGGCGGTTTGCCAGTATAAAGCCGGGTTATCTATATGAGCGGCATTATTCGTTGCATATTCACACCATTTTGCTTCCAGCATATTACGAAACATATCTGAGCTGGCTAGGTAGGACGGAAATCTCCAAGGCTTATAGGATCCCGTATCTACCAAAGGTGTCAGCGTGAACCAAATCAGTGCGTGATCGGATAATACGATGGGTTCTATTGTCGTCTCTTTGTTAGCTGTTCTCGGTCTTGAAACTTCTTAGTTGGATCCTCCTTCTCCTTGTCTCTCCTTCCTCTGTTTATGCTCTCCGTCTCGGGCTTCATTAATCTTAACTGAGGTCAGACGGGGTATAGAGGGGGAGGAGCCAACTACACTTCTAAAGAGATTGAAAGTACCATGCTCCACTCTCCACCTGTCTATACCCATTGTATGTACTCCAGTGTCCCCTATGGAATCGGAAAAAGGGATTTATCTGAAGTACCCAAATCCTATGTTTAGTAACTGTCACAGGAGTGACTATGCACCAATATCAACCACCACTGTGGCACTTCAGAAGGTTTCCAGACCCATGTCTCCATGATTTTGGCTGTCCTTAATTCAGGGTTACAAAGCCATGAAACTGACTTCCCCAGTCACCATTCGCAGGGGAATGGTCACTCTGTTTGAGACACTTCAGTGAACTTATTCATGCTGGGGTTTTAATAAGGTAGACATGTTGTCCTGGTATATTGACTTGAGATAAAAAGGATGTTTTCATCTACGGTATTGTTGTTCGTTGTAATTGCCACTGGAGTATTTACAAGGTATACGATTAGTAAATCAAACTGTTAATCACTACAGGTTGAGTCTCCCATATCCAAATATTCCGAAATACGGAATATTCTGAAATACGGAATATTTTTTGCATGACTGAGAAAGTGAAACCATTGCTTTCTGATGGTTCAATGTACACAAACTTTGTTTAAAGCACACATTATTAAAAATATAATATAAAATAACCTTCAGGCTGTGTGTATAAGGTGTATATGAAACATAAATGAATTTCATGTATGTACACAAACTTTCTGATGCACAAAATTATTAAAAATATAGTATAAAATTACCTTTAGGCTATGTGTATAAGGTGTATATAAAACATACATGGATTCTGTATTTAGATTTGGGTCCTATTCCCAAGATATTTCATTATTTTATGCAAATATTCCAAAATACGGAATATTCCTATATCCAAAATACCCCTGGTCCCAAGCATTTTGGATATGGGAGACAACCTGTATTACTATTTCTTCAAATTGAAGTTTTAGTAGATGTACACCTACATCTGGAACTGTAATGACTATTTACAGCTTCTAGTTAAGGATGCTCATTACACTATCATATAGCTTAATTTTTTTTTATCCATGTTTTATGGTTTATTCTCATGTTTACCTAAGTTATCAATTTATTTCTAAAATATGGGAATATTTTATATACATTTAGACTGATTCGCAAAATATACTTTGAGAATGATGATATTCAGTTCTGGGAAATGTTTATTCTTCAATTAAAAGCCATTAATGCCTGTGTTTATATTCCAATGCCCCTGTAGCAGAGTGTACTCACCATCTTGCAGTATATAATATCTATATATAATAATATATAGTGTGCCTAGACATACACAGTGTGTGTGTGCGTGCACCCATCAGCCATAACATTAAAACCACTGACAGGAGAAGTGAATAGCATTGATTATCTCCTTACAATAGCAAGGAGTGGGATATATTAGGCAGAAAGTGAACAGTCAGTTCTTGAAGTTGATGTCTTGGAAGCAGGAAGATTGGAATCTGAGCATCTTTGATAAGGGCCAGATTGTGATGGCTAGATGACTGGGTCAGAGCATCTCTAAAACAGCAGGTCTTGTTGGGTGTTCCCGGTATGTAGTGGTTAGTACCAACCAAAAGTGATCAAATGAAGGACGAGCAGGGCTTGGACACGTGTAACGTGATTAGGTCATCATGCAAACGTGCATGAAGACCAAATTTAAATCAGGCTCCAATTTTTATAACCGATATATACACGTACATACATACACTGTATTGTTTTGTTTTTGTTTGTTTTTTCAATATACATTCTTTGAACTTGCCATGACACTTTTTTTCTTTGGAAACTCTTAATGAAACTGTATTACTTCATAATTCTAGTACGGTATTGTGGATGACACTTGATACTCCATTATGTATTATTTTAATTCATTCAAAAAATAATATACTGATAGCTAAAGTTCTGTGTCTCAGTGTATTTGGTTGGGATCACGTCACCCAGGGGCTAGTGGAGCTCGGTCTGCTGTTAATGGACTCATATGGACCTAAAGCGGCTCCTGGGTCAAAAACATCAGAGGCAGCTGCAGGCTTTGCAAACTCACCAAGTCAACACACCAGTCAGCTTGGATCAAAAATCCTGCTGGAGACCTTCAAGGTGCCGTATTTTTAATTGTTTTCACACAATTTTCTCTTTTTTTCTGTAATTTAAGATGTAAATAGTTTGAAACTAAATGTATATATCTAAAATTAGCGTTTATATAAATTTATATATCTAAAATGATGAAACTTATTCTTATTGATTTCATCTTTTCTAATTACTTACTAGGTCCATGAGCCAATAAGAAGTGTGATTTTGGAGCAAGTTTTGAATAGAGTTATTACAAAGGCCACATCTCCTACAGTTCACTTCATAGGTAACACAGTAAATCTGACAAGGCAAATTATATACACTGCACAGAACTCTAAGTTTACTGCTGAAATCCTTATAATGTACTGTAAATTACTATATTATTCATTATATACTGGCTTGATAGCATCAGATCTACTAGTTTATATCTAATAGTGTATTGTAATTACATTAATGCCGCTTGTGTTGTATATTTAAAAAAATATAAAAGGGGAGAGGGGGGCTATAAAAACTGGCGTATAGCCACGCTTCACTGGAGTTTGGGTACTTTTGAGCTTGCCTTCAAAAGTTTAAGCTTCTTCCCCTCTATATCCCATAGACTGGCAGGAACTTCAGTTTTCTGTGCACTCTTTGACCCTTCCTGACTTGTGCCCAGTTTCGGTGGATGCCTTATGTATGGCATGCAAGGTTGAGGGCCAGAGGCCATGCCGCTGTGGGGGACTCGCACTTAGATGGCAGAGCTAGCCTGGGCAAGTTTGTTGGCCCACAATTTTGATCGCTACGGTTATTCTTCCTCCCCTAGGGCTATCATTTGGCAACCTTTGGGACTGTCCACTGCAGCACTTTACAAGCCGGCTTGGGTTCAATGGCTGGCACCACAATTTAATACATTTTCAACACTGCACCTACACCAGTATATTTATATAATGGACTAATGTATTGGACGTAAGGGGACTGCATGTCTAGACTTGCTCACAGGGCAGGAAGAAAAGGTACAAATGGCTTAGCATGTTGTATGTTTCCACATCAATACAAGCACCTTTGTTTCACACCCTTTATACCCGTTCTTTCTACTCTGAGTATAATTAATTCTAGATATTCGGCACTGTATTCCCCTGACAAGCATTATTCCTTTATATGGTATTGTTAAGGCAATAATAATATATCCAATTGCATTGTCTCCCAGTGGCTGGACATTTGTATTTTATGCTGCTCCTGATTTCATTAATGATACCAGCACTGCTGGTTGCATGATTTTCTGGCCCAAAGCCTGACAAAGTTCATGCAGGGTCTGGTTAAGGTTATATCATCCATGGAAAGGATCTTGGAATCTCCCATCATTTCTTGATCAATGTAAGTTGTTTAGTCCTGGGAGTGATCAGGTTCAGAATTTGTCTCAAAGGAGGGAAGGTGAGTCGGCTGAAAACTGACCCTGAGGTTTCATTGAGCTCTGACGAGGAGTCCAACAGGAGACAGGGAGTAGAGTATGCGAGCATCCTGGGGCTTTAAATTCATGACCGCAGGGAATCTGAGGTTGCCAATAATGTAATATTTAAGATGAGAAACACGAAAAAATCTGTTTGCTTCCCCTAAATTGAAATAACTTTTATGTGAATCTCGTACCAAGCCTAATCGACAGGCCTCTGTTGTTCATATGGAGATCAGCATAGAGAAGAACAAGCTTGGGTAAGCATCTAGGTCCCAAGCCTTCAGAGAGTACGCACGATGGACACAATGTAACAAATAATTATGGCAAGGTTTGGAAGTCCTGCTACATCTGGTGCAGTTACTGCTGTTCGTGCAGAAGTGTATGTATGGTGGTTTGAGACTTGACCTCCTTGAAGATTCAAGTTTTAACCCTTTCCGTTTCCTTTCCGAAACAGTTGCCACTTTTATAGGAACTGCAGACCTTCATACAGGGAGTGATGCTTGTGTAATCTCCATACACACTTTGTCCTGATTCAGTCCTTGGGGCATAGTTAGCAAAATGACTGAAGGTCCTGGCAGGCTTATGGGGTTATTGAGGAGGAGAGGCTTTAACTTTTACAGTCAAATTCAGAAGTGCCCAAGCTCCAGTGCAGCACCTGTATGCCCAAGGGAAAGTCATTTAACAGAAGTATAAAAATCCATTTAATATTTTACACAGCCAGCAGAGATGTTTGGAAGAAAGCATGCCAAAAGTATAGGCCAAAACGTGTTCTTCTTATTATGAGTGTGTAAGAATCATGAGTGCATCCTGAGCCTCTGCTGCTGGACAGAACGTTGTCCATGACATAAGGTTGCAGACATTCATACACCTTATATTCTATATATTTTAAGTTCTGAATTCTGATACCATGATTTCCTATGCAGATTGTTGCTGTGTATTAAAGAATGCTACTTACTGCTAATTTTACTGCTCCTCTTTTAGGGGGGAGTCAATAGTGCATTTTGTTTTGGAGCAGCAAACATTTAGTTAAAAATATCAGTGGTGATCGAATATACTAATTGATTTTACACTTCTATTACACCAGTGTCAATATATGTATACAGTACTGTAAGTATCTGTATAAATGGCCAGTTCCAATGCCATTGATTTAATGTTAATTATAAGAATGGGTATATTATACGAAATGATGTACACATTCTACTGCAAATTGGAGATCCATGATCTGGGTCGTCATGCCTTGTATATGCCCATGGAATGCCTTGGTAACTTGTAATTTGCATTAAAGATTACTGTAAGAAGGTACATTATCCCACAAAATACACAATTTAAATTTGCAAGGGGTATTTGATGTGAATTTAAAAATAAAAAAATAACACTGCTAAAATGTATTTCAGATCTTCTCTCAGATATTGTATTCTCTACACCACTCATTCTCCAGAATTCAGCCTCTAAACTGACAGCAGCGTTTGATCATTTGTTCCACCTGCCGTTCTCCACAGTGCAAGGCCTCCTCAAAGCTTTGCAGGTAAAGATGTAATAAATAATTGGAAACAAATCTCCCTTAGCAGTTTTATGGTTATAATATAAGTCTTGATTGTGAAGGTTTAGCCAGCATCCTAAAGAAATGGCTGATATTGATTGGCTAACCCATCTACTCTGCCTTTTCTTCTTGAGGGTCCATAGGGGATCCACATGGATGCCATGGGGAATATGTGGTTGGAGTGATCCAGGCACCAAACAGTTAAGCTTTCAGCTCCCTGGATGCCTCAGGTCCTCCTCCACGTATACCCCACCCCTGGCCACAGGTTCAGTTGTTTGTTTGGTGCGGAAGGATCAGTTGCACCTTCTAACAGGGGGATTGCTTAACAGTCCCAAGCTTTTTAATTTTTTTATTTGTTATTTTTTCTTCAGAGCTAGCAGCATTAGGCGTCCTGATGGACGCCGATGCTGCTGCTCCATCTACCTAGTATGGTTAGCGGCGATGCTGGGACCCAGGATTGCGGCCGGGTACTCGGAGATGGAGGTAAGGCACTCGCGGGAAATCGCAACCACTTATCAGTGCTCTGCTGAAGCTGCTGGCCTCAAGCGGTTTTGGGTCTAGTTTCCCTGTATACCTCTCCTCAAGGCCAGGTTATACAGTGCTCAAATCCTAGCAAACCTTATGTTTTGAGTAGTTGATTCAGAGCCCATTGCAAGTATATTGTATGCATTGTATGTAAGTTATGCCAGCTCTGCTGTGTTGTTACTGCCTTATTTTCTGTACTGTCAGTTATAACTATCACTGCTATTTCTCCTCAACCCTTTGCTACAGGTGTGTGGGGAATTTATTTATTTTTTATTTTTTGTCTCTCAATTGTACTTCACATTTATTTATGCTTGTGAAGGCAGTCACATGTACACTTATTTATTATGTCTAAAAATAAGGGTTAACAGGAGGCTGAGGCCCCGGTGCTGGTGTCATGTAAAAACAATTTGGCGGGCTTGTCCCCTCAGGATTTTATACAGGATGGTTTGCGTGCTATTTGTTACAAAGAACCACCTCACCAATTAAGTCTACCAGCCCCTGTACAGGAGCTATCTTGGGTGTCCTCATTGTCTCAGGTTGTGACGCAGCTAGTGGACCGTTTGGCTGCTCCCACACTGCCTCCCATAATAGGATACCCACAGCATTTCCAACGTGCTATGTTTCCCCCTTAGACATCCTTCCTGGATGGATGTTTATGCCCACTCAAGTCAGAGTACGGCTCAGTCAGCTGCTGCGTTTCAACAAATGTTGCAGGCAAACAGACAAGTATCCATTAAAGCACCCAAGAGGATGGTATGATCTTGTCAGTCCGCCCAGTTTAGTTTCTTACGCATCTTTAGAAGAGTCAGATGATGCGCTAGGTTCTTCTCCAGGGTCTACCTCAGGAGAGGAGGACCATCCTTCTACAGTGGATATCCCTTCTTTGGTGAGGGCGGTCAAATCAATCCTAAATATAAAGGATGATGAGCCAGCTCCTAGACCTGAGGCTCCAGTGTTTAAACACCAGAAGGTGGTAAAAGCAGAGTTTCCTAAGTCTCAGCAGCTCACTGAACTTATGGGAGAAGCATGGAGTACTCCTGATAAACTGTTCCATGTTACAAAATGATTGGCATCTTTGTATCCTTTCCCACCTTCTGAATGTACTAAGTGGGAAGTCCCTCCTACTGTGGCTGCTCATGTGACACATTTAGTCAGGAGTGCTACGTTGCCTATACCGTCCGCATCTTCCCTTAAAGATCCCACAGATAGAAAACTTGAAACATGTCTTAAATCAGTGTTTTCATTGTCTGGAGCTGTTACCCGACCGGTGGTGGCTGCGACCTGAGCATCAAAGACTGTTCAAGAATGGACGGGAGCATTGGAAGACACTCTACCAACTGCTACCAGAGAACAGCTGACATATATCTCCCACATACGGGAAGCGGCCTCTTATTTGGGAGAAACTGCAATAGATGCTGGTCTCCTGGCTTCTTAAGCATCGGCAGCTTCGGTTGTTGCTCATAGAGCCTTTTGGTTAAGGTCTTGGAAAGCAGATGCAGGATCCAAGAAGGCTCTGGAATCCCTACCTTTTTATGGAAACATACTTTTTGGAGCAGAATTGGATAAGTTAGTGGATACTCTGGCAGTCTCAAGATCTGTATATCTGCTACATCAGTCTAGACAATCCTCTTATCGGGGCTTTTGCCACCAGGGAAGAGCAAAAGGACAACCTTTCTCCAGACCATCTAGTTATCGCAGGACCATCAAGCCGCAAACGAAGAGGTCTTGGCCGGTCAGACGTCCAGCTTCCAAGTCGGAACGACAAGCCCTCCGCCTGATGGGGCGGGCCTCCTCCTGGGGGAACCCAGGGTGGGAGGCCAACTTCTTCATTTTGTGGACTCCTGGCATCAAACAACAACAAATGCCTGGGTCCGAGCAGTGGTATCTCACTGGTATGCCCTCACCTTCTGGAGGCATCCTCCCTAGAAATTTTTTCTGTACGACTCTCCCATCAGATTCTATAAAAGCTTTGCCCCCCCCCCCCCAGGAAGTCAATTACTCCCTGTTGCGGGCAGGGTAGATAATCCCGGTTCCTGTGGTTCAATAAGGAAACTGCTATTATTCCAATCTGTTTTTGGTTCAAAAATCAAATGGGTCTCATCACCCTATTCTGAATCTGAAAACTCTCAACAAGTTTATGCGTGTACCCAAATTCCGTATAGAGACTCTTCGGTCAATTATTCTGGCAATGGAACCTGGGGAATTTATGGCTTCCCTGGACATTCAGGATGCGCATCCGCATGTGCCTACTATGCCATCCCACCAACAATTTCTACAGTTTGCTGTCCTGCAACAACAGTACTAATTTCAGGCATTGTTTTTTGGTCTATCAACGGCCCCTCAGGTCTTCACCAAAATAACGGCCCACCTCAGGCATCAGGGAGTCAGTATACTGCCATACTTGGACGACCTCCTGATATTGGCACAGTCTCCAGCTGTTTTACAACACCATCTCCAACTGTCCATTGACTGCCTACAGACCCATGGCTGGATCATCAATTGGAAAAAGCCCTCCTTTTTTTCCAATAGAGAAAATGCTAAATCTGGGGGCATTTTTGGATTCTCAGGCACAAAGGGTGTTCCTGCCAGGGGACAAGATTTCGGCCCTATTATTGCGAGTGCGCAAATTGCTCCGCAAGCGAAGGGTATCCATTCTATCAGCGATGCAGGTCCTAGGGTCAATAGTATCTACCTTTGATATGGTGGAATATGCTCAGTATTATCTAATGCGATCCCAGAGGATCCTTCTCACTCCGGAGGCTTGGCTCTCTCTCGTGGTGGCTACAAAAGTCTCATCTGGACATGGGTCGCCCATTTTGGATTCCAGATTGGGTGCTCCTCACCACGGACGCCAGTCTTCTCGGATGGGGGGCGGTGACCGGTCATCATACCTTTCAGGGAAGAAGGACAAATCCGGAAAGTCACCTGCCCATAAACATCCTGGAGTTTTTGTGCAGTATACAAAGCACTCATCCTCTCAAAGGACCTCCTCCAAGGCAGGCCGGTCCAGATCCAGTAAGACAACGCGACCACAGTAGCCTATCTCAATCATCAAGGAGGCACGCGAAGTCAGGCAGCCATGAGGGAAGTGGCAAACATTCTGATCTTGGCAGAAGGTCAACTTCCGGCTGTCTCTGCAATATTAATCTCGGGAGTCCTCCAACTTGGAAGTGGACTTCCTAAGTCGTCGGGACATACACGTCAGAGAGTGGGTTCTCCACCCGGGAGTCTTTCAACTCCTGGTGAACAAATGGGGCCTACCAGACATTGACCTCATGGTCTCGCGTCACAACCACAAGGTCCCCAGGTACGGATCCAGGAACAGAGATCCTTCAACCGCCTTCGTGGACGCACTGGCAGTGAGGTGGGACTTCAAGCTGGCGTACCTTTCCTCCGATTTTCCTCCTCCCAAGGGTCCTTAGAAAATTCAAGCAGGAAGGCGGCAAAGTAATACTGATAACTCCTGCTTGGCCCAGGCACCATTGGTTCACTGACATATGGAATCTATCCATTGACACTCAATTTCCTCTTCCTCTATGGCTGGATCTGTTAGCGCAGGGTCCCTGCTTGCATCCGGACCTACCTCGTCTGTCTTTGATGGCGTGGCTCTTGAGTCTTCCATCTGAAGAGCCAAAGGTTTCTCCAGCTCTGTGAGTCAGACGATGCTTAGGGCACGAAAACCTTCCTCTGCCCACATCTATTACAAAGTTTGGCACTCCTTTGGTCAGTGGTGTTCCCACAGAAAATATGACCTTAAGGTTTTTAGGGTTTCCCGGGTACTTTCTTTTCTTCAGGCTGGGTTAGACCTTGATCTCCGTCTGGCCACCCTGAGAGTACAGGTGTCTGCACTGTTAGTTTGGTTCCAGCGAAGGATCGCTTCTCTGCCGGATGTTAGAACTTTTTTTCAGGGTGTTTCGACGAGTTCAGCCATTTTATGTCCCACCAGTGGCACCGTGGGATTTGTCTTTGGTTCTCAAGAGTCTACAGGCTCTCCCATTTGAACCTCTGGAATCCATAGATTTGAAGTGGTTGACAGCGAAGATACCTTTTCTCCTTGCTATATCCTCTGCCCGCAGAGTCTCTAATCTGGCAGCGCTTTGTTGTCTCTCCCCCTTTTCGATTTTTCACCAGGATAGAGCTGTCCTCCGTACACAGGCCGTTTACCTTCCTAAGGTAGTATCCCATTTTTATGTGAATGAAGAGATTGTGGTACCAGTCTTCAGACCTTTCCATAGGTGAAGCCTCCCTGTATATGGTTTGTGCTCTTCGTATCTATGTGGATCGTACAAACTCTTTTAGAAAATTAGACGCTCTTTTTGTGTTGTATGGTTTTCACAAGTGAAGCTGGCCAAATAACAAACAAACTCTGGCTCGATGGCTGTGCATGACTATCTATAAGGCTTACACACAGGCTGATCTCCCTGTTCCAAACATGGCGATAGCACATTCTACTTGGTCTGTGGGACCATCGTGAGCGTTTCCACGTGGTGCCTCTGCTGAACAATTGTGCAAGGTGGCCATGTGGTCTTCTGTCCACACTTTTCTTAGGTTCTTCGCCTTTGACACCTTTGCCTCTCAGGATGCTTCCTTGGGGCGGCGGATTCTCCTTTCTGCTCAGGAGCATCCCCACCCTTAAGGGAACTGTTTTAGGACATCCCCATGGTATCCCTGTGGACCCCCTATGGACCCTGAAGAAGAAAATAAGAGTTATGGTAGACTTACCTTTGTTAACTCTTTTTCTTCGAGGTCCACAGGGTACCCACCCTGACGCGTCTGCTTTCATTGGGTAATTTTTCGGTCACGGATTCCCTCATCTTCTGTGAGAGTGTTTCTGGTGTACATTGTCCTTCCTTCTCCTGCCTTGGGCTTGTTTACAAAACTGAATGCCCGTGGCCAGGGGTGGGGTATATGTGGAGGAGGACTGGAGGCATCCTGGGAGCTGTAAGCTTAACTGTTTGGTGCCTGGATCACCCCAACCACATTTTCTCCATGGTATCCCTGTGGACCCTATGGACCTCGAAGAAAAAGAGTTAACAAAGGTAAGTCTACCATAACTCTTATTATTTCACCTACTGAATGCTTATTTCTGTGTTTATCCAAAGATTTGCTTTTCATTTACTTTTTTCCATCATCATATGCTACCACTTTGGTTAAATACCTAAAATGTTCCCTATTTTTCCCCTCCTTGGGAAGGTAGTGCAGGTAGTGATCAGAGGGTTCCCCAAGCAGTTTCATTGCTGTCAAGCGGACACAGCAAGACTGCACAGGAGATGAGGCAACCATGTCTTCTCTCCCAGTGATAGGGGAGGTAATCTTACAATAAACATGGCACGTGGCCTGGTTGGGAGGTGATTAGGTGGGGGCAACCAAGTACCTTAAGGTGTGTGTTTACACAGTGATGGGAATGGGTAGTCTGTGTGTATGTGCAGTGAGCTAGTTCTGTGCGTACATGAGCCAGTCCCTAAATAAAAGTTTACTATTCTGACAGTTTTCAATATTTAAACAAGAATTAAAACTGACCCTGTTCAAGCATTTACTGAGTTTGTGGGAACACATTGGGCTAAAACTAGTTTATTGAATACAGCTCCAAACACCTTACGCAACTCACTAATATATAAACAATAAATACAGTATGTGGAGGCTGCAGTAGATTTAAACACAAAATGGGCACTTCTAATGCCGCGTATCCACTACCCGATTACATAGGGCGATTGCATGATTACGACATCGCAATCGTTCAGTAATCGGGCACACATCGGGGATGTAAATGTCGGAAACGACCAGTGATACGCGCTCCCGCTGGTCGTTTCCGACATCAATCATCGCCCAAACATGCTGGTCAACTTTACGATAACGTCAGGTTGAGCATGTTAGGGGATGATTGATGAGTCGAAACTGTACGACTGATCATGTTCGACTGATCGTTCAGTGTAGGCACAGCACCAGACTGTGAAACGACTGCACGATTACAATGTTGTAATTGTGCAGTCTTTTCTAAGTCTGCAAGTGGATGTGTGCATTAAGAGCCAGTGATGGAATGCAGAATGGCTCTGGCTTGTGTCTTTTCCTCAGACCAAATAGGACAGGGAAGTTTTTATGGTAAAATTGTGTATCTGTGATATTGTTTAAAGTTTCTTTTCAATCAAATATTGAAGGTAAAATATTTGTGTCTAGCATCCTCTTTATCCCTCACTGCGTACGGTCTCTGTCCTGTCTTTACAGCCACTCTTCAAAATTAATATATCCGTCCGGGATTTTATTATACTTGTGCTGAGGAAGGCAATGTTTTCAAGGTAAGGTAATTTTATTTATTCATTTATTTTTGTAAAAATTATATTCATATAAAATATGGGGCCAAATGTTTGACTAACAATTTAAACATTTCTAAAATATATTGTCATTTATTAATATATTAAGAGATATTCACTCCTCAGTTTATGAGGTAATTGCCAAATATTTTTTCCTTAAGGCAATTTAATCAATTCTGTTATTGTATTTTGTCACTAGCCAAATAGATGCCCGGAAGTCTGCTGTTGCTGGTTTTTTGCTCCTATTGAAGAATTTTAAGGTTCTCGGGAGCTTGTCCTCCTCTCAGTGTAGCCAGGCTATTGGTGCAAGCCAGGTAATTGTACTCTGTGTGTATGTTGCATACTCGTCTTTCTTCTATATCTGTTTTTATCACTCGATCGTATGTTACTCACAGGTGCTAGTGGATGTCCACACCCGTTATAATTCTGCTGCAAATGAGGCTTTCTGCCTGGAAATACTAGGATGCCTGAGGAGATGCCTGAGTCAGCAGGAGGACATTAGACGCTTACTTTATGAGGTAACTGGTATTGTCAAGTATTTTTCAAATTTGAAGATCATGTTAAGGGCACAGATTCAGTCACCATTTCTCACTTGTTTTTAGGGTTTTTATGATGTTCTACGTCGCAACTCACAACTGGCTAATCCCATCATGCAGACACTTGTGTCTCAGGTATGACCTAGGTCATGTTATCTGTGTATTGCTAGGTGTAGTGGAAAACAATTTAACAGCCCTTCTGTACTCTTGAATGAGAACCTATCCGTATTTAGGGCCTGATTCAGAGGTGGACGCTATTTCGACTCTGTTGCAAATGACCAATGTTTTCTGTTCTGGTCATGCACTAGTGCTGCAGTGCGAATGTGCCGCAATGGTGCTGCTCTCGGGTTGTAGTGCAGTGTTAGCTGCAGCTTGATTGACAAGCTGCAGGAATTTGGGGGCAGTGTTTTGCAAAGCTAAGGCGTGTCTGCGTCTTTTTTGGGGTATGCCGGAGCCAGAGAATGCATAGTCAGATGCAGATTCACTGGTCCTGGCATCTTAGTTGTGGTGGACGTTCTGAGCAACCTTAGGGTTTGTTAGATGACCAAAGGTCCACGCGATGGTCGCTGTGTTTCTCCGATGCTGTGTCTTCAGACAAATGTAGCAGATCTGCGAGACTGGCAGTGGGCGTCTCATTTCAAAAGACGCCACCTGCTGCATTTGCATAACTTCTCAGATGTGCTGTGACTGAAGGTGCAGCACCAATCCCTATTGCAGTCACTGCTGAATCAGGCCCTTAGTCAAAATGCATTTCTATAAATGTGTCAACATACAGCTTACTTCCATGCGATACAAGTCGTGTTAAACATAAAGCGTGAGCTGGTAGCGCCGAGTGTCTTTTCGTGCGACTTTTTCCCTTAAAATGCATACGAAATGCTACGTTACAGTGTCAGAGGCTGTGACACAAAAACGTAGCATTTCCCTTGCAGATACAGCCACAGTCGCACACATACTATAGGCATGCTGCATATTATTTTAATCAGCAGAAGCTGCTTGTGCGTCCTGTTTGTATCGTTGTGCGAATAAGACACATTTGATGAAGGGAAAACGTCACATGAAAAGATGCTCTGCACTACAGAGTCACACCATAGCATAGCGTGACTAGAAGGAAGTAAGATATATATATGGACACATCTGTACGTGGTGCCTGGTGCACTATATAAGTTAAACACAATACCAGTGTACTTTTCTCCAGCAGTAGGAAGAAACAGGATGATATGTTCGGGTTACCCGGATATTGTGTTGATATGTTTGGTTTACCGGGATGTTGATGTTGTGTTCACATTTCCCTTCTCCATATATGATTCTTGCAATATATGGGCCAACACTTCTTTTGTTTCTTTAGATTTTTTTAAGCTATTAGTCTGTGGGCAACAGCTCCTAGGGAAGTGGAATATCTAACTTAGTAAATCTGATGCCAACGTAGGAAGAGACAATTTCAGTCCTGTGCATGTCGAAACTCTGTGCAAATCTGTTGATGACCTTATCATGCTGGTACTTTCAGTCGTGAACATTCAGAGTCTTGTTACTCCTCATTCCCTTTTTAGAGCAGTAGTATCTCCCAGTTGTTTTTCCTCTAGAATAGACGATCAATGCATGGATATCAGTGAACTGGTCAGATCCAGTCAAACATTTTCTGACTGATGGCACTTTGGAGCTCTTTGCTCATTTTTGTCAGGGAGTTTTGAAATTGTGAGAATCCTCTCAAGCCCCCACATGATTCCAGGCCATGCTTTATTGCCATTTCCTTATATAGCACCAGCGTATTCCGTTGTGCTATACGGCTATTTAGGAAGGCCAAGATTCTTTTTTGGAAGGAGGTACACCTTAAGAACCCCTTTGAAAAGAGGTTAAATGGACTTTTAAAGCGCATAATCCATTTTATGCAGCTGATTGAATACCTAAAGCCACACTTTTTTGGTCAGAGCAACTTCTAGGCATGTTGCAAACGCACTTCTATGATGCAACACTTGCCTCGAATAATTTGAATGCATCATCCAACATACAGAACACTACCCTTGTTAATAGGGGCCATATCCTCAGACAATTCAGTGGAGACACAGTCATCTGGTCCAACAGTCTAGGTGCCATTCCTTGAGGTCCTAGGCTTCCTTCAGAAGAAGCCCATCTTGACTTCAAACCTGGTGATGGCAATAAGTCTTTTTGTTTAGCAGCTAGGTGCTGGGGGCAGAAGTAGTTGTGGTTCTTGTCCCCCCTTTTTATTGACTACCAGTCTTATTCTGTCTCTGACCCCTGGGTGATCACCAAGATAGTTGAGAATGTTGGGTAACCTTATATTCTTTTTGATTCTCCCAGCAAGCTGTATTTTTCACTTATCTGGTTCCCAGAAATCATGGAGTGCAAAAATGCTTTGACTTGATAATCCATGGGTTGCTGCTGTCATATGCCCTATCCTAAATCATTGAGGTGTCAAGGTTCTACTCCAATCTCTTCTTGGATGAAGAGCGTTTTTTTTTTTCCACCAGTTTACATGTTCTCCTAAGGAGTTCACCTTTCCAAACATTATCCATCTACCTGGACGTTGCTTCCTAAATACTGGGCAGTGAGCGTTCAGATTGACAGTACCAATGTAGTTACTTAACTGAACAGTCAAAGGGGCAGTTGCATCCCCAAGGCCATAAGGAAAGGGCCTTCAGTCCTCCAGTGGGTGGGGGGAGATTTGTTCCGAACATATCAGCAACTCACATTCTGGAAATGGACAGATGTGAAGCTTCTGAACCACCATCACTTGGACCCAGGTGAGTGGTCCCTTCATTCAGAATTTTTTTTTTTTTTAAATCTTATAATTTTTATTGAGTTTTGAAACACACCCTAACAAAAATTACAATATGATAGTAATATAAGCAGGCATAAAATATAAATCAGATAATAATCAAATGAAGTGATACACATGTAAATAACATAAGTCATGATAAATACCAAAAATATAGACCATAGATATCACAAAACCGTACGGATAATGCAACGCTGACCCATAGGCGCCATCTGAGCCCACGTGATCTAAAACTATATGGGACAGGCTATATAAACAAACATACGATCGAGACAGTTTGTAGTCTTCAATTATATCACGTCAGGATAAAATATGTATAGTAAACTTTGAAAAAAAAAACCGATAAAAAAAAACAAAACAACTCCATGCCTGCCAACATATAAATTTAAATAATACATAACCCCCCCCCCCAGAAAATCCCAAATCAAACCTCCCTTAAACCCCCCTATCCCATGACTAACTAATCTAACCTATCTATATACCTAAATCCCCCCACCCCCCTCAATACTAAAGAAAAATAATGAGTACATTAGGGATATATGACTGGGACAAAAAAATAAATGGCCATGAACTGGACAATCACCCCCAAACTATCCAGGAGACTGACCTGCAGGCAAAAAAACACAACTCTGGAGCCAGGGGAAGCAGGAAGCAGAGTGACTGAAATCCAATATGGCGACTGGCGGGAATCGTGGGTCCGCAGAGGTCTCCGAAAGACACCAATATGGCATGGGTAGTGTCCTCCACCTGCCCAGAAGACCAGTCGGAAGCTAGCTGGAGCAAACACCGGGGACAGGAGCCACAGGAGACTCTGGTGGAAAATCCAAAATGGCGCCCCTGACCACGAGAGACTGCAGAGAGGAGTTCTTCAGCGCAATAGACTGAGAGCACAGCCGAGCCGCAGGACTCCCACAGCCTGCAAAGGTAAGTATGCAGCAGGTAGCCAGGGACCAGGCAGGATAGTAAGGATAGGTATACAGGATACTGAGGCCTAGGAGCCACGCCCCGAAGATACTCAATTCAGAATTTTTAGGACCTTGTGCAGGTCAGTGCATCTACAGAAAGAGATTCATCGGCATTGGGCCTAACCCTCAAGCTGCCCTTTATTGACACAGAGACTCTGGGTCTTCAGTGTTGACCTGCATACTAACATATGCTCACTCCAGGCACATCATTTCATTAAATTACTATGCCTTGCAAGAATTTATTATGAACCATGATGTAAGAAGGAGGCCGCAAAGAAGTAAATGAAGGTTATTGTATGACTGAAGCTGTATGCTTTCTCCAAGGTATAGGGAGCTTAGAACAACTTTTCTTCTATTTGAGCATTTATAGTAAAAGCAGTATGTAAAACAATTTTATGAAAACTGGCAGACTGTCTTTGACCCAAATTGCTTTACCTAGATATTTTGTGTTACATCCACCACTCAGTAGCTGAAATAACTGCTTTTTGCTTTGCTGTAAATTGCTTCTTGTGGTTATGAAACCCGGACCAATCTGCAAAATAGTGGACTATCCACTGAACTCACCACAGCCTCCATACCTGTCCAGTCACACCAGCTTCAGAGAAGTTTGCAGGTGATTCCTCTCTGAACCAAACAATATCGCTTACAGCAGGGGATTCATTGCAGCTACTAAGTGGTAGGCGGAACACAAATGGAAAAAAGGATGTTTCTTGGAATATGTATTTAGGGAATAGACCGTTTGAATGAAAAAAAAAAAAGTGGATTTGTGGTCCATCTCTAAGCAGAAGAAATGTAATAATTAAAACATAATCAAGCACAATAGTATTTGTAATTATGCTGCTGTTTTCAAAGCCATATGTCTAACCTCTAACTTTTGCTGCTTTTCTGTATAGTTAAAGCGATATTATGAACCAGAGCCTGACTTGTTACCACCATTAAAGCTGGAAAAGTGCGTCACTGCCCAAAAAGAACAGATCATATTGCAGGAGCCTCTGGTAGGCAAACACAAGTTATTCTTTAGATGAACTTTTGAGGTTTCAGAACTGCTGCTATAAGGAGTAACTTAAGAATCACAAAGAGATCCCAATTAAACAGGTTATTTTTCTAGTAGATTTAGTGATATGTTGTAAAGACTGAATTGATATGTAATGAATTTTATGTTTCATCTGCTGAGGACTATATAACTGAGTGCTGTGCAGGTGGGAAAGGTGTAAGAATAGTGACCCTACTGCAACCGCCAGAAAGTTGGACCATGGGGCCTCCTCTAAGACTTGTCCCCCTTTCTACTTCATCCACTAGGGGACACTGGAGTATATACATTGGGGTATAGACAGGTGGATGAGTAGAGCTGGCACTTTAAGAATTCATTAGAGTAGAAGTTGGCTCCTCCCTCTCTATCCCACCGAGCTCTGTTTTAGATTAGTGCCCAAGATGTTTCTTGGGCTGTCTCAAGTCATTTTAGTTTGATTTTAATTTCTATTTTTACATATGAGGACAGGCAGACTGCTTACTGTGGCAGTCTGCCTGCTACGTGGAAGCCGCGGAGAAGGGTACCGCCATGGTACCGCCTACTGCAGCCTGTGTCCGGTGACCCTGAGCGGGGCCTTACACAATGGGCATCGGACTCAAAGAGGTCCTACCACAGCTGACACCGGCTTGGGTTCGGTTTTCCTCTCTTGCCCCCCCCCCAGCCCAGCATCACAGCAGTAGCATTCTGTAAGTATATCCCGCCACTCCTGACTCGCAGGAGTGGGTGGGCAAAAGCGCTGAGCAGAGTGACAGAGCGGCGCTCCATAACCACCTTCCCAGCGTTTCTAAGGCTGGAGCATGGGAGCCGCTGGCGGGACCCACCACGGCCTTCTGCGGCCAGTGTCTGGCCACGAGATCCCTCCATGAGCGGATGGCAGCAGTCAGTTCACCCCCCCACTTAGTTATCGGGGGGGGGGGGGAGCCTGTGTGAATGACAATGTCGGGCGACGTCACTGACTATGCACGAGAGCGCGCATCGTCAGTGACATTGAGGGTACACGCTAGAAGATGTGCCCAATATGCCGTCCGATCCGGCTAGATCATATGACCTATAGTCTAGTATGTACCCGACATTAATCTCAGCGGGGTAATCTCTGACATCCTGTAGTTGGTCAGCAACATATCGTCAGTATAAAAGCGGGTATCCACTACTAGATATACAAACGAGTACGATTACGACATTGCAATAGTGCTCTCATTTGTATATCTAGTGATGTGCCTAGACTGAACGTTCATTCCAGGCACATCCATCATCCCCGCATATGCTGAACCTGACGGGATCGTACAGCAAAAAGAAAGGGGGGAGGAGCAGGTGCACACTATAAGCACTAAGAATACAGATGATCAAAATATCTATTAGACTGCAATAATTAACATGGTTTTAAATGTAAGGCTTCTTAGTACATGTTTGGCCAATGATGTTTGCCAACCTGCCACGTCACACATCTAATGGGCACTATTATAGGTAAGTCCTAGATAAATTAATTAGTGTGTCAGTATTAGAGATGTTAGGGACCCACCTATATAAGGTTCGCCGTGACGTGGCAGGTGGGCAAACATCGCTTGCTAAAATCGCCTAGCGGATACCCCCCTTAACAGTTCCACAATAAAGGTAAAACAGTTGTTTGAAAAATAACCACATCTTTTTTTTTTTTAAAATAAGGGAATGTAATAATACAAATAAAACCGATAGAAAAGTAGGAAAAGTAAGAGATTGGGAGGTTGGAGGGAAGTGTAATGAAGGTTAAGGGGACCCATGTCTACTTGAAGTACATTAATGATAATATAACATGTTAAGTAATTCTGCCTTAACCACCTCCAGGAAAGGGGCGTGGGAAGAGATCCTTTTTTGTAGTAGGATGTTTTTAGCAACCGTAACTAATATCGTAAACAAGGGGAGGTCTCATGATCTTGGTTTTTTATATTGATAAGGCAGTACTCCATACAAAACAGTCTTTTCAACCTAAGGTACTTTCTAAAATTCACTTAAATCAGGACATTCTGATTTCAGCACTAAGTCAGAATAATTCCAAGTAGAAAGAGGTATCGCTTCACTCAGTGGATATCATTAGTACATTGAAGTTTAATGTAAGACATAAGATTTTGAGAAAATTGATGATCTGTCTATGATGTTTACAAAATAGTTTGGTCTGCATCAAAACGGATGATAGCTGGGTGGATCACTTTTATGATTCATTACGCTTATATTGGTGCAGAAAAATCCATTCCTTACAATGTGTAGCACATTCTACCAAACCAGTGAGCAGCTGGTGTGCGTTCAGTGCGTTCTTGGCTGTGCAACTGTTGAACAGCCATATGGTCCTCAAATTTTACTAGTTTAATGTTTTTGCTTTTAAAAATATAGGGCGTGATGTATCAAGCATTGGAGAGAAAGTGGAGTGTTTGCCCAAAGCAACTAATTAGCTTCTAACTGTCATTTATCTAGCACTGTGTTCGAATTGACAGTTAGAAGCTGATTGGTTGCTTTGGGCAAACACTCCACTTTCTCTCTCTCCTGGGATAAATTTATTAAAGGTCGATTTTAATCGATTAGAATTAGATTTATATCGATGTTGTGTTTCTGGGTCTAAATCACAGACCATTTTTGTTTTGCTTTTTAAGTGTTAGTAAATGTGTGTTTTAGCCCCAGAAACACACATCAATTTAGATCATTTTAAATCGACTAAAATAATTTGAAATCGACATTTAGTAAATTTACCCTCAAAGCTTGATACATATTCCCTATAATCTTTTTTTCCCTTAATGGCAGTACAGGTTGAGTCTCCCATATCAAAATATTCCAAAATACGGATTTTTTTTTTAAGCATGACTGAGATAGTAAAAACTCTTGCTTTTCGATGGTTCAATGTACACAAACTTTGTTTAAGGCACAAAATTATTAAAACTATTGTATAAAATTACCTTCAGGCTTTGTGTATAAGGTGTATATGAAACATAAAAGAATTTCATTTCTGTTCACAAACTTAGTTTGAGCCACAAAATGATTGAAAATATTGTATAAAATTACCTGCAGGCTGTGGGTATAAGGTGTGTAGAAAACATAAATGCACTCTGGGCCTAATTCAGACCCGCTCGCAAGGCAGCTCCGTCGTGCGCATGCGCGAGACCCGAATAACGATGGCCAAGCCGTCGCTATGGGTTCGCACCAAAGGGGGCGTGCTGTCGATGGTGAGTGACAGCACGCTCCCTTTGGTGGGCGTGCCAGGGGCGTGGCTGCCCAGACGGAGGTGTTCCCATGGGAACGCCTACCGTCTGGGGCCGGCCCCACTGACATCACAAGTGATGTCAGTGGGAATGCTTTTGGCTCTGATAGAGCCAAAAGCACTCCAGGGCTTGCGGCAACGAGACCCTACCACAAGGGTCTTGTCACAAGCCCGATGGTCTTGACCATCGCGACCATCTTTTTGGCCGCTCGCTATAGCTGTGGGTGGTCACCCACAGCTATACGAGCGGCCAGGAGGCCGCTCCAAAAACTAAGAGGGACGGCCCTGATTCAGAGCGACCGCTCTGTCAGAGCGTCCAGCTCCGAATCAGGGCCTCTGTGTTTAGTTTTGTGTCCCATTCCCAAGATATATTATTATGATATGCAAATATTCCAAAATGCGGAATATATACCGATATCCAAAATACCCCTGGTCCCAAGCATTTTGGATATGGGAGAAACCTGTACACACTAAAATACTGTAATATTCTTGTTAAATCCTTTTGATCCTTGAGAGTACAATGAATGCCCACCCACTATTAGTAGTTTACCAAAATAAAAAAGAAGTGATATTGATTCTCCCAACTAAAGTTTAGAACATGGGGTACACTAATATATATATATATACATTATTTTTTTTTACAAGTTTACCTATGTTAGGTTAGTGTGCCCATGTTTATTTCTCCCTGCCCTCTCTGTCTTGGTTAAAAAAAAACAACGCAGGGTAGAAGCATAAAAATGAGAGGAGAGCAAACATATTGAATATTTTAAAGTGCCAATGTCCTACTGATGGCTCTATATCCCATTGTCCAGTTTCCCCAGTGGATTTAGGGAAAAGCATTTACCAGAAGTATAAATATTTAGTTTAAGTACTAAAGTTACTACTTACTTGTTTAATTTTTATGCAGTTTACTCTAATTTCATAATGAGCTCCATAGTATTGAAGTTCACGTGCATGCACAGAATCTTCCTCCGCAGGCAGAAAGGTCAATGCTGCCAGATCGGAGTTGAGCTCCATTCACGGCAGCCGGCCCCGCAGCACTGTGAGTGTGCCGGCCCAGCAGAAACTCTCCCCCGGCTTCCCGGCAGACCGCATTCCACTTGTTTCACAATAGTAAATGTGGGGCTGCAAACATATGCATTTGGGGCCGCAAGTTTGACACGTCTGCTGTAAGACATGTTTTCCAATGATGATGATATAGATGTGTTCTTATAAAATAAATATTTAATAAATATATATTGCAATTTATTGCTCTACTCTGGCCTAGGCACACTTGCTGAGCAGTATTCACAGTTGTCTACACTGGTATAAGCATAGGAGCAGTTTACTGCAAGAGAGGGGAATGGATGATGATGACGATGATGACTGTGCGGCATGTCGGCAAGAAATTGAGGAAATACTGGAATCTATCACCAGGAGAATGACCAAATGTGACCTGGAGGAATTTGAATTGGTAATTACCTTTCATTATGGAAAGAAACAAATATGTTGCATAGCTATTTTGTTTTAACTGTTCTCTGCTCCGTCCCCATTAGGATAAGTCGGCTGAATTCTCTCTGACTTCTGGTGTAGGGATGAAAAATTACAACTATGCTGTTTTGGTTATGGGAGTATGTGAGGTGCTGATTGAATCTAACTATTCCACAGCAAACTTCAGGTAAGTAAGAATTTGAGCTCATGTAAGCCACACCATCCATCTTTTTTATTATTAAACTGTATGGAAACGACTTCTGAGTTTATCTACTGGTTGGTACACTTTTAGCACCTGGCTCCATGTTGATGTGAAGCACTTAATTGCTAGAAGCATAAATACACATTTATCATCAATACATTGAGATTTATACACCGCCTGGACCCGGGCTAGATAGAATTTTTCTTTACACTATAAGCAATAGTGTCTTTGTAATGTTACATAATTACTCTGGTTCTTTCCAGCAATGTTATACTAAATCTCCTTTTATCTATATACATATAATATATCTGTCTACATTTTTTTGGTTTTCAGCAAAAGCAAGTTTGAAGCCATTTTAGGAATATATAAGTGCTACAGCAAACTTGCTGATATATTAAAGGAGAAGTCTGGGAAAGGAAGACTAGCTGGCAATAATAAAACATGTAAAAGTCTGCTATCTATGGGCTTTGTTTCCACGATCCTAACGGCATTATTCAGGTGTAGTATTATTTCTTGTATCTCATCTTTGTGTATAGTCACTATTAATACATATTCTTCAGTGACATTATTTACTTTACTTTTTGAGCATGGATGTAAATCAGTTTGGAATGTATAGTTTACAGGCTTTCCTTATTTTAAATTCTGTGTGATACATTTCTTTGCAGAGACAGCACGAAAGCACATGAGGAAAGCCTTAGTGTTCTCCGTGCGAACCTAGACTTCATGAGATACACTGTCAGTGTGGCACTGCAGAAAATTCAGCAGCTGAAGGAGACCGGAGTCACTGACGGCCCTGATGGGCAGAATTGTGAAAAAATGTTCCACAATATTTGTGAGATAACCAGGTAACAAGCAGAAATGTTCCCTAGTAATTCCTTCTAGGAGAATGTTAATCAGCTGGGTGTCAGATTATTGCTTGTGACTGATATTTACAGTAATCTAAATATTGTACATACAGATTTCTAGTCAAAGTGATAAAACTTAGTAACATTCTTTATATTGTCTCTTGCACAAGAAAGTCTGCATCTTTAATAAAATGCTCATCTGACTAGTTCCCCATAAAATTATTTCTATGCACACAGGGTGCTAATATGGCGATACACTTCGATCCCATCTGCTGCTGAGGATTCTGGGAAAAAGGATAAAGGGAAGAATATTTCCTTGCTCTGTCTGGAAGGTTTGGTACAGATGTTTTACACTGTCCAGCTACACTACCAGCCAAAGATTGCCCACTTTCTTGCAGCATTGGGTAATTATTTTGATTTCTTTAAAAAAAAAAAAAGAAAGGTTCAGTATAAAGTTTCATACATAAATTGAATTTTATACTTCATATTTTCCAATAGCACATTGTTATAAATACAGTTAATAGCTGTTGTTGCTAAGAGGTAGATAATACAAGAATAAGCTCCATTTTCCTCCCTCTTCCCGGACAACTCACTTTAAACCTTCACCATGGCTACCTGGCTGACATACAGTAAGTGATCACCCCCTGGTGGTTTTCATATATTGATCTCAAAACATTCTTAGGGTATAGAGAGTTGTATTGGAGGTAGGCACTTAGGACTTAAGGGCTGATTCAGAGTTAAGAGCAAATAATAAACATAAAAAGGGAGCAATTTGCTCCTGGAACAAACCACTGCAATGCAAGGCGTGCAAATTAATATATTTTTTTTTTTTTTGCATGCAGGTAAAATCTTGACTACTTATACATGTAGCGACGAAATACTGGGCAGCTTTTTTTTATTACACTGAACTTTATATTTAAGCTAGGACATGCCACATCCCATCTTTAAATCTCTCTGCACAGTTTAAATCTGCCCCACCTGCAGTGTAACACAGTTTTGCCAAGGTGAAAATTGCTCCATTTTTTGATTTTTTCCTAACTCAGGTCCTTAGTTGAATCTCTTCCTAATAGGGATAGTCCATTTTAACTATGTACCCTAGGAGTAAGAGCTCTTCTGAACAAGATAAGTTTGCTTTGTATTTTATTTTCTGTTTTATTATTTGTTTTCATTTACCACTGCCACCTCCCTGCTGGAAGAAGTGGTGAATACAGAGGTGGCAGTTTAGCCACGACTGGCGCCTCACCTACTGCCCTTATCCAGATCTTACTGTATTCTTCTCCTCTCCTGAAGGGAGGTATTAATTGCCCTACATTGCAGTGTAAACGGACAGTTTGGAATGGTAGGTGGGAAAGTTATACTATAGCAGTCCCCACCAGGGACAGAATAGAATAAGGGGACCTTTCCAATGGATAGCAGCCATGTCTGGACTGGGCCTTAGGGAGAGGTACATATCTTCACCAGTTAATACCTCCTCTGTATTTTCTACCTCAGGAAGGCAAATCCTGTCAGAGCTGACACACTCTGTACTGCTACTTGTTGCGTCCACTCTCCCTTTTTGTATCTCCTAGCAGAGAAGAGTTTCTGAGATAAAATGTCTTTTTTTTTTATGCGTGTTTCTTCTACTGCTAGTTGTAAGTAAAGTCTATGGTACAATACAGTAATTTTATAATTAATGCACACACTTTTTGGTCAAATTGTGCCGTAACAGCGGTCAAATAGACCTTTTCCTTTCAAAGCTAAATGTCATTCTGGGAAATGTGAGGGTGTTGTATAGATGTGGGACAGGTATGTGGAGGTGTTGTATAGATGACAGATGGAGGACAGGTATGGAGGTGTTGTATAGATGTGGGACAGGTATGGAGGTGTTGTATCGATGTGGGACAGGTATGTGGAGGTGTTGTATAGATGTGGGACAGGTATGTGGGGGTGTTGTATAGATGTGGGACAGGTATGTGGGGGTGTAGTATAGATGTGGAATAGGTATGGTGGTGTTGTGTAGATGTGGGACAGGTATGTGGGGGTGTAGTATAGATGTGGAATAGGTATGGTGGTGTTGTGTAGATGTGCGACAGGTATGTGGGGGTGTTGTATAGATGTGGAATAGGTATGGTGGTGTTGTGTAGATGTGCGACAGGTATGTGGGGGCGTTGTATAGATGTGCGACAGGTATGTGGGGGTGTTGTATAGATGTGCGACAGGTATGTGGGGGTGTTGTATAGATGTGGGACAGGTATGTGGGGGTGTTGTATAGATGTGGGACAGGTATGTGGGGGTGTTGTATAGATGTGGGACAGGTATGTGGGGGTGTTTTATAGATGTGGGACAGGTATGTGGGGGTGTAGTATAGATGTGGGATAGGTATGTGGGGGTGTAGTATAGATGTGGGACAGGTATGTGGGGGTGTTGTATAGATGTGGGATAGGTATGTGGGGGTGTAGTATAGATGTGGGACAGGTATGTGGGGGTGTTGTATAGATGTGGGACAGGTATGTGGGGGTGTTGTATAGATGTGGGACAGGTATGTGGGGGTGTTGTATAGATTTGGGACAGGTATGTGGGGGTGTAGTATAGATGTGGGACAGATATGTGGGGTGTAGTATAGATGTGGGACAGGTATGTGGGGGTGTTGTGTAGATGTGGGACAGGTATGTGGGGGTGTTGTGTAGATGTGGGGCAGGTATGTGGGGGTGTTGTGTAGATGTGGGGCAGGTATGTGGGGGTGTTGTATAGATGTGGGGCAGGTATGTGGGGGTGTTGTGTAGATGTGGGATAGGTATGTGGGGGTGTTGTGTAGATGTGGGGCAGGTATGTGGGGGTGTTGTGTAGATGTGGGACAGGTATGTGGGGGTGTTGTATAGATGTGGAACAGGTATGTGGGGGTGTTGTGTAGATGTGGAACAGGTATGTGGGGGTGTTGTGTAGATGTGGGGCAGGTATGTGGGGGTGTTGTGTAGATGTGGGGCAGGTATGTGGGGGTGTTGTATAGATGAGACAGGAGATTTTGAACTTGAAGCTGGAAGTTACATGTTTTTTTTAACATTTATTTCAAAGTGGCTTAAAATGACATAAAACTCACCTTACAGGTGTTAATGTACCCCAAATTCCTTAGCGGTTTTAATTGGTTGAAAAGCATTTGCTTAATATTGTTTTTCCACGTTTAATAAAAAATGCAAACATCAACTATCTGATACTGTAAAAGCCATCAATACATTGCTTATGGCCACTGACAGCCTTCTATACAGCCATTTTTTGGGGGTTCCGGGTGCTTTCCCCACTTCTACTCACACTGATCTTGGGTGAAACCATGCAGACTTACCACGTGACCCCCGCGATAAGCAATTTCTAATTGAATAGTGAGGGTCGCAGGAGTGCTGAAAATAGCCCGTAAAGTGTACTGTAATGTAACCCACGGTAAAATCTCATTTTAGTGTGACTAATTGAATCAGGTACTGTAAGTGTGGTAGGAAGGGCAATGTAGCAATGCTACCATCTACAATACCCTCCCAAGAGACTTTTCACAACCGTTCTTCCATGGGGCAGGGCAAGAAGATTGACACTCAATTCATTACTTAATTTCTTCAAGAGTGGTAATCCTATCCCTGGAATAATAGAGGGGGCTGGGATTTTATTCCAAATTCTTTTTGGATAAGATGGAGCCTTTAAAATCATTAAAGTGCCATGGAACCGGACACGTTTGTGACTTCCATATGGATCAAGTACTTCTTGTCTCAATCTGGGAAGAACATCAATGCGTGCTCAGACTTACAGCCAGGCTTCAATAGCAATTTTGTGCGCATCCTTTTGTCCTTGCTACGGAGCCAAGAGTATTCCTGAAGATGTTGGCGGTGACTGGGAGTAACTGTGGTTCCCTGATTGGTTAGCTGCTAATCATCCCTTCTCCAGTTTAATGACTAAACAAAGCATTGTCAGATGGAACACTTTATTTCCTTTTCAGCCATTATATACTGTATTAATTCTTGCTGAGAATATTAAGGCTTTTTCTACCATTTTAATATTTTTCATCCAAGGAGGCTTTTCCTGCCCTCCCTTAGGTGCAACTTGTTAGACAGCCCGCAGGGGTGGGCAATAAGTGGGCCTCCAGCTGTTGTTGAACTACAAATCCCAGCATGCATTGCCACACTTTCAGCATGGCCAAATAGCAAAACTGTGGCAGGGAATTCTGGGATGTGTAGTTTCACAAAATCTGGGGGGGGGGGGGCACTTATTGCCCACCCCTATGTTAGAGGCATACTCTGCACAGTTTCTGAGTTGCCGAGATCCAGTGGGTTGCTGGAGGTGCAGCCTCCGACATCAGCTTCTACACATGCGTGGCTACACTGCACATCTTTTCTCCTCGGCGTCCGGTATATACCGACATGCCGCTGAGCATTTCCGACCACAGAGAAGCCACTGGGACCCCATCCACACTATATCACCACCGCTGTATGTATAAACCCCGCTACCACTGCTGCATATGCCTATTAGGAGAGAGTGTACTACAATACCCAGCATACCTTGTACGCTCCTGGCTGCAACAGTGATATCTACTACATTACTGTTAACCCTGTGTTATCCTGCTTACCTGTTTTGACCAGGTAAGCAGGTAAGTAAACCAATTCCCTGGTTAAGTCATCTGCCATGTGTACTAACCTCCATTTGCACACCGCTGTCATCTTCCACTGTAGTGTCTGCCAATACAACTTTGCAGTGTCCTCCAGTAGGAAGATGGAGAAAACAGAATATTTGTGCTTCAAATCCATATCTGAGTCCATTGAGGGACACTGTGTTTCCTCCCTTTTGTGTTTTGTTGATTCTGTTTGTTTTATTTTAACTTCTATGTTCAATTGTGGAAAACTGCTTTTCTTGTTCTTGCATGTTGTGATCCCCTTCTCTGAGTCTGGGTTGCCTGATGGGAGGGCATATAGAGAGGGAGGAGCTTTATCAAACTCGGCCTAATACTGGGTACGCACTGGCTGACATATCGGCTGTTCAATTGAACAGCCAATATATAGTGTCGGCCAGTATGTACAGACGATATATCTGTGAACGAAGTCGTTCACAGACATGTCGCGTGAGCTGTGCAGGACATCCGATGGCTGATAGATCTGCAGATATATCGACTCATCGTGCTGTGTGTACGGGCAGTCAGCCAACAGCCCATACACTTGCTACAGAGGCCGCGGGTGACTGACATCACAAGTGTGTATACAGTTACCAATCATAGGATAGGACGGCAAATACGCCGGACGGCAAATCCGTCATCCTAGTTTGTAACCAGTCTTATTCCTGGGCCATGTCTGCTATTTCTGAAAATAGATTTAATGTAAGTACATAAATCCTGGCTTTCTGCTTTTGTATGGAGGCTTAGCATTTGTTGGTAATCACATTACACAAGAAGTGATTTAACATCTGTGTATTTAACCTATTTTATTTTTAGATAATGATAATGAAGGGGATGCTAGGGAAATGAATGTAATGGAAAGGACGTCCTGGCTAATTACACAGTTTCAGGTGCGTTTCTAATAGATCTAAAATATGAATGTTTTCATTGTGTTTATTACGCGTAGTGGATGATGTAGGGACTTCTTGTACATTTATTACATATTAGATTTTCTATTCTTTTTCTTTTGAGCTTTGGGTGTGAAATAAAGAATTCTAGAGATTCAGTTAATTAAAATTACCTGTGTTCTGGGTCCACACAACTAAATAAACATAACAGAGGAGTGGACTGTTCTTCCAAGCCCACTTTCCTTTGAGTGTGTATACTGTGCTCTGCTTAAACATAAAAGTGTTAGTCTGCTGTGCACGGTATTGGCTATGTACATGTCATTTCTGACTTGGTTCTTAGTTTTTCCTAAATGATGAATAACAGATTCCAAAAAATAAAAATGGAGTTTCAGTTATAAATCTCTCCTGCATCTCTGACATGAGATTACTGTTTAGGAGCTCTGTAGTGATCACCCTAGGAAGTTTTCTATGCTGTATTAAGGTTTTATGTATTTCATATTAATTACTATGTTGGTTGTGGCTGATGCCTTGTACGTGATTTTTCAAACCGCAATAGAAATTATATACAGAAATAAATATAGGGGAAAGATTTTGCCCAATAAGTGGAATGAGGAGGAGAGGAGAAAAGGAATGATAAATAGGAGGGAAGGTTAGAGAAGGGGATGGGGATAGTGGGAGTCACTGTCAAAATCTGTGGGTTGTAATGATGAGGGTTAATTTAGTCCTATTCTGGAGGAACGGCCTCATAGTAAATGGCGAAGGGGCTCCAAGAAGCCGCAAATCTTTTGGGGGAGGTATGGGGGATGCTAGAGAGTGCCAATGGGGGGGAGGGACATGTCATGCTGCATTCTGCAGCATGACATCGTTAGCGGCATCCCCTGTCGGCCCTGCAGTAGGACCAACGGGCGATTTCGTTAATGACCAATGGGAATGCGCATATCATGGGTATACATTAGATGATGTACCCGATATGTCGCTCCGATCCGTGGGATCGGACAACATATCGTCTAGTGTGTACCCACCTTTAGATGTGATTTATCAGCCTATGTACATGTTTGGAGGTGTTGGGAATATGACAAGATGATAAAGAATAGAAGAGGGAGTCCGGCATCTGGACGCTCATAATAATGTTATTCTCTTTTAGAATATGTTCAGCAACACCCCATTCAGATACAGGTGATAGAAATGTGGCTAACACTCCCTCTTTGCATGTATTTTCTTCACGCAGAGACCTCTTATGAACCAGTTGACCGGTGGAGAGGATGAGTTTAATAGCAAAGAAGCTGTACTGTTAGTCAGTATCCTGTCTATATTATCCAGGTTTCTGGAGCCCTCTTCTCAGCAGGTCAGGAAACTTACACAAACTATTGCACAGTTACTAACATCATAGAAGATGCACACGGTGGGGTCCATTCTAGTTGGTCATACTGTATGTCAATTTATTTAACATAAACCATACATTTCCATACTGCGCGCACACAGCAAGGATTTTTATATACATGTCTATGTAAATGTTTTGCGTATCATATACTTGTGTCCCCTTACAGCAGGAGGGGTAAACTAACATAAGCTGATGTAGAGGAGTTGGTATGTAATTACAATTTTATATTGAATTGTGACTTTCATATCTATTAATAACAAGACAATTCTCTCTCTCACTCCTCTTTTCTTGCATCCTATCTGGGGGACACTGGATGCCATGGGTGTGTAGGGCGCTGTCTATGGAGCATGCACAAGTACAAACTAAACCTCCCCCTGTTCTTCATCCCATAATTGTACAGTTTTATTTTTTTGTGCCCAAGGAGTGGGGGCGGTTTTACAATCACCATTAGGCTGTTTGATGTCTTTATGTTCTCAACTACAGACGTGTCCTCATACATGTAGCCTCAATACACCACACAATGCGACTTGCCTGGCGTGAGTGAGCCGCCAGGTCCCGTGCAACGTCTTTTTTTCCAATGCGAGTAGGACGCACCAGGAGACTGTGCTGATTCATTTGATATGCGGAACTTGGAATTTAAAAAGCTGTGGCTGCTACATTGTAGCACTTCGTATACAGATTCAGAGACTCAGTCTCACACAGATATACAAGTGTCACCTATCAAATTAATCAGCACAGTCTGCTTTTGCATCTTAAACACATGCTCGGCAAAAAAGACGCCTGGCGCTAGGACAGGGGCTTGCACTGTAAGAGGGGCTTTTTGGCGCAATTGCAGCAAAGATGTGTAAGGACACATCTGTAGCTAAACTATTTAGCAGCAATGCTCCTGCATTTCTGAACTCTGTTGGAGGGCTTCCCGCTGCACCTGCCCATGTGCTTCCCGAAGAAGAGGTCCACGGCCACAGAACTGTGTGCGTGGCTGGGAGTGACCTTCAGACGCAGCGAATATTAACTGGAGCTGGCGGGAACAAAAGTGGCCCTGTCTTTCTCACTGTGATTGAGACAGGACTTGCTGCGGTACTGCCCTCGGCCGCTTTGTTTCACTCCGTGGCCGGGTAGGCAGTTCAGGGAGGGTCTCTCATTCTCGCTTCATCATTGCCTGTTCGCAGTTGCGATTGGCATAGGACACTTGGGTTCGCACGTGTGCAGTAAGAATTTTCTGGCCTTTTTGCTCATGCGCAGAAGCCAGAACCAGGCCCTCAGCCTCTTTCCTCTCCCTACTTCTACTGCAGACAAAAGTGACAGTCTCTCTCTGTAGCTAGCCAGCTTAGACACAGCAGGAGGACTAGACGTGCTATATACTACATAGCACATAACTCTCTCATTTCCTGCCGGGTGAAGTCCGTCTACGGGGTACACTTGCTTAGGACACCACATGTGCAGTTAACACAGGTTCCTGCTTTGCAGTCCTCTGTATTGATACTGTCACAATGCTCTAAAGGGACATTAGTCTCTTTCGTGTCATGTTCTATAAGTGCCACAGGGCAGGGTTGCAGGTACCTGTAGTTCCACTGTGAACAACAATATTATTACTCAATTTAACCCATAATCCATCACCAACCAGTGGGTCCTAACTTTCCGAAGATTGCCAGCCCTGGGCTGACCAATTTGGGACTGGTTAATGCTTTGGCAGAAGGACCCCACGCTGATTGGTTGCTATGGGCAACATCTCTACTTCTAAAAACCTGCACTCAAGTAAATATACCCCTCAGTGATTTTAATATTATATACTGAAAAAGTTAATGTGGTCTAACCATACTGCCTAATCTACAACATTCCTAAAAGGAGCTATAGTCGTCGATTATTAGTAGCCCTATACAAGATGCAGAACCAATCATATGCTCCTCTACCAATGAAGTAAGGACAGAAGTCCTCATTGAGCAGGCTCACAGATTCAATTAGCCGCGATAAATCGATTAGTTATCACCGGCGATATTATCGCACTTATCGAAAACGTATACGTGCGATCATTTTCCATGGCAAAACATTTAAAGGAAATCCGGCTGTACCCCAAAAAAAGGGTAACTGACAAAGGAAATCAATATAGAAGTGTATTAATGGCCATCATAAAAGTATTTTGGGTACTTCAATTGGGTCAATTGGCTGTTATCTGTGTATTTGCATAAGTGTTGAAAAATGATAAAAAGCTATATTTTTGTTAAGAAGATAACTGCTGGATGTAAATTGGGGGTGCATTAAAATGGGTGCAAGTATATTTTTGTGTCTATAAAGTGCACTTTTAAAAAGTTTTAAAAATACACCTGCTGCAGCCACCTGCAATGTTTAAAACACCGGTCGAATTCATACAGCCCCCCAAAATACCAGGCCCACTTTTTCCACCTGCACTGAAAATGGTGAAAACTTATCGCCGGTTTCTGTCTATGCAATTATCGCACCTGCGATAACTGAATTGTGCGATCGCGAAATTATTGCGAAAAAGTCTAATTTAATATTGCCCAAAGTGTCCGAGTCCACAAACTTCCACGATCAGAGTAAAGGTACGTATCCACTACACGAGAGTGGAATGACTGTACGATTACAATATTGTAATCGTGCAATCGTTAATTACCCTGTGCAATGGATAATGTGCCCATACTTAACAGGAGCATATCTATAACGGGTGCAGGTGTGTAGCGCACATGAGCCCCTGGGTCCAGGGGGCCCCGCACCGCACACCCTGCACCCATATTATCCCATCTCTCCGATGTCCCACGTCTGGTGTCTCAGCCCTGCACAAAACGCCGGTAAATATGGTTGCTGCGCCATTTTTCCCGGCTACCTGCGCATGTGCAGTAGACTCTGGGCAAAGACTAGTACCAGAGTCTATTGATTCTGCAGTCAGCCGCGTCAGTCTGCTGCCGACTGCCGGGGAGAGAGGAGGGGGACCCAGACGGGGAATGCACTTGGGCCCCCTCCTCTCTTAGTACACCTCTGCTCACAGAATGTAGTGCCACTGATCTGCTGGGGTTTGAGTCACCACCAAGTGATCAATAGTGTCTTTCAGGGGACATATTAAGACCTCTAACAAGGCATAAGGTGCCCCCCGGTGGCATTTAAGAACATTATACCAGTGAACCTCAAAATTCACATTACAATAGGTAAAACTACTTTGGCAAGAGGGGTTGCCACGTTTTCATACAACCTGGCACACAGCTCTTACCTGATTGCTTCCTTTTCTTATATCTAGTATGAGTCAGTTGTCTAGCTGTTTGGCCAGTGGCAATGTCCGGGTACTTTGCATGGTGGTAAATCCATCTCCTCTTAACAAGAGTGTACATGTGCATTTCTGTGGTTTTAGGGCCTGATTCAGCACTGATTTCAACTGCCTACACAGATCGGCCGATTGTTGCGTACTGCGCATGCAATGCGATCGCACTGCGATTACACAAGCAGACAGTAATCCATCGCAGAGTGAGTGACAGGCCGTGAGCGTTTGGGTGTGGTGACCGGGCAGTGGTTGCAGAAACGCAGGCGTGCCTGTCCGTTTGAACGCCGTTGCACGGATGGTGCATAAATTAGCCACTGTGATTGCCTACGCAGCTTGAGTACTCACTGCTTGCGACGAGATTGCAATTTCTGAGACAGGTCATACCTGCTGTAATTGTGCAGGACGGGCCGATGGTACCGATGTATACGCAGGACTGCAAGGTATTACGGATGTGAGAAAGCATCAGTGGGCCTCTCTATGCTGGCTGAGCGGTAGCAGACATTAGCATATTTTCACAGCTGCATTGCGTGCGATTACGCAGCTGTGATCGCAGTCTGTGCTGAATTGAGCCCTTAATCCTTTTTGTGAGATGTAATGAAATTATATGTTTGTAGCTCATCCACACATCCGTAACATTCCGTGGTCTTCTGTGGTATGGTGAAGCCAGTTTAAGGGATTATGATCAGCAACTACTGAAAACTCCTTCCAATTGAGGTTTGGTGGAGTTTTGTACATCAGGGTCCATAGGGTATCCACAGGATACCTTGGGGTATAGGTGTGACGTCAGTCATCGGGCACCATAGAGTTAAGCTTTCAGCCTCCCAGGATGCACTAGGGTCTCCCTCCTATACCCCGCCCCCGAGCCAAGGCATCTCAGTTTCGTTGGTGCACGGCTCGGAGTCGGAGCACCTGTTTAGAGGGGGGCTAAGGATAGCCCCTGAAGTTTTCTTCAAGGCAGCTGTGGCTGCACATCTGGAAGTACAGCATGGACAGTCACTACTGACGTCCATGCTATCTACACCCCGCCGGTACCAGAACGCCGGTACTGATCCGGTGATGCTGGTAAGCATCTGGTGTCACGGCTAGCGGTGACCCCAGATGTTTCGGACCATGGCCGGATTCAAAGGGCAGTAGGTAAGCAGCGGGGGTCCCGCGGTGGGTCCCTCCTGAGCACATGGTCCACAGTCCCCAGGCAGGGGGCTCCCTGGGGACTGGCTGCAGCGTGGAGCCAGGTAACTAACCTGCACTTCCACTACCCCCCTGGGACAGCGGGCCGCAGCTGAGCGGCAAGCGCTGCGGCGTCCATGGGGTTAATTGCATGCCAGGGGAGCGCGCCTTCCCTGTACACAGCCGGCGCCTACCCCGCTGCTCACAGCCCTCTCTGCGCTGCCTATTGGCCCTGTGGCAGCGCTCCTCCCCCGGGCCAGCCTCATCTCTGCTCCTCGGTGGCCGTCTTTGTATGGTGAACGCTGCTGACGGTGGCATCGCTGTCTGGGTCCCCCGGCATACCTCTCCTCTGTTGAAACAGGTCTGTGTATGCAGCGCTGTGTCCTACCAGGCTCTGTGTGCGTAGTTGAGGAACAGCGCTGATAGTGCAGTGATTAATTTCTTCTGCATTGTATGTGACTTCTGCTAGCGCTGCTGCCTGTACTTTCACTTTCTACTGTCAGCCATTTTACTGTCCCTGCTCTTCCTCTGCTGAATCCCTTGTGGTGCGGTGATTGCAGGGTGGTTCTCCAACTATACTAGCTAGTATCAGTGAGAGGGGTCACATACTTACCATCATGTCTGAGAGTGAATTTCCTCTCCAGCTTATGTGTACTAAGTGCAATGTACCAATAGCGGAGGGGGAGGGTAACGCGGAGGGGCTATGTCGGCAGTGTTATTTATTGGCGCGGCCAATCACTGTCACGGCTCCGGTACAGGAACCTCCCTGGGCTTGTTTCACTAAAGCGCTTACAACCCTAGTGGGCCAGTTAGCTCCGCCACCTGCGTTTTCCCAGATGGGATTGTCCCAGCAGTCAGTGGTGTCGTCACCCATGCAGGGGTTCCCGAGACAACTGATGGTACCCCACAGTCTCCCTATTTCCCCTCGCCAGGTTTCACAGGAGCCTACGTGGGTTAATTCACTGACAAATTTGGTACAGCATTTGTCGGACGTGTTACAAGGGGAGTCTGTGTTGCGGCCACATAAGCTGCCTTTGGTGTCACTGTCTGCTCCTTATGAGGATGACGACGTGACGTCCGATGATGGTGAGATTCTGGATCTATCTGACCAAGAACCTCTCCGTACTAAAGAGTCGGACGCTAAGTCCAAGGTTTATATTCCTGGCCTTATTCGGGTAGTACGCACGGCTTTAGTTATTGAGGATGACGATCCTCCGGTGTCCAAGTCCAAATATGCCTTTTTATAGGATATTAAGGGTGACGCCACAGTGTTTCCTCCTTCGGGTCAGTTAGTAGACCATTTAGAGGAGGCGTGGAACACCCTGGTAAACAGTATCAGCCTCAGAGGCGCTTAGCTGTGGCTTATCCGTTTGCGGACAATTATTTTTCTAAGTGGGAATCCCCTCCACAAGTGGATTCTCATGTGACACGCCTAGTCCGAAGTGCCACATTGCCCATGCCCTCCATGTCCTCCTTGAAGGATGCTACGGACCGCAAGGTGGAGATCTGCCTAAAGTCCATTTATTCCCTCGCGGGGGGGGGCATCCAGACCGGCTATGGCCGTATGTTGGGTAGCCAGAGCTATGGAGCGCTGGGCTGATAGTTTGGAGGCGTCTTTGGATTCCTACTGTTTGGCTGAACAGTCGGAGTTGGTAGGCAATCTCCGGGATTCGGCCACTTACATCAATGAAGCGGCCTTGGATATCAGTTTCCTCACATCTCTGATTTCTTCGGCAGCTGTTGCTGCTCGTCGCACCTTATGATTGCGATCTTGGAAGGCGGACGCCTTTTAATGGAGAAGTCCTATTTGGTCCGGATCTGGACAAAATTGTAGCCACGCTGGCGGCAGCCAAATCTGCATGTCTCCCGTCTGCTGCGGTCCCTTCCAGTTCGGGTACGTCGTCCTTTCGGCCTTACGGGGCCCAGGGTAGGCCTAAAGCACAGTCTTTTCCCCGACAGGCTGGGCCCAAGAAATCGGCCAAGCCCAGGAAACAGGCCTGGAGTACCAGACGTCCGGCCCCTAAGTTAGATGACAAACCTGCGGCCTGACAGTCCGGGCCTCCCTTTGGGGAATGCCAAAGTGGGAGGCCGCCTGCTGCTGTTCGCCCAGTGTTGGTCGATGACCACGACAGACAATTGGGTTCATAAGGTGGTTTCTCACGGGTATGCCCTCTCCTTTCGGCACAGGCCCCCATCCCCGTTCTTCACCACAGGCCTTCCATTAGACCGGAACAAAGCCTTGGAACTGCGGAAGGTTTTGCACACTATGCTCCAGGCTGGAGTTATAGTGCCTGTTCCATTCTCCCAGAGGGGCCAGGGTTTCTATTCCAATCTATTTTTGGTGCAGAAACCCAATGGGTTGTACCGTCCGATTCTCAACCTCAAGGCCCTCAACAAGTCCTTGCGGGTGCCACGGTTTCGGATGGAGACCCTACGGTCCATCATTCTGGCGCTGGAACCTGGGGATTACATGGTGTCATTGGACATACAGGACACTTACCTGCATGTCCCTATTCTTTTACGCCATCGACAGTTCCTCAGGTTTGCAATCCGCAACGATCACTTCCAGTTCCGGGCGTTACCTTTTTGCCTGGCGACAGCACCACGAGTGTTCACCAAGGTCATGGCGGCTTACCTGCGGCTGCAGGGAGTCCGCATGTTGCCGTACCTAGACTACCTTCTGTTGGTGGCAGGATCTCCAGAGCTCCTTCTACGCCACTTGGACCTGACGATTGCAGTACTGCAACGTCACGGCTGGTTAATAAACCGTCTCAGAGGATTCTGCACCTCAGAGCCTTATTGGACTCCAGACAGCAGAGGATCTTTGTGACGGGTGGAAAGATCTCTGCCTTACAGTTGAGGGTGCGCAGTTGTCTGCAAAGTCGCCGAGTGTCTCTGCACTCGGCGATGAGGTTACTGGGCTCCATGGTGTCAGTATTCGACATGGTGGAATATGCCCAGTTTCACTCCAGACCTCTGCAGCAATTGATCCTGTCCAAATGGAATGGACTGCCTCAGAGTCTCAAGTCCCAGACGATGGTGCTCACTCCGGAGGTTCGCCTGTCTCTAGCCTGGTGGTTGCAGACAACCCACCTCAACAAGGGTCGTCCATTTTGGGTGGCGAACTGGGTCCTGTTAACAACGGACGCCAGCCTTCGGGGCTGGGGAGCTGTCACGGGTCCACACTTGTTCCAGGGCAGGTGGACTCAGACGGAAAAGGAGCTTCCAATAAACATCTTGGAACGCCGCGCGGTTTTCAATGCTCTCCAGCAGGCACATCGGGTTCTCCAAGGTCACCCCGTGCAGGTCCAGTCGGACAACGCCACCACCGTGGCCTACATAAATCGGCAAGGAGGAACCCGAAGTTGGGCGGCACTCGTAGAGGTGTCCCGCATCCTGGTCTGGGCGGAGCGCAATCTCCCGGCCATAATAGCAGTATTCATCCCGGGAGTCCTCAACTGGGAGGCGGACTTTCTCAGTCGCCAGGACCTTCATCCGGGGGAATGGTCTCTGCACCGGGACGTCTTTCAACTTCTGGTGGACAGGTGGGGTCTTCCAGAGATAGACCTCATGGCGTCACAGCACAACAACAAGTTGCCGATGTACAGATCTCGAACAAGAGATGAAAAGGCGTCTCTGGTGGATGCGCTGTCCGGTTTGCTTATCTCTTTCCTCTGTATTCCCTTCTTCCATGGGTAATCCGGAAATTCAAACAGGAAGGAGGTACGCTCCTGTTGATAGCTCCCGCGTGGCCCAGGCGGCACTGGTTCTCAGACCTTCAGAGTCTGTCCGTGGACATTCCTCTGTGGTTGCCGCTACGACCGGACCTGCTATCACAGGGTCCTTGTCTTCGCCCGGACCTGGCTCGGCTGTCTTTGACGGCGTGGCTGTTGAGACGGCCATGTTAAGGTCCAGGGGGTTTTCCAGCTTTGTGGTACAAACTATGCTAAGAGCTCGGAAACCATCTTCTGCAAGGATATACCATCGTGTGTGGCATACGTTCTTCCAGTGGTGTCGACCGAGAGGTTATGCCCCTCGGGAGTTCCCTCTGTCTAGAGTGTTAGCTTTCCTACAGGCGGGTACTAGACAATGGGCTTCGCCTTGCTTCTCTGAAGGTGCAGGTGTCTGACCTGTCAGTCTGGTTCCATCGTAGGATTGCTGCGATCCCTGATGTGCGCACCTTTATGCAAGGTGTTCTTCGAATTCAGCCACCTTTTGTTCCACCGCTGGCACCTTGGGATTTAGCTGTGGTCCTTGGGCTCTCCAAGGACCGCCGTTTGAACCACTGGGCTCAGTGGACCTTAAATGGCTAACAGCTAAAACAATATTCCTTCTGGCTATTGCTTCGGCCAGACGTGTTTCTGACTTAGGGGCTCTCTCCTGTAGACCCCCTTTCCTGATTTTTCATAGGAACAGGGCGGTGCTGCGCCCTCGTCCTGGATTCCTTCCCAAAGTTGTTTCAAGTTTCCATATCAACAAGGAAATCGTTGTGCCGGCTTTTAACTCACCTGATCTTTCAGTGGGTGAGGCCACTTTGGACGTTGTGCGGGCCTTAAGGATTTATGTTGACCACACTTCTTCGTTTAGGAAGTCGGACGCCTTGTTTGTCCTCTATGGCTTCCATAAAAAGGGTTGGCCTGCTTCAAAGCAAACTTTGGCAGGTTGGATTTGTATGGCCATTTCAGAAGCTTATCTTCATGAAGGCCTTCCGGTTCCATCCTCTGTGAGGGCTCATTCCACTAGGTCTGTGGGTCCTTCGTGGGCAGCTCGACGTGGTGCCTCTGCAGTCCAGATCTGCAAGGCTGCCACGTGGTTCTCTGTCCATACCTTTGTGAGGTACTACGCGTTTGACACCTTGGCCTCTCAGGATGCTTCCTTCGAGCGGCGGATTCTCCTTTCAGCACAGGAGCGTCCCCACCCTTAAAGGATACTGCTTTGGGACATCCCCAAGGTATCCTGTGTATACCCTATGGACCCTGATGTAGAAAATCTGAGATATGGTAAGACCTTACCTTTGTTATCTCTATTTCTACGAAGTCCATAGGGTTCCACAGGACTCCCGTCCTGTCGCTCCTGTGCTGCAGATGGGCTTTACTCTGGTCACCGTTTTATTCCGTCTCCCTCTGGTGAGAATGTGATTCTTGTGTGTGTCCAGATCTTTTTTTCTCTCTCTTCCTTCTCCTCCTCCGGCCTATAGCTTGGTACGTAACTGAGATGCCTTGGCTCGGGGGCGGGGTATAGGAGGGGGACCCTAGTGCATCCTGGAAGGCTGAAAACTTAACTCTATGGTGCCCGATGTATTTTTTGATTAGTCATACAATCGCAAGACACTCATTGTTAACAGTTTCATATGCCATGTCATGGTCTGGTAACTTCCGAGAGATAGGTCACTGATCATCCTGTTTCGAACCATCCTACTTTACCGGGCTCAACACTACACAATACACTATATACTGACCTGGGAAGTCAGAGACCTCTAGTAAAGGCATCAACGTTAAGAGGGTATTAAGCTGAGGCATCTGATGCACATCTTTCTTAGAGGTTAGTATTTTGTCTTTGGAGCTACACCAGTGCATAAACATGGGTAGTACCCTGCCATCCCAAAGAAAGCATATACTTGTATCTGTCTAGAGGGTCTTGGCCAGTTTAGTATAACCTCGACTTTATCTGTCTTTAGATGTACCTAACCTCCTACAACCTGCTGCCCTGGGTATATAATCTCCGCCAGCACAAGACTTTTGTCCACACATATAGTCAGCCCTGCACTGCTTTCAAAACCCCGGCGACATGATAGGGATGTTTTTCAAAAGTCCCAGCAAAATTTTGACAGCCTCCTAGAAGGTGATCCACTGGCCTTTTGGAAGGTTGAAAAGGAAAACTTAATTGCAAAGGACATGGCAGTAATTCATACGGCTCATATGGAGAGAACAAATCCCTCCTGCACTTCCCTTGTAAGTGGTATAGGACTAAGATCCAGGGTGGACATATATTTCCAGATAGTCTGGTAGATAATTTATACATTCCCCAGTTGCCAAGTATTGTCAAGAAGGGATGCCAAGTGGGTTTATACTTTATTTTATGATGCCCAGCACCCTGCTCTCGCCACATGTAGAAATAGGGTACTGCGACTTTAGCATTTAGTAATAATCTCTACTCTGTCACTAGGGATAAATACTACACTGGGGAACAGTCAATCTGTTGCCAAGGATTTAAGAGTCTATTTAGATTAAGTTTGTGCTCCTGATCATGAATATGCCGAGTTTATTTTTTAATTGGCTCTAGTTTTTGAGATATGCATGTGTCTTTAATATGAAAAATGTAATTAAACAATGTTAAAAATAGTTAAAAAGATATTTTTTTGTTCCCCAGTGCTATTGTTAGTTCATCTGGTTGTGCCTTGAGATTTAGCCTCATTAACCTACATCCTTACGTTTTTGCATGTGCCTTATCCTAAATACATTCAGAGTGAAAATGCTGATAAATGATCCTCACTATTATTAACGTAGTGCATGGAATACAGAACTTTATTTTTTCTTCCTTGTTTAGTTTGTGCAGATGCTATCATGGACTGTCAAAATTTGTAAAGATACTGACTTTGGTAAGAATGACTTTAGTTTAAAAGTGTATACATTTTATTGTTATTTTTATTGGATTCAACATGGTTATATGTGCTGCTTTTCACTGTTTTTTTATTTTGTTTATTACAAATCAACATTTTACCTGTATGAGGTGATGTTCAAATATAGGTGTGTTTATACTTAATGGACAAAATTATTGAAAGCATTTCGTTAATAATGTATTAAATCAAGAAAAATTTAGCAATGTTAAAAATATATTTAAAAAAATAAATGCATGAAGGATACCATATAAAAAACACACACACCAGATATTAGAATACAAATATATATTCCGAAATTGCTTTAAACAAGGTGTGTGTGTGTGTGTGTGTGTGTGTGTTTCTCAGTGCAAGTTGACTTAATAGCAGTCTATTAATCACAGCCACTCGAAAAAAAGATACAGTACCACTGGTTAATTTTTAAACTATTGTCTCTATACTTGTGAGAGACGTGGGCTACCCAGCTTCATGTTGTATGAACTGTGCTACTAAGTAACTTTTACAGCACATGTCATCACACTACAAATGGCTACATTGATACTAATCATTGCTACAATGTTATTTTAAGGGTATTTATATTTCTAATACTAATGCGCATAGCAGTGTATTCAATTTTTATAGTGTGACAGTTTATGGTATTAATCTGTGCCAATTAAATAAATATACATAATTTGATGAAAGATATTTGGTCATATATTCACCTCTAAGGGTATACAACAGCGCAAGATTTTTTATGATTAGATTTTTTCTGAGTTAGGCAATACCTTATTTTTACCTGCTACCTATCTGTTCCTTAGGTGCTGGGTACTGCTTTCCTACTAGCTTCATGTCCTTTGCTCCCCACATTCAATCTGTTTCCAAATCTTGTTACAAACTTCTAAGACAGATATCCAGAATACGCACATATATCTCACAAGACATTGCAAACCCTGAACATTTTGCACTCGTTGGGGGCGATTCTGAGTTGGGAGCAAAGTTTAAAAAAAAGGAAGTAACTCTGCACATCACCAAAACCATTCTGCACTCCAGGTGGGGCATATGTAAATGTGCAGAGAGAGTTAGAGGTCTATGTACTAATAATTGCGGTTCTGCCACGACTATTATGTATCCAACTCAAAGGGGATATTTTCATTTTTAATGAAAATATCCCCGCTATGTACAAAGGGGAAGCTGTCATTGTGCACAGTGTCAGCTCCCGGAGCCGGATGGGGGCTGCAGGGGAGAGATCAAAAGATCTCTATGCTGCACAGGGAGCCCCCATAGGCTTACAGTACTTTACAACATCTGAAGATGGTGTAAACTACCGGGGCCAAACTTCAAAAAGCTTTGCTTTATGGAGTTTAGTACGTAGGGGTCAGATCGTAGTCCCCATTGATAATAATGGCACCTGCGATCTGCAGCGCTAATTAGCAATTTGCCGGAGATTTCTGTGAAATCTCCTGCATTGTGCTTTTTAGTACATGGGAGCAATACATAAAATGACGCAGTTTCTGCAGAATTTTATGTAACAGACAGATTAATACATAGGCCCCTTAGATTTGAGAGGAGTTTGTCCAAACTCCTCTTGTTTGCAGTGTAAAAATAAAGCTGTCCAACACTTGTGGGCTACACGCAAAAGCAATCAGTATGTTCCGCTGCTGCAGCTCCTCTATCATTACCTCTATTTTAATGAGTTGAATATAAAATACTTCTGCTTAAATGTAAGGCTATCAACCAAACTACACCAACATACATCTCATGGTTTATGTCTCCCAGCCTGACCCCTTCTCTCTGCACAAGTTCTGCATCTCTCATCCATACTACACACCTGCACCATTCTTTGTTACAGGACTGCGCCCACTTTGTGGAATGCCCCCTCCCCTCTTACACCAAGGCTGATTTCTAGTTTTCAAATCTTAATTCCCTGAAAATTTACAGATTCATGCAAAAATTCCTGGACCTCCTACATAACCTCCATAAGCTATTCTACCCAGTTACTTCCCCTCTACACAGGTCACACACAACTGACATGTGTTCTGTTTCTACCCTTGCACAACCCTCTGACACCTGGACAAACATTGCTGTGTGTCTGGATTATATACTCCACAAACAATTTTATAGCTCTGCAATCTGGCTGGACCAATGGCAATATGTAGTACTTCTCCTCATTGTATTACAGTCTTATTTCCCTACGGATTGTAAGTGTGTGAGCAGGGCCATCTTACCACTATGTCACGACCCAGTCTTGTTTTATTATTTTGTTATTCCCAATTGTACAGTGGAACGGAGCATGCTGGCACTATATAAGTAATTGTAAATAAATCACTATTCCTGGTCATCATTTTACAAACTACTTCCAGTCATGAAGGCATTAACTGAAGGTTTCAAGTATTGAAGTGGATGAGAATATACCTACCTGTATCAGATTAATTGAACGATTGTAGCAACACCATTACACTACATGAGTGTTTCGCTCAGTGATCTATGAATCTGTGTAATAGTGTCAATGAGGATGGGATTACATGTGGCAGAACCAGTTTTATGGTATGAGGAGAAAAATGAAGGCAGCTAGGAAGTCAGACAGAGTTATATTGTGAAGGTGCAGCGTCTCCCAACAGCACAAGGGTTAGTTATGAGACTCTGCGTTCAAACTAATGCTGGACAATTGTGGTGTCAAATACGCCATTATGTGAAACAAAGTACGTAGGTACTGTACATTCATACGTAATGTGTGTGTTAGTAAGAGGGACATTTCTTTCATGCGTGGTATAATGTTCATTTACCTCCTTTTACTAGATGATGTCCAGTTCTGTAAAGGAATAATGACACTTCTGTTCAGTATGCATTCCCTGTTCAAAAGCCCAGTAAGTCTCCTCCGTGAGCTTTGCCAGGACATCCATGGACACCTCGGTGATATTGACCAGGTAAAATTATACATTTCTAGATCTCTATAAAGTGTGCACTAATAACCAAAGCACAAATATATTTACTCTGTTATGTCCAATGGTGGTGGTTCTAATGAAAAGCATTTATATTCAGATGTATGTGTGTGTATGTATATGTGTGTGTGTGTGTGTATATGTGTGTGTGTATATATATATATATATATATATATATATATATATATATATATATATATATATAGATAGATATATATATTTTTTGGGGAAAGTCTGCACTCACATAAGTAATAGCAGAGCGGTCCACTTGTCCAATCATAGAAGAAAAAAACAGTGTGTATTATCAGGCCTTGATAATGACCCCATAGAGGACAGAAATATTGCTATCTGCTCTCATGTTAATGTAATAAAGGATATGTGCTAGTCAAATCTACCGAGTACATCCTAAAAATAAATATTCCAGTTGAAATGACCAGCACACCACTATAGAATTTCTTTATCTATTGTTTGGGCCAAGCACACTGATGCATATTATTGTTGCAAAAGTTTTGTGTGGTTCTACTCTTTTTGGAAAAATATTTAAATATATATATTATATCGTACAGAAATCTATACATGAATACAAAGTCTAAATCTCAACTCTTTTGGGAAGTTGTGGCTGGACATTAAGAGCTATGCATGAACAAATGCCCGAAGAATATAAGTAGTCAGTCTCTCTGTCTCTCAGTCTCTCTCTCTCTCTCTCTCTCTCTCTGTCTCTCTCTCTCTCTCTCTCTCTCTCTCTCTCATTCATATATATATATATATATATATATATATATATAATCATACACATACACGCACCCCGGCGTGCGCACCGGCCACTTTTTGTGTTTTTGATCTTTCTTCGTGTTTTGGATCTAGATTGGTTTTGCCAAAACCACCCTTCTGTGTTTTGGATCTGTATTTTTTTGGGGAAAAAAAGCATAAAAACAGCTAAAATCACAGAATCTGTGGGTTTTTCCGCTCCTATGCTATTATTAACCTCAATAACCTTAATTTCCACTCATTTCCAGTCTATTCTGAACACCTCACAATAGTGTTTTTATGTCCAAAAGGTTGCACCGAGGTAGCTGGATGACTATGCTAAGTGATACGAGTGGGCGGCACAAACACGTGGCCCATCTAGGAGTGACACTGCAGTGGCAGACAGGATGGCAGTTTGCATTATGTACTGTTTGCGGCCTAGTTTTTCAAAGAAAAAAAAGAGGTGCAAGATGGAATTGTCCTTGGGCCCTCCCACCCACCCTTATGTTGTATAAACAGGACATGCACACTTTAACAAACCAATCATTTCAGCGCCAGGGTCTGCCACACGACTGTGGCTGAAATGTTCGGTTCAATTGGGCCCCCACAATACAAGCTGGCAATTAATCTGTCCCTGCACAAACTAGCTCAACGGAGGCAAGATGTCGTCCTCATCCACCGATTCTTCACCCTCTTCAGTGTTGTGTACATCCTCTTCAGTGTTGTGTACATCCTCATCCTCACAGACTTTTAATTCGTCTCCACTGGAATCCACCACCACAGGTCCCTCTGTACATTCTGGAGGCTGGTCTCCCTGGAAGAGTTGGTAATTCATTTTTATGAACATCATCTTCTCCACATTTTGTGGAAGCAACCTCCTACGCCTTTCGCTGACAAGGTTCCTGGCTGCACTAAACACTCTTTCGGAGTACACACTGGAGGGGGGCAACTCAGGTAAAATAGAGCCAGTTTGTACAGGGGCATCCAAATTGCCTCTTTTTCCTGCCAGTACAGGTATGGACTGTCTGATATCCCTACTTGGATGCTGTCACCAATGTAATCCTCCACCATTCTGTCAGTGGTGACAGTATCATATGCAGTGACAGTAGACATGTCAGAAATTGTTGGCACGTCCTTCAGTCCAGACCAGATGTCCAAACCGGCCCTTGACTTATGACACAGGCGCACGCTTGGCGCTGCTGCTGTGTTGATGCACGTACGGCTACTGCGCATACATTTCGCACACAAACACAGAAAAAAAAGAATTGTTTATTTTTTGTGGAGCGCACTTTGGGGGTTACACCACCCTTTAACAGACAGACACACGCTTGTCGCTGCTGCTTTGAGGATGCAGGTGCAGCTACTGCGCATACATTTCACACACAAACACAGAAAAAAAGAAGATTATTTTATTTTTGTTGGAGCGCACTTTGGGGGTTACACCACCCTTTAACAGACAGATGCACGCTTGTCGCTGCTGCTTTGAGGATGCAGGTGCAGCTACTGCGCATACATTTCACACACAAACACAGAAAAAAAGATTATTTTATTCTTGTTGGAGCGCACTTTGGGGGTTACACCACCCTTTAACAGACAGACGCACGCTTGTCGCTGCTGCTTTGTGAATTGTGTGCACTGTACGTGCATCCTCAAACACAGAAGAAAATTTTTTTTTTTTTATTTGTTGGAGTGCACTTTGGGGGCTTACACCACCCTTTAAGAGATGAGTCAGCCGGCCCTTTACTTATGGGACACAGGCGCACGCTTGGCACTGCTCCTTTGTTGATGCACATGCAGCCATAGTGCACACAATTCACAAACACAGAAAATAATTTTTTATTTTGTTTGGAGTGCACTTTGGGGGTTACAGCACCCTTTAATGGTCAAGCCAGCCGGCCCTTTACTTATGACACAGGCGCACGCTTGGCGTTACTTTGTTGATGCACGTGCGGCTACTGCGCACACAATTCACAAACACAGAAAAAAAAATATAATTTTTTTTTTGGAGTGCACTTTGGGGGAGCACCCCTGATGCACAGATCACCCCCTGGACAACACTACAGCACCCCTCTAGGACTACAGGCTTTATGGGACACTGCACAACACAGTCCTGCCAGCCCCTATAGACTTTGGAGTGGACACAGCCCCTATGGACAACTGACTGCACAACACAGCACAGCCAGCCCCTATGACAGCAGCACAACACAGCCCAGCCAGCCCCTATGGACAACAGCAGCACAACACAGCCCCTATGGACTGAGTGGACACAGCCCCTATGGACAACAGCAGCACAACACAGCGCAGCCAGCCCTAGCTCCCACCCTCCCTCTTCACTGTAGACAGCCGGAGTAAGAAATGGCGCCGACGCGGGGACCTTTTATAGAATCCAAAACCCGCGAGATCTGAAAGGCGGGATGATGACGTTTTGCCTCAATTTCAGATTCGAGTCAGGCGGGAAAAGTCGAGCCTGACTCGGATCGGGGGGGGGCACTGGTGAGCAGCAGATTCTATGTGGGGCAGGACAGGTCCGCCCACATGGAGTAGAAAAGCATTGTAGGAAGATGGATAATGGCTGCTGTATGACCAGAGCCCAGGTGAGGCTGCTGGTGGACACAGCCAGACAGTCCAGATGGGGCTGCAGTGTGAGTGAAGCAGACCAGGTGGTCAGGATCATACCTTCAAGGAGGCAGGCAGGTCCCTATACCTCTGACACTGTCCTAGTGAGAGGCGGCAAGCTAGACCAGGCCAGGAGGCCAGTGTCCGTCCTGCATGTGGCAGGAAGGGACACCAATCTCAGAGACTGAGAGAGACTTTCATGCAGGTTAGCTGCTTCTATAGAGAGGGCTCAAGAAGTGAGCTAGTGCCTTAAAAGAAAGGGCTAGGTTGTTTATTATTTTATTTCTGTTTCCTGATGTCCATGCTGAAGTAAAAGCACCATTTTTCATTTGTTTTACTGGAATGCCATGTGTGGACTCTAATTCTGCATCTAATCACTGCACCACTAACACCAATCCACCAAGCTAACAACTCCAAGTTGTCTAATTATATATATATATATATATATATATATATATATATATATATATAATATATATATACACACATACAAATTAACATTGCCACTGTTGTTCATATGCAAATGGGTCCACTTTATTTGTAAACTTGCTGTAATATAGAGAACGAAGTGTAAGGGGGCTTCAATAGTTAGTGTGATAGATGTGTTGCCTATAGGCTGCTCACCAGAAAGGGGGGGGTGAGCCCCTAGAAACCATGTACCACAAGCAAGATAACTAGGAGCGCTAATAGTAGAAAATCACTAATTTAATGCAGTAATCTAAATACTAAAACATATATACAGGATGTATCTAGTTTTCTTGCTTGTCTGTAATATAGAGGGGTTATACCCCATAATTTATACAAAACCATACATTTACTTGCCATAAAGGAATTGTGATGGTGCAATAACTATCCGCCAATGATAAGTGATTTGTTTCTGCAGGACATTGAAGTGGAAAAACAATCCCACTTTAAAATTGTAAATGTAAAGACAGCAGCACCTACAGTCACTGTAAGTATCTCATTCAAGATGCAAATCCTTCATAGATTTATAAATTATACTATTCTGCCACACTGTGCTAAGTATATATAAATTAATATGTATCTATTAACAATATTTTATCTATTTTAAAAATGGTGATCTGCTATATGGTGGGATATACTTGAATATAATCATTTGTACAGATAAACCTACTGTGAGCAATAGTATTTTCATTCTTTGGATTTTATAAACCAGGAGCTTTTACATTCTTATGTGAAATAGAAAACTCCAATGTTAATCACAACTAAGTTGTGTCCCCCACATTTTCTCCCCCCTTTAGCTTTTGGTTTTCGGTCAAGCCACAAAGGTGCTGGATGAGGTAGACTGGCTGATCACAAAGTTGAAGGCACAGCTTGGCTCAGAGAAGGGAAACGGTAGGAGGATGACAGCTGTAATGTGCTCAATATTTGTAATAAAGAGTCATTTATTATGGCTCATAGATGGCAAATAATACTAAATAATAATACTAAATAAATAATATGTGATGCATATGACTTTGGTCAGACAACGATACAGAGAAAACACTGCTGAGTTGTCACCTAAAAGATATTGAAATATCTTGTTTATTGCCAGGTGATGTTGGCACCCAAGCGACAAACCCCAGAGAACCGGTGGAGAAGGCCATCATTCTCCAGCTGGGCACATTACTAACTGCATGTCATGAGCTGGTCCAGACAGCGCTACCAGCAGGAAGCTGTATGGACACTTTGCTGAAGGAGCTCACAAAAATGTACACAGTCCTAACAGCCCTTGTCAAATATGTGAGTTAATCATATTGTAAACATAAATATATAGTGTACAAAATTACGCCTTTTAATCAGTCTTATCTTATACTTTTTAAAATGTAAAAAGGAGACTTATGTTGCTTACCCGTTAAGTCTCTTTCTTCGACTCTGTAGGGGGCACAGGGACAACGCTGGGTATAGCCTGGAGAGGAAAGTCTGGGCACCAAACAGTTAAATGAAAATACCCACAAGCCCAGACTCCCTCTTCTCTATACCAGGTCACCGACGGCCAGTGTGGAGCAGTCTGCGCACACGTGGTTGCAGTGTGGAGATCTTGTCTGCTGTGAGGAAGATTCTTTGAGCATGATAATCTAGGAGAGCCCCCAGATGGACCATTCTTTGTGAATCAACCAGGGAGGATTTCTTCCAATTGATTAACCAGCCGTGATTCTGCAGAAAGGCAATGGTAATCTGAAGGTGTTCTTGTAGGACCTCTGGGGAGCATGCTAATAGCAAGAGGTCGTCCAGGTATGGTAGCAGTCTGACTCCCTGACAACGGAGGTGAGCTGCCGTAACCGCCATAATTTTGGTAAAAACCTGTGGTGCTGTAGAAAGGCCAAATGGCAGAGCCTGGAACTGAAAATGTTGCTGTAGAACAGCAAACCTGAGAAATTTCTGGTGAGAAGGCGCTTTAGGTATATGAAGGTAAGCGTCCTGAATATCCAGTGACACCATAAAGCCCCTCAGTTCCATAGGACTATAGAGCGCAGGGTTTCCATCCGAAATCCGGGCACCCTGATGAATTTGTTCAGGGATTTCAGGTTGAGAATAGGTCGGTAAGACCCATTCGGTTTCTGAATCAGAAACAAGGTGGAATAACCTGCCACTCTCTGAGATAAGAGGGACTGGTACTATCACCCCCACCTGCAGTAATGACCGAATAGCCTTTTGTACAAGCAGGGCCTTGAGTGGGTCAGAGTAAGGGCCTTTGCAGAATAACCGGTGGCATGGTCATTTTAGGAAAGAAAGGGTGTACCCATAAGAAACCACTTCCTGTACCCAACCATCTGAGGTGATTTGACGCCAGCGCTGGGCAAAGAGAAGTCGGCCTCCTACCCTGGGATCCCCCATAGGGGGGGGCCTGCCTCATCATGCGGACCGTTTATCCTCTGATTTTGCAGCAGGACGGCGGTTGGCCCAGGCCTGCTTGGGCTTAGGTTTGGCTGACTTAGAGGAATCCTGCTGTCGAGGAAAGGACTGACCTCTAGGTTTCCTTTGGGGACGAAAAACTCTAACTGACGTCCGTTTAGCAGCCGTTGCAGATGGCAGAAAGGCAGTCTTAGAGGCCGTCAAGGAAGTGACAATCTTGTCCAAGTCAGGGCCAAGTCCCTTTCATACTATGTTTATACTATAAGTTTTAGATTACGGATAACACTGTGTATTTTACTGTTTAGTAATTTTGGATATTAAATATGTGTGACCTCATAATATGGCTCTATAATATATGTTAGATATCATACAATTTCTACATAGATGCCCATTATTATTATCCACAGCTTTCCCTGCTGATCATTATTATTTGTACCTTTAAACCTGCACAGGTTTTTCGTATCTGCTGCTGGGTCTCTTGGACCTGACCGGTGCTTAGATTGCTCCTTGGGAAGCGCCTTGGATTTAATTTATCTATAGCACTACATAACCTGGCTATGTAGGGGGACCCGGACCCTGTGTTCCCAGAGAGAGCTATGGCTGAGCCTATGGAAAAAATGGCCCCTGGAGACCTCTGAGGGGGGGTGGGTGGAGAGAAAATGCAGCTCAGAGCATATTAGACCCTGCGGAATGGTGCCCTGAGCTGGGGGAGGGAACGCTTAAACAGGGAAAGCTGGCCTCCCCTGGCTGATTATTGACCCCACGGACGCACCATATGTTGCCTGGTGGTCTTAGTGGAGCACGCGGACTACCCCAATGTACACACTCTGATCCTCTGGTTCTGTCCCGAGACTGCCCACGCGCGGGTTACCGCAAGCGATAACCCGCCTTACCTGCCCCATAGTTTCGAGTTGCAGTCTACGGTCATCCTGCGGGGCCAGCTAGCAAGTTCCCCGGGAGCACGTCGTGAGTATCAGACGAAACTGGAGTTGCAACGCCCAGAGGGGTGATGGAGTGTCAGTACAGACGTGTCATGGACAGTCTGGGGCTGAACACTCAGTGGTAAAATTAATAAAACCTATTAAACCAAATAAATTAAAGCTTATGGGCTGCCTAAAGCAGCCCATTGTCTAAATGGTGATCTGACTCCTGCAGACACCAGAACAAACTGAAGGGCCTCTGGCTTGGGGGTGGGGTATAGGGGGAAGGACCAGTGCATACTGGGAGTCAACAGCTTTAACTGTCTGGTCCTAACCTCCACCTAAACACCCAAGGTATCCCTGTGGATCCCTATGGACCTTGAAGAAAAAATAGTGCTCAACTATATAGTAAAACAAGCGGGAAGGAGCTAAATTTACATAACTTGGCTACTAGGAGCAGGTTATGAGAGCAGACAGGATCCAGCTTCTTTGCTGTGCTGAGGTAAGCTGTGGAGAAAATGGCCGTCCAGTGTCCCAGAGGAGGAGAGAGGGGAGGATCCTGCCTGGGGCTTGCTGTCTTCAGAGAGGAAGCGCATCCCAGGGTTGGAGGAGGGGCTAACAGGGAGTGCCCACCTCCCCCGCCTGGCTGGTCCCCAGGGCTAATGTCTGCCGCTGATGCTAAGCAGCTCCCTATTCCAAAATAATGCCCTGGTGATCCAGTTGGCGCCGTGGGAGATCGGGAGCCCCCACTGCCAATACAGTCGGTGGTCTCTTACAGCAGCGGTAGCAGCCGCAAACACACTGCTTCCTGCATGCAGGGAACCGCTCTTACCCTGTCCCCGCTGTGCGCCGTGTGCGGTTTTGGGTGATCTGGAGTCTGCAGCCAAAGTCACTGACCCAGTCGCCAGTGCTGCGGCCACCAGTTGGGGCGTCTTATAGGATGCCACTCACTACCCACATATGTTAAAAGCAAAAGAAAAATGTAATTAACCAAAATAAACCGCCGGGGGACCACCTAACTTGGCTCCCCCCCCCAAAAAAATGGTGCCCAGCTCCTGCCGGCATCAAACTGGCTGCCAGTAGCTGGGGGGCGGGGTATAGAGAAGAGGGACCCTGGGCCTGTGGGTATTTTCATTTTACTGTTTGGTGCCCAGACTCTCCTCTCCAGGCTATACCCAGCATTGTCCCTATGCCCCCTAGTGGAGGAAGAAGAAATATTTTAAATTTGGGGCATACATAAACGCTTAATTGTAATGAATCAAACAGACATGTAGGAATAAAAATAAATTAAGTATTGTGAGAGGATGCTTATTACAGCTCTAAGAAAACCGCTTATCACACATTTTGCCTACAGTATTTGCAGGTTTGCACTAATCATGCTGGAAAGATTCCTACTCGTTTGGAAAAGTTGGTAAGTTTGTGTCAGCTCTGCTGCTTATGTACTGCATATTCGTACTTATACTATACTATGTATATCCGCAGCTTTCCCTGCTGATGTACCGCGCACCTATCCAACTGTGTATAACCACAGCTTTCCCTGCTGATGTACCGCGCACCTATCCAACTGTGTATAACCACAGCTTTCCCTGCTGATGTACCGCGCACCTATCCAACTGTGTATGACCACAGCTTTCTCTGCTGATGTACCGCCCACCTATCCAACTGTGTATAACCACAGCTTTCCCTGCTGATGTACCGCGCACCTATCCAACTGTGTATAACCACAGCTTTCCCTGCTGATGTACCGCGCACCTATCCAACTGTGTATAACCACAGCTTTTCCTGCTGATGTACCGCGCACCTATCCAACTGTGTATAACCACAGCTTTCACTGCTGATGTACCGCGCACCTATCCAACTGTGTATAACCACAGCTTTCACTGCTGATGTACCGCGCACCTATCCAACTGTGTATAACCACAGCTTTCCCTGCTGATGTACCGCGCACCTATCCAACTGTGTATAACCACAGCTTTCTACTTCAGGGTCCATAGGGGGTCCACAGGGTTGACCTTGGGGGTATAGCTGGATCTGGATCCATGGGCACCACGCAGTTAAAGCTTTAGCTGCTCCCAGGATGCACTTGGGTCCGTCCTCCTCTATACCCCGCCCCCGGCCACAGCACCTCAGTTTGAGTTGGTGCCCGGCCGGAGTCGGGTCACCTGCGCAGGGGGGCTGCAGGAGCAGCCCCCAAAAGCTTTCTATTTTTATTTAAAAAAAAAAAAAAAGAGCCTGTTAGATTTTTATTTTAAAACAGAGGCTCTAGTGTGGCAGCGACGGGCTGTCTATGCAGACGCCCACGCTGCCGCTCTCCTTCCCCGCTGGCGCCGCGACGCCAGTACTGCACTGGGGATCGCGGCGGGAGGCCAGAGTCCGTACTAGCCGGACTCTGGGTCCCTCCCTGGACTGCTGCCGGAGTCGCCGGGGACAAGGTAAGCGGCGAGTCGCCGATTAGCGGCGGCTCGCGGGTTTTGCCTGCAGATGCAGTCCTTTGCCCCCGGTCCTAGGGGACAGACCGGGGGCCACTAGCGGTGGCGGCGGGCTCCCCCTCTGAGGAGGAATAACCCGTGGGACCACTAGACCACCAGGGATATATGGCAAGCGGGATGCCGGCAAGCCCTGGGGTTAATATGCTAGCCAGGGGAGGAAGCCTTCCCTGTCAGCGGCTCCTCCCCTCAGCTCAGCGCGCCTTTCAGCACGGAGTCTGGCGTCGCTGAGCTGCAACTACTCGGCCACTCCTCCTCTGAGGTCTCCAGCGGCCATTTTCTCACAGTGGCAGCGCAGATCTTCAGGGAGCACGCGGACCGGTCCCCCTGTGTACCTCTCCCCTGATTAAGGACAGCGTACACAGCACTATAGCCCTCCCAGACACTGAATCTGGGCAGGTTGATTGTAGTGGAAAGGTGCAGTGAGTATATATTCCTGCATGGTATGTGACTTTTGCTAGTGCTGCCTGTCTGTGCTTATTTTCTACTTCCTGTCAGCTTATACCTATCCCTTTACTTCTCCTACAAGCCCTACAGGTGTGTGGGGGAGGGGCGTTTCTACTGACCTCACTTATATAGATCACGTATTTGTGAGGTCCGTCACATACAGTTGTGTGCTACTCAGTGCCATATTGTGGGCTGTTGTTCAGCACACCAGTGAGTGCGTTTTACTTCTACCCTGGTGCCAGATATATAATATATTCTGTCATGTCAGACGAGGAGGTTGAGCGCTCAGTGGCTCCGGTGTTGGCCTCCTGCGGACGCTGTTCTGCAGGAGTAGATAGGGAGGATTTGTCACAGGATGGCCTGTGTAGTCGATGCCAGGTGGCTCCTGGCCCATCCAGACCTTCTCTGGCGCAGGAACCACCGTGGGCGATGTTTTCTCAAGTGCTGGTGTCTATTGCGGACCGTCTGTCGGTCCCGACTGCTCTCCCTACTAGGTCGTTGTCCCAGCCGACCATCCCCCATTCCCCGGGTGTCCCGCAGTTATTGCGGAGTCCTCCTGGGTCTCAGTCGGTGGGTCCCTATGCGGGGTTGCCTATGTATATACAGGCTTCCCCTGTGCCGCAGCAGCCTGTGGTACCTTTTCAGGCCCCTATGGTGACTCCTCCACCCTGGGTGGATGTGCTCTCCAACTCCGTGCAAAATTTGGCGGCCGCTTCCTCAGCTTTTCAGTCAATGTTGCAGACTGACATGCCTTCTAGGATTTCAAAACGCCCACTCATGACACGGGCTGCTCAGGTATCAGACTCAGAGGGTTCCTCAGATGATGGGGAGGTCCCTGATGACACTGACTCGGACGCCTCGGTCCAGGAAATGGATACCAAGTCGTCCATTAATGTGCGAGCACTAGTTAGGGCGGTGCGAGCTATTCTTCTTATAGAGGATGAGGCACCGGTTCCTAAGTCGAAGTTTCCTAGTTTCAAAAAAACTAAGGTGGCTTCTGCGGTGTTTCCCCTGTCGGATCAGTTGACGGATCATATGGCGGTAGCTTGGCAGGCGCCCAGTAAGAGATTCCTTCCTCAGAAGCGGTTGGCTTCTAATTACCCCTTCCCTGAGGCACATTGTAAAAAATGGGAAACTCCACCGGCGGTGGATTCCCATGTCACCCGTTTAACTCGGGGCGCCACCTTACCATTACCGTCGATATCCTCGCTGAAGGATCCCACGGACAGGAAAGTTGAGACATGCTTAAAGTCTATTTACTCCCTCTCCGGGGCGGTGGCCCGATCGTCCATGGCCATCTCCTGGGTGGCCAAGGCCATTGAGGGGTGGGCCAATGCATTGGAAGATACCTTCCCGGACGACGCTCCGGATGTCCAGCGGGCGTTGTTGGGACAAATGAGGGACGCTGCTTCTTACATTGGAGAAGCTTCTTTAGATGCTAGTCTGCTGACCTCGCGGGTATCGGCTGCAGCGGTGTCTGCCCGCCGATCCTTATGGTTGCGGTCAAGGAGAGCGGACTCTGATTCAAAGAAAGGTCTGGAGGCCTTACCTTTCAATGGGGAATTACTATTTGGTCCGGACTTGGACAAAATAGTGGACACCCTGGCTAAATCCAAGTCGGCCTTCCTCCCTTCGGCGGCACTGCCTGCTAAGGTTCGGAGTTCGGCTTTTCGTTCCTTTTGGGTTCAGGGTAAGGCGAAAGGTCAGTCCTTCCCGAGACAGTCTGCGAGTAAGACGGCCTCTAAACCCAAGAAGCAAGCCTGGAGTGCTCGGCGCCCTTCTTCCAAGCAGGAAGATAAACCTGCGGCCTGATGGGACGGGCCTCCCTCTGGGGGACCTCAGAGTGGGAGGCCGACTTCTTCTATTTGCCCAGTGCTGGCACAATACCACCACGGATGCCTGGGTTCGAGAAGTGGTCTCCCAGGGGTACAACCCTGTCTTTTCGGCACAGACCACCCCACCAGTTTTTCTGCACAAGTCCTTCTCAGGACAAGACCAAGGCGTTACAGGTTCAGGAGGCTATAGAGTCCTTGCTGAAAGCAGGGGTCATTGTTCCCGTTCCTCTATCACAACGAGGGACGGGATATTATTCGTCTCTGTTTCTGGTGCAGAAACCCAATGGTTCTCATCGCCCTATCCTCAACTTGAAGTCTCTGAACAAATTCCTCAGAGTTCCCAAGTTCAGGATGGAAACGTTACGTTCCATCATTCTGGCAATGGAACCGGGGGATTACATGGTGTCCCTGGACATCCAGGACGCCTACCTCCATGTTCCGATAGCATCTTCACATCAGCGGTATCTGAGGTTCGCTATCCTTCAACACCACTATCAGTTCCGGGCGCTACCCTTTGGTCTCTCCACGGCACCGAGGGTGTTCACGGAGATTATGGCGGTCATGGCCGCACATCTTCGGAACCAGAATGTACGGCTGCTGCCGTACCTGGACGACCTCCTGTTGCTGGCGAGCTCCCCGGAGGTACTGCTTCAACATCTCCACCTGACGATCGCTTGCCTGCAAGCACACGGGTGGTTGATAAATTGGAAAAAGTCCTCCCTGATTCCATCACAGCGGATGGTTCATTTGGGAGCCCTGCTGGATTCGCGTCAGCAAAGGATCTTCCTGACTCCGGAGAAGGTCGCCTCCCTACAGCTGCGGATACGCAGTTGCCTGAGCCGTTGCCGCCTGTCGGTCCATTCGGCTATGAGAGTTCTGGGGTCCATGGTGTCGACATTCGACATGGTGGAATTTGCCCAGTTCCATTCCCGGCCCCTGCAGGGGCTGATTCTATCAGAATGGAACGGGTTACCTCACCGGATCCGCTCTCAGGTGCTGGTGTTGTCTCCGGACGTTCGGCTATCTTTGGCTTGGTGGCTTCAGACAGCTCATCTGGTCGAGGGGCGCCCATTTTGGATCCCGGACTGGGTCCTGCTCACGACGGATGCCAGTCTCCGGGGTTGGAGGGCAGTGACTGGCTCTTTGTCGCTTCAGGGTCGTTGGTCAGCGGAAGAAGCACTTCTCCCCATCAACATCCTGGAACTGCGGGCAGTATACAGGGCCCTGCAGTCGTCCGGCCCCGCTCTTCACGGAAGGGCGGTACAGGTGCAGTCCGACAACGCCACCACGGTGGCGTATATCAATCACCAAGGCGGAACTCGCAGTCAGGCAGCGATGTCGGAGGTGTCTCGTATCCTGACTTGGGCGGAGGGTCACATTCCAGCGATTTCGGCGGTCTTCATCCCCGGAGTCCTCAATTGGGAGGCGGACTTCCTCAGCCGTCACGACGTGCATCCCGGGGAATGGTCGCTTCACCCAGAGGTGTTTCAGCTACTCGTGGACAGGTGGGGACTGCCGGAGCTGGACTTGATGGCCTCCCGTCACAATCACAAGTTGCCCGTTTACGGGTCAAGGACAAGAGACGCAGGTGCAAGTCTGGTGGACGCGCTGTCGGTGAAATGGACGTTTCACCTGGCGTATCTGTTTCCTCCGATATCCCTGCTTCCTCGGGTTCTGCGGAAATTCAAGCAGGACGGCGGCATGCTTGTGCTGGTAGCTCCGGCGTGGCCCAGACGTCCTTGGTACTCCGATCTCAGGAGCCTCTCCATCGACGCTCCGTACCTTCTTCCTCAGCGTCGGGACCTGTTGTCTCAGGGGCCCTGCCTTTACCCGGATCTGGGTCGGCTGTCTTTGACGGCGTGGCTCTTGAGACAGCCGTCTTGAGGTCTCGGGGCTTCTCCAGTTCGGTTATTGGTACCATGCTCAGGGCACGCAAGCCTGCTTCAGCACGGATTTATCACAGAGTGTGGCACACTTACTTTCAGTGGTGTGAGTCCAGACATTATGATCCTCAGGTGTTCCGAGTTTCTAGGATCTTGGAATTTCTTCAGTCAGGATTGGATCTCGGCTTACGCCTTGCATCTCTGAAGGTTTATGTGTCCGCCTTGTCCGTGTGGTTTCAACGGCGGATTGCAATACTACCAGACGTTCACACCTTTTTCCAAGGTGTTCTCAGGATCCAGCCTCCCTTTGTGCCTCCTGTGGCTCCTTGGGACTTGGCGGTGGTGCTACGGGTCCTGCAGGGTCCTCCGTTTGAGCCTCTTGAGGCGGTGGAGCTCAAGTGGCTGACATTTAAGACTGTTTTTCTCCTGGCAATTGCTTCGGCCAGGAGGGTGTCTGAATTGGGGGCGCTTTCCTGTCGCCCTCCTTTCCTGATTTTTCACCATGACAGAGCGGTGCTCCGCACTCGTCCTGAGTTTTTGCCCAAAGTGGTCTCGAAGTTCCATATTAATCAGGAACTTGTTGTGCCAGCTTTTCAGTCCCCTGATCTTTCAGCTGGTGAGACTTCCTTAGATGTGGTCCGGGCGCTTAGAATTTATGTAGACCGGACGGCTTCGGTTAGGAAGTCTGATTCCTTGTTTATCCTCTTTGGTTTTCACAAGAGGGGTTGGCCTGCCAACAAACAAACGTTAGCCCGTTGGCTTCGTTCCGTTATTTGTGAGGCTTATGCACAGGAGGGCTTACCTGTGCCAGCCTCTGTTAAGGCTCATTCCACTCGTTCTGTGGGTCCCTCTTGGGCTGCTAGACGTGGCGCTTCTGCTGTTCAGCTGTGTAAGGCGGCCACTTGGTCTTCAATTCAAACGTTTTTGAGATTCTATGCGTTTGACACCTTTGCCTCTCAGGATGCATCCTTTGGGCGCCGGGTACTCCTTTCAGCACAGGAGCGTCCCCGCCCTTAGTTGTACTGCTTTGGGACATCCCCAAGGTCAATCCTGTGGACCCCCTATGGACCCTGAAGTAGAAAACAAGAGATATGGTAAGAACTTACCTTTGTTATCTCTGTTTCTACGAAGTCCATAGGGTCCACAGGGCGCCCGCCCTGACGCACCTGGCTTCAAATGGGCTGTGTGGCTGGTCACCGGTTTTCCGTCTCCCATTTCTGTGAGTATGGTTTCTTGTGTGTTCCAGTCTTCTTTCTCTCTGTTTAGTCTCCTCCTCCGGCCTTGGCTGCTTACCAACTGAGGTGCTGTGGCCGGGGGCGGGGTATAGAGGAGGACGGACCCAAGTGCATCCTGGGAGCAGCTAAAGCTTTAACTGCGTGGTGCCCATGGATCCAGATCCAGCTATACCCCCAAGGTCAACCCTGTGGACCCTATGGACTTCGTAGAAACAGAGATAACAAAGGTAAGTTCTTACCATATCTCTTGTTTTTCCTGCTGATGTACCGCGCACCTATCCAACTGTGTATAACCACAGCTTTTCCTGCTGATGTACCGCGCACCTATCCAACTGTGTATAACCACAGCTTTCCCTGCTGATGTACCGCGCACCTATCCAACTGTGTATAACCACAGCTTTCCCTGCTGATGTACCGCGCACCTATCCAACTGTGTATAACCACAGCTTTCCCTGCTGATGTACCGCGCACCTATCCAACTGTGTATAACCACAGCTTTTCCTGCTGATGTACCGCGCACCTATCCAACTGTGTATAACCACAGCTTTTCCTGCTGATGTACCGCGCACCTATCCAACTGTGTATAACCACAGCTTTTCCTGCTGATGTACCGCGCACCTATCCAACTGTGTATAACCACAGCTTTCACTGCTGATGTACCGCGCACTTATCCAACTGTGTATAACCACAGCTTTCACTGCTGATGTACCGCGCACTTATCCAACTGTGTATAACCACAGCTTTCACTGCTGATGTACCACCCACCTATCCAACTGTGTATAACCACAGCTTTCCCTGCTGTTGTACCGCGCACCCATCAAACTGTGTATAACCACAGCTTTCCCTGCTGTTGTACCGCGCACCTATCCAACTGTGTATAACCACAGCTTTCACTGCTGATGTACCGCGCACCTATCCAACTGTGTATAACCAAAGCTTTCTCATCTTTAGGTTAAGCTCTCTGGCTCTCACCTCACACCACAGTGTTATGCTTTCATTACATATGCACAGGTATGTTTAACTAAACAGGACCTTCTTTACATTCTTGGTAATGGCCCATTATCTGACCCGGCAGCCTTTTGCGTGCTAGTCTGAAAATGGGGCTGTTGTGTGGTGGAACTGCTGGCTTCTTCAAAACCGTTATACAAGGTAAGCATATGATCTGGTATACATAATTCAACAGCGTTCTGGCATCCTGAGGTTTGGATGGAAGGTCCAGTAGCTGATTTCTTGGTTACTTGATCCTTGGGGATTTTGACATAATTTTGTAATATGGTACATGGTAGAGCAAATGTTGCCATCTTGTTGGGTTGTGTTAAGGGTCTTACCAGTGTTGAACTTACCTATCCTGTGTTTACAAGAGCTGCTGGAAACAGGGGTGACCAAACCCTTGAATAAGATAAATGTGAGGAAAGGTGGTTTTTTTGAACTCTCATCTGCGCAAATGTATATAGTCTTGTGCCGAGGTTGGAAGGATAAACTGAACAACCTAAATGAAATATATTAAGTAAACCACAATAAGGCAAACAATATAAATGGTTCTCATTGAAGTGAGTGTCCTGATGGGTGAAAACCTGGTTGAGATATGCAAATTGCAGTAAATGTAATCTAATAAGTCCAGAAATATATTGAGGCAATGTCACATCTAAATAATAAAGCAGGAATACTGCCCTTACCATAACACAGATGGCTCTTGTTGAGCTTGATCTGCGTCCTGGCTATTGATGATGTGGATTCAGGTTATGCTAGCGTAAAGACGTCCGGGCTGCAGTGTGTATCCGAGTTTTCCCGCTTTGTTGTCACTGTGTTCTGGCTGTGACGTGCAGTGAGGTAAATGGCTGGGGAGGCACTGGCTAGTATCAGAGCCAGATTTACAGGTACATATATGAACCTGAGGATGTATGTGGGCATTATACAAAGGTGCAGCAGTATATAGTGCTGGAAATTTGCTGTGTTTTGATCAGGGATGTGCGGAAAAGGAAGACGGGAGGCAGTGCCTCACCTGCCATACACTTTTTACTCCAGAGTTTTGGCTATGAAAATTATTAGAATAATACAAAGAAGATATTTATAATATTTTCTTTACATTTTTCTTATTTTAATAGTCAAAACTCTGGAGTATACCTAAGCATGACAGGAAAGACTCTGCCTCACCTGACCGCACATCACTGTGTTCTGGACCTCATGTACCCTGTGGGAAGTGTGTCCTTTCCTAGCCTGTGATGGCACATAGTACTATCGTAAATGCTGGTGGAATGACTGTGTGGTTGTATAATTCTCTCCAACTGTATTTCTGCTTTATTATTGTGATGTGGACAACACAGTTCATTTGCTAAAAAGGGGGTAGTGGGATCCACCTGCTTAGAGAGATATATATCAGCATAACATTTATGGAACTCTAGAGTTTAAGCTGAACCACATTTTGTGCGAACAGATTTGACATTTGCTATTGAAAGATATTTTTGGATTTATTAGTAAGATTATTATGTTTATTGCAGTTTGCACAGGTGGACCAAGTTTTCACCCATTATCAGGACACACATAACAAACAGGAATAATTTACATTGTTGGTCTTATTGTGGTTTACACAGTAAAGTAGTATTTTAGATTGTACAGTTTATCCTTCATACATTGTCACAAGAGTACATACTGTACATTAACACATACAGAAACCACCTTTCCTCATACTCTTTAGTTCTATTTGTTGGTAAATTGTAGTCATTCTCAAAAACCTCTACCACTAAATAGGTCAACTCAGAGAGTATAAACGGCCGTGTCAGGTTCTGTACTGATAATTGTCTTCGTATCCATCCCCCTAGTGGCAGGAGCTGTGCTTCAGAGTAGACGGTGTTCTCTAATTATGCTGAAAGGTGCATACACACACAGCAATTTTTTGAACGATTATCGTTAACTATATCGTTTATCGTTCAATCGTTGAAAAAATCATTCACTTTCTGAGTAAAAACGATGAACTATTATCGTTCATGCGCATTCACGTTTGTAGTTCAGTCAGACTGGCCAACTCAACAATTTTCATTAAGTTAATATGCAAAAATCGTTTGTAGTTCGAAACCGTTCTTCAATGGGCTGGATAGAAAGGCATAGATTTGTCCCAAAATAATACCTTAGTTAGTGTTTATATACTGGTAGGTTTATTGGCTCCCAACAAAAATTAACCCTAGTGCGTATGTGTGTGAGCATATGGTAGGGAATATAGATTGTAAGCTCCACTGTGAATGGCCAGATATTCTCTGTAAAGCGCTGCAGAATACGTGCGCGCTATATGAATAACCTTAAAAAATATATATATATATATAGAGCAAAGTTCCCAATAGCATGTAGTAACTATGTGAGGCTCCTGTAACACTAATGCAGAAATTGTGTGTCAGTAGGAGATATAAAGTTATCAAAGGCGTTGGCTTCTCAATTTTTTTTTTTCTGTTAATTTATGTTTTCTTAAATTTTAACATTTAAAAACCACGTTATTTAGTATATTTACAACTAACTAATGACAAGATGTTGGGCTATTTGTGTACTACTCTGCCCATATATTACTCCCATCTTATAGAAGACCTTTGTGTATGCTGATTAGTAATATTTTGTTGCCTACAAACAGAACGTACAGAGCGAAAGTTTTTCAGGAGAAAAGAAGAAAAAGGAAGAAGCCGCTACACTTTCTACGGTATGCTGTCCTATATGTACCAGTAATGGGTAGATGTCTCTTATATTGGCCTGGTGAGAGTTTCAGTATGATATCTGTATGACTATAGTAGCTCTGACAACTGTACACTGGGAATTCCTACAATATACTATGCATCACTATGTACAGTACTTTTTATTGCAACTTGCATCAACTTAAAATTATATGGCCTGATTCTGAGTCAGATATGGGTTTGTACTTTGCTGCAGTGGCAACTGCACGCTAATGTCACCTTCCCTGATGTACAGCCGTGTGTCCGAGTGTGCAAGGACTGAGGGCCTGATTCAGAGCCGGACGCTATTTGCGGACAGTCGTTCTGAAAAAAGGGGCCGGATATTTAAATTAAGCGCTCGCTCTTTGCGGTCTGTTGACGCCTCTATGTCTGAACGAGTGAACGAAACATGCGCTCGCTATTTTGAAAAAATGCCCCCTGGCTGCTCGCATCATACGTCATCTCCGCTATTTATTAGATTAATCGAGTACATCGAAAGGCGTATGAACTGCTCGCTATTCTTGTAGCATTTTCCTACCGCAATCATGCAAGCTAAAAGACAACCAAGTGACGTGGCCGATGACGCTGCTTTGTTAATTACGCACACCCTTAAAACGCCCGTTTTGACCGTTTGGCACGCCTGCGTTTGGATCTCCACTCCCCGTTTTCAAGCACCTTCCCCTGTTCCCACCCACAAACGCCTCATCCTGTCACTCAAATTAGCAGGCATTCGCTATTTTGCGAGCACACGATTTCCGACCGCACTGACTGGTTGGCGCATGCGCATTACAACCCGTACGCATGCTCAGATGTGCGAACATCGCTCGGAACGAACAAGCGGCTGCTTACGAGCGGCTCTGAATCAGGCCCTGAGTCTGTCAGTGTCTGCAGACTGCTAGGTGAACCTTCTCAGTCTATTTGAGCGGCTGTGCTCTCAGTGACACACTTCCGATAGAACGTAACATCTCATTGTCTCTCTTTACCACCCCCATGTTACCTCCCAGTCACTGTCCAAGAACCGCCACCTGCATTTCTGCTACTGGGCGTCCGATACTGTACTGCAACTTTACAAATATACAAAATTGGGGCGTAAGTTCTGTGTGACTCAGACGCATATAGAATAAATATTGTCCATTCACGTAAATATCGGAATAGCACCTGAATGTTAGGCATCTGTTGTGTGTACACCGTATTCTGTAGCCTGTGTATGGAAGCCCTCTCTGTCATGTATAGGTCTGTAAGAAGACATGAAATACCTGCTTCTATGTACCAGGCTATAATAGTCACTGCAAATTAAAATGCAATGATATTGGAATTGGATTTTTTTAAGAGCCTACTGTTATATCCAATTGATTATATTTCATCCCTCGTAGTAGGAAGAATCACTAGAAAAGAAAAGTGACTCCTACTTCCTCCTGTTCCCCTGCTAATTTTTCCCTGAAACTAGCAGTGAAATAAGAACAATAAGGGTGCAATATAGACAGGGCTGTAGAGAACCTGGCGGGCCAGGGTAATGGCAAGGGGGCCTGGCCTATTGTAAGGAGGCGTCAACATGCGATCACTCTCCTATAGGGGTAGGCAGAGGAGAGTGCTGCTCTGCTCAGCGACCTCTCTGTAAAAACTGCTCTACTGACAGGACTAGGAGGGGGAGAGAGGCGGACCTGGGCCCCTCCAGCAAGCCAGGGCCCAGGTGATCAGTACCCGCAACCGCCCATTCTCCTCTCAGCGCCTGGGTATAGAGCAACAAACTAATTCCCCTACAACAGAAGGGGGCACTTTCTAAAACTTTGTTCAACACTTAACAATACCTATCAATTAAATTATGCATTGTTCTGCCGCTTTAACTCTGCGCTGTTTTCTAATGGTATCTGCATTTGAAAAAGATATATGCAAAAACAGCACCGTAACTACCTTTACCTGCGCCCAGTGCAGGCCATGCCCCCTCCACATGACATCACATGGAGGGGGCGGGGCTACGATCACTAGTAATCACAGCAATGCCCGGAGCACTGCTGCAGAGATTCTGGCAGCCGGGTGTCATTACAGGCACCCTGCTAGCCAGATGCTGGGACCGTGGGTGAGCAGCGGTGCCACCCACAGAGCTCTGCACGGCTGCACCGCTTGCACACCCCTAGTTATGGCCCTGAGCAAAAGAGTTGTTTATGCCCTATAGCCCGGTCCAGACTAAAAAACCTCATTATACACATCTATAGTCTCATTGTCTGAAAGCCGCACAACAGACATGTCGGGAGTCTCACCTTTTGCCATCACCCAGTAATTAAGGAAAGGGTGAAAGAATGCTTTCTGTCCATCTCTACAGCTGTCATGTGCACATGTAAAGTGTGGTGGTCTGTAGTCCTTGTCACTTCCAACTCCAGGGTCTTGTTCAAATTATGTGAAACTTGGTCCCAGTGAACTCTTGAGTTATGAGGGAACGCTCCTACTGTCGCCGCTCAATCTCCACACCTCAGCTCGCTTCATAGTGTACAGACTGTAATCAAGGAGAAGTCTGACACATTGATTAGCAGTGAGGGTCAGCCAGGAGCACTATGTATGTCAGCATGGATCCATAGTATAGAGAGGGAGAATGCTACCAGCAGACAGACTGCTCACAGTGCTGGGGACCTTCCTTGTCAGGCTGGCCCAATTACCTGGTGGGCCGCGGACAGGGGTTAAAATGGGCCAGAACGGGCGGAATTGCGTTCCGTCACTTCTATTTGGAGACTGAACCAGTTCCGCTTCCTCAGACCAACCTCAGTCCAGCACCACAGGGATGCACCATTTGCCGGGCGCCCGCTGAGATTATTTAACCAGCGGGAGCCCGACTCCCTCCCCGAAGCAGCAGCTGGAGCTCCCACCTGAGCTCCGGCTCCTGCAGTGCACTATGGGAGAGGCGTCATGACGTCTCTCCCATAGTTCAGAGGAGAGCAGCCAGGCGGACCGGAGGGAGCGGGGCTTAAGGCAAGTATTAGTTTTTTGTGTAAGCGGCTTCACTACCTCGGGCATTACTCAGGCAGTAATACTACTGGGGGCATTACTTGGGGCACTATTACAGGGGGATTACTGTGGGCACTACCACTACTGGGGGCACTGCATAAGGGGCACAAATGTGGGCATTGTGTAAAAGGGGCACAGCTGTGTTTCATACATGAATAAGGGACACTACTATGTGGTGTAATGTGAATGAAGATTGTGCTGCTGTGTGGCGTAATTTGAATTGAGAATACTATTGTGTGACCACGCCCCTTTCTTTTGAGACCATACCCCTTTTTTCGGCAAACTCTGTCCCTTTATTGAAAAAAGCACTGAGGGGGGCAGTGAGTTCTACCACTTCTCTAGGGCCACTTTAAGCACTGGCCGCGGGTCATATTTTGCCCACCCTACAAGACTGAGTACTTGAGCAACAATGTGGAAGGATGTATCTACAGATTTTAATAAAAAGGTTTTGTGAATGACTAAGCATTGCAATGATTTCCTGAGACGACTATCCCTAACACTTTGTTATTTATAAATCTGGATAATTGCCATGTGTTCCTTTAGATGACTAACGTATTGTGCATTTATTTTCAGGCCAGAATCCTCCGTGACACAAAGCCGATCCCAAACTTGATCTTTGCCATTGAAAAATATGAGGAATTCCTCATAAAGTTAACGAAAAAGTCAAAGGTACCATCCTTTTCTAAGAACTTCTAATAGAGAACCAAAGTTGTTGACCATACATTATAATATTGTATCTCTTTCTATACTGTCAGGTCAATTTAATGCAGTACATGAAGCTGAGCACCTCCAGAGACTTCAGGATCAACGCAGCCACACTGGATGTAGCTTTACAAGAAAAGAGATCTGAGGATGAGGAGAATGAAGCAGACAGTGTGCAGGTACATTCTTCACAGAACCGACTGTAAGTTTTACATTACAGTCCCCTGCTATCAGTATAAGAGCATCATGCATTACAGAGGTACTGGTGGTATCTCCTGCACAGTGGGAGTGATGGACATTGGACCCCACCACCGTGCTAGTTAGGGAGCTTTATGGTGCATACACACGGTCAGATATGTCAGATGAACGATTTAACGATTTTAGACTGTTTTAAAATGAATGGAATCGTCCAAATCTGACTGCAAACACATCAGATGTCAGATATCGTTATCTGACAAGCGGGAAAGCGCATCGTTCATCGTTGCAGGCTCACATGTCAGATTTTCTTTCAGATATGAACGATTTTTACAATAGTTATCGTTCAGATGTGACAGAAAATCTGACCGTGTGTATGCACCATATTTTTTACACTTAAATGTAATCTGCTCTCAATACCAACGCACTAACTATACACTGATATAACATTAAAACCACCTGCCTAATATTATGTAGGTTCCCCTTGTGCCTCCAAAACAGCTCTGACCTGTTGAGGAATGGACACCACAAGACCTCTGAAGATGTCCTGTGGTATCTGGTACCAAGACATTAGGAGCAGCCTTTAAATTCTGTAAGTTGCGAGGTTGGGCCTCTATTGCTCGGACCTGTTTTTCCAGCATTTCACCCAAATGCTCGATCGGATTGTGATCTGGGGAATTTGGAGGCCGATTTATCACCTTGATTCATTGTCATGTTCCTCAAACCATTCCTGAACAATTTTTGCAGTGTAGCAGGGTGCAATATCCTGCTGAAAGAGGCCACTACAACAATGTTTAGGTAGGTGGTACATATTAACAACCACATGAATGCCAGGACCCAGGCTTTCCCAGCATCACACTGCCTTTTTCCCATAGTGCATTTTATTGCAATTTCTTCCCCAGGTAAATGACGCACACGCACCCCGGCCGTCCACATGATATAAAAGAAAACATGCATGATCCTCAGACCAGGCCACCTTATTCCAATGGAGAAGAAAATAGTGCAGCGCTAATAAATGAATGAAATTTATTGATAGTAACCAATCTATAACAATAAAAAACAATTATGACATAAATATATAAAAAATATAAAAAGGGGGATTCACAAATGAATTACATTCAAAAAAGTCTAATGACATAAAGGTTAGGCTTTTGAAAAATCATGCATGATAAATGAACCCTGTAGGCACTTAAAAAATGGACATGGATGAAAATATTCAAGAAGCACTGGAGTGGAAACTGTAGATCCAATGTTAGGAAAATGTTTTTACCAGCTTAGGTTCACATACGTGAGGATCCTGTAATTAGCGATGGCATCACACCGGCGAACTTCCAACGCAAGGATGTACCTCTAAACTGTAGATGCTGGAGGAAATGTCCCAAGTCCAATTAGGTGCTCCAATGCAAGTCCTTACAAATGTCCAAATTATAAGTGCCATACACCAGGGAAAACCACCAACGCATTTCGCTACCAACAGGTAGCTTTTTCAAGGTGTCTACATGGTTCTCACACAGCCTTATATATACCACCTTTCATTAGACTCAATACTCGTCAGGTGAATCCAATCACATTCAAATGGAAACTATGTAATCATCAACATGCATAAAAATAGTAATAGGAGGCAGACCTAGAAACAGATTAATCTAAATATATAAAAACAAAGATAGAAGATTGCCTAACTTACTGTGTGGAAGTCCAATCGCCAATAAAAACCGCAGATGTGTGTTAAATTAGTAATAAATTACTGGTCGAGAAAAAAATCATGTGATCGGATCAGAATTTGGTGTGGAACGCTGCACCGTCACGTGCTGCATTCCAAACCTCCGGCTACATCCGGTACCTTATTTGCTTAATCTTCGGTCACGTGTATTGTACTCTGCTGGAACGCACCGTCCTTATGCGCCGCGTTCCACATATACAATCAGTTCTATTGGTGCAAGTGTTTCTTTGTCCCTACACAGCGTATAATTAGTAACAAACTAAGGGAAGAGGTGCCGACCTTATGTCCATAAGGACCAATAATACATTAGATGCAGATATATATATTGTACTATAGGTTATCGTGTTAAAAAATAAAAATAGTAATATAAACAAAATCAACAGTACAAAGGTCATCCATAATTTTGGGATTTGTGACAGCCGCACCAAAACTGTCTATAAAATAGATTATGTGGCAAAAGAAAAAATATCAATAAAAAGGGGGGAATGGAAATAAATTTTTTTTTATATCACCTATAATCGATATAGATTGTATATATTCTATACCCCATTAGCAGATCATAAACAGGAAAACCGTAAATACACACATATACTGTTTAATCCAATAGCTGGACCCTAGTCCTAACGAAATAAGCTTACTGCATAATTCATATGAAAAACATATAATACTCTCAAAAATTCATCAAAGGGAGAATATATGCATATGAACCATACAGCACTCTCAGAAATACATTAAGGAGAATATACATATAATAGAGGATAGAAAAAACAGCAAATAAACAGGAATGTCAACTCTATATCTCTAGTTTATAGTACAGCATTTAACTCAAGGGCTTAATTTAATACACTGGGGAATAGGGAATTGAGTTGAAATGTCCACTATATCTCCTGTTGGCAAAGTTTTCTAAATCTATCACCCCCGCGTAAAGTTGGGGGGGATAAACTCTAAGCCAATTGTTAGAGAGCTGGGATCATTATAGTGTTTATCCATAAAGTGTTTAGGAATACTATGATTATATTTTTTATTTAGAATATTCCTGCGATGTTCCATGTATCTCACCTTAAGGGGTCTAGTTGTCCGACCCACATTGAAGGAGATAGATCACCCAACTAGTATTACAATTTATAAAGCTGGTGATTCTTTTTTCCTCTCCTGTCATGGCAACAACGGATACAGTTTCATTCACCGCATATTTACAAGTTGTACACCTTGGACCTCCACATCTAAAAAAGCCGTAAGTTCTCGTACCTAAGCAAGTGGTACCACATTTATCTGAATTTTTAACATCAGAATCTGGTTTCATAAAGCTTGGGGCAAGAATAGATTTTAGAGAACGACTCTTTTTAAAAATAAATTCAGGGTAAGTAGGAAGAAATTGATTAAGTATAGGATCAACTTTTAGTATGTGGTAATTGGATTTGATAATTTGTGTTTGATTGGTTATTAAATTTACTAATAAAAGCCAACTCTCTTGTTTTTTTGTTATTTGTATTCTGCACAATATCCTTTTTAGGTTGTAGTAGAGAATCTCTATCCATCTCTAGTACTTCCTTAAATGCCCTTTCCAAAATATGTTTAGGATATCCTCTGCTCCTAAAAGACTCTAACATCTTATTGGATTGTTCTCGGAATACTAATTCTGTCGAGCAATTTCTCCTAATCCTAAGGAGTTGCCCCTTAGGTATATTGATCTTCCATGGCATATAGTGGGCACTACGAAAATGTAGATAGGCATCTGTCCCAACATCCTTGATGTAATTAGAGGTAATGATTTTATCACCCAGAATCTCCAGGATCACATCCAGAAAGTTAATCGTGTTCTTATTGAAATTGTGAGTAAAAACCAAATTAAAAGTGTTGGTGTTGAGAGAAGGCACAAAATTTAAAGCTGTGTCAGAATCCCCATCCCAAATCATAAATAGATAATCTATGTAACGGCCATAGAGAACCAGGTGATCACCGAGCCCGCCCCCCCATATGAGCTGGTCCTCGACCCTGCCCACATAGAGGTTGGCATAGCTCGGCGCAAACCTGGTTCCCATGGCCATTCCCATAGTTTGTAGATAAAGTGTTGTAAAAAAGAAAATAATTGTTAGAAAATTTCTATTGGATTCCATCCACTTTATTCTTACTATGTCTGTCTGTAAGATCGCCATCTCTATTTAGAATGTCACATATACCCTGGACACCCAATTGGTGTGGAATATTGGTGTACAGACTTTGTACATCCATTGTAAGAAAAGCATAAGAGGATTTCCATTTCACATCTTGAATTAGTTGTAAAAAATGAGTCGTATCACGTATATGTGATCTTGACACGTAGCTGTAAATAGGAATCCACATAGGCACCAATAGAACTGATTGTATATGTGGAACGCGGCGCATAAGGACGGTGCGTTCCAGCAGAGTACAACATACGTGACCGAAGATTAAGCAAATAAGGTACCGAATGTAGCCGGAGGTTTGGAACGCAGCACGTGACGGTGCAGCGTTCCACACCAAATTCTGATCCGGTCACATGATTTTTTCTCGACCAGTAATTTATTACTAATTTAACACACATCTGCGGTTTTTATTGGCGATTGGACTTCCACACAGTAAGTTAGGCAATCTTCTATCTTTGTTTTTATATATTTAGATTAATCTGTTTCTAGGTCTGCCTCCTATTACTATTTTTATGCATGTTGATGATTACATAGTTTCCATTTGAATGTGATTGGATTCACCTGACGAGTATTGAGTCTAATGAAAGGTGGTATATATAAGGCTGTGTGAGAACCATGTAGACACCTTGAAAAAGCTACCTGTTGGTAGCAAAATGCGTTGGTGGTTTTCCCTGGTGTATGGCACTTATAATTTGGACATTTGTAAGGACTTGCATTGGAGCACCTAATTGGACTTGGGACATTTCCTCCAACTCCAGCATCTACAGTTTAGAGGTACATCCTTGCGTTGGAAGTTCGCCGGCGTGATGCCATCGCTAATTACAGGATCCTCACGTATGTGAACCTAAGCTGGTAAAAACCTTTTCCTAACATTGGATCTACAATTTCCACTCCAGTGCTTCTTGAATGATATTTTCATCCATGTCCATTTTTTCAAAATATTGCTGCAGCAATTAAGTGCCTACAGGGTTCATTTATCATGCATGATTTTTCAAAAGCCTAACCTTTATGTCATTAGACTTTTTTGAATGTAATTCATTTGTGAATCCCCCTTTTTATATTTTTTATATATTTATGTCATAATTGTTTTTTATTGTTATATATTGGTTACTATCAATAAATTTCATTCATTTATTAGCGTTGCACTATTTTCTTCTCTATTATCTATCTGGAGGCTGACTACCTCCCCTTTGCAACTGCTAGGAAAATCACTCATCACAGCGCCCTTTTTTACTATATCTTTGTAGTTTTTTTTCTCACCTTCCAATGGTCCAGTTCTGACACGTGCCCATTTTAGGTGCTTTCAGCAGTGGACAGGGGTCAGCATGAGTGCTCTGACCAGTCTGTGGTAACGTAGCATGCTGCAGTCCACTGTGTGTTCTGACACCTTTCCATCATGGCCAGCATTAACTATTTCAGCAATCTGTACTACACTAGCCCTTCTGTGGGATAGGACCAGACGGGCTAGCCTTCGCTCCTACATGCATCATCAAGCCCTTGACGTCCATGAACCGGTCACCAGTTGTCCTTTCTTGGACCATTTTTGGTAGGTACTAAGAGGGCCAGCTCTAGGGGTTTTCGACCTGAGCAGTCGCACAGGGCGCCACCCATAGAGGGCGCACCCCTCCCTAACATCCCGATTTCAGCGGGACATTACTGTCCTGATGTTCCACTCGTGGGCCGAAGTGGCCCGCAGGTGGTTAAATCGGGAGCTTGGGGACCCCCCACTGCCACGGCGGTGCCGGACCACGGAGATTCTGAATGGATGCTCTGCGCATGCGCGCGGCATCCATTCAGTGACGGGAGAGGACTGGGGGAAGCCCAGCTAGTGAGGCTCCCCCCGGTCGCGCACAAAGATAGGGAGCGCTGGAGCCGGCCCTGGGAATACCCCCACAAGACCTGCAGTTTTGGAGATGCTCTGACCCAGTGGTCTAGCCATTACAATTTGACCCTTGGCAAAGTCACTGAGATCCTTACGTTTGCCCATTTTTCTTGCTTCCAACACATCAACTTTATAAACTGACTGTTCACTTGCTGCCTAATTTATCCCGCCCCTTCACACAAGCAATTGTAATGAGATAATCAATGTTATTTACCTCACCTGTCAGTGTATTTATTGTACTGGCTGATCGTGTATATCTTGCATGTATATTGATTTAAATTTTATTTTCTAGGCAACAGTAGAACAAAGTAAAAGTCAAGAACCAAAAAGGAAGAGAAGAAAGAAGTAGCTAGTGTCATTCAAATATTCTCACTAGGTACCATTCATGAAACACACCGCAAGACGTTCACCAGTTAATCTTTTTAATGTTAATGTAAATAAGTGACAAAAAAAATCCTTTTATTCACTCGACTAGTGTTACAGAGAACCATCTGGGATCATGAAAAGGTCCTAAATGCAATTTAACTCCATGGGAGTCAGTGGTGACAGATATAGAAAGAGGTCATCTCCCTTTTGTCAAAACACCATTGGTTACTTTAATTAGTTCATAAATGTCCAAAGCTTCACCTGAAAGAAAACAAATCAACACTCAGGTGCTTAATAATAATAGTATTCTGTACTGTGCAATTACTGACGGGTGATTATAGACTGATGTATGCAACCTTTCAGTACTGAGGTTATATCATATGCACTCAGAGGATGTCTAAGTGGCACGTACACACATAGTTGCTCATCCGGTCATTAAAATGTACTAACGTTCTATATAATCATTTATAAAACACTACTCTTATCTTCCTTTATGATCCAAATACAACAAACTGACAGGAAAAAAAATGGTTTGAAGTTTACCAAAGAAAGCATGTTCTATGCTGTGACCAGCCAATCATTTGTGTTATAGGTTATTATTGTACATAATATATGTATTATACGGATCATTCCTTTATTCACCTAATAAATGTGCTATGCTGCAGTGACTTGAGTAGACATTTGGTGTGGATGGCTGAGTTACCTGGGGGGATGCCGTATCTCTGCTCTAAGCCCGCTGGGTTTGATGGAGTCACACAGTCCATGTTCACTTCTTTCCTCAGGCACTGATCAATATCTACCGCACTGAAAAATGCCACTGACTGGGGCAAATCCAGCATTCCTAGTCTGTAAGCAAACATGCACCTGGAACACACAGCATGGAAATGAGGATGGGGCTCCTTAGTCTGCTTATTTCATTTTAGTATTTCATATATCAGAAGTTTTTACACATGGATTTTCTCCGACATAATGAGACTTAAAGTAACTGAATTCCCCTCCCCAACACACTATCGTATGTTTTCCTTAGGCAGGGGAGTCTGCCATACTACAGTTTGTGTGTCTGCTGTAATGGTGCATACACACGGTCAGATTTAGCAGGGCGATATAAACGATAACGATATAGTTTGTTAGATCGTTTATATCGTCCATTTTTTAGCCCTTTCCAACCCCCAAACGACGGATGGTGCGCAGGCACCAATGGTCGATAATGACCATCGCCCGTGCATGCAGTCCAACCTGGTTGATATCGACCAGGTTACTATAGGGACCCGGGATCGTTGATCGCGGGTCATTTAGTCGTACTGTGCTGGATGTTCAAGAACGATCATCCAGCACATGCAGGACGATCAGACATATCTTTATCGTTGTCTGATCTGACCATGTGTATGCACCATTAGTTTCAAGGCTCTATGCCAAATACCTCCAGCAAATAGGTTTCTGTGTGGGCAGAGCAGGAGTCACCATTCTGTTACCTTCACCGAACGGAGAGGAGGGGTTCAGTAAATTTATTAGACATTCATTATGTCTGCGTGGTCATAATGCAGATATTGACCATGGGCCTGATTCAGACTTGGGAATAGAGAGAGATCTCTCAAACCATATTGCAATGCAAGGAGTGTAAATACATACCTTTTTTTACATGTACGGTAAATACTGGCTGCTTTTGCATGTAGCCCACAAATACTGCACAGCTTTATTATTACTCTACAACTGAGATGTCTGTTTGGAAACACTCCTCCCAAATCTAAATCTCTGCACATTTTAGATCTGACCCACCTGCAGTGCAGCATGGTTTCACCAAGATGATCAGTTGAGAGAGATATCTTGCTGTTTTCTCAAGTCTGAATCAGGCTCCATGTCCACAATTCTATCAATAGCATGGAACACTTTTTTGGAAATATATATTAGAGAATGCTGGAGAAGATAAAGGTATTTTGGCTTTTTGATCATTTTAAAAAGGTTTATATGTCCAGAAACGTACAGAGGAAGCCTTTTCCAAACATGCACTGGTAGTTTACATTGAGTAGTAATAGGATAAAGGTTATTTTTAACGTAGAATGTGGAGTCATCAAAACCCCCAAATATTGAAACTTCACAGTGCACTGCAGGAGGCAGGGGCTAGAGGATTTGTGCCTCGCATACGAAAATAATACACTTAGTTCAATTACAAGGCCAGAAAAGCCACCAAAAGTATGAACCACACAATAGAGGGCACTCATTGTGTCATCCGCGTCAGCCAGGAACAGAAGCAGGTCGTCGGCATATAAAGCTTTTTTACCCATGACAGCACCAGCCCATAGGCCATGAATGTCAGGATATCATTATACCTTATAACATTTAACAACTAAAAGGCATTAAAAATAATGATCTACAGCTTGGGAGAAAAAGGGTTTAGGAAGAGAAACCTCTGCCTCAGGATGATAAGTAGGATGTGGTGACAACACAACAGGTACAGTATATCACCAGAATAAACCACAGTTACCTTGTTAGCAGATTTGTGATCTGGAGAGCAAGTGCTGCCCGATGTCTGTCCTCGCTGCGCACAAGATAGCGCACTTCATCATGGATACTGATGCAGAAACGCCCATCTATGTCGTAGTCCTCAAAAAGCCACTTCATGGCTACCAGCATAAGGTGAAGGTAGTCAACAGCTGAGCTCTGCACAACCCAGTTCACTCTGCTGGTTATAAACTGAAGAAGAAATATTTTAATAAACAGAAATAATATGAGATCCATAGGGTTCCACAGGATACCTTGGGGGGTATAGGCGATGGCGGCAGACATCCAGGCACCACAAAGTTAAATTTTCAGCCTCCCAGGATGCACTGGGGTCCCTCTCCTATACCCCGCCCCCGAGCCTCAGGCTACTCAGTTTCGTAACAAGCCATAGGCCGGAGCAGGATCAAAAAACAAAGAGAGAGAAGACAGTCTGGAACACACAAGAATCACATTCTCACCAAAGGGAGACGGAAAACCGGTGACCAGATTCAAGCCCATCTGCAGTACAGGTGCGACAGGGCGGGAGTCCTGTGGAACCCTATGGCCCTCGTCGAAATAGAGATAACAAGGGTAAGTTCTTACTATATCTCATATTTTCTATGTCAGGTTCCATAGGGTATCCACAGGATACCTTGGGGATGTCCCAAAGCAGTATCCTTCAAGGGTGGGGACACTCCTGTGCTGTAAGGAGAATCCGACGCCCGAAGGAAGCATCCTGAGAGGCGTAGGTATCAAATGCATAATACCGTACGAAAGTATGGACAGATTACCACATGGCTGCATTCAAAGCTGAACCGCTGAGGCGCCACGTGGAGCTGCCCACGAAGGACCCACAGACCTAGTGGAATGAGCCTTCACCGAAGATGGAATAGGAAGGCTTTCAGGAGCATAGGCTTCAGAAATGGCCAGGCGAATCCATCCTGACAAAGTTTGTGTAGTGACAGGCCAACCTCTCTTGTGAAAGCAAAAAAGGACAAACAAGGAGTCCGACTTCCTCGAGGAAGCCGTGCGGTCTTCATAGATTCGTAAAGCCCGCACCACATCCAAGGTGGCCCCACCAGCCGGCAGGTCCAGTGAATTAAAGGCTGGTAAAACAATTTCCTCACTGATATGGAAATTAGATACCACCTTTGGAAGAAAACCAGGCCGAGTGCGAAGTACTGCCCTGTTTCCGTGAAATATTAGAAAAGGAGGTCTACAGGAGAGAGCTCCTAATACTGAGACCCTTCTGGCTGAAGCAATAGCCAGGAGGAAAACAGTTTTAATAGTTAGCCATTTCAACTCCACTGAACCCAGTGGTTCAAAAGGCGGCCCCTGAAGGGCCCTTAAGACCACAGCCAGGTCCCAAGGTGCCACAGGTGGAACAAAAGGAGGCTGAATATGTAGCACACCTTGCATAAAGGTGCGGACATCAGGGAGTGTAGCAATCTTACGGTGAAACCACACCGATAGGGCAGATACCTGCACCTTCAGCGAGGCAAGGCGAAGACCCTTATCTAAGCCTGCCTGCAAGAAAGCCAGAACCCTGGACACCTGGAATGCCAGAGGAACATACCCTCGAGGGCGACACTATTGAAAGCAAGCACGCCATACTTGATGGTAGATGCATGCAGAAGAAGATTTCTGAGCTCGCAACATGGTGTTAACCACCGAGCCAGAGAAGCCTTTGGACCTTAACATGGCAGTCTCAATAGCCTCGCCGTCAAAGACAGCCGACTCAGGTTCGGATAAAGCCTGTGTCCCCGGGGGTAGTGGAAGCGCAGGGTATGGTGAGCCTGGCTCCACGCTGCAGCCGGTCCCCAGGGAGCCCCCCTGCTTGGGGACCAAAGGACTGTGATCCAATCGTCGGCGGGAACCCACCGCGTGTTCCTCCTTGACGGTTTACGTAAGCCACCGTGGTGGCGTTGTCTGACTACCTGCACGGGTCTTCCCTGCAGGACGTGCCTTGCTTGCTGGAGAGCATTGAAGACTGCTCCCAGTTCTAATATATTTATTGGGAGTGCTGCTTCTCTTGGAGTCCACCTCCCCTGAAAGAAGCGTGGTCCCATCACCGCTCCCCAGCCGCGGAGACTGGCGTCCATCGTCAAAAGGACCCAGTCCGCTATCCAAAAAGGGCGCCCCATGTGCAGGTGAGCAGTCTGTAGCCATCCGGCCAGAGACAGCCGTACCTCCAGAGAAAGCACCATAATTTGTGTCATTATCTGGTGGGGCAACTCATTCCATTTGGAGAGGATCAGCTTCTGCAGAGGCCTCGAGTGGAACTGGGCAAACTCCACCATGTCGAATACCGACACCATGGAACCCAAGATCATCATTGCCGAGTGAATGGACACCCGGCGACTGCGCAGGCAAAGGCGTACCTTTTGCTGTAACGCAGAGATCTTTTCCTTCGTTACAAAGATCCTCTGATGTTGGGCATCCAACAGAGCTCCTAGATGGAGCATACTCTGTGATGGTACCAAGGAGGACTTCTTCCAATTCATCAGCCAGCCGTGAGTCTGCAATACAGACACAGTCAGGAGCAGATGGCGCTGAAGTACCTCTGGAGATTCTGCCAGCAGCAGGAGATCGTCCAGATAGGGTAACAAGCGGACTCCCTGCATCTGCAGGTGAGCTGCCAAGACAGACATAATTTTGGTGAACACACGAGGTGCTGTGGCTAGACCAAAAGGCAGAGCCCAAAACTGGAAATGATCCTTAACCACTGCCCACCTGAGGAAGCTTTGGTGCGCTGAGATAATGGGGATATGCAGGTGAGCATCCTGCATATCTAATGACACCATGAAATTCCCAGGCTCCAGCGCTAGGATGATGGAACGCAGGGTCTCCATCCTGAACCATGGAACCCTCAAAAAATTTTTGACAGATTTGAAGTTGAGTATTGGGCGGTAGGACCCACTGGGTTTCTGTATCAGAATAAGATTGGAGTAATACCCCAATCCCCTCTGAGACCAAGGAACTGGCACTATAACCCCAGCCTGGAGCATAGAGTGCACTACTGTCTGAAACTCCCGGGCCTTGTCCTAATTCGGACAGAAGACCTGTGGGGGTAAAAAAAAAAAAAACGACTGGGCGGCCTTCTGCGGAAGGAGAGGGCGTACCCCTGAGACACCACTTCTCTTACCCAAGTCATACTTCCACTTTGGGGTCCCCCAAAGAGAGGTCCCTCCCGTCAGGCCCAAGGATTGTCGTTGGACGTAGGAGCAGGGCGTCTGGTACTCTAGGCCTGCTTGTTTGACTTGGTAGGCTTCTTGGTGGCAGTCTATCGGAAAGGACTGCACCCTGGACTTACCCAAGGTTCTGTAAGGCCGAAAGGAAGAAGAACCCTACTCTGAAGGCACTGTAGGTGATGGCAAACACACAGACTTTGTCGCTGCCAGGGTAGCCACAATTTTGTCCAAATCAGGGCCAAAAAAAGCACTTCACCATTAAAGGGTAAACCCTCTAACCCTTTCTTGGAAACTTTCCAAGACCACAACCACAGGGTACGTCGTGCTGCTACTGCTGCCGAGGAAATCCTGGAAGCAAGCATGCCTCTTAGTCCCTGATCAAGTGGAGCTGGTGGGTAATCTGAGTCTGGGTCCAGAGACGCGTCCAACAGATCTGAGTCACCCAGCACATGGCCATAGCCGGTCTGGAAGCGCCTCCATCAAGGGAATACATAGACTTAAGACATAGTTCAACCTTGCGACCCGTGGGATCCCTTAAGGAGACCATGGAGGGCATTGGCAACGTCGCACTCTTAACGAGGAGAGTGTCGACCTGTGGCGGGGTTTCTCCATTTAGAAAAATTTTCTATGAAGAGATATGCCACTGCCAGACGCTTCTGGGGCTGGAAACGCCTACCTGGCGATTTCCAAGCTTCCTCTAAATGATCCACTAATTGACCAGATAGGGGGAATACCGCAGCATCACCTTTAATATCCTTAAAAAAAGGATATTTAGATTTTGCCACAGGCGGAGCGTCATCCTCAATAACCAAGGCCGCGCCGACCGCCCGTATGAGGCCTGGCACATTTCGGATTTAGCCTCCGTGTCTTTATTACGGAAGGGTTCCTGATCGGAAGTGTCAAATATTTCTCCGTCATCAGGAGACACAACATCCTGATCACCCTGATCAGTTTGCAGCTGCCGCTTCTGCGGCCGCCAGGATGGCTCTCCCAGCAAGCGTCCATCAGGTGTTGTACCGACGTGGACAATTACCTCGCCCATGCAGGTTCTTGCATGACCTGGGGGGCGAGACCGAGAGACTCTGAGGGATTACCAACTGTCTAGGGGACGACGCCATAGACTGCTGTGAAACCCCCATATGGGGAAATGCAGGGGGCGTTGCTAGCTGACCCGCCAGGGTTGTAAGTTAGCAAAACAAGCCCAGGTGCAGGGACAGTAGTTTGCTGTGCCTTGTAAGACACGTGTTGCAAACCCCTTCGGAGCTGCCATCTCCCTCCACCAATGGTGCCAGACATACTGTACACCTTGGCTGAAGGGGCAAGTCCCGGGCAGTGTCAGACATGCTGAATGACCGGAACTGTGTGTGACACGTCTCACTAACAGACTTGTATAGTGGGACACTGAGCCCTGGTAACAGCGCACCACAAGGGCTAATAGCAGAGAGACAGGGATAGGAAAATGTATGACAGATTGAAAGTGAAAGTACAAGCAGCAGACACTAGCGATTTAGTCACACACAATGCAGAAATAACAACCTGCACTATCAGCGTTTCATCAACTACTCAGACTGATAGCCTGGTAGGAAACAGCGCAGCATAACCTGACCTTACCTGGAGGAGAGGTATGCAGGGGGACCCGAGACCCTAATGCCACTGTTTTCAGCGTCCAGCAGCACTTGCCAAGTCACAGAAAATGGGCGCTGAGGAGCAGAGGGAGGAGCGCATGCAGATGCCAGACGCAGTGGAAAGGCTGTGTGCAGCGGGGGAGGCGCCGCCTGCTGTGCAGGGAAAGCACACTCCCCTGGCATGCATTTAACCCCTGGGACGCCGGGCGTTTTCTATTATTGCGCGGTCCTGTGTCCCTGGGGGTGGTGGAAGCGCAGGTTATGGTGAGCCTGGCTCCACGCTGCAGCCGGTCCCCAGGGAGCCCCCTGCCTGGGGACCAAAGGACTGTGATACAATTGTCGGCGGGAACCCACCGCGGGTCTCGCCGCTTACCTGAGACCCCCGTGAATCCGGCCACAGTCCAGGCAATGAGGGGCACCGCTAGTTGTGACCCCGATTGCCCACCAGAATCCCCGGATCAGTACCGGTGTGCTGGTACCAGCGGGGTTTGTAGGAGTGACAGCATGGACGTCAGTACTGACTGTCCTATGCTGTAGCACTCTAGTTGTGCAGCCACAGCTGCGAAGAAATATTCAGGGGCCTTGAAAAGACCCCCCTCTGTACGGTGTGACTGGTTCCGGCCAGGCACCGACAAAAACTAAGTAGCCTGAGGCTTGGGGGCGAGGTATAGGAGAGGGACCCCAGTGCATCCTGGGAGGCTGAAAATTTAACTCTGTGGTGCCTGGATGTCTTCCGCCATCGCCTATACCCCCCAAGGTATCCTGTGGAACCCTATGGACCCTGACATAGAAAGGAACTTTTGCTGTAATGAAAAAGCATGGCTGCAATTAAAATGATCTTTCTAAGCTCAGCCCTTTGGATATAGGAACATCTGTTCCAGGAGCAAACCCAGATCAGGACAACGAAATTACTATTGCCAACATACCTAAAATGGCCACAGTTCCATCACCATAAGTTCTTGTGCTTGTGCCCACTCCCTAATGCCAATAGCACTATGAGGCTGATTCAGAATTGGGGAGCAAAGCAAACAAGAGCAAGTGACTGTGTAAGACCATGTTACACTGCAGTTGGAGCAGAGGTAACGTGCAGAGAGATTTAGATTTGAGATGGATGGATGGGGGGGATGTGCAGCACATCAAACCTGGTGACCGTGGGAGATCGCAATCGCCGGTACACACTGAGCGATATAGGCGTTTTGTCATTCCAAAGCGGCAAATCAGCCCGACATCGCTCCAGTGTGTACCGAGCTTAAGTCTTCATAAATTGGACACAATAAATGCTAATGAAACTCCTGATACACACCCGAACTAAGCCACTCAGCAGAAACTCTCTTGTTCTTCTTGCACATCTACTTTGAGTTAATTTCTATATGTCTGCGTCCACCAGGCATCACAGTAGCATCAGCACAAACCTGATCCCTTGTACTTTAGTTTTGGGCCTAGTTACAGTATGGGAAGGTAATCTGATTTCTTTTTTTAGCCCACAATTAACTACACAAAACTATAATTGGGATCAGTATGGCTGATCGGCAGAATGCCGACAAGCAGAAGGGGGAGAGCAGTATGTTGAATCCAACATGCAAGTACTGCGCTGTAGAGCATTGTAACAGTGTCAGCTTTAGTAATACATCATTCTGCTAACTACATACGTACTTTAGGGATGAGAAGTCCACTGTTCACAATTTATAAAAAAACAATTATTATAATATCGCTTTAGAGATAAAACATATATAATGTGGAAGATTATTTAAGATAACAAAAACAGTTTTATTTCCCATTAAAATCTTAGTGAAACAGATTTGTTCCCCCTAAAATAAAAAAAAAAAAGCCTGTTAACTTTTTTGGTGCCAATAAATATTTTGCAACATCATGGATAATGGGGGTGTGTTGTAAACATCATTTCTCTTTCCTCACTACTGGGGGACACTGGACCATGGGGAGTTTCTCGGTGCTATAGGAGCTGGCACTTAAATTAAGAACTATCACTTTAAGCCTAAACTCCTCCCCTCTGCAACTCCCAAGAGGACAATGCAATGTAAGTGCCCTCTGGAGTTGGGCATGTTTCTGGGGTGTTGCGGTGGCAGTCCTGTTGTTTAGGTAGGTTTTCGTTTGTTTGTAAACCTTTTAATTTCTTTTCACTTAGTTAGCTGGCCGTTGCTAGCAGCAGTGGACAGCGGGGAGTGCAGCGGCTGTGGGAGCCGCGGGGCTCAAAGTTTAGCAGCTGCAGCGGTGGGGAGCTGAACGGCATCGCTCCTCTAGGGTACTCAGGTCTCACAGAAACCGCCTGGACCCGGGAACCGGAGCCCACTCTCACCCTTTTAGAGGGTACAGGAAATATAGCGCTGTCCCGTATGGCTGCTGCCATTGTCTGCAGGTTTCAGTGTCTGCTTCCCTGCGGGGAGTGCGCGCGCACATAGGCAGCCCTGAGCAGCGAGCTATACCAGTGTTTTCTGCGTTGCAGGGGGGGTGGCAGTATGGCTTTGTGTTTTACTTGTGCCCAATGTCACATGAAATTGTCGCCATGTGGGCAGGACTCGGGCGCCTGGTACGCAACCTATCAGTTGGGGCCCAGTGATGTGCTAGCGCCAAGGAGCACGGCTTCCGCCATGGTAGAGCCGGCATGGGCTCAGACGTTGACATAGTCAGGATCTGATTTGACGCAGCTGGTAACGCGAGCGTACCAGGCTCAGGCCACAGCTGCATCGGCTCACTCAGCGCCAGGCCATGTGTCCCTTCCTTGGCTTGGCTTCAGACCATGGAGCGTACGGCGTTGGGGTTCGCAAAGGTGTCGTCTTACCTGGAAAGGTTCTTTGAGGATCTTCAGCTGCTTGAGACCCACAAGCGTCGTTCCCCTTGGAGGTATCTGATTCAGAGGAAGAAGAGGGGGAGCTTCTTGATGAGGTAATCCCGTCGGAAGGCGAGGACCTGGATTCCTCAGAGGGTCAGGGGGTTGAGGACCTGATTTCTGTGGTTTGGCAGTCCCTTGACTGTTTGGATTTGGGTACGCCGGCGGAGTCAGCTAGGCCTTTCAAACATTGGCACAAGAGGGTTGTTACCTTTCCTTCATCCCCGGATCTTTCTGATTAAGGAAGCATGGAAAACACAGGATAAAAAGTTTTCTGGCCTCTTCCTCTAAACTGCGGCGGCCGGCCGATGGTACTCAGTTTATCCGATGCTGCATTGGTCAACGCAGCTCTGATAAGTAATGCACAGGAGGCGTGATGCCTCCTGCTGTATTACCATATCTGCAAGGATCGCAATTGCAAAGCTGCCTGCGTGCAGCTTTGCAATTACGATCCTTGCAGAATCAGGCCCTATGCATGAGGCTCACGTTAGTTCCAAGGTCTCGGCTACGGCCATAGTGGCTAGGAGGGCCCTTTGGCTCTGTGTCTGGGATGCAGATAACGAATCTAGATGTTCTTTCCTTTGATGGGGGCGTTCTCTTTGAGCCTGAGTTGGCTACTATCCTTGCCCAGGCCACAGGTGGGAAAAGCACATTTCTTGCCAGTGTGGCCCCTAAGCAACTGGGGCTGCGGTTTCGGACATTTCGATTTTCTTTTTGGGGGGCAATCCACCAGAGGCCGTTTTTTTCCCAGGACGGAGCTCTACGCCAAGGGGCCGGTTTTCCGGGGCCAACAGATGCACAGGAGCCAAGGCTCCTGAGAAACCTAATGCCTGAAGCGATCTTTCCTCACCCAATCCGGTCGGGGGTGGGCAGACGCCTGCTCCAGTTCAGGGTGGCTGCCGATACCTGAGTGTCAGGCATAGGTTCCCGAGGTTATGTGATCGACCTCAGTGATCCACCACCTCAACACTTTTTCGTAACAGCTCTTCCCCGGGGTACGGAGAAGAGGGTGGCCTTGAACCAAGCTATCACGGTTCTGCTTTCAGAAGGGGTTATCATTTCGGTTCCGGAGTTAGAACAGAAACAGAGTTTCTATTCCAACCTCTTCCTTGTTCGGTAGCCGAACGGCTCCTTCTGGCAGATTTTGAATATTTGGGCCTTGAACACCAAGCTTTGGATCGTTTTCGCATGGAATCTGTTTGGTGATCCGCAGCATGGAGGCCAACTAATGTTTGGCCTCACTCGATGTCAGAGACGCGTACCTTCACGTTCCCATTTGGACAGGTCATCGCTCCAGTTCACGATGGTCTCGGCTCACTATCAGTTCCAGGCCGTTCGGTTTGGCTACGACGCTGCACCTTTTCACAAAGATCATAGCAAGTCTGCAGCGCAAAGGATGAATTGCAGTTGTCCCTATTTAGACTATCTCCTCGTGAAGGCCGATTTGGCTTCCCGGCTGCAGGCACACCTGGACCGCACGATGCAGGTTCTTTAGGATCACAGCTGGATCCTGAATTTCGAGAAGTCTCATCTGATGCCTTGTCGGCGCCTTCTGTTCCTGGTGGTAGTCTTCGACACCTCTCTGCAGAGAGTGTTCCTCCTGGAGTCCAAAGGCCAGTGCCAGTGGTAGGATGGTCTCCACCTTCAAGACCATTCAGTATGCCCGGTTTCACTCGCGGGAATTCCAGTGGGAAATTCTCCGGCATTGGTCGGGGCGCACGGAGGACCTCTCATCTCAGCATCTGGTTCTGTCTGCCAGCACGTGTCACTCCCTTCAGTGGTGGCTGGTTTCCGATCATCTGCTCCGGGGAAGATCCTTTGTCACCCCGGCTTGGGTCATAGCGACCACAGACTCAAATCTAATCGGTTGGGGTGCCGTGGTGTTGCGCCTTCTACTCCAGGATCTTTGGTCGTTGTTAGAGGCGGCCCTAGCGATCAATGTGCTGTGGCTCCGAGCCATCTATCTAGCTCTGTTGGAGGCCCGGTCTGTCCTAGCAGGCTGGCCAGTGTGCATTCAGTTGGACAACGCCACGGTGGTGGCATACGTGAATCAGGGTTGCACCAAAAGCGTAGTAGCAATAGCAGAGGTATCCCACATTCTATCTTGGACGGAAACCTTTGTTCCTGCAATCTCTGCGGTGTTCATACTGGGTGTGGACAATTGGGAGGCGGACTTCCTCCTCAGAAACATTTCACCCGAGGGAGTGGTCTCTCCATCCGCAGGTCTTCCAGAGGTGGACCTTATGGCTTCTCGCCACAACTTCAAGGTCCCCCGATTTTGTGCGAGGTCAAGAGACCCACTGGCTTTCACATTGGATGCCATGACTATTCTTTGGAGCTTCCGGCTGGCGTATCTCTTCCCCCCGATGCCCATGTTACTTCAGTTACTCAAGCTGGTCAAGGAGCATCAGGTATCAGTGATCCTGGTGGCTGCGGACTGGCCGAGCTGGTCATGGTATGCCGCCGTTCTCAAGCTGGTTGTGGGTCCCAGCTGGAGTCTTCCACTTCGGCCAGATCTGCTGCTGCAGGGTCCGTTTCTACACAAGGACCTTCCTCGGTTAGCTTTGACGGCATGGACTCTTAAAGGCTAAGGGTTTTTCTCCCGTGGTCCGTACTATGTTATGGCCCCGGAAGCCGGTTTCGTTGTGCAATTACCATAGGGTCTGGAAGATCTACATCTTGTGGTGTGAATGGCGTGAGGTTCATACTTCCAGGTTTCGCCTTTCCAGTTTCTTAGTTTTCCTTCAGGGAGGCTGGCTTATGCCTGGGCTCATAAAAATTGCAGATTTCAGCTTTGTTGGTTTATTTCCAACGGCGTCTGGCCCTGCTTCCAGATTTTCAGACCTTTTTGCAGGGTGTCTTATGGATTCAACCTCCATTTTGTCCGCCAGTGGCTCCGTGGGATCTAAATCTGGTCCTCTCGGCTCTCAAACTCCCTTTTGAGCCCCTGGATACGGCGGACCTTAAGTTCGTCACTTGGAAATTGGTTTTCCTGATGCCCATTGCCTCAGCTCGGTGCATGTCAGGCAGCCTGAGTGTTCCCTCCCCTGGGGGCTGCTGTTGAACGTTCCATGGTCCAGTGTCCCCTAGCAGTGAGGAAAGAGAAAACGGGATTTTTGGTTATTTACCGTGAATACTTTTTCAGAGTCATGCTGGGGGACACTGTGTTCCCTCCTTCACACTCAGTCGTGTGGTATTTTGTCTGGCCCTGCTTCCAGATTTTCAGACCTTTTTGCAGGGTGTCTTATGGATTCAACCTCCATTTTGTCCGCCAGTGGCTCCCTGGGATCTAAATCTGGTCCTCTCTGCTCTCAAACTCCCTTTTGAACCCCTGGATACGGCGGACCTTAAGTTCGTCACTTGGAAACTGGTTTTCCTGATGCCCATTGCCTCAGCTCGGTGCATGTCTGAGTTAGGGGATTTGTCTTGCAGGCCGCCTTTTCTTATATTTCATGATGATCGGGTAGTGCTCCATACAGTCCCTATGTTCCAACCGAAGGTTGTTTCGGCTTTCCACTTGAACCAGGTCTTACCCATATCGTCCTGGTCCCGGGAAGACTTAGTCTTTCCTGTGTTTCCTCCGGATCTTTTGGATGTTGTCTGGGCCCTGAGGGTCTACTTAGACAGGACTTCCTCAGATTTCTTTCCTTGTCCTTTATGATGCTCAAAAACGGGGGTGGCCTGTTATGAAGCAGACCATTTCCCATTGGATCTGCTCAGTCATTAACTAGGGCATATTCTGGAGTTGGGCAACTGGCATACTACTAGGGCGATGGTGACCTCCTGGGGCGGCGCGGCATGGGTTTTCCAAAGAGCAAGTCTGCCCGTGAGACTAATTGGACATCTGTCCACACGTTCGCTCGTTTTTACAATTGTCATGTTTTTGCGTCTGGTGACACCCACTTTGGGCGTACAGTTCTCCGGTCAGGCAGCCTGAGCGTTCCCTCCCCTGGGGGCTGCTGTTGAACGTTCCATGGTCCAGTGTCCCCCAGCAGTGAGGAAAGAGAAAACTGGATTTTTGGTTATTTACCGTGAATACTTTTTTTGGAGTCATGCTGGGGGACACTGCATTCCCTCCTTCACACTCAGTCGCGTGGTATTTTGTTTTGACAGTCATTTTCCTGCTGGTCTGTTTTATGATTGTTACAACAGTTTCACTGGGTTTCTGCTTCTTACCAGGCACTTTGAAAGTTGTACTGGCCTCTTGGGCGTTGCAGAGGGGAGGAGCTTAGGCTTAAAGTGATGAACTAAAGACCTCATTCAGAGCCGCTCGCAAAATGCGAGCGCTTGCTCTGAATGAGGGCGGCCGCTTCTCTGTAAAGAGCCAGCCTCCTGGCCGTTCGCTAAGCTGTGGGTGACCACCCACAGCTTTAGCGAGCGGCCAGGTTGATGATCGTGATGGTCAAGACCATCGGGGCTTGCGACGAGACCCTTGTGGGAGGGTCTCGTCTACCGCAAGCCCCAGGCAGCTCCCTATTGACATCACTGGTGATGTTAGTAGGGCCGCCTACAAACGGCAGGTGTTCCTTCAGGAATGCCTCCGTTTGTCTGGCCACCCCACCACCACGTCTACAAAACAGGGCGAGCTGTCGATCAACATCGACAGCCGTCCCTTCTGTAGCGACCCCCGGAGTGAGAGAATTTCTTTCTTGCTCCGGGACTTGCGCACGCACTGTGCCCCACCATCGACCCGCTTGCGAACGCATAGGCGCTTGCGACCGGGTCTGAATGAGGTCCTAAGTGTTAGCTCCTATAGCACCCAGCAACTCCCCATGGTCCAGTGTCCCCCAGCCTAACTCAGAGAAAAGGATTCAACAGTAAGTAAACCAAAAATTCCCTTTTGTTGACGTAGACTGTTCTAAATACTGAATTCAGAAAATGCGCTTGGAAAAACTTGCTGCTCTTAATTTCGGTAATTATTATACTAAACAGGTATGTAATGTAATGTTTGTTATGTACCTCCCCCTTTACAGCTGTTGGTTCCAGAGCTCTACTAATGCGACATCCTAGGACAGGAGTATTGGGTGTGGGACTCATCGCTATACTCTCCAGCTTGTTAAACATTTCTGACTCAGTACCTCCGGTCCATATCTTATGGCTTATCAAGTCCCACTTCCTTTTAGACCTGTGCAAAGACATCTGTTATCATGGTATATGGTTCAATGCAATCACAGCTGCACCAACATGCTGACAGCAACACACCAACTAGAACAATAACAGCCACAGACTGACAACACAATACATTTGCACATTAGAGATAAATACAACATTGATGACACAGTGAACTATTGTTCCTGTCAGTGATGTTACCATGTTAGCATCAGAGGTTGTATAACACATTTAATGCTAAGGTACAAAATGTATTATAATTTCATTAGTGAAATTTGATGGAGCACTATGCACTTTACTTTTGTTACTTTGCCTTATTTGATCGCCAAACACAACATATGTCAATTACAGGGAACATGTCTTACTGATAGATAAAGCTGGGTACACACTGATAGGTATATCTATATAGTGTATCGCCGCGTGTGTACAGCAGATATCTGATCTACTGTGCAGCACATCTGAAAGATAGATCGGTCATCTGCTACAGTGTACGGGTGACCCGCCGATTGCCTGTACATAATCACCCAGCAGTGATTGACAGCTCAATTGGGCGGGTGATTTAAACGCGCCCCCCTTTCCCCATTTGTGCTGTCAAGCCTGGGACATCGTGCAGAAGAATTGGTGTGTATATACTAACCAGTCGACCTAGTGGGTACCCAGCTTTAGAGTAACCAGCTCGCCACAAAATGATAAGATTTTCCTTAGATAAACATCTCTTGTTATAGCCCCAGAGTAAGACTAGAAACAGAATGATTCTTACATCACTGACGCATGTTTCTGAATCTTCCTTACGTCCTGCAAGCTCACAGAATTATCTACTTCTCGCTCCACGGAGATACCAAGTTGTTCTATCAGCCATTCTGCATCCTCAGACAAGATGTATCTGGAAGACGGAAAAACAGTATAACCACAATCTTGTACATAAATATATAATATAATAGAGCATGCTATGAGAGTGCTTCGCTATACTACATGTGTCCTTATAGATTGAGGCTTTAGTTACCCTAAATAGCCCCTCTCGGTGCACCATGTCTCGGGCGACTCGGTGAGCGTCTTTCTCTTTATATTAGACAGCTGGAAGCAACAAAACTACACTGCTAGAAAATGTGATGTGCGACATTTGTACATCTGAATCTGTGTATAAAGGGCTTTGATACGTGCGGTCGTGGCTTTTTGTCACGCAAAATCCGTTATGCTTAATCTGTGACTTTGTACGTGTGAAAAACAGATTCCTGTGCAGTTAATGTTGAAGCTTAGTGACGAGTACACTATAACAGGCTATTCGCTGATTCTGCAATTTGTATAAGATGCTAAATTTACAGAAAAGTATGGTACGGTACTAGTCTCTGAGCATCTCAGTTGTGCCGGGCATCTCACGCCATATGGAGGTTAGACGCTAGGTGTATGAGGACATATCTGTATGTGGGATGTAGAATAGGATTTATAAAAAAAATGCATACAATTATACTTTCCCAATAACTGCTCAGAAATGTCAAACAATTTTATTAATCTAATTTTTAACCAACATGTATTACGGCTTCTATAAAACTATATAAACATTCCTATGATTTTTACCTCCTGACTCCCTTTGTCACTGCATACATCTGCTTGGCCTTTTCCGCACACTGTTCTTGGGTGAGACGATGATTAAACTGCATCAGCAGTCGTTCGGCAAAGGGCTGTCCAGCGCCGTATATACGCCCATAATTGAATACTTTGGCATGTTCTCGACTGATTCCCACTGTAGAGGCGGTATTACTGTGCAGGTCAGTACCACTGCTCTTCTTGCCCTGTAAGGTCATCCATCCAAATGCTGTGCAACCTGGAAACACAGACAAAGCAGGCGTCTTCTGTCTCAAAGCAGTAAATAAGCACCATGTCTACTTTGCTGGGACTGTTCAATCGGCCACTAACATATACACTTACACGGTCACATCCAATGATCACTGTAACATGAAATGAGCAAGGTATTGTATTAGAAGTAGGGGTGTGCACCGGCCACTTTTCGTGTTTTGTGTTTTGGATTTGGATCTGGATCTTTCTTCGTGTTTTGGATCTGGATTGGTTTTGCCAAAACCACCCTTCCGTGTTTTGGGTTCTGGGTTTTGTGTTTTGGATCTGTATTTTTTTTTAAAAAAGCATAAAAACAGCTAAAATCACAGAATTTGTGGGTTTCTCTGCTCCTATGCTATTATTAACCTCAATAACCTTAATTTCCACTCATTTCCAGTCTATTCTGAACACCTCACACCTCACAATAGTGTTTTTATGTCCAAAAGGTTGCATCGAGGTAGCTGGATGACTATGCTAAGAGATACGAGTGGGCTGCACAAACACGTGACCCATCTAGGAGTGACACTGCAGTGGCAGACAGGATGGCAGTTTGAAAAACTAGGCCCCAAACTATACATAATGCAAAGAAAAAAAAGAGGTGCAAGATGGAATTGTCCTTGGGCCCTCCCACCCACCCTTATGTTGTATAAACAGGACATGCACACTTTAACAAACCAAACATTTCAGCGCCAGGGTCTGCCACACGACTGTGGCTGAAATGATTGGTTCGTTTGGGCCCCCACAAAACAAGCTGGCAATTAATCTGTCCCTGCACAAACTGGCTCTACGGAGGCAAGATGTCGTCCTCATCCTCCTCATCCACCGATTCCTCACCCTCTTCAGTGTTGTGTACATCCTCATCCTCACAGAGTATTAATTCGTCCCCGCTGGAATCCACAACCACAGGTCCCTCTGCACGTTCTGGAGGCTGGTCTCCCTGGAAGAGTTGATAATTCATTTTATGAACATCATCTTCTCCACATTTTGTGGAAGCAACCTCCTACGCCTTTCTCTGACAAGGTTCACGGCTGCACTAAACACTCTTTCGGAGTACACACTGGAGGGGGGGGCAACTCAGGTAAAATAGAGCCAGTTTGTACAGGGACCTCCAAATTGCTTCTTTTTCCTGCCAGTACAGGTACGGACTGTCTGACATGCCTACTTGGATGCTGTCACCGATGTAATCCTTTAACAGACAGACGCACGCTTGTCTCTGCTGCTTTGAGGATGCAAGTGTGGCTACAGCCCACACAATTCACAAAGACAGAAAAAAAAAGAATTTTTTTATTGTTTGTGGAGCGCACTTTGTGGGTTACACCACCCTTTAACAGACAGACGCACGCTTGTCGCTGCTGCTTTGAGGATGCAAGTGCAGCTACAGCCCACACAATTCACAAAGACAGAAAATTATTTTTTTTTTGGTTTGGACTGGAGTGTACTTTGGGGGTTACAGCACCCTTTAACAGTCAAGCCAGCCGGCCCTTTACTTATGACACAGGCGCACGCTTGGCACTACTTTGTTGATGCACGTGCGGCTACTGCGCACACAATTCACAAACACAGAAAATATATATTTTTTTGGTTTGGACTGGAGTGTACTTTGGGGGTTACAGCACCCTTTAACAGTCAAGCCAGCCGGCCCTTTACTTATGACACAGGCGCATGCTTGCCACTAGTTTGTTGATGCACGTGCGGCTACTGCGCACACAATTCACAAACACACAAAAAATATTATTTTTTTAGCACTTGGGGGGAGCACCCCCTGGACAACACTACAGCACCCCTTTAGGACTGGGACACTGCACAGGACTTTGGAGTGGACACAGCCCCTATGGAGAACTGACTGCACAACACAGTCCAGCCAGCCCCTATGGACTTTGAAGTAGTGGACACAGCCCCTATTAACAACAGCAGCACAGCACAACACAGCCAGCCCCTATGGACTTTGAAGTAGTGGACACAGCCCCTATGGACAACAGCAGCACAGCACAGCACAACACTACTCTGCACTACACTACACTACACAGCCCAGCCAGCCCTAACTCCCACCCTCCCTCTTCACTGTCCACAGCCGAGTGAGAAAATGGCGCCGACGTAGGTACCTTATATAGGATCCAAAACCCGCGAGACTCGGAAGGCGGGATGATGACGTTTTGCCTCGATTTCAGATCCGAGTCAGGCGGGAAAAGTCGAACCTGACTCGGATCGGGGGGGCCTCGGATTTCAGAAATCCGAACCCGCTCACCCCTAATTAGAAGTCATGTTTAGATTGAACATCAATTTCTCTTACATCACGTTTGACAATACAGGACATATTGGACCTAAGATCACTGCACTAAATAAGTTCCTACTACAATGCAATCTACTGTACTTACACTGTACACAACCTTACTGAATTCTTTCTTGTAGGATTCCTCTAGCATCCAATCTGGAGGGCACTGCGACCTCTAGGTTAGAGGGATTGGCACAAGCCGTAAGCACTAGTTAACTAAAACGTAGCTCTGCCCCCTCTAACCTCCACCAGACCAGTCTTATTTAGTCCCTTGGTGCCAGGCACAGTTTTTGTTAGTTTTCCATGTACCATACCTTTGGGGCCTGCAAAGCAAAGTTTAACATACGGCTTTGCGGAGTGTACATCTACACCTCCCCCTTTTCTTTAGATAAAGTTTGTGGGCGGGTGGTGGTGGGAGAGGTTAGAGCGCAGTGCCCTCTAGATGGATTACCAGGAGTGAATTTTACAGTGAGTAAAAACAATCCTCTGATCTCTGCTGTAAAAATCCACCTTCAACCTGGATTTGTTTCAGTGTTTACTTTCAACCCCTCTAGCTGTAAGGGTCAGGACAACCAGGGAACAAAGAAATGGGAACTGCAAACAAACATCCTCTTTGCACTATAGCAGCACATGTGACCGTTCTTATGTGCTGAATATATGCAAATCCAGTGCACTAAGGCAAGTACATGCCTAGCTGTAATCCCAGGGTGCCATGTAAGCTCCTCTTGCTTGTGAACCGCGTATGATGGGAAAGATGACAGTTAGGGAGAATATAGAGGAATAATGTGAATGGAGACCAGTATAAAGCAGGAAAATAATGCGGTACATGGTGGTGACGGCGCAAAGGAAAGGAACAAGATTCAGTCATTGTGATGAAGCCGGGTCCCTGACCTTAATCTCTGCCCTGCGCCAGTATTGTAATGCCCTGGTGATCTAGTGGAGTCCCGGACGAACCGGTGTCCACATCAGTGCCTCCGGTCTGTCTCCAGAGGCAAGACTGCGCGTAGATCCGCCATACCTGTCCCCTTGAGTCCCAGCTGCAGTCTGGGGACCGAGGAGCCCTGCTAAATAGGTCTCCCCGGAGCCCCGCTGAGAGTACCTAGCCATGGGCTGGTGTTGTGGCGTCGCGCAGGGGTGGAGCAGCAGTGCAGACGTCCAGAGGACTGTCTAGCACTGCTGCACTTAGTAAAAATATAAATAAAAATAATAAAGCTAAAGCTTGGGCTGCTTAATAGCAGCCCTACTGTTCCAATGGTGGTCCAGCTCCTGCCGGACACCAACTAAGGGGCATATTCCATTAGCCGCGATAAGTGCAGAATTGCGGTTTTGGGGTGCAAAGGTGGGGAAACCACCCTGCACCCTTGGGACAGGTCCCCAAAGGTTAACTGCATCACAAAAATCCTAAAAAATTGAACAACACCCCAAAAAATTACTTTGAAAAAGGGGGCGAAAAAGTAGGGGTACAAACTTAAAAACTAGCGAAATAAGCTTTTGGGGGGTCTGCAAGTATGGGGGGAAGTGTTTTTTTTTATTGTAGGTGCTTGCTGAAGGTGCGTTTTTAAAAATTTTACTGTTGCGATTTTTAACCATGCTTGCACCTATTTTCATGTACCCAAAATTTGCTGGGACTAGTTATTTTCACACAGAAAAATGCTAAAGGCTATTCTTCACCACTTGTGCAAAGACGCTAATTAGCAGCTATTGAGAGCATTTAAGTACCCCAAATAGCTTCGGCAGAGTTATTCGGGGGCATCTACATTGATCCCCAATGTTAGTGCATCTTTTGGGCTGATTTCCCCAAATCCGACAGCACTTTTCGCCTGTTTGAGTTTCGCCAGGTCCCGTTTTAACGTCCTTTGGAATTGAATAGGGCGAATAGCAGGGCCACGCACTAAAAGTTTTTGCCACCAAAACACGCGAAGCCGGCGAAAAGTATGGCAGGCGAAACCTATCCGACTTTTTCGCGGCTAATTGAATATGGCCCTAAAATGGAGTTGTCCTCAGGCTGTGGGCGGGGTGTAGGGGGAAGGACCGGAGCATCCTGGGATAGGAAAAAGCTTTGCCGTTGGTGTCCGATCCTCCAAGTACCACCTACACCCCATTGTCTCCCTGTAGAGCCCTATGGACCATGAAGAAGAAAACATGAATAAAAAGACCAGCTGGCGATTGTATATTTAATCTAAGATAAGGCGATCAAGAGATCCCGTAACAAGGCCAAGCCTTCCAGTATGTCTTATTAACAAGTATTTAACATTTCGGGGGCGATTCAATTATTTTGCCAGCAGCTTTTTAAGACGCCCGACGGAGCAATTCAATTGTTGCTCCGCCAGGGAGCGATAGCCACCAGCGCCGGCATTTCTGCTCGCACCCTCAGGAGGGTGCGAGCAGAAATGTGTGAGAAACCCCCTGGTTAGGGCGCGCTAATCGCAGTTAGCACGCCCTAACCAGAACGTTAGATGGGTTTAGCCGTTGTACACGGCTAAACCCGTTCTCAAAGGGGGCGAAGAGGGCGATAATGAATGCGTGCCCAGAACAATTGAATTGGAACAGTGGGTGCTCATCACTTAACACGTAGTAAAAAACAATTGAATCACCCTTTTGACTTTAACTAGGTCTTTAAACTGTTATCTTCATATGCATTTCTCAACTATGAAGTCTACTGCCACTTCTCTATGCCAGGAAAAGCTTCCACTAAAGATCAGAATGTTGTATAGCATGCACAGTACCGTGTATTCCAGCAAAGTGAGCCTCGCCAAGGATTGCGGCTATCCAGAGCTCCTGGGAATCTACATCTGCTCCAACCATGTGATACCCTGGAGGAGCCTGTACCATAGCCTTTAGTTCACTGCCAATGCGGTCCACCTGTCAGAATAGGGAACTATCAGTAAAACAACTGGTCATACAACATACTACAGATACAATATGGCACTGATGCAGTTCAGTGTCCAGGGAAAGTGTTGTAGCTCAGGGGTACACTAGCACCATCTCTGTTTGGCTGAAGATCCCACTGATTAATGTTCTTTACCACTAATGTCACATACCAAGCTGCAGGGGCAGCCTACTCCATGACCCTAAGAAAATAGATTGTTAACTGCACCAGTATACTACTCCATTACCCCAGCCAGGAGGCGGTAAAAAAGCCTACACCTCCTCAATTGCCCTGCACAACTTGGATCAAATGTTCCTCCGCACTCTCATTATCTACCCTAGCTAATCCTCATCCATCCACATCTTTTGTATCACTCTACCATGCACCTACTCAATTTACCTCCTCACTTCTACAACACTTCTCTCCTGTGTACTATTCTCCATCTCACTACTCCCCTCCTTTCTAGCCTGCCCCCAAGCACTGTTCTGCTTCCTGACTCTCCTCACTCACAGGCCTACATAAGCAGGAACAAGCCTCACACATGTACAAATCCTACTTTCAGATCATCTTTCTCATGGTTGCACTGACATCTTATCCAATCTGGATTAGACTACTCTTTTTGAGGGGGCATTCTCATAGAAACTAATTATAAAATGTAACCACATTTACAAATATAAATACACAACAAATGTTTTATAAACCTATAAATACAATAAAGGTATGACACCTACATTTCATGTAATGTCACAGGATTCTATATATGGCCTCAAACACAGATAGATGAATACATGTTGATTGTGCATGTGTGCATATATCAACTCAAGATATATACACTATCTGTCTTTCTGTACACTCACCGGCTATTACTTCAGCTGACAGCAGATGTAGGACTATTCTATTTTGTATATGATTATGTGTTTTAGGGGCTTTCATTAACCATTCACTACCTTCTAGTACAGCCATGGTCAAAAGTTTTGAGAATGACACAAGTATTGGTTTTCACAAAGTTTGCTACTTCAGTGTTTTTAGACCTTTTTGTCAGATGTTGCTATGGTATACTGCAGTAAAATTACAAGCATTTCATAAGTGTCAAAGGCTTTTATTGACAATTACATTAAATTTATGCAAAGATTCAATATTTGCAGTGTTGATCCTTCTTATTCAAGACCTCTGCAATTCGCCCTTGCATGCTGTCAATCACCTTCTGGGCCACATACTGACTGATGGCCGCCCATTCTTGCCTAATCAATGCTTGGAGTTTTGTCAGAATTTGTGGGTTTTTGTTTGTCCACCCGCCTCTTGAGGACTGACCACAAGTTCTCAATGGGATTAAGGTCTGAGGAGTTGCCTGGCCATGGACCCAAAATGTTGGTGTTTTGTTCCCCGAGCCACTTAGTTATCACTTCTGCTTTATGGCAAGGTGCTCCAACATGCTGGAAAAGGAATTGTTGGTCACCATACTGTTCTTGGATAGTTGGGAGAAGTTGCTCTTGGAGGACGTTTTGGTACCATCCTTTATTCATGGCTGTGTTCTTAGCCAAGGTAGTGGGCTCACTCGCAATTTTGCCTGACCCCACACATGAATGGTCTCATGATGCTTTACTGTTGGCATGACACAGGACTGATGGTAGCTTTCACCTTTCCTTCTCCGGACAAGCGTTTTTCCAGATGCCCCAAATAATCTGAAAGTGGATTCTTTAAAGAAAATAACTTTACCCCAGCCCTCAGCAGTCCAATCCCTGTATCTTTTGAAGAAAATCAGTCTGTCCCTGATGTTTTTCATGGAGAGAAGTGGCTTCTTTGCTGCTCTTCTTGACACCAGGCCATCCTCCAAAAATTTTCGTCCTATCCTAAAGCTCATCATCTTCTTTCTCAGAGTCCCCCAAAGGACTCGAGAGAGAGGGATGACGTTTCTGCAAGTCCCGAGAATTTTTCCAACTATAAAGAGACCTTTGCAAACCCAGAAGCCAAACATTCCACGGAATGAACCTAGGCAGGCTCTCTAACAGGGGCAGTGAAAGACCCCATCCCGGAAGTCCTGCACATGCACTAGGACGACAGGTGCAGAAGGCACCTTAGTTTGTTCCTCCTACTGGTAAACCACCAATATAAGCAGTTCAGCCACCGACCTGCCCAAAGCCTGGGCCCACTCCGGCTCCACCATAACAGGTATTTCACTTCCTGGAATGGGGACATCACTGGACCTTGCATTACAGTCCGTGGATACGGACCCTGAGATCAATTGTACACCGGGCAATTTGACGTTACAAGTCAACTAAAAGTAAAATACATGGCTACCACACCTGCCTTAGACTTAGTGTATTTAGACTTATCCACCATAAGTAAGACAGTGATAAACAGGAAGGCAGCTGGATTGCAGATTACACAGTATTTGACACACAGTAAACAAATTACAGTGGTGAAAGAAAAAATTCAGATATCTAGCAAGAGAGTCATGCAAAAAGGAGAGCTATGGTAAAACTTACCTTCGTTAACTCTCTTTCTTCGAAGTCCATAGGGCCCACAGAGAGACAATGGTGTAAGTGGGATCTGGAGAAACGAACACCAATAGCAAAGATTTTTAATCCCAGGATGCTCCAGTCCTTTCCTCTATACCCCGCCCACAGCCTGAGGGCAACTCAGTTTTGTTAGCAAGCCCAAGGCAGGAGAGGAGAGAAGAAAGACTGGTACACTGAAGAATCACACTCTCACACAGAGAAGGAAACAAGAATCCAAGAGAAGAAATCCATAGAAGCCAGGTGCGTCAGTCGGGTGCCCTGTGGACCTTATGGACTTTGAAGAAAGAGAGTTAACAAAGGTAAGTTATACCACAACTCTCCTTTTCTTCTTCAGGGCCCATAGGGATCCACAGGGAGACAATGGGGATGTCCTAAAGCAGTTGTTCAAGGGCGGGAACACTCCTGAGCTGATAGGAGAACCCTACGCCCGAAGGAAGCATCCTGAGAGGCAAATGTATCAAAGGAATAAAACCTATGAAAGGTGTGGATAGAAGACCAGGTGGTCGCCCTGCATAACTGTTCAGCTGAGGCGCCACACCAGATACTGTAGCCACCACCAGAAGGCCAGACTGCATGTAAGCCTGTGAGATAGTCATGCGAAGCAATCTGGCCACAGTCTGTTTGTTAGCTGGCCATCCCTTTTTGTGGAATCCATATGGGATGAAGAGGGAGCCCGATTTCCTGATGGAGTAGTATGGTCCACGTAGATCTTCAGATCGCGGACCACATCCAAAAGAGGCCTCACCTGCCGAGAGGTTTGGTGATTGAAAGGCCGGAACCACAATTTCCTCATTTGGGTGGAAACGAGAAACCACCTTTGGAAGGAAGCCTGGGCGTGTTCTAAGAACAGCCCTATCCAGATGAAATATTAAAAAGGGGGAGCGACATGAAAGCGCCCCTAAATCTGATGCCACTTGACATCCACTGATTCCAGGGGTTTGAATGGAGTTTTCTGAAGTGCTTGGAGCTCCACTGCCAAATCCCATGGAGCCACAGGAGGGACAAAAGGAGGCTTTATATGTAGAACACCTTGCAGGAAGGTGTGAAGATCCGGTATAGGAGTAACCAGATTGACAAAGCAGAGACCTACACTTTCAGAGATGCTAGACGGAGGCCTAGATCCAATCCAGCCTGAAGAAAGGCAAGAATTCTAAACACCTTAAAAACTTGAGGGTCATAGTTTCTCGTAGCACACCATTGGAAACATGTATGCCATATTCTGTGATAAATCCTGGCTGAGGGCGGTTTACGGGCCCTGGGCATGGTCTGGACCACAGAGCTGGAAAATCCCATAGCCGTTAGGAGGGATGTCTCAAGAGCCAAGCCATTAAAGACAGTCGGGCTAGGTTCGGATATAGACATGGACCCTGAGACAACAGGAGCTATCAACAGGACTGTGCCCCCTTCCTGCTTGAACTTTCGAAGAACTCGAGGAAGCAGGGATATTGAGGGAAAGAGATATGCCAAATGGAAGGTCCATTTCACTGACAATGCATCCAGGAAGGCTGCATCGCTGTCCCTTGTCCTGGTTCCATATACTAGAAGTTTGTTGTTGTGTCTTGAGGCCATGAGATCCACATCCGGCAGACCCCATTTGTCCACCAGGAGCTGAAAGACTTCTGGATGTAGAGACCACTCTCCTGCATGCATGTCGTGACGGCTGAGGAAATCTGGCACACAATTGAGAACTCCCGGGATGAATACCGCGGACATGGCTGGGAGATGGCAGCCCATGTCAGAATGTGGGACACTTCTGCCATTGCTGCCCGACTTCGAGTGCCTCCTTGGTGATTGAGGTAGGCAACTGCCGTGGCGTTTTCGGACTGTACTTGTACAGGCTTGCCCTGAAGAATATCCTGAGCCAGAGTGAGAGCTCTGTAGATGGCTCAAAGTTCCAAGACATTGATTGGCAACCCTGCTTCTACTGGGGTCCAGCGGCCCTGGAAGGAGTGCAGGCCAGTCACTATGCCCCTCCCTCAGAGGCTTGCGTCCGTGGTGAGGAGTCTCCAGTATAGGCAGCGTACCAGATATGGAGGTGCATATGTACACCAGCAAACATATATGTGTTAACAAGGAGCAATCTCGGGAAAAGCACCTGTATACACATCCACATCCAAGTCCCTCCGCATCCAAATCAGCTCCTTCCCTCTGTCCACCAAAGTGTTTCAACTCTTACAGTCTTTTTCAAGGTGTGCTGGATTTTTAGATTCTGAGCCCTCTTATACCTGGTCCTCCCCTGTCATTGGTTAATGACAGGAAGTGACCAAAAAAAGTGTGTGTATGTATATATATATATATATATATATATATATACATATATATATATATACACATACATATATATATATATATATATATATATATATACACATACATACACACACACACACACATTCTTATATATTGACCTTTTTATGGGCACAATACATTTATTCTCCACTCTTACTCCATTCCTAAATGGGAGGTTGTAGTGCCTTGGTTCCTAGGATAAAATACCTTAGTATAACCACTTCTGGTTATCTCGTTCCCTGTGGAACGCACCTGAAGTATTGTGGGTGATCACATGTGACGCATCGCGTCACTTGACTCCGGAACCAGTGAAACATCCCGCTCAGATGCCTGCCCGTCCGAGTCTCCTCCCTTCCCTGTAGCACTCGAGGAAGACCCGGAAGTATGCGGGTCACCTGAGGGTGTGCTGTCTCCGTCTGGAACGCAGACTCCTCTTCCGAACCCGGAAGTATGAGTCCCACATCGGGGAATTTAAATAAAGTCCTCCTGTATTCCAGATGTCCTGCAGGGATGATACTCATACATAAAGTGCAGTGTGCCCATAAATTACCTAAAATCTAGTACATTTTAAAACTGTACAAACAATATGCAGAGAGGAGAATATTTAAAACAAGCAGAAAACGGGGAGTATCTTAAAAAATGGAACATATAATATAAATGAATAAAATAAATTAAAATTATAAGAACCATTTCATTTCAAAATCATTATTTAGACCGTTCGATATGAGGGTTTTCAATTCATAAATGGACTTCACTTCTGTTTTTGATAAAATATTATCTATACCCCTTTGTCTCCAATGGGGTTTTACTTGTATTATTCCCATCACTCTTTTTATCCCTGTTACCGAACTTTTATGACATTCTTTAAAATGATTTGAGTGAGTTTTTTTTTCAAAACCCTTTTTGATATTCCTTATGTGTTCATCCCATCTCTCTTTCAATTGTCTAGTAGTGCAACCCATGTACTGCAATCCGCATGTACACTCAATTAAATAGACGCAATTCCTACTGTTACATGTGATAAAATCCTTCAAGTCATATACTGTGTTGGTACTGTTTGATTTGTATTCTTCTATTTTACTCTCCTATTTCAGATGGTTCTTACACATTATACATAATCCGCACCTAAAGAATCCTTTGGTTTTTATTCTTTCAGGTCTTTTATTGGGTATTGCACTTTTTACCAATTTGGTTTTAATATTTGGCGCTGGTTTGTACACAAATTTTGGACGTTCAGGTATAATAGATTTAATCACTGGGTCTTGTTTCAATATATACCAGTGTTTTTTGATGATATTTTCCACCTGCTTATGTTGGTTATTATAGGTGGTGATGAAAGACAGAAAAATGTCCTATTTCTTTTTTTTCTCTCTTCTCTATCAGTAATACCTCTCTATTTATATTAGTCATTTCTTCGATGAATGGATTAATCTCATTCTCGGAGTATCCTTTACTCACAATTTTTTGTTTCAGCTCCTTCGAGTGTTTCTTAAATATATTAAGATCACTGCAATTTCTCCTTATGCATCTCACCTGGCCTTTGGGTATATTCTTCAGCCAGGATTTATGATGACTACTTTGTACATCTATATATGAATTGCTGTCAGTAGCTTTACAGTAAATTTTAGTATTCATCATATTTCCATCGATATAAATTACGAGGTCTAAAAAATTAATTTCCCCCTTACTAGAACTAAAAGTCAATATTATGTTAAAATCATTCTTATTAAGACTGTCACAAAATTCTTTTAAAACTTAATTACCACCTTCCCAAACAAAGAAAATGTCATCTATGAACTAATACCATTTCTTAATGAAACTCTGGAATATGTTATTTGACCATATAGTTTTTTCCTCCCAGTAACCCATGAAAAGATTTGCATAAGCGGGTGTAAATTTGGTACCCATCGCGGTTCCTCTTTGTTGAAGGTAAAATTTATCATTAAACCAAAAGAAGTTATTTTTTAAAATGAATAAAATTCCTTCCTTGATAAAATCTATTTTATTCTGGACTATCCCATTCTTATTTAAAAAATGTTTCACAGCTTCTATCCCTTTGGAATGGTCTATTATCGTGTATAACAAACTTACATCTGTCGTTACAAGGATATTATTATCCTGCCAGGTATCATCTTTGATTTTATTCAGTAGATCGGTTGTATCCTTCAAATACAATTTAATTTTAACCACCTCTGGCTGTAGCTGAAAATCTAAGTATTGTGAAAGATTAGATGTCACCGTATTTGTCACTGCTACAATAGGACGACCTGGAGGGTTATTTAGATCCTTATGGACTTTAGAAAGCACATAAAATACCGGAATTCTCTTTTATAATGTATTTGCTTTCATTATCGGTGAGTGTACCAACTTTGTGATGATTATCAATCAACTCGTCAATTTTCTCACTTGGGTTTCCCTTTAAAACTTTATATGTAATCTTATCATTCAATTGTCTGGGCACTTCCTCATCATACCGATTTTTATCCATCACCACTACTCCTCCGCCCTTATCTGCGGGTTTAATAATTATATCGTGGTTCTTCTCTAATTCTTCCAAGGCTTTTCTTTCATTTAAAGTTAAGTTCCCTTGTTTGCCCCATTTGTTTTATCTTCTCTAAGTCTGCACTTATTATTTTATTGAAACTGTCTATAAAACACCCTCTGTTGAATGTGGGGTTAAACATTGACTTAGGTTTAAATATTGCTAACTTAGAATCCAATTCACACCCTTTTCCTAAAAAATATTTTAGTGCTATTTTTTACGGATGAATTTTTGAATGTCTATATAAGTTTCAAACTTATTTAATTTATTGTTGGGGGCAAAATTTAATCTTTTGGCGAGGACTCTTTCTTCCTCTTGTGTCAATTTATGGTTACTAAGATTGAAAATCTTTGTTTCTGTGCTCAGACCGGTGGGTAAAGTCTCATCCTCCCGTATTATGGTACTCTTTCTTTTTCCCTACCCCTCTCTTCCCACAATGTTTCCTTTTTATATTTCTTACTTGATTTATCGTTCGTAATTCCTTCTCCGACTCTTGTCTAAAAAACTCTTTTCATTCAACGGATTGAATCTATTGGACGTCAAAATAGGGTCCTGTCCTTCATACATTTTATTGGACGCATACCATGCATCTTTGGTGATAAAACCTTCCTTCAGTGGAGTAAGCTAATTTCTTCTATTGTAATCTAAATTGGTTCTCTCTCTTTTCGAAGTCTTCCTCCAAGTATACTCATTCTTCTACCCTCTCTTTCATGTTTCATAGGGTATAGTTCTCCTTCTATATCTCGGGGTCAATGGGAGTCTGATTTTTTATTATTCCAATGTTTACATTTTCCTCCCCGATATTTTTCTTTGGTCCTCCTGTCTCTAATTTTTATTCCTTCATAGTCCCCATCATCACAACTACACAGAGAGTCATGTCTATATTGCTTTCTCTTCTTTGGAGCTTCATTATCCCAATCAACAGACATCCCTACTGATAAATGACAGATCCTTGTTGCTATCTCTATCATCTATAAAATTTTCATTTAAATCTGTCCCTTTGAAATTTTCTCTTCTTTCTAAGTATTATTTCTTTCTTTCTCTTTCTTGATGATTCTATACTCCATTTATTTTTCAAATAACTTGTACTCCGCTAGTTCTCTAAAAGGTTCAATCTTAATCGTTCTCATTAGAAGAGGAAATAAATGAGCTAAGATTCTTTCTCCTCTCTTGTACAATTAAATCCATTAGTGTAAATGAACAATTATCTAGGATTTTTTGCTAATTAATCTCAAAATCTCTACTACTATTAGTTGAGGACGAGGCATTAGAAATTTTTAGGCCTTTGGGTATCATTTGTTCTGCTATATATTTTTCTAACGTAACTACTTCCCACAACCACGACTTTCTTTCAACAATGTATATTCCAACTTTTTCATAGTATTTTCCAAATCTTCTTCTGCCCATTTATTTACTTGTGTGGGCTTCATCCTCAATATCAAAAATGGAATTAATCAAAAGTTTCCTCTGATCCCTATAGCCTAGCATGATGCAGCAAAATTATAACAAGTGACCAAAGCAGATGATAATAAAATATGTATAAAAATGCGCTTCAATGATGGGTGCAGCTAAAGCAATTCAATAGAAGTTATAAAAACTCTATCCAAACAGAACCAGAAAAATACAATAAAGTTCCAGCGCTCCCTACTAGACCAATCGTCCCAAAATTAAGAAAATTAACTTATTCCAATCTTCATGGATTTTCCCACATCTAGAGTGATTCTTCTCTTATTCCCCACAATGGTGTCCAGGGGTACATAAAAAGAGAGAAATATATGCCAGATATAGTGAAGTACCGCTTTAATTTCACAACATATACAATAAAAATATCCACCAGCACTGAGGGTATAGGCAGCGTACCAGATATGGAGGTGTATATGTACACCAGCAAACATATGTGTTAACAAGCAGCAATCCCGGGAAAAGCACCTGTATTCACATCCATTGATGTGCATCCACTAAGTCCCTCCGCATCCAAATCAGCTCCTTCCCTCTGTCCACCAAAGTGTTTCAACTGTTACAGTCTTTTTGAAGGTGTGCTGGTTTTTGTAGATTCTGAGCCCTCTTATACCTGGTCCTCCCCTGTCATTGGTTAATGACAGGAAGTGACCAAAAAACGTGTGTGTGTGTATGTATGTATTATATATATATATATATATATATACATACATACACACACAGTCAGGTGCATAAATATTGGGATGTTGACAGAATTTTCATATTTTGGCCTCTATTCACCACCACACTGGCTTTGAAATGAAACAAACAAGGTGTGCTTTAACTGCAGACTTTCAATTTAATTTGAGGGTAATTACATCCAAATCAGGTGAACGGTGTAGGAATTACAACGGTTTCTATATGTGCCTCCCACTTTTTAAGGGGCCAAAAGTAATGGGACTATCAACTCAAAAGCTATTTCATGGACAGGTGTGGGCTATTCCCTCATTATTTCATTATCAATTAAGTAGGTAAAAGGTCTGGAGTTGATTCTAGGTGTGACATTTGCATTTGGAATCAGTTGCTGTCGACTCTCAATGTGAGATCCAAGGAGCTGTCACTATCAGTGAAGCAAGCCATCATTAGGCTGAAAAATCAAAATAAACCCATCAGAGAGATAGCAAAAACATTAGGTGTGGCCAAATCAACTGTTTGAAACATTCTTAAAAAGAAAGAATGCACCGAAGAGCTCAGCAACACCAAAAGACCCGGAAGACCACGGAAAACAACTGTGGTGGATGACAAAAGAATTATTTCCCTGGTGAAGAAAAACCCCTTCACAACAGTTGGCCAAATCAAGAACACTCTCCAGGAGGTAGGTGTGTATGTGTCAAAGTCAACAATCAAGAGAAGACTTCACAAGAGTGAATATAGAGGGTTCACAACAAGATGTAAACCATTGGTGAGCCACAAAAACAGGATGACCAGATTAGAGTTTGCCAAACAACATCTAAAAAAGCCATTACAGTTCTGGAACAACATCCTATGGACAGATGAGACAAAGATCAACTTGTACCAGAGTGATGGGAAGAGAAGAGTATGGAGAAGGAAAGGAACTGCTCATGATCCAAAACATACCACCTCATCAGTGAAGCATGGTGGTGGTAGTGTCATGGTGTGGGCATGTATGGCTGCCAATGGAACTGGTTCCCTTGTATTTATTGATGATGTGACTGCTTACAAAAGCAGCAGAATGAATTCTGAAGTGTTTCAGGCAATATTATATGCTCATATTCAGTCAAATGCTTCAGAACTCATTGGACGGCGCTTCACAGTGACAATTACCCGAAGCATGCTGCAAAAGCAACCAAAGAGTTTTTTAAGGCTAAAAAGTGGAATGTTATGCAATGGCCAAGTCAATCCCCTGACCTGAATCCGATTGAGCATGCATTTCACTTGATGAAGACAAAACTGAAGGGAAAATGCCCCAAGAACAAGCAGGAACTGAAGACATTTGCAGTAGAGGCCTGGCAGAGCATCACCAGGGATGAAACCCAGCGTCTGGTGATGTTTATGCGTTCCAGACTTCAGGCTGTAATTGCCTGCAAAGGATTTGCAACAAAGTATTAAAAAGTGAAAGATAGATTTAGGATTGTTTAATTTGTCCCATTACTTTTGGCCCCTTAAAAAGTGGGAGGCACATATAGAAACCGTTGTAATTCCTACACCGTTCACCTGATTTGGATGTAATTACCCTCAAATTAAATCTGAAAGTCTGCAGCTAAAGCACATCTTGTTTGTTTCATTTCAAAGCCATTGTGGTGGTGAATAGAGGCTAAAATATGAAAATTCTGTCAATGTCCCAATACTTATGCACCTGGCTGTATACATATATACATATATATATATATATATATATATATATATATATACACACACATATACATTCTTATATATTGACCTTTTTATGGGCACAATACATTTATTCTCCACTCTTACTCCATTCCTAAATGGGAGGTGGTAGTGCCGTGGTTCCTAGGATAAAAAACCTTAGTATAACCGCTTCCGGTTATCGAGTTCCCTGTGGAACGCACCTGAAGTATTGTGGGTGATCACGTGTGACGCATCGCGTCACCTGACTCGGGAACCAGTGAAACATCCCACTCAGGTGCCTGCCTGTCCGAGTCTCCTCCCTCCCTGTAGCACTCGTGGAAGACCTGGAAGTATGCGGGTCAGCTGTGGGTGTGCTGTCTCCGTCTGGAACGCAGACTCCTCTTCCGAACCCGGAAGTATGCGTCCCACATCGGGGAATTTAAATAAATTTCTCCTGTATTCCAGATGTAAAGGGAAATGCAAGTGAGAAAATTTAGAAGGAGTTGAGTAGGTTGATTGATGAGCATCACAAAGTTGGTACAATCGCCGATAATGAAAGCAAATACATTATAAAAGAGAATGCAACCCTTCCAGTATTTTATGTGCTTCCTAAAGTCCATAAAGATCTAAATAACCCTCCAGGTTGTCCTATTGTAGCAGGGACAAATACAGTGACATCTAATCTTTCACAATACTTAGATTTTCAGTTACAGCCAGAGACGGTTAAAATTAAATTGTATTTGAAGGATACAACCGATCTACTGAATAAAATCAAAGATGATACCTGGCAGGATAATAATATCCTAGTAACGGCAGATGTAAGTTCGTTATACACGATACTAGACCATTCCACAGGGATAGAAGCTGTGGAACATTTTTTAAATAAGAATGGGATAGTTAAGAATAAAATAGATTTTATCATTCCTTTTTAAAAAATAACTTCTTTTGGTTTAATGATAAATTTTACCTTCAACAAAGAAGAACCGCGATTGGTACCAAATTTGCACCCGCGTATGCAAATCTTTTCATGGGTTACTGGGAGGAAAAAACGATATGGTCAAATAACGTATTCCAGAGTTGCATTAAGAAATGGTATCGGTTCACAGATGACATTTTCTTTGTTTGGGAAGGTGGTAATTAAGATTTAAAAGAATTTTGTGACAGTCTTAATAAGAATGATTTTAACATAATATTGACTTTTAGTTCTAGTAAGGGGGAAATTATTTTTTTAGACCTCGTAATTTATATCGATGGAAATATGATGAATACTAAAATTTACTGTAAAGCTACTGACAGCAATTCATATATAGATGTACAAAGTAGTCATCATAAATCCTGGCTGAAGAATATACCCAAAGGCCAGGTGAGATGCATAAGGAGAAATTGCAGTGATCTTAATATATTTAAGAAACACTCGAAGGAGCTGAAACCAAAATTTGTGAGTAAAGGATACTCCGAGAATGAGATTTATCCACACATCGAAGAAATGACTAATATAAATAGAGAGGTATTACTGATCGAGAAGAGAAGAGAGAAAAAGAAATAGGACATTTTTCTCTGTCTTTCATCACCACCTATAATAACCAACATAAGCAGGTGGAAAATATTATCAAAAAACATTGATATATATGGAAACAAGACCCAGTGATTAAATCTATTATTCTTGAACATCCAAAATTTGTGTACAAACCAGCGCCAAATATTAAAACCAAATTGGTAAAAAGTGCAATACCCAATATAATTGGGGTCACTATGGACAACTATTTGCTAGATACAGCTCCCAAAACGTGCTGCGCTCTGTCAGAATCAGAGCACAGCACGTTTTGGGAGGTGCATCTAGCAAATAGTTGTCCACTGTGACCCCAATTTGCCAGAATTTTATTGATCTACATACATCAATTTACCAGGTCTCTATTTTTGAATCTTTTCTTCAAAATTGTATACCCCTGATGAAGTCCTAACTGATGAAACGCGTTGGGTTGTGGAGTGAATCCATCAAACAGAGAGGAATTATATGTACATTGGATTCTAGTGCTATAAAGGAATAATCAGGAATATGCATGTCAAAAAATTGATTATGTAAGCATTTTTGTGCATACATTTTATATGTCAGATTGACAGAGAAATTTTATAATAAATATATTTTATTGTTCAAACGATTCTAATGGTTGGCCTTTGTGCCATGTTTTTGGGTGTTCTCTGGTGAGCGGGTCTTTTTAGACAAATTGTTTCTGAACATATGGAATCTACCATCAACAATATTGGATTCAAAACAGATGAATAGACTGTGAATTGGATTATCTGTTAAAAGAACCTCCACTTTGGTGACAATTTGAATTGACTTTTAATTCTTAACATCAAAAAGAACTCTTGTTCAGTATTTTAATTGATGTAACGAAAGACATTGGATACATTTGCGCCCTCCAAGTTTTTGTTTTGTATGTCTTGATCGTAGTTCCCACTAACAGGGGTTCAACTTGAGGTGCAGCAATTTATATTCTAGCACATAATAAGGACACACTTTTTTCATATATATATATATATATATATATATATATATATATGTATATATATAAAAATATGTTGTTGTATGTTTATATTTGTAAATGTGTTTTTTAAACTAGCTTTAATAAAAGTACATATTTTGCTCATGTAAGAGCCCCCCCCCCACCAAAAAAGTCTTCTGTTCTCCCCCAAATCCAGATTCGATATATAGACTCTAGGGAAGCACCACCGGTCATCATAATTGTAATATAGAGAGATTAAAATAGTGAGACAATATTATTCTTCACTTTTCTAGATATCAGTTTGTACTATATCTTTCACCTTGGATTGGAACCTGTGCACGGACCTATCCCTACCTGTGACGTCTTATCCTATCTTGGGCCCTGTGTAATCAACATGATCTTCTCACATTCCGTAGGCCACCCCAGAACATACAATTTATCTTTGTACTACTTCTAATCCTTCCAAATGGGTTGGGATGAAATGCTGATGCCGGAAGCCCAACAGAGGAGAATCCCGACGAAGCATGCAAGTCCCCTAACCTTACCCTTCTCCCCCCCTAACCCTCCCTTAGTGGTGCCTAAACCTAAAACTCCCGGGGTGGTGCCTAAGCCCGCCCCTGGTGGTTTCTAAACATAACTCTTCCCCCCCCGTACCCTAAACCTAACCCTCCTAGGGGGGGGAGCCTAACCCCAACCTCCCCCCAGTGATGCCTAACACTAACCTCCCCTTCCCTTAGCCTAACCCTTCCCGGGGGGTGCCTAACCCCAAGTCCTCCTGGGGGTTCCCCCCGCACGCAGATAGGAGGACATTGTAGAAGTCATGACTGACTACTAATTTGGGAATTTGCTATTTTTCGCACTACGCCTGCTCCTTAGTTAATCATACAACTTTGAGCATCTAGGAGAGGAGCAATACGTATCGTACATATTTCCACTTAAGGCTGAGTGGGTGTAACAGAGTGGCAATGGGGCATCTGCACATTGGATAAGTGTTCTGTGGGCATGTATACGGAATATTCAGAGATCCATCTGATCTCTTTTACCAAGGATAGGGCTGGTGCAAATGTACACGGACAGTCATGACGGCTACTGTCACAAGTGAATGAATATTGGTGGTGCAGCCGCATAGATACGGCCAAATCTAAATAGACGAAGATTCGCATTTATTTCTGACACACAATGTGGCTGACGTGTGTGCGCCTATGAATCGGCCTCTCAGTGTCCTACTGGACATCCACAGGTCTAGATAGCTCCATGTAATAGCTGTATGCCGGGGGATTTTCCCACAGATTAAACCATGTATAAAACAACTACAGCTAATTTTGAACACTGCCAAGACAAACTCAACAAAGTCAATGTAACTCTCCACCAACGTCTGAGATCAGACGCCACATGTGCACTACAAATGCATGAAGCAGTCATTCACTTACACGTGCATTACTGGCAGTCAGCCATGTTGGTTCTACCGCTCTACGTGTAATAGTTCCAGCAGAGATGACCTGAGGAAGAATGGCACCATACTTATTTTCCTCATCAAAGTCAGGATTCCTAGAATAAAATACATATTTTCTTTTATAAAGCATAGTAAAAGCAGCAGACACATGTACAAAATTCAGTATATATTGGATTTGAGGAGTGCTGAAGGCCACTGAAGCATAACTCATGGACACGGCACAGAAGCTTTATAGAGCAAGGACAGCTGGAGAGTTATAGGCTGTCTGGCACTGCATTATAGCCCATTACTGCCCTTTAACTATTCTATTCCAGCAATGTAAGAGCCACGTGACACTTTTCTTTTAACTTGCAGGATTCTGTCTGCAAACCAAGTTCTGACCGTGAGGGTCACAATGAACAGAGAAGGCACAAATTGCAGGTTCCATTAATTATGGTGGAAAAGCTAAAATATTGAAATGGACTATAATGTGGAAAGTAAAAGCAGCTACTTTCATATATTTAACTGTCAAACATATGCACAGTGACTACCGAGCTTGTGGCTTTCCACGTCCCCTTCTATTAGCCCAGTATTTTCATTTGTACTGTATACTACTTTCCTGCTTCAAGTAAGTCATTGTGTGAGGTCAGTGTGTGGGAGTAAATGCTGACAGCATTTATCTCCTTTTCTCCTGTACAAGAAAATGGACCCTACTTCTAAGCGAAGGATGTATTTAGCATGATAATGCGCTTTAAAGTATAGCAGGAAACTGGAATGTAATGAAAATGAAATGCTGCCTTTTTTTTTTTACCTAAAATGGAGACACTCATATGTATTTATTATGTACTGGTGCTGCGGTACAGAAGATCAGCAATGTATAACCATACGTGATTTACCTGGTGACTGCACGAGGTAATTCTCCCTTCTTCAGCCACAGCACTTTCTGGGAACTGAAACAGAAAACAACTCAATTCTGTGTATACAAAAGCGGATACTTATATACAATTAAGAACTATTGCAGCTAAAGGTTCTAGGAGTTTTTAGAACTAACAATGTCTGACAGAAGGCTATAACCATGTTTTGTGCAATTCATGGAGCTAGTTACAGTGGTGAAGTGTATTACAGCGGTACCCTCGCTCCATGCCTGCATCACAGCACCATACATTTGTACGGCGAGTGCAAATCATAGAACGGAAAGCTCTGCTTTCCATTCCTCTCCAGCGTACAGATTCGCCATCTGCAGATGGTGTAATCTGTACCGCATACCGAACAGATCAGGGAAGTTGCATACTGTCTGCCCGGCACTTGCTCCGCCATCTTTTCCCAGCGTCCTTTGCAGCAGGTCTGACCTGCTGCTCTCAGACACCGGCACTTGCGCAGTGAGAATAGACACATCAGGCACCTGATATGTCTGTCTTCTCACCGTGTCCAAGGATCGTGGAGGGGTTGGACAGCACATGAAGACGTCGGAGAGGTAAGTGTACATGAATGGCTACTAATCATCACTATATATTGCATCGATGTGATGCAATATATAGTGATATTTGTCGTGAGACACTTTATGTTCTACATGAATAGACCCCTAAACCACCCTCTCATTTACCTGTAATTTGTAAAGGGGCACTTCGATGCCAAGCTTCTAAGTCTGGTCATGTGCTTCTAAGGCTAAAAAACTTATAAATGATTACGTTGAGAACATGAGTAAACCCTATGAATGAGAGTTAGGTGAAAGGTCCACTTCAAATTAGAGAGAATTTTGCTGAAAACAGACCACACCAGAACTTTGGGGTTCAGAGTAGAACAGCGTCCCAGCTCGGATCACTCTAGGATTCTGAGTAGAGTGGAGTGCCAGCTCGGGTCTTCTCGCCAAGTTCGGAACTCTAATCTAAAAACGGGATCTGGCATGTTTTGGGTTGCATTTAAGTCCCTCCCTTGTGATTTCAGGTGCTATGAGGTGGTCAAAATTGCCCGGAAAAGGCTGGAAATGAATGTCATTAATTTTAATACTATAGGAACAAAAACAGGTCCAAGATACATGATTGTAGCGGTTTAACAATTTTTAAAGTAAAACAAAACAAAAACACTTGTGGGTGATTTTGCCAAAACCTAAACAGGATGGTGATTTAGAACCAAAACACGGGGGTCTGCACACATCTCTCTACTCTAAATCCTGCTGTGGTATAGCTAATTTGACATACTGTACTGTATATTTGCAAAGTGTACAAGATCCTTTTATTACTTATATTTTACATTCAGTTTTCATTTAACAAAGTTTAGAAAGGCCTGCTTTTTGCAGTGTTATTTAAGATCTACCTGATGCGTTTGTGTGCGTTTCTCCAGAACGATATCATTTTATTAATTTCCAGGGCCCGTGTGGCACTGGTGCCTCCAGTACTGGCTTGCAAAGTTCCATCTTCCATCTTTGGGAGAAAATCCTTTGCAAATGGGCTACCCACATTGTTGGCACTGCCATCCTATAATATCAAAATAGCAAATAAATCCACAAAACGGATATAGTTTGGTACAGTAAAAAGACAACGTTTCCACAACCACTATGAGAAATACAGATTAATGAGAATTAAACTTTATTATGGAAGTTTAAGAAGGTCAAAGCAATGGTGGGCAATATTAGAACAATATCTTGGTAGTGACTTGTGCCCTCTTTGTCTCTAAACATACTTTAAAATGTAACACAATAAAGTCTAATAGACCTTGTAGTGTAGGTGGTAGAAGGACATAGGTGTTGATACTGTGTAAGCTATAGTTCAGATTTGGTTTAGTAGTAATTGCAAGTATTGTAGAGTGCCAGGGTAGTTTGCATCATGGTGTTAAGATTAAGTAATGGGAACTGCATGGCATGAATGCGTACATATTGTGAGGTGGCAGTGCAGTGCATACATATTGTGAGGCGACAATGCAGTGCATACATATTGTGAGGTTGCAGTGCAGTGCGTACATATTGTGAGGCGGCAATGCAGTGCATACATACTGTGAGGCGGCAGTGCATACATATTGTGAGGCGGCAGTGCAGTGCATACATATTGTGAGGTTGCAGTGCAGTGCGTACATATTGTGAGGCGGCAATGCAGTGCATACATATTGTGAGGCAGCAGTGCATACATATTGTGAGGCGACAATGCAGTGCATACATATTGTGAGGCGACAATGCAGTGCATACATATTGTGAGGCGGCAATGCAGTGCATACATATTGTGAGGCGGCAATGCAGTGCATACATATTGTGAGGCGGCAATGCAGTGCATACATATTGTGAGGCGGCAATGCAGTGCATACATATTGTGAGGTGGCAATGCAGTGCATACATATTGTGAGGCGGCAGTGCAGTGCGTACATATTGTGAGGTGGCAATGCAGTGCATACATATTGTGAGGCGACAATGCAGTGCATACATATTGTGAGGTTGCAGTGCAGTGCGTACATATTGTGAGGCGGCAATGCAGTGCATACATATTGTGAGGCGGCAGTGCATACATATTGTGAGGCGGCAGTGCATACATATTGTGAGGCGGCAGTGCAGTGCATACATATTGTGAGGCGGCAATGCAGTGCATACATATTGTGAGGCGACAATGCAGTGCATACATATTGTGAGGCGGCAATGCAGTGCATACATATTGTGAGGCGGCAGTGCAGTGCGTACATATTGTGAGGTGGCAATGCAGTGCATACATATTGTGAGGCGGCAGTGCAGTGCATACATATTGTGATCTTCCATATTGTGAGGTGGCAATGCAGTGCATACATATTGTGAGGCGGCAGTGCGTACATATTGTGAGGTGGCAATGCAGTGCATACATATTGTGAGGCGACAATGCAGTGCATACATATTGTGAGGTTGCAGTGCAGTGCGTACATATTGTGAGGCGGCAATGCAGTGCATACATATTGTGAGGCGGCAGTGCATACATATTGTGAGGCGGCAGTGCATACATATTGTGAGGCGGCAGTGCATACATATTGTGAGGCGGCAGTGCATACATATTGTGAGGCGGCAGTGCATACATATTGTGAGGCGGCAGTGCATACATATTGTGAGGCGGCAATGCAGTGCATACATATTGTGAGGCGGCAATGCAGTGCATACATATTGTGAGGCAGCAATGCAGTGCATACATATTGTGAGGTGGCAATGCAGTGCATACATATTGTGAGGCGGCAGTGCAGTGCGTACATATTGTGAGGTGGCAATGCAGTGCATACATATTGTGAGCTTCCATATTGTGAGGTGGCAATGCAGTGCATACATAATGTGAAGTGGCAATGCAGTGCATACATATTGTGAGGTGGCAGTGCAGTGCATACATATTGTGAGGCGGCAATGCAGTGCATACATATTGTGAGGCGGAAATGCAGTGCATACATATTGTGAGGCGACAATGCAGTGCATGCATATTGTGAGGCGGCAATGCAGTGCATACATATTGTGAGGTGGCAATGCAGTGCATACATATTGTGAGGTGGCAATGCAGTGCATACATATTGCGAGGTGGCATTTTTTGTAATAAGTTGATTTTTATTGATTTTCAACAATCGTTATGCAAACAAGACATAAAATAGATAAAATGACACGTCAGTGAGGTGGGATTGAAAATATATGTAAAACACAGGCTTAGTGAGCAGTTCCTCAAGGTTGACCCTAAATAAACCAACATTGGGACTTAAGGGAGGAACAACTATTCAGGTGAAACAAATAATTTCCCAAATATTCATACAAAATGTAGACATAGACACAACTGTGCAGCTCAATAATAAGTGACAGAATGTGCCCCAATGATTATCACACTTCGGACAATCAGAGGTAGAACGGCTGCACATCTTGAATAGTTTATCTAAAGTATAATACATCCTGTGAATAATATAAAAATGGATCTGTTGGTGCCTTACACTGGAGGTAGCAGCTTTAGTAGTAAGCAGGATATTCTCCCTTCCTCATACCTTGCTATACTTCCTCATCTCAGTGGTCTCCCAAATCCACCTCTCACCTATATAAATAACTATTAGTAAATAATAGGATTTTGGTACTTACCGATAAATCCCTTTCTCCGATTCCACAGGGGACACTGGAGTTCAAGACAGTGGGGTATAGACGGTGGTAGAGCAGAGCCTGGCACTTTAAATAATCTAGAAGTGTGACTGGCTCCTCCCCCTCTATGCCCCATCAGCCCCAGTTTAAGAACTGAGCCCGAGAGGAGACGGAGGACAACAGAAAAATTAGGAAAAGGAAAAGACCACAGAACGGAACAAGACCGACTGAAGGAGAACAAAGGAACCCATTGCAGGGAAACCATGCAGTCACACAACCATAGAAGGAACCAAACAAAACAGCAAGTACGCAGCGCTGGGCGGGCGTCCAGTGTCCCCTGTGGAATCGGAGAAAGGGATTTATCGGTAAGTACCAAAATCCTATTTTCTCCTTCATCCACTAGGGGACACTGGAGTTCAAGACAGTGGGGACGTCCCAAAGCCAACCTCCTGGGTGGGAAGCGCGGAGAACTTGCTGACCCCTTGGCCAAACCAAAACAGGGACCGCAAAGAACCATAGGCCCAGCGGAAGCTGAGGATTAAGTGTCGTAGAGCACAGGAGACAAACACCACTCCTTGCTAAACAGTCATAGAAACTTCCATAACGTACAGGTTAAGTCAAAAGGAACAGAACGGCTGGCGAGGGAACAAAGACAGTTGAGAAACGTCAGAACCAGTTATCTCAACTGAAATAGACCAAACCGGACCGTTGGCAGCCGAGAGCCCCAACAAGAATCCATAGAAGGGCCGTAAACAAGAACAAACTCGAGAAACCGTACTAGAGGCTATACAGGAAGCTGCAACAGGTGCAGACAGCAGAATCCCAGCACAGCTGGACATAAATCGTATATACAGAAGTATAACAATATCAATATACAGAGCTAAACTTGTCCACAGACTCCAAACAGAGTATGCAGGGAGTCAAAAGACTAGACCGAACAGTCGCCCTGAACCCTCCTTGAGGTCCAACTACAACAAAGTTGTTAACCAGCGGAAGGGTTAGGCCATAGAAGTCTCCAAAGAGTGGAGATCCCACTGGGCCTGAGACTGAGTCGAAATAGAGATTATTGAGACTACAAGACCCTTCAGAGGGTCAGACAGCAGTACATCCCATACTGAAAACAGGGATAAAACAGCAACTGAAACGCTGCCGCTAAAAAGAAAACAACTTCCAACATGATGGAAGTGCCTAGTCAGTATCAACTGCTGGCCCGAACCCTACCAGTAAAAGAGCACGAATGCAACAGTCAACCAGGGAGAGCTACCAATATAGGGAAGCATCCAGTCAGCAAGGCTAGAGCACTAGGACAACCATGAAAGTACCCGTCAGGTACCTGTCAGTGTGATCAAATATCAACAGATATAGAACAGAATGCCCAACCAGGCCCCCTGCGTGGAACATAGTGACTGTTACACATCTATGTAAAGATGTGCACTAGCCCATAGGTGCGCTTCGGTCCATAACCCCAACAGATTCTAGTAGATAGTGTCACTAATCCAATGTTGTAACGATGCACCCACACACCAGGAAAACTCTAAAGTGTAGAGCCAACTGATTAAAAGAGTGGATGGCTGCTAGGACAGCAGCTAGGGTGCATTAGGGAGAATAACACTATGTATGTCAGGTTGCATGAAAAATGAGCCTCTTCCTAGGCATCAGTGAGGTATGCTCTTACCTTTGAGCGACCAGAATCCCTCTGGACGCTATGTAGAATGTCACTGACCTTTACCAACACACAGCAACCTGCCACGTTAGGAATAGAGAGTAGCTTCAGTGGGCCAAGACCAATGCTCTACAGCACGGACATCCATCTGGAGATGTGCAGCATAAAATACTGTGGAAACTAGCAAAATGTTAGTGTAGACAAGAAAGTCGTAGAACAGGACTCTATACTTGAGCCTGTTCCATAAGGGATGTGTATCTGTATAGTCGTGTTAGACCATACATATACCCCTAAAACGGTCCGCTAGTGTAAGTCGTTACATAAATATGTATAATGGTGAAGTGCGTATTATGCCCACCAATCTAATACCACCCAGGCATTCGATCCTGGGACCCTTCTGTTACTGGTGTACTCGCCTTATCAGGTGAGCCATTTTATCTCCAGATGAACCCGTTTTTGAAGTGGGAATCAAAAAGACGACCTCAATGCTGTGAGGCAGTAATACCACCGCACTAGCCGCGCATCACTAACTTCCTCTTGTATGAGCCACCGAATGGAGCACAGAAGATATAAATCTATATAGATGCACATATGCATACCCTCTAACGTGAGCACAGAATGAAAAAAGGTTTTAAGATCAGCCTATAATGTAGTATATGGTTTTCACATATATGCATGGGAAGAGTACTGCTCCTCTCAAAGGTAAGCCAATGTGAGGCATAAGCCTGGGGAAGGGACCCAAAAAAAAGAGCTAACCCTGAGTGAAGGGTATGCTATAACCATAAGTTCTGGCCACAGCACCAGAACAGTGGCTAATACTATACATTTAGGCAAGGTAGCTAGTATACCATGAGATAGCTCAGACTTTAGATGAAGCTAGGCACCCTTTGTGATAGATGCGGTGAGGCAGTTCCAAGGGGAAGTCTGACAGGGGGTAATAGCAGGCGCTGCAATTGGCAGGACTGTGTCTCGTGAGCACAGCGCTACTAGCCGGGATGTGCACCAGCTGAATAACTGGCCCCTCTCACAACCTCATAACGCGGTGTTATAGTTCAAAAATAAAAGGGGATTGGGCTAGTTCCCATTCTGCTAGCAAACCAGCCATCACTATACTCCTGTCATCCAGTGACAGGCATCCCTACCGTTTGCGCTGAAGGACTCCCAGCGTGGGATGTGGAGGGGATAGGAGACCACGCTAAAGCACTCCCTGCTGCAGGTAGTGCCTAAGCTATACTACCTGCGTGCAGGAGATGACAGTAATATTTCTAAATAAGAACATGAGCAATAATTAAGAGCCATGAAATGAACGGAGCCCAAGGACAAAATTCACCCCAGCCTGTGTATGTTCTATAACTACTGTCCTTAGAAGGGAAGCAGGGGGCGCTGGAATACCGCTCTGAGTGTGCGAAGTGTCACACTCCAGTCAGCACAGCGCTGCTAACCCCATTAATAGAACTGACACTACTTATATCGGCAGGTGGCTCTAGGCCTTCATGATATGAAGTGTACACAAGGGCCCCTTAGAGACTAATTTTATTGAGATATGCGACAATAATATGGAGTACCAGAATTGATATTGAGAAGGGTACCTGTACTTAAGGGTACCTGTACTTAGACATATAACGCGTTTGTCATCCCAAGTATTCATACAAGGAATGGGTGTCTAATAAGTTTGCTACCAAGTAATAATAGGTCCTCTGAACAGGGCGCTGTAGATATAGACTGACGGAAACCGAACTATAACCCCAGGAGGGTGTAAGTACGTATCTTTATATACATTTGTGGACATACAAGAAGGCCCCAGGACATGTCCATACTGGAAGCAATGCCTAAGAGTATCACTATGTAAGCCGCATCACATGACTAGTTTATAGAGCACCATATAATATGTATGGAACTAGCCTACAGCTTCTGGTAAGCCCAGGCGGCTTTCGCATGCGTGGAATTATAGGTAAACCTAATGATAGTGGAAGTATAGGCATACCTACACATATACATAAATATATATATGAATGTATACACACACACACACAACTCAAACCCCAAGGAGAGATAGTGTAAAGCGGAGTTATTGTACCAACTAGCGCATCAGGAGAGCCAGCAACCAATCGCAGCCTCCTTCTTTCAATATGCTAGGTATCCGACATAAAACTGATAAGAACAGATCCTACCTCTGCTCTTATGGTAAGGCTAAGAAGCGATATCCACATATGGATACGCGTACCTCATACAAATATATATATATATATATATATGTATTACATATACATACACCCACATATATGTACACACATACACACACGTGGCTTACCTCCACTCAGGGAGACTGCTCATGTGCCGCATGTGGCCGTCATTCTGCTACTGCGTAGGGGCAGGATATTTTAGCAGCGTGCTGTCCCCGACTGGTTTTGCATAAAGCGGAAGCATTCAAGGCTCCTAATGCAAAACCCCTCATTAACTGAACCTCTCTCCTGCTAGACCGGAGAGGGTTCATGGGAGCACTGATGTTGTTCTAGGCCTACAGTTCCCGGTATTCCCAGGCGGTCGTAGGCTGCTATGGCAGGGCGTGCCGGTCATACATCGCTACTTTAATAACTAAAAATATATATGAGAAAGGCTGGAGACAGCCTGATGTGCGACCGGCTCTCTCGGGCACATTCTAAAAACTGGGGCTGATGGGGCATAGAGGGGGAGGAGCCAGTCACACTTCTAGATTATTTAAAGTGCCAGGCTCTGCTCTACCACCGTCTATACCCCACTGTCTTGAACTCCAGTGTCCCCTAGTGGATGAAGGAGAAAAATCATTTATGGTGTGCCTGATCATAGAAGAGACCTGACCACTTGCAGAACAGTTGCATGTACTGGAAGAAAGATGTTCCAGTTTTCAGAGCAAACTACAAGACGCTGATGTACTAATCAAAGCTATTGGGAGAGCGGAACTGAAGTAAACGAAAAAGTTTGGATGAGCAAATGTGGGCAATGAGAGGGCAACACGAGGAGAGCAGAGTAAGTATCTCTATATGCTTCTCTCTTGCTGAGAATAGACAAATGGATATGAAAGGCACTAATGTCTTAGGGCCTGATTCAGAGGTGGACGCAAAGTCGATGTTTGTGCAGTTAAGCATCTTTTTAAATTTTTGCTACTGCGCATACGTGACAAGTAATGGAATATAGCCTGTGGCAGATAACCATTGGTGTTCCTGGGTGATGACTGGGAGGCGGCCGGATGTGTTCAGAATAAAAGGCTGTCTCATGGGCGTGTTATGGGAGAGTCAAGGGCGTGTCAGTGACCGCGTTCCTAAATGCAGGTCCTCAGACTCTGAGGCCATGCTCAGACTTATTTGAGAGTATAGATATGCCAATGCAGAGATAGGGTTCCTATCAGAGCCCGTCTCTGCATGTGATAACTAATATATCCAGACGGTAAAGAATTTCTTATTGCCAGAAATAGCGGCTATAAGAAATTCTATTTATCTAGTCTAAAAGGCAATTAAAGTTATATAGTGGGAATATTAATGTAATGTGTAGTTGATAAGGGACCACAAATAATAAGAGGGCTAGTTAGGGGGAGGATGCCTATTACATTCAGTTGCTACTGATTAATTAATGGGACTGGGGGGGGGGGGGGGGGCAGGGGAAGAGAGAAGATCAAAAGTGTTCATCTTTCCATGAGAGAGATTCAGCCCCCCACCTCCCCATTTAGGGCTAAATCCAGAAATTTCCAGGGCTGTCATTTCATCCCAATCGCCCCATGCTCATATCTATCTATCTATCTATCTAAAATAGTAAAGAAAAATATATAATGGAAATGTTTTTTGGACTGGTTTAGTTGAACTATTCAAGTGACTTCTCATACTGTGATGACAGTCTTAGGCCAGGTACACAATATAGAAAAGACGCAATTTCCCTTCATCCCAGAACACGCTATGGAGCATACACACTATGCAATCTTCAGAGCCTCGGAACGATGTATCATGTCGGAGCATTGTATCCAATTACTCTTTTCTCCTGTACACACTATGACAGAGGTTCTCAAACTCGGTCCTCAAGGCACCCTAACAATCCAGGTTTAAGGATATCCATGCTTGGCCACAGGCGACTTATATAGTAACTCGGTCAATTTGATTTAACCACCTTTGGTCAAGCATGGATATCTCTAATACATGAACTCTTGGGGTGCCTTGAGGACCGCGTTTGGGAACCTCTGCACTATGCAATGCAATCATTGTGTAGATGACTGGAAGTTCAGGTGATGTCTTCAGAGGAAAGATTGGACAAATATAGCTTGTGTTCTTCTGACACACTGCACGATGTGCACCACATCGTTTATGACATCTTTCCATCTGACGTGCAGCCGCCCGAAATATAGGATAAAAAATAGAAAGATAGTGTTTGTAGATATGAAATAAAGTGATTAAAACTGCTGAGCACTGCTGTCAATTATTATTAGCGTTCCCGCTAGGCTGTTTTAGCGGGGCGCGGCGCTACATCATTCATAATATCATCCCATCTGACATACAGCACATCAGATGTGAATATGTGATGAACCAATTAATGTCCAATATATCGCTTAATGTGTACCCAAGCCTTATGGCCGGTACCTACTAGACGATATTTCATCCGATCCGGCCAGATCGGACGACTTGCCAGCAACATCGTCTAGTGTGTACATTCAATGTCGCTGACGATGCATGCTCCCACGCATCACCAGCGACATCGTCCGTCGGACCTGCATGCAGCTCTGATGGGAGACATCGTCTGCGAGGACCATGCTGCAAGTGTGTATGCACTTGCCGCTGCTGGGTCGCACGACAGATTGGCTGGGTACACATTGTTAAATTTGTACCCAGCTTTAGGGTCTGATAAATTAGCTATAGCGATCTCTTTTCCAGCATGAGAGCTCTCTGCGTGTCAGGAGAGCCATAGTGGTAAGACTTGACTTACAAGCTGCCTGGCTGGCCGATCTACCTCAATGTTACCACAGTTGTTGCATGTCGTCAGATAGCTATGAGAAGGCAGCAGTGGGCGTCCCTATGCTCGGGGAAGCTTTGGAAATAGCAGCATATTTTTGCAGCTGTGTTCAGTGCAAAATCGCAACTGCAGTTTTATTAGCGTACATCTCTGAATCAGGCCCACGGTCAGATCACAAGATGACAAGTTGTTAATGTATATTCACAAGGAAAAGAAAAAAGAAAATCAGTTACATTGGTGCATTCTATCTCCAAAATAAATTTTTTACACATAAAATCTAAGTTTATTAGGTATGCTTTAAAAATTATACTGGCAAACAATAATAAAATTTCATGTATAAATATCAAAATAAATACATGGATTGAAAGCGAGCGAAATATAACATAAAAAATAGAAAGATAATGTTTGTAAATATGAAATAAAGTGATTAAAACTGCTGAGCACTGCTGTCAATTATTATTAGCGTTCCCGCTAGGCTGTTTTAGCGGGGTGCGGTGCCCTGCCCTCCTTCTGGAGGGCAAAAAGCGCCCTGCCCTCACAGCCTGCGGGTGCCGTCTTCACCCGCGTGTCGCAGTGTCCCGCGGGTGGAGAAATATGCGGTGACCCGGTCACCGCCGCAGAATAGACGCCGGGTGCATGCGTCTGGCATCTATTCTCCCTGTCTGCAGCGCTTGGGGGCTGCCCGGTGTGTCCGTAAGTGCCGGGCACGCCCCCAAGAGTGCTAAAAAGGGGACGCGTCTTATAGACACGCCCCCTTTTCGGGCACGCGCACAAAAGTGCCCTCTCTAGCTCCGGCGCCCTGCCTGCCGCCGGAGCTAGAGTGAACACTATATTATCCAATATTATATTTGTTTTAATTAACTAATTAGCTACATGAGCGTGTGAGCAGGGTAAATTGATTAGTATCAAGGCACTCCTAAATAAGGCACATCAGTTAGACCACAATAACTAATACGTAAGTATAGTTGCATATGTTACAAACAGAAGTTTGAGAGCGCATACATTCAGCCACTCTATGTATTTAAATACAAGTCGTAAATCTGACTTTATGAAGCTACTTTTCGCTTTCTATTTAAGGTAACATAAAAGGACAGCAGTGCATCAGCATAAAGCCATAATTGATACAATTAGAACTTGCATGTGTTATGTATCAAATATAAAAAGTATCATTCTTGCAGGAGTTAGTACTATAAGATATCGCACTGTGAAACCAGTACATGATTAATTGGAAGCATTCATTCTACTCTATATATGTGATATCTATTTCTCTATATTAGTAATCTGATAATTATTTATACCGACAACACAACGGTGGAACTTTTATTTGATATCACAGAATCAAATCCATTTGTGAATTTCGACACTAAGACAAATATAATATTGGATAATAATTGGCAGCAGTGCTCAGCAGTTTTAATCACTTTCGGGTCTATTTACTAAGCAGTGTTAGGAGACAAAGTGAAAGGAGATAAGGTACCAGCCAAACAGCTCCCAACTGTAATTTTTCAAACACAGCCTGTGAGATGACAGTTGGGAGCTGATTGGCTGGTACCTTATCTCATTTCACTTTGCCTCCTAACACTGCTTAGTAAATAGACCCCTTTATTTCATTTCTACAAACACTATCTTTCTATTTTTTATCTTATATTTCGCTCGCTTTCAATCCATGTATTTATTTTGATATTTATACATGACATTTTATTATTGTTTGCCAGTATAATTTTTAAAGCATACCTAATAAACTTAGATTTTATGTGTAAAAAAATTCTTTTGGAGATAGAATGCACCAATGTAACCGATTTTCTTTTCCTTGTGAATATATGTATCTAATCAGTTGGTAGCACCACCGCATTTTCTGATTATATTTAGAGCATTAATTACTCTTTACTTGTCATATTTTGGGTGAAAATCTCCCACTCGCCCTAACCATCCCTCTCCAATGCCTGAATCTAAACCTAACCTCCACTCTCCACACTCTAAACCAGTGTTGGCTAACCTTGACACTCCAGCTGTTGTGGAACTATATATCCCAGCATGCCCTGCCACAGTTTTAGCATGCCCTAATAGCAAAACTGTAGCAGTGCATGCTGGGTTATGTAGTTCCATAACAGCTGGAGTGTCAAGGTTAGCCAACACTGCTCTAAACCTAATCCTCCCCCCAACCCCGATACTTACCTTCGGGATTACAGCGGGCGGGATTCCGGTGCCAGGATTCTGACAGGTGTTGGGATTCCGGCGCTGGTATTGTAATCGCCGGCATTCCCTGTGTTGGGATACTTAACATATCCTGTTTTTTGCACAGGTAACCGATACTTTGACTACAGTGGAATAACGATGGACCCTCAAAGGGCAAGCCTATTCTCTGCAGACAAAATATACATTAAATCTTCACAATCTATATTTAGGGAGATCAATGTATAAATTTGTAATTAGTGGAATCATCTACATCAGTAGTTCTCAAACTCGGCCCTCAGGACCTCACACAGGTCACATTTTCCAGGTCACCCAGCAGGTGCACAGGTGTATTCATTACTCACTGACATATTTTAAAAGTTCCACAGGTGGATTCTGTGAGGAGACCTGGAAAACATGCACTGTTTGGGGTCCTGAGGACCCAGTTTTAGAACATGTGATCTACATGATATTGGTCATCAATAAATACCAGCCCATAAGGAAGATATAGGACGAATGTTTCTTCCCAAGGAATACAATTGTTTCCTATGCACGTGTGTGGAAATCACACTCGTTTTATTAGACTTCTCTGTTCGATGTATTAAAAAAAAAGTTAAATTATTACTAGAAAGTGGTTTTGGACAAAATGACAATACAACAGTTGGAAAACAGATTAACATACTGACAGACTTCGTAATCTCAGGAAAGAAAGTTGCTGGCTACATTTAAAAAAAAAAATAAAAAAAAAAGTAAATAAAATGATTTTAGAGATTGTCAGTTTTGGGGGTTTAGTTTGATACTACTGAATGGTCCACTTTAGGTGTAGGCACGGCTACCACAACATGCAGTAAGAATCCTTGTAAAATTGATGGTTGATGATTCACTTTGAAACTGAAATGTCCCCATTTTTTTTTTGCCCTTTGTAACCTATTCCACAGCTACCAATTATACATTCATAAGAAAATAGTCTCGCATAGCTACATACACGTCAAAAAGAATTAAACAGCTTTATGGTGAAAATCACAGGTCTTTGACAAAAGAAAAAAAGATGGACAGATACAATTTGCATGTTAAATTATAAGTAAATAAGTATATGTCAGTTATATCTGGCAGGGCTCTTTAAGAGCACAATGCCTTGTTTGCTGACTGCCGACACAAATATAGCCCTGAGTCGTCATGACAAGAGTCTGCAAAGAATAGCTTCTTATGAAAAGGTTTCCACACTGTAATTGATTTCCCTGATGGAAAGTGCTAATATTACGTACAGTAGTTTTACTTCAATGTATCAGCACATGAAAATGTTCCCGAGTGCTTGAGTGATTGCCAGTAGGATTCTGACTATTAGGAACAAAGTGTAATAAGTGCATTATCCAGACTCACTTTATGTGGCAAACGGTAGAACCAGCAGCCTGAAACATTCACGTCACTGCAAGGGCCATTTCCATGGTGAGGTGGTGAGACGTTATCAAACTCTGCTTGTAATACAGCAGGGAGCTCCTGTCACAATGAATAGGGTGTGTATTATATGTAATTACAGATACAAATAACATGATGATAGATGAAAAGCACATGAAAATAGTCTGCCAATTAGCTTTCCTCTGGAAACATTTCAGGACCTAGTTATTCTGAGCCGTGCTTCATAGCTCATGATAACGCTAAATGTAGCTCAAACAGATTTCCGCTATCACATTATCAGAACTGCTGTTGACACTCTATCCTGCACATGTATATATGCTATACTTATTTCTCCGTATTCACATATTACAGTATTTAAAAATACTATTTATATATTAGGATAAAATATATAAAGTGTATCAATATTTGGCAAGATCAAAGATATTGATGGCATTATTAATTAAATGACATTAGGTGTAAACTACAAAAGTAGCGTAGTTCACATAATAACAGGTAATAATGAACATACAGGAATATATAAAAAACGATCTTCAAAGTAGCAGAGAATACAGGAGAATTCCGTTTAACAGTAGAAAAAGAACCTTAACTTTATTAGTAGTAGCTTTTATTTATATGGCACCAGTAATTGCCCGTAGCGCTGTTCATGGAACAATTACACTGAAAAAACAATTCAATGTAAAAATAGTCAAACAGAAAGTGCAAGGGTAAAAATGGAAGTGTGACATGTTCAGACATCTAAGAGAGTGACAGCTAAAACTAGTAACGCTCAATGATCCAGTGGCCTGGGAAGGGCGGACAGAAAAATCAGAGTCACTGACTGTGTGGGAGATCAGTGGGACAGGGATAGTCCAGGAAGGGAATATGAGGTAGGCGGGCCCTGTTCACCAGAGCTTACATTCTAAAGGATTGATGGTGTAACTGGGAAAGAGAAGGCGAGAGAGCTGAAAGTATGCGTTAAGAGTGTGAGGAGGGCTAGTGAGCTTTAATTTCCAGATATGTTTCAGGGCACATTTGATACAAAATTGATTGGCTTACAGTGTGTGATAGGGAAGATCGTGAGTTTCAGATGAAAGGAGCCACACAGGAGAAGTAATCAGCGCAGAGAAAAAGTGAGAGTGGATGAGAAGAATGGATTGAGGTGAGCTCTGAGATTTTGGAAACTGAGGAAAAATAAGAGTTTTGGTATAACATACCTTAGATAACTCTTTTTCTTCGAGGTCCACAGAATCTACCTTGGGGGTATGTAGTTGGAGAGATCCATTGCACCAAACAGATACAGCTTTAAAGCTCCCAGCATGCACTGGTCCTCCTCCCTATATACCCCACCTCCAGCCACAGGCATTCAGTTTGTAAACAAGCCTAATGGCAAGAGACGGAAAGTGGAGAAGGAAGTATAATGTACTCAAGAAACACTCTCAAAATACGAAGAGGGAATCAGTGATACAAAAAAGCAAAGGACAGATCCCAACTGAGGCCAGGTGCGTCAGGGTGGGTGCTCTGTGGACCTGTGGACCTCGTAGAAAACGAGTTAACTAATGTATGTTATACCATAACTTTTATTTTCTTCTTCAGGGTCCATAGTGTCCACAGAATCTACCTTGGGGACGTCCTAAAGCAGTTCCCTTAAGGGTGGGGACGCTCCTGAGCAGAGAGGAGAAGCTGCCGCCCAAAGGAAGCATCCTGGAAGGCAAAAGTATTAAATGCATAGAATTTGATAAAAGTATGGATGGAAGACCAAGTGGCTGCCTTGTACAGCTGTTCAGCCGAGGCGCCATGTCTAACCGCCCACGACGGTTCCGACAGACTGAGTAGAATGTGCTGTCACCTTGTTAGGAACAGGGAGATCAGCCTGTGTATAGACCTGAGCAATAGTCGTACACAGCCAGCGAGCCTGTTTGCTGTCCAGCCTCGTTTCCATATAACACACAGAGCAAATCTGATTTTCTGATGGAGCTGGTACGATCCACGTAGATACGAAGGGCTCGAACCACACCCAGGAAGCTTCACCTGTAGACAGGTTTGAAGACTGTTTATACAATAAAGTATTTACGGTCTTCGCGCTCCCTGGGGTATTTTTTTAAATTTTGTACAATTAACATCCACAACTGCTTTAAATGTCCATAAGATGGGATCATTAATTTCCCAAATGAAATTCAGAGATGACCGTCTTCCTGTTCCCTGATGTTATGCTCTCAATAATCCTCCATTGAATGGTCATATATAAAAGAGGAAAGAATGGGGTATATATAGTAAAGTACTGTTTTATTCAGTTTAAAAGATACATGTTTAAAATATCAACAAGAAAATGATACATAAAGCCTCGTACCAGATAGTGTGGGGTACCTGTTAGTGCACCCAATTAAGCATCTGTATATATACAGCAACTGCCCGGGTTCAGACGCTGGAACACCAAATGCCAATCCGGGTGCAATAAGGACTTCCACAACCTCCCACTGGACTTTCTGCCTGCATGTATCACCACCAGGTTTGAAGACTGAAAAACCGGGACTACAATTTCCTAATTTATATGGAAACGGGATTCTACCTTCGGAAGGTAACCCGCCTTAATACGAACGACAGCTCTATTTTGATGAAATATCAAATATGGAGAGTGACATGATAATGCTGCCAAGTCAGAAACTCTACAAGCTGAGGAGATAGCGAGGAGAAAAAGTGTCTTCGCTGTCAACCATCTAAAGTCCACCTTATCCAAGGATTCAAAGAGGAGAGCTTGCAGAGCCCTGAGAACCAAGGACAAATCCCATGGTGCTACCGGCAGGACAAACGGAGGTTGCAGTCGGAGAACCACCTGCATACAAGTTCTTACATCTGCCAGGGGTGCAATTCTACGCTGGAACAAAACTAACAAAGCAGAAACCTGAACTCTCAAGGTAGCCAGGCGCAGACCTAAAGGGGGGTATCCACTAGACGATAAAGTTGAACGATTGAACAATAATGATAAAATCGTTTGATAATCATTCAAACATCGTTTGAACATCGTTTGCAAATCGTGCAGTAATTGTTTCTAATGATGTACGATGCGCGCTCCCGCTGATCGTTTGATCGTCTCCTCCATCGACTGAACATGCAGGTCAATTTCACTTATTGCTTACAAATCGTTTACACATCGTTCACGCTGAACGATCAACGATGAACCACTGTCTGCCCACTATAGCTGAAAGCTCTCAATCACAGATTAAAACAACATAGTTTATTGTTAGATCTTTTGCAAATCATTTGCAAATCGTTTGCAAATATTTAGCAAATTGTTCAGAGTGGAAGATCATATTTCAAGGGAAAATTCAAGGGAAAATCGTTAAGAGGTTGGACAGGGATAATATCGTCTAGTGGATGCCCCCCATAAGTCTAACCCAGCCTGCAGAAAAGCAAGTACTCTTGAAACCTTGAAAACCTTAAGGTCATATTTTGTTTGGGATCACCAACGAAAATATGAATGCCAAGTCCTGTGATAGATGCGGGCTGAAGCAGGCTTCCTTGCCCTCATCATCGTCTGGAACATAGAAGCAGAGAAAACTTTGGCCTTTCAAATGGAAGACTCAATAGCCATGCCGTCAAAGCCAGCCAAGGTAAATCCGGATATAGGCAGGGACCCTGCACAAGCATATCCGGTCGTAGAGGCAGGGGAAGTGGCCTGTCTATGGACAGACATGTCAGATCGGTGAACCAATGTCTCCTGGGACAGGATTAACCTTCCTGAGTCGTCCACCTTCCCTGAAAGGTGTGACGACCTGTCACCGCTCCCCATCCTCGCAGACTTGCATCCGTGGTGAGGAGTACCCAATCTGGGACCCATAATGGGCGACCCTTATCTAAATGAGTCGTCTCCAGCCACCAAGCACGGGAGAGCAGAACCTCTGGCAAGATGCGGATAATCTTAGACTTTATCCGATAATACTGAATATCCCAATGAGACAGAGGGCCTGATTCAGACCCACTCGCGAGCGGCTGTCCGCTCGCAAGTGGGTCGATGTTCTGGACTGAGCATGCGCACGACGGAGGGAGCGCCGTCGTGCGCATGCGCCAGACGCGACGAGCGAAGGAAAGTCCTTCGCTCGTTGTGTCTGATCAAAGGGGGCGTGCTGTCGATGTTGATTGACAGCACGCCCCCTTTGGTAGGCGTGCCGGGGGCGTGCCTCCCTGACGGGGGCGTTCCCACGGGAACTCCTCCCGTCAGAAGCCGGCCCACTGACATCACTAGTGATGTCAGTGGGAGTGATTTTGGCTCTGATAGAGCCAAAATCACTCCGGAGCTTGCGGTTGAAAACCTCAACCGCAGGCTCCGGCTCGCAGTTTCGATGGTCGCGAGGGTCACGACCATCGCGGCCATCAAACTGCACGCTCGTATAGCCTGTGGGTGGTGACCCACAGCTATACGAGCGTCCAGGAGGACGCTCCATTTTCAGGGAGGCCGGCCCTCATTCAGAGCGTGCGCTCTGCTCAGAGCGTACGGCTCTGAATGAGGGCCAGAATCCATTGCTGCAGGGACCTGGAGTGGAACTGGGCATACGCCACCATATCAAATGTGGATACCATGCAGCCCAGCACCTGCATTGCCAGGTGAACTGACACACTTTATTTGCAGAGTAGACTGCGCACACGAGACTGTAGTGCCGCAATCTTGTCCTCTGGTAGGAGAATCCTCTTGCCCAGAGAGTCTAGCAGCGCTCCCAAGTGCACCATCCGCTGAGTTGGAGAAAGAGAGGCTTTTTTCCAATTTATTATCCAGCCGTGCTCTTGTAAGCTGACAATGGGCATCTGAAGATAACATTGTAACAACTCCTGCGAATATGCTATCAGGAGGTCCCCAAATATGGCAGTATCCTGAACCCATGTTGTCCGAGATGAGCCGTTATCACTGCCATTATCTTGGTAAATAATAATTTAATTTATATAGCGCTTTTCTCCTAAAGGACTCAAAGTGCTTTACATTTGCCTTTACAGTACAAAATAAGCTTAAACAAGGGACATTAGTGAAATGCTTGGGTGAAGAGGCAAGTCTTGAGCCTATTTTTGAAGGATTCTAGAGAGGAGCCCTCCCGAACTGTGCGGGGAAGTGAGTTCCATAAGGTTGGAGCCCCAAAACTGAAAGCTCGACTGCCAGACAAATTCCAGGAGATTCTAGGTACTGTTAATAGTCCTCTGTCAACGGATCGCAGTAATAGAGTGGGACGGTAAGGAATCAGAAGCTACTTCAGGTACCTTGGGCCATGGTCATGTAGGGCTTTGTAAGTTAGTAAGCCAATCTTGAAAACAAATCGCTATCTGACAGGCAGCCAGTGAAGGGAGTAGAGAGTGGGTGTTATGTGGCTGGAACGGGGCTAGTTGGTTAATAGCCTGGCAGCTGTGTTTTGTGCCATCTGCAAGCGGTGAAATTCTTTTGCTGGGAGTCCAAGGTAGAGGGCATTGCAGTAGTCTAGGCATGATGATGTAAATGCATGTATAACTTTAGGCAGAACTTCTGAGGGAATTAAGTGCTTGATTCTGGCAATGTAAATCAGATAAAAGAATGAGGATTTGATTGTGGCTGATACCTGATAAATAACCGAGGGGCTGTGGCCAGCCCGAAGGGTAGAGCCTGAAATTGGTAATGTTGCTGCTCTATCGCCAATCCTGGAAATCTTTGGTGGGATCGTGCAATCGAAACATGCAGATATGCATCTTGTATGTCCAGGGATCCCATAAAATCTCCAGGCTCCATTGCCAGCATAATTGACCGTACGGTTTCCATACAGAATTTGGGCACATGGATGAATCTGTTGAGAGACCTCAGATTCAGGATAGGGCGATGTGACCCATTTGGTTTCTGAATCAAAAACAAATTGATTTGTCACAGGAACGGGGATTATGACTCCTGACCTTGGGAAAGCCCCAATAGACTCCCGGAAGGCCGACAACCTGACCGGGTCTAAAGGCAGGGTTGTACCAACAAACCTTTGAGGGGGATGCCTCAGGAACGTGATGGCGTAACCTTGAGAGACCACCTCTCGAACCCAGGCATCTGTCGTGGTCTAATACCAGGCCTGAGAAAACTGTGTGAGTCGGCCTCGAACCCTGAGACCCCCCCAAAGGGAAGCCTGTCCCATCAGGCAATGGGCTTAACCTCCAGCTTGGAAGCAGGACGCTTGGTTGACCAGGATTTCTTGGTCTGCCGTCTCCTGTGGGAATTATCATGTCTAGAGGAAGACTGTCCCTTTGCCCTACTCTGTGAGCGAAAGGACCAAGCTGACGACTGCCTATACTTAGGGGTAGTTGTACATAGGAACCCCGCAGATTTAGATGTTGCCAGAGAAGACACCATGTCATCCAGCTCTGGTCCAAACAGTATCATCCCCACAAAAGGCAAGGATTCCAGGGCTTTCTTGGAACCTGTATCCGCCTTCCAGGTTATTAGCCAAAGGGTTCTTCGAGCTTCAACTGAAGCTGCCGATAACCTAGAAGCTAAGATACCTGTGTCAATGACCTGTTCCCCCATATATATATATATATATATATATATATATATATATATATATATATAAGACAGCTGTTCTCTGATAGCATTATGCATGCTATCTTCCAGAGACTTTGTCCATTCTTCAATAGCCTTGGCTAACCAGGCTACAGCCATAGCTGGCCTGGTAATAGCGCCAAATAATGAAAACACTGATTTTAAATAGTTATCAAGTTTCGTATCTCTAACCTCCTTCAAAGAGGATGCCGCAGGAATGGGTAACGTAGAGCTCTTGATGAATCTAGTCACATGAGCATCTAATGATGGAGGAACTTCCCATTTGCTACATTCACCCTGAGCAAATGGATATCGAGGGGTTAAATTCCTTGTAGTATGGAAATGCTTATTTGGAGTAGACCATGCTTCAGACATGAAATTCATCAGTTGCTCAGACTGAGGAAATAATCTCTAGCCACCTTCTGACACCTAAAGACCGGAGCCTTAGCTTTCGGTAGCACCTCCTCTTCCTCTATACTGAGGACAGATCTAACCGCTCTCACCAGAGAGGGGACATCCACAAAGGATTGATGGTCTTCCTCCACTGAGTAAGACCCAGAACTGTGAGTATCAGAGTATGATGAGGAGGTTGAGTCAGAATCCTGAGACAATGTCTGAAGAGAACCTTTCTTATGCCCCTGCTTCTTTACTGCCATTGGTCTATTTGCCTGTACCACCTGCTGAGGGACCATAGACGGCAGCATACTCTTACTAGAGTGAGCAGAAGAATCAAACCAACAGGGATTCACAGGGGATATGTACATAGAAGGATGCAGCTGATGTGGGTATCCCACAGTAGGAGGCAATATCGTGGTAGGACCACGCGACGCTGCTACCTTGTCCACCATATGCGACAAAACCTGCGACCAAGACGCCACCCAAGATTGCTCTTGTGTAGGTGCAGGTGTACCAGAAGGGAAAGGTGGCTGTTTACAACAGGCACTACACCATCCACCTTGCACAAAATCCTGTTCAGACAGGCCTGCCAAACAGAATTTACATGATTTGAGCACCGGAGGCTCACCCTTCTCACCTTTACCCTCAGACATGACTAATGTGTGATCGGTATAAGGTGTACAGTATAAATGCAGTGTGACCCACTTCACATATGAAAAACCCCACACACCTTTTCAGAGGGATGAGGAGAAACACAGTGATAGATATAACTTACAGTTTGAAAACAAAAGACAGTATATACAGTGCATCCGGAAAGTATTCACAACGCTTCACTTTTTCTACATTTTGTTATGTTACAGCCTTATTCCAAAATGGAATAAATTCATTTTTGCCCTCAAAATTCTACACACAATACCCCATAATGACAAAGTGTAAAACGTTTTTTTGAGATTTTTGCAAATTTAATGAAAAAAAAAACAACACTAAGAAATGACATGTACATAAGTAGTCACTGCCTTTGCCATAAAACTCAAAATTGAGCTCAGGTGCATCCTGTTTCCACTGATCATCCTTGAGATGTTCCTACAGCTTAATTGGAGTCCACCTGTAGTAAATGCAGTTGATTAAACATAATTTTGAAAGGCATACATCTGTCTATATAAGGTCCCACATTTGACAGTGCATGTCAGAGCACAAACCAAGCATGAAGTCCAAGGAATTGTCTGTAGACCTCCGAGGATTGTCTCGAGGCACAAATCTGGGGAAGGGTACAGAAAAATATCTGCTGCTTTGAAGGTCCCAATGAGCACAGTGGCCTCCATCATCCATAAATGGAAGTAAACGGAACCACCAGGACTCTTCCTAGAGTTGGCCGACCGTCTAAACTGAGCGATTCGGGGAGAAGGGCCCTAGTCAGGGATGTGAGCAAGAACCCGATGGTCACTCTGTCAGAGCTACAGCATTCCTCTGTGGAGGGAGGAGACCCTTCCAGAAGGACAACCATCTCTGCAGCAATCCACCAATCAGGCCTGTATATTAGAGTGGCCAGACGGAAGCCACTCCTTAGTAAAAAGCACATGGCAGCCCACCTGGAATTTGACAAAATGCACCTGAAGGACTCTCTGGTCTGATGAGACAGATTGTACTCTTTGGCGTGAATGCCAGGCATTATGTTTGGAGCAAACCAGGCTCATCACCAAGCCAATACCATCCCTACAGTGAAGCATGGTGATGGCAGCATCATGCTGTGGAAATGTTTTTCAGCGGCAGGAACTGGGAGACTTGTCAGGATAGAGGGAAAGATGAATGCAGCAATGTACAGAGACATACTGGATGAAAACCTGCTCCAAAGCGTCTTGATCTCAGATTGGGGCGACGGTTCATCTTTCAGCAGGACAACGACCCTAAGCACACAGCCAAGATATCAAAGGAGTGGCTTCAGGACAACTCTGTGCATGTCCTTGAGTGGCCCAGCCAGAGCCCAGACTTGAATCCAATTGAACATCTCTGGAGAGATCTGAAAATGGCTGTGCACCGACGCTTCCCATCCAACCTGATGGAGCTTGAGAGGTGCTGCAAAGAGGAATGGGCGAAACTGCCCAAAAATAGGTGTGCCAAGCTTGTGGCATCATATTCAAAAAGGCTTGAGGCTGTAATTGCTGCCAAAGGTGCATCAACAAAGTATTGAGAAAAGGTTGTGAATACTTATGTACATGTGATTTCTTAGGTTTTTTTTTTTTTTTTTATTAAATTTCGCAAAAAAACTTTTTACACATTGTCATTATGTGGTATTGTGTGTAGAATTTTGAGGAGAAAAATTAATTTATTCCATTTTGGAATAAGGCTGTAACATTACAAAATGTGGAAAAAGTGAAGCGTTGTGAATACTTTCCGGATGCACTGTATACAGCAGCTAGCATGAAAGTCACATACAGTACAAACATTGCTATTGCAAATTGACTCTGAATCAACTGACCAGCCCCGCTGGGGTATTGGCAGGATATAGAGCACTATATACCAGACCCAGAGGAGAGGTATACAGGTAGACAGACCTCTGAGACAACCAGCCTGCCGCAGTACGCACAACTGCGAACGTCTCACCCAAGCAGTCCCGCTGTTAAACAGGTGCGTCTGGATACTTGCGGTGCTTTAAACAAAAAAAAAAACTGAATACCAATGGCTGGAGGCGGGGAATATAGGGAGGGGAACTAGTGCATGCTGGGAGCTTTAAAGCTGTAGCTGTTTGGTGCAATGGATCTTCCCAACTACATACCCCCCCAAGGTAGATTCTGTGGACCCTAAAGAAGAAAATTAGGTGCTTTGAATGTTAGGGTGAGGAGCTTAAACTGGATTCTGCAGAGAAAGGGGAGCCAGTGAATAAGTTGGAGGAGAGTAGAGGATGTATCAGAGCAATGTAGTATGATGAGACAAGCAGCAGCATTGAGGATTAATGTTAGAGGGGAGAAAGGTAGATCTGAGAGAAGGTTGCAGGAGTCCAGGCGGTAGATGACACGCTGGGCCAGATTAAAGGGGATGGGGGTGACAGGTGCCTCCGTGTTCTCCATGCACAGTGGCTCCCGATACATCCTGTCTGTGACACTGATGCGGGTACTCGGGAGTCACTTGCACTGTGCATGCAGAACACAGAGCTGGAAGCATTCAAATGGAGCCAGCCATGCCACAAGAGGTGAGCAATCAGGGGTCAAGGTGGATGGAGGGGTATTGTGTAGCAAGTTAAGGGGCAGAGTGTGGCGGGTCGTCGACTCCCATAAGCCTTAATCTCACCCTGAAGGTTAGAGCATGAGTAATAGATCTGGTACCCTCAAGAGTGAGGTAAAGGTTGGATTCTAGAGTCTGAAATGTTGCAGAGGTGGAAGCAGCAGGACTGGGGGGGTGGGGGGGGGGAGAAGAGGGCGGAGTTAAGGGTGATCCCCCAGGGAGCGGACTTGAGGGACCGGAGAGAAGACTGTGTTAGTAACGGTAACAGAGGTTTAAAAGAAAAAAGGATTCTGGAGGGCTCAGTCTTAGATACAAGGTGTTTAAGAAAGCGCTGGAACTAAATGGAAAGAGACTGTTAGAGATGTGAAAAAATGTGGCAGGGAAGAGGTCGGGATAGGAAAGGGGGACTTTAGTATCATCAGCATAGAGATATTATTGGAGGACAATGGAACTAATGAGATCCCCAAGGGAGGAAATTCCAAAAAAAGATATTGGGAAAAGCTTACATAGCCTGTTCTTTTATGTACATTTCACTCTCTCAATATAATGTTCTATATACTATTCGTCTCTCCCCTTTTGATGATTGTCTCTTAATTCATTATTGCTTTTCTTCTTTCTCCCATCTGTCTTTTCTGTCCTTCAATTCCTCTCTCTCAAGTGTCTCTTAATTTTCTGTTTCTCGCTGCAGCTGCAGGGGGTAGTGAGCCCGCCTGTCCATTAACTACAGGGCGGCGGATCTCTTGGCATGATCTGGCCCCAACTCTGGTTCCTCCAGTTACTAATGGCGGTTAGCCACCTGCCAGTGTTCTCTTGCCCCACCTGCCGTGGCTGCGTTGCAGATGCTCTCCCTGTTGAGACAACTCTCGGGCCAGGCTGGGGCTCGCAGCCTTTGCCAAACCTGCTACTTCCAGACACTCCCATTGACAGGGATTGGTCCATCGTGCTATGGTTCAGAGGTTCTTCATCAACATCTCCAGCATTAATAACTGGGGCATAGGTACATTCTATATAACATTGTACCCGGATCTGTGTGAGGGATCTGTCAGCAAAGGGTGCAGCAGTCCGGCTACACATACATATAATATGATATAATTAAACTAGTCGAACAGTGATACATATAATATATTAAACTAGTCTAGCGCTGATAGGTGTTTACCCCCACCTTCCTCTCTCTTCCCCCCCAGCCCCTCATCAGTCTCTCTCATCTATGCCCAATCCCCTATCCTATATATCCCCATCTTTCTCACTGACCACATTTCTAACTACCAATCAGGAGTAAATGAATGGGGTATGAAAGGCTCCATGTGCTTACAGGACTCTGGGAACAGTCCAATGAAACCAAGCAGCACTAGCAAGACTATATGTCAGTTTTGCAGCAAGTAAAACCTATGAGATATAGAGATAGATATATATATATGCTTACCATACTATCCCATTAAGCCAGGACATTCATGAATTACACAAGTTCTGTCGCTGCTGGTTGACTTCAAGATTTTTAACCAGTTTAAAGGGATAGTATGGTAAATAAAACAAGAGATATGGTAAGAACTTACCTTTGTTATCTCTGTTTCTACGAAGTCCATAGGGTCCACAGGGTTGACCTTGGGGTATAGGTTGGGAACCAAATCCGGGCACCACGCAGTTAAAGCTTTTAGCTCCCAGGATGCACTTGGGTCCACTCTCCCTATAACCCCACCCCCCAAGCCAGAGGCACCTCAGTTTGTAAGTAGCCAAAGGCCGGAGGAGGAGAGAAAAAGAGAGAGAAAACTGGAACACTCAATAACCATACTCACAGAAATGGGAGACGGAAAACCGGTGACCAGCCACACAGCCCATATGAAGCAAGGTGCGTCAGGGCGGGCGCCCTGTGGACCCTATGGACTTCGTAGAAACAGAGATAACAAAGGTAAGTTCTTACCATATCTCTTGTTTTCTACTTCAGGGTCCATAGGGGGTCCACAGGGTTGACCTTGGGGATGTCCCAAAGCAGTTCAACCAAGGGTGGGGACGCTCCTGTGCTGAGAGGAGAATCCGTCGCCAAAAAGGAAGCATCCTGAGAGGCAAAGGAAACCAATGCCTAGAACCTTAAAAAGGTGTGGACAGAAGACCACATGGCCGCCTAGTAAGGCAACACAGCCAAGGCGCCACAGCGAGCCGCCCACGATTGTTACATGGCCCGAGAAAAAACAAGCATCAACAACAGAAAGGCAGGGGTAGGCCCCTGAAGAAGACATACGAGGCCATCCAGCCAACATCTGGCTATAGGCCGGCCATCCTTTCCCTTTAAAACCAGAAATCTCAGACCACCAATAAGAAGTCCGATTTCCGTAAGGAACCTGAACGGATCACATAAATCCACAGAGGCCGGACTACTATCAATGAGGCCACACCAGCCGAGAGGACTGGGGACTGAATGGCCGTACCATAAGTTCCAGAATAATATGGAACCTAAAAATCACTAAGAAGAAACACAGGGTGAGAGCAACTCACACCCTGACATGATGCCCTCCAGAAGAGGGAGCCACATGAGAACGCTCCCAATTCCGACACTCTGAGAGAAAGAGAGAGCGCCAAAGCAATAGACCAAGTAATGGCTATCACAACCAGCGGTTCCATGGACTGTCCCCGGAGGGAACGAAGAACCACTACTAACTCCCAAGGAGTCCCTAGGAAGGACAAATGGAGGCATAATCCAGAAAACACTCCAAAGGATGAACTGGATACCAGAGCGGAACAATTCCATATCTTAATCATACTGACAGTGTAGAGATCCGCACTGTCAGGAAGGCCAGGCCGAGGGTGCAACCCAAGCCAGCCGGAAGGAATGCCAGAATATCAGGAAATCCTGGACACCGGAGGATTGTATCGACAGGTACAAAACCATAAAAATTATGGCTGCCACAGTTTGTGGTAGGTCCCAGCAAAAGCTGATACATGTGCTCTAATCATTCCAACGATGACAAAGCCAGGGAAGCCGTAAGACCACTATAGGGACGTAGTTAAAGACAAACGACCCAGGTCCAAGGCAAAACCAAGGACCCTGAGATAACAGGTCCGGGCAGTGAAGCATCAGGAATGGAGTATCGATGGAGAGACTCCGAAAATCCAAGTACCCCTGACATCTGGGGCAATCAGGAGCCACCAGCAGGAAAGCATCTCCATCACGATTGAAACACCTCCCTCGAGGAAGAAGGGAGACCGGAGAACACAGGTACTCAAATTGGAAGGACCACTTCACCGACAAAGAGTCACTGAAGGTTGCTTCAGAATCCCCAGAGTTGGAGTGTAACACCATATTGTGATAAAGTCAGAAGGCTAGGAGGGTCACCTCAGGGGGTCCCCCTTGCTCACCAGGAGATGAAACCTCTCTTGGGGAAGAGACTAGTCCCCGCAATGCACGTCGTGACGGCTAAGGACTTGAAATGAACGCTGCCGAGATGGTCGGGAGAAGGCCCTCGGACTATGTCTAAATGTGTGACATACCTGTCGTTGCCACCCAACGAACAGTGTAGCTAAAAAAGGAAGCCACTGCCCTGACCCTGTTGGACTGAACTTTTTCAGGTTCACCGGGAAACAAGAGTTATGCCAGAGTGAAGGCCCAAGACAGGCTAAAGTTCCAACAAGTTAATTGACAGGGTGGAATCGACAGACGTCCAACTGCACTGAAATGGATACGAACCAGACACTGTTCTTAGCAAAGAATACCCTGGACGAGATGACCATAGCCACCCGGAAAGGGACCGACTTGCCTCCGGAGAGAGCATCATCGTTTGAACAGTGATCCGACAGAAAAAACTTGTTTCATCTGGAGATAAGCCAATTATGGAAAGGCCTGGAATGGTACTGAGCCCATTCCACCCTTCCAAAGGCAGACACTGAATAGTGGACCATGCATCCCAGAGTGTAAAGACATATGTCGACTGCGTAGACATCCATGTACTCCTAATGGAAGAGTGGAGATGCCGTCTTACGCCAGAAGAATTCTCAGAATCTGAGAATCCAGCAGGGCTCCTAGGCGAAGAATACCCAGAGAGGGATGCAGGGAGGGCTTTTTCCCCGTTGATTAAACATCTGCACCCTGAAGAAGCCATGGTCATCCTGACCTGGCTGTAAAGTACCCCGGCGATCCTGCTAAGAGCAGGAGGCCGTCCAGGTACAGGAGCATTTGGATATACTGAACAGGAGAACTGTCAGAAAATCCAAAACGCCGGTAAACCCCTGTGGGGCTGAGGACAGTCCCAACAGGCAGAGCCCGAAAAATTGTAAGTGCTGTGATACAGCAAACCTCAGTCCATGCTGAGGCAAGGTCTCTGTAAGTACCCGTAGGCACGCGTCCTGTATATCTAGTAGGCCTGTCTCGTCAGGCTGAAGATATATCCGTAGGCTCAGAAAGCAGGATCAGCTGGCAGTCTAGGCCTGCTCGGTACTGAATATGTCGGCCCTCGTAGAGGCCGACAGTCTATGAAGAAACAGACCTTTAGGCTGACCCAGAGGACAAAAAGACTTAACAGACTTAGTCTGAGGCCTTATAGTGGGCATAGCTGAAGGCGGTAAACTTGTCGTTAGTAATACTGTCAATGTTACTACAATCCTGTCAAGGTCAGGACCGAACAAGATCTACCCTATAGATGGTATCTGCATCTCTGCATTCCCAGAGTGCAGCCATAGGGTATTACGGAGGATACAGTTGCAGCCGGAACTCTGAAAGTTAGGGGACTGATATCCAATATAGGCATTTCCACCTATGACAACTGCATATATTACGTGAGCGACCAAATACATTTGAACCCCAGACGTGTTGGAAGGGAAAAACATTACAAATGCATCAGCTCAGTATGCAATAGTATTAACCAACCATGCTATAACCATGGTAGGATGGGTAACAAGCCCTGAAAGCAAGTATACTGATATCAGGCAGAGTTACCCCCTATGGATCCGAAGAATCCGACCACGCAGGAATGGGAGGCGTCAACGTCTGTAATCAGACGAGTAACACGCCCATCCACCCCAGGAGGGATTCGTGATGACCCTCAGGGAAATTGGGACAGGAGGCCAAACACTTTGCAATACCTCGTATCTGGCAACAGCCAGAGTCCCGCCATGCGATCCACCCGCTAGTCAGCAACAGAGAACCCGAAGGCACGTAAGACTGAGGGTGTATGATACAGGTGCAGGTCAACATTCACTCTAACCAGAATGGACCTGCTACCAGCCCCAAAGCAGGGATAATAATACCTTAAATAGGCTTCCCCCCGTGTAAGAGGGAAAGAGCCCAAAACAGTATCCAGTTCACGGCAGAGCCAACTGGGAAGTAACCACAGGGCGTCAACCACGCCACTTTGCGTGTCGTAGAAAACAACATCTACCCAGGGTGGCTGTGGTAATCCCTGTAAGGGGAATGACAGACTATGGTGGCACCAGGGGGAATTCATGGGTGCAGTATAACACTCTATCTTCTGGTCAGACATATCTGACCAATCTTGCGGAAATATCAAGCAGCTCTATACTGATCCTGACTGATGCCAAAATTAGCCACAGGGACCCATTTTCAGCGTATGCAACACACAGTTCCATCTAAAATGTGGCAACGTGCGGCACGCAACAGTATGTGACAAACCTCACAAATATTAACGAGTATATAAATGTGAGGTCTCAGAACCACCCTAAATACAGCTGTATTAGGGCAGATAAAGAAAAGGGATAGACATATACTGACAGGTGAGAGAATTACAGCTACAGCGCTGTGTACACTGACCTGATGGTGAGGTACGCAGGGGGACTGGACTCACTGCCATCTCCAGAGATTTCTGCTGCACCACAAGAAAATGGCCGCTGGAGACCTCAGAAGAAGCGTGGCCCGCGGAGGAAGCAGCTCAGCGACGCCAGACTATACATACTGAAAGACGCGCTGAGCTGAGGGGAGGAGCTGCTGTAATAGGGAAAGCTTCCTCCCCTGGCCGGCTATTAACCTCCCGGGACGCCGGCTCCCAGCGCCGATCAGTAAGTCCCTGGTGGTCTAGTGGACACACGGGGTATGGGGGGCCCGCCGCCACTGCCGGCGCCTCCGGTCTGTCCCCAGAGACCGGAGGCACAGGACTGCATATTAAATGCGCGGATCATCGCAAGTGGTGATCCGCGACCTTACCTGCTCCCCGTGGATCCGGCAGCAGTCCTGGGCGCCCGCAGAGTCCGGCTAGTACAGACTCTGGGGTCCCGCTGAGATCCCCAGATCTGTACTGGCGTCTCAGCGCCGGCGGGGTGTAGGAGCGGCAGCTTAGACGTCCTATGGACAGTCCGACGCTGCCGCTCTAAAAGTCCAAAGTAAAAATAAAAAACTCTGTTCTTACAAAAAAAATATAAAGCTTAGGGGCTGTTAATCAGCTCCCCACTGCACTAAACGGTGACCCGACTCCGGCCGGGCACCAACTTAAACTGGGGTGCCTCTGGCTTGGGGGGTGGGGTTATAGGGAGAGTGGACCCAAGGAGCTAAAAGCTTTAACTGCGTGGTGCCCGGATTTGGTTCCCAACCTATACCCCAAGGTCAGCCCTGTGGACCCCCTATGGACCCTGAAGTAGAAATATATATATACATACATATACACACACATACATACACTGCATCTCTCTCTATATATATATATATATATATATATATATATATATATATATCTCTCATAAGTTTGGGTCTTTGGTTCCCCACCCCATGTCACAGACACAGTCTCACTTCTCTCACAGCAGGTGCCATCTGTTTTCACTGGACTGTTCCCAGAGTCCTATCAGCACATGGAGCCTTTCCTACCCCATATACATATATACACTCACACTGTATTCATAACATATTATTATTGCAACTGCGCATGGATGCAAAGCACATGTTTAAGAGATATTGCTTGTAAACGTAAAATTGCTCTGGATGAAAGCTATGTCTTGCATATAGTGCAATCCTAACAATTTGTATACAGGACAACTTACAGATTTGTCTTTATTAGTCTTCCTCGATTTTGCGTTGGTCCGTGCTTCAGGCTCCAAGTCTTTCTCCAGCCGACTAAGTTCTTCTACCTAGGAGGAGTAACAAGACAACAACCACAGTGGTCAATACATTGCGCTGACCTAACAATTCCCATCTAAGAAGAATACAGCAAAAAGCAACTGCAAAAGCCCTAACATTCTCTACCTTCTGCCAGATGGTGCTGTCTTCTGTGAGCATGAACTCTTCTGGTACAGAAGAATCCGGTTTCACTAGCAAACCATTTTTATTTTTACAGTATTCAATGTGAATATTTTCGATTGATTTGTATGGGCAGTGAGAAGAAACATCATTATCCCCCTCTTGAGTAGCCACAAGGTTGTCCTTCCGTCCGGGAACAAGGTAGCCCCAACCATGTTTATCAGAGTGGTGCAATGGGAATCCGTCCCAAGTCAAACGCATTAGTTTAGGAGTTAATCTCATTTGCAGGCTGATGAGGTTTGGACCAGGCGCCCACTTAGGATCTTCAAGTCTAGGACAAAGCTTACGATACCATCTGTAAAGACAGATACAACTTTCCTCACTTTAGCAAACACCCACTTAACCTTTTACTTAATTGTGCTTCTTTTAATCTCCTCTTACCCAGGGTGCCCTGGCATGTGCTGGTTTCTTTTTGGCAAGTAGGGCAGAGTTTTCTCTACGATAGATTCTAAGTAAAGTTTACTGGGAGAAGGACGTAACTCTTCTTCTTCACTGGGAGGTCCATGGTCTAGGGGTACAACGGACAATACATAATTAATACAAATCCTAAACCCAAGGGTCTCTTCCATATGTAAACAAACATACACTGTATTGATGAACATATTCATGTAGACTTAGATTATTTTAAACTTCTGGGTATTTATATCTTCAAAACCTTGAAAGCCTTACAGTTACCCCATTGGTGGCAGCATATCAACCAATCAACTCTGACCAACGCCTTCCTTTATGCTGCTGCTAAGTAAGAAAACCACGAAAACATTGGCCTTATGTAATAAATGACTAGGTTCCTCTCACCTTCCTGTGGATCTGAGAGACCTGTGCTTGCTGCTGTGCAGTCTGAGGCTCCTTTCATCTCCTTCTGTTTTTTGCTGACTTTTACTTTCTTTTGCTTGAACTCTTGGATGTCCCACTCTAAATCCCAAAGCCATGGATCAGTTTTATACCTGAGAAAACATTTATACGTAATGATTTAACACAACCAAATAATTGATAAGTTTTTGCATCCCTAACCAACTCTTCAAAAATCATGTGATGTAATTTATAACACTATGGCCCTCATTCAGAGCCGCTCGCTAGCGGCCGTACGCTCGTTCCGAGCGATGTTCGCACATCTGCGCATGCTTACGGTTTTTAGTACGCATGCGCGAACCAGTCAGTGCGGCCGAAAATCGTTTGTACGCTATATAGCGAGTGCCTGCTATTTTGAGTGACAGAATGAGGCGTATGTGGGTGGTAACAGGGGAAGGTGCTTGTAAACGGGGGAGTGGAATTCGAACGCAGGCGTGCTTAAAGGTTAAAACGGGCGTTTTAAGGGAGTGCATAATTAATACAGCAGCGTCATTGACCACGTCACTTGGTTTTTTTTTAACTCAGAACTGCTCGCAAAATAGCGGTTGAAAAAACCAACCACAAGAATAGTGAGCAGTTCATACGCTATTCGATGTACTCGATTAATCTAATAAATAGCGGACATGACGTATGGTGCGAGCGGCCAGGGGGCGTTTTTAACAAATAAACGAGCGTATGTTTTGCACGCTCGTTCAGACTTAGAGATGTGAACAGACTGCAATTTGCAAACGGATCATTTGAATAGCCACCCCTTGTTTTTGAACGAACGATCGCAAATAGCGAACGGCTCTGAGTCAGGCCCTATGTCACTAATAACATTGGATGTTTTGGTTAAATTAATGAACTGCCTCATGTGACATGGCCAATCAAGGAGAAATGAGTACGTGTAATCTGTTTCAGTGCTTTCATCAATACAAAAATATTATGCATCCAATTAAAGATTGAAAAAAATAATTCAGTGATTAAAGTTATTTAAAATGGTAACAACATATATCATCCAAGTGTATAAAGCAATGGAACAAAGAAAACATCTAGTGATTTAGGAAATCAAACAATTGTATATAGTAGAATGTACAAAAATATGAGATATGGTAAGAATTTACCCTTGTTATCTCTATTTCTACGAAGTCCATAGGGTTCCACAGGATACCTTGGGGGTATAGGCAGATGACATCAGACATCAGGCACCACAGAGTTAAAGTTTTCAGCTTCCCAGGCTGCACTGGGGTCCCCCTCCTATACCCCGCCCCCGAGCCAAGGCAAATCAGTTATGTAACAAGCCATAGGCCGGAGGAGAAGAAAAGAAAAGAAAAAGAAAAAGGAGAAGAAGAAAGAGAGAAGAAAGTCTGGAACACACAAGAATCACATTCTCACCAGAAGGTGACAGAAAGACGGTGACCAGATCAAAGCCCATCTGCAGTACAGGTGCGACTTGGCGGGAGTCCTGTGGAACCCTATGGGCTTCGTAGAAATAGAGATAACAAGGGTAAGTTCTTAACCATATCTCATATTTTCTACTTCAGGGTCCATAGGGTATCCACAGGATACCTTGGGGATGTCCCAAAGCAGTATCCTTTAAGGGTGGGGACGCTCCTGTGCTGGAAGGAGAATCCGCTGCCCGAAGGAAGCATCCTGAGAGGCAAAGGTATCGAATGCATAATACCTCACAAAGGTATGGACAGAAGATCACATGGCTGCCTTGCAAAGCTGAACAGCAGAGGCACCACGTCGAGCTGCCCACGAAGGACCCACAGACCTAGTGAAATGAGCCCTAACAGAGGATGGAACAGGAAGGCCTTCATAAATATAAGCCTCAGAAACTGCCATGAGAATCCATCCTGCCAAAGTTTGCTTAGTGGCAAGCCAACCCTTCTTACGGAAGCCATAGCGGACAAACAAGGAGTCAGACTTCCTAAAAGAATTGGTGCGGTCAACATAAATCCTTAGAGCCCATACCACATCTAAGGTGGCCTCACCAACCGAGAGGTCTGGAGAATTAAAGGCCGGCACTATGATTTCCTCGTTAATGTGGAAACTAGATACCACCTTAAGGAGAAAACTAGGGCGAGTGAGAAGCACCGCCCTGTCCCTATGAAAAATGAGAAAGGGAGGCCGACATGAGAGAGCCCCCAATTCTGAAACCCTTCTGGCCGAAGCAATGGCCAAAAGAAATACAGTCTTAGCTGTAAGCCATTTCAAATCCACTGAGCCCAGTTGTTCAAATGGCGGCCCTTGGAGAGCCCTCAAGACCACAGCCAGATCCCAAGGAGCCACTGGTGGAACAAAGGGAGGCTCAATACGAAGTACACCTTGCAGAAAGGTGCGAACATCAGGAAAAGTAGCAATCCTATGCTGAAACCACACTGACAGGGCAGAAACCTGCACCTTCAGAGAAGCAAGGCGAAGACCGTGATCCAAGCCCGCCTGTAGGAAAGCCAACACCCTGGATATCGGAACACCTGAGGATCATAGCCTCTAGGGCTACACCATTCAAACAAAGTATGCCATACTCGATGGTGAATTCTTGCAGACGCAGGCTTCCGAGCTCTGAGCATGGTGGCAACTACAGGGCTGGAAAAACCCCATGAACTTAAGAGGGTAGTCTCAACAGCCATGCCGTCAAAGACAGATGACCCAGGACCGGGTAATGTCAAGGACCTTGAAACAACAGGTCCGGACGTAGTGGCAACAGCTTTGGAGTGTCTACGGAGAGACTCAGAAGATCTGAGTACCAGTGCCGTCTGGGCCACGCTGGAACTATCAGCAGGAGCGTGCCTGAGGGAAAAAGGTACGCAAACTGAAAGGTCCACCTGACCGACAGCGCGTCAACCAGAAGTGCCTCTGCGTCTCTTGTTCTTGACCCGTACACAGGTAGCTTGTTGTTGTGTCGGAAGGCCATGAGGTCTATCTCTGGAAGGCCCCACTTGTTCACTAGTAACTGAAACACCTCCTGGTGAAGAGACCATTCTCCTGGATGCACGTCTTCATGGCTGAGAAAGTCTGCCTCCCAGTTGAGGACTCCTAGTATGAACACTGCCGATATGGCAGGGAGATTGCCTTCCGCCCAAGCTAGAATGCAGGACACCTCAGTCAGGGCAGCCTGACTGCGGGTCCCTCCTTGGCGGTTTATGTAAGCCACTGTGGTGGCATTGTCTGACTGCACCTGCATGGGTTTTCCGTGCAGGACATGTCTTGCTTGCTGGAGAGCTTTGAATACTGCCCAAAGTTCCAAGATGTTTATCGGAAGCGCAGATTCTGCTGACGTCCACCTTCCCTGGAAGAAGCGCGGACGCGTCACAGCTCCCCAGCCTCGGAGACTGGCGTCTGTTGTCAGAAGGACCCAGTCCGCAATCCAAAAGGGGCGCCCCCTGTTCAGGTGAGCAGTGTGCAGCCACCAGGCCAGAGACAGATGTACCTCCGGGGCAAAGCACCATTGTCTGTGTCTTTATCCGATAGGGCAACCCATTCCATCTGGAGAGGATCAACTTCTGCAGAGGTCTGGAGTGAAACTAGGCATACTCCACCATGTCGAACATGGACACCATGGATCCCAGTAACCTCATCGCCGAGTGAATAGATACCCGGCGACTCTGCAGGCAACTGCATACTTTTGCCTGTAATGCAGAGATCTTTTCCTCCGTCACAAAGATCCTCTGTTGTTGAGAGTCCAACAGGGCTCCGAGATGGAGCATCCTCTGTGAGGGAATCAGGGAGGACTTCTTCCAGTTTATCAGCCAGCCGTGAATCTGCAACACAGAGACTGTCAGTTGCAGATGGCACTGAAGTATTTCTGGAGATCCTGCCAACAACAGGAGGTAGTCCATATAGGGCAACAAGTGGACCCCCTGCATCCGCAACTGGGCTGCCATAACTGCCATGACTTTGGTAAAACACTCGAGGCGCAATGGCCAGACCAAAGGGCAGTTCCTGAAACTGGAAGTGTTGGTCGACCACTGCAAACCCAAGGAAACGTTGGTGTGCTGAAACAATGGGGAGATGCAAGTAAGCATCCTGAATACCTAGCAACACCATAAAATCCCCAGGCTCCATTGCTAAAATGATGGAATGCAGGGTCTCCATCCGGAACAGAGGAACCCTCAACAATTTGTTGAGGGATCTGAGGATGTGCCGGTAAGACCCATTGGGTTTCTGTACCAGAAAAAGATTGGAGTAATATCCCGATCCCCTCTGGGACAACGGAACCAGCACTATAACTCCAGCCTGGAGCAGAGAGTGTAACACCTTCCGGAATTCCAGGGCCATGTCTTGATCTGAATGAAGGCCTGTGGTGAAAAACCGGCTGGGAGGCCTCCGCCAGAAGGAGAGGGTGTACCCCCGAGAGACCACTTCTCTTACCAAAGTATCCGTGGTGATTAGACACCAGCACTGGGCGAACTGAAGAAGCCGGCCTCCCACTTTGGGGTCCCCCAAAGAGAGGCCCGACTAGTCAGGCGGAAGGATTATCGTCCGACTTGGGAGCAGGACGTCTTGTAACTCCAAGCCTGCTTCTTAGGCTTGGCAGATTTCTTGGCCCCTGTCTCAGAAAGGACTGTACTTTGGACTTACCCTGGGCCCTAAAGGACGAAGAACCCGACCCTGGTGGGACTGTAGCCGATGGCAGACACGCAGACTTAGCTGCTGCCAGAGTGGCAGCGGATGGCAGAGAGAGGCAGCAGGTGAGCGAGGGGAGGCAGTGAGTGACAAGGAGAACCAATGGGTGTTAATAAATGTGCTTTTTCTGTTCCCCCTCCACATCGCACACTGTGTGCTCACCTGTTCCCCCCATAAGGTCTGTGCTCAGTGTTCCCCCTCCTTCCTCCTCATGCTCCCCTGCTGCTGTTTCTTCCCCCTCCACAGCACTCGTCACACATTCTGTGCCCGGTCCCCCCACCCTAGGCTGCGCTTACTTAAATATATCTTCACAGAGAGTCTGCCAGCTGGCTCCTCTCAGTCTGTCCACTGCTGGTGCTGGCTGTGTGTCAGCTTCTGCTGCTGACGGCTACAGGGCGGGAGGACAGAAGACGCTGAGCACTTGGGTGGGAGTGGAGCTGCCGACTACTGCTAGGAGGGAGGGCAGGAGACGCTGAGCACTGGGGTGGGGGCAGGGCTGCTGACTACTGCTGGGAGGTGGAGTAGAAGACGCTGAGCAATGGGTGGGAGCGAGGCTGTTTAATGACTCTTCGGGTCTCTACCCAGTGATCCGAAAAGTCTGAAGGACATACATTTCAACTGATGTCAGACTCCTCAGATCACTGGCTGAGAGATCCGAGGAGTCATCACCCTGACCCCATGTGAGTCACGACTCCAAGCTGAGATGGCCACCACCCACAGTTTGAGAACTGCTGGTTTAGCATATACTGTTTCTTAGAGCAACAGTTATTGTGTATGCACTGTAAACAGTTTTGTAGATAATAGGAATGCAAAAATAGTTGTTGAAACCCCTTCGATTTTCTGCAAATGAAATAAAAGGTATAGGACAGACAGGGCGAGTTTATCGGAGACAAACACCGGAACACAAAACCTACACTAGTAAACACAATGTACTGAACGGACAGTGCCTACATGTTACAACGTTGCCCATTTTTTCCATCCACTTACTGTATGTCCCACACTTTCACAATTACTACAGCTATGTGTTACAACGTTGCCCATTATTTCCATCCTCTTATGTCCCACACGTTCACACTTACTACAGCTTTATATACTTGTATGTTAGAATCTGCATTTTACTGTTGGCTCATATTGTGTTCTGTGTTGCAGAGAGGGGAAACACATGTCTAATCTAATATCTCACATTAGTTACGTACGCATCATCAAAGAGCAGCTGGCAGGCATCATTGGCCAGGTTCATGAGGGATTTCTTCATTTCCTTCTGCAGCTCCTCGTATGTAATCTGAGCCTCATCAAGATATTTCTCCCAGTTATGGTTCACCGGCAGGTAAGAAACACCCATCTCTAACATCCCTGCTAAGGTAACAGGGTGAGGACATCTAGGAAATTAAAGGGATTCTTATAAAAATATACAAAAAAACAAGAACAACAACATGTGCTAAAATGACAGAGTAAGCTCAATGTCTGGTAAACTAAATCTGTAAATGGATGGGCCTGCCCATTGGATTTCTGTTTAAGCTGTACTTGATTACAGTCTGTGCACCTTTCCGTATTGGTGAGGATACAGCATCCAGTAGCAACTCAGATCAACAATACATTTACAGCGTTTAATGATGTCCTGAACCTGCGGCAGGCAGTGACATATACACTGTCCCCGGAGGACAATGTTACACCAGCAGTGTCAGCATATAAGGAGATGAATGGAAGAAAGCAGGGACACGGAAATAGAGATAATAGTGTAAGATACAGAACATAGAGTTGTGCTTATTAACTTTTATTTATAAGACGCCTCAAAGTCTACCCAGCAGCTCCTGCCAAACTAATGTGGGATTATTGTGGTGTCATATGCACTTCTACATAAAACAAACTTCTCACATATGCTTACAGGCAGTTTTTATGTACCCGACATGCGATGCCCTTAGGCGGTCTCAACCAATTTTTAAAAACATTAAATAAATGTATAATGGATTACCATGACTATAATCGACTCTGTAATGTTATCATATGTTGGATGGACAATAAGCATTGACTGCTGTATTTTTGGACATGTGAAAATGAGTAATTTATTGTGCTGTATCACAAGCATTTAATGGCTTCAGTGTGGTCGGCTTAACTTGCATGATTTTAATAGATTATACAGCTTGAACTAGCCAGGACATTAAATAAAGATGAGTACAGAATATTTTTGTATAATTGTAGTCACTGACAATCAGAATGGGACCAGGTGCTAAACTGCCATGAAATGATGTAACCTCATTCAAAACCAAAAAAGAGTTTGTGAGCATTTCAAGAACACACACACGGCTTCTGACGAGCCATGTGTGTTGTGTGTGGTAGGGCAGAGGTTCCCAAATTAGGTCATCAAGGCATCCTAACGGTCCAGGTTTTAAGGATATCCATGGTTGAGCACTGATGGTTAAATCAAAAGACTGAGGTACTAATTAAGTCACCTGAGCCCAAACATGGTTATCCTTAAAACATGGACCATTATCGTGCTTTGAGGACTGAGTTTGGGAACCTCTGTGATAGGGAATGTATACTGTATTCTGGAGCAGGGACTGATGTGAATGATTACTTATACCCCTTTTCCACCATAATCACGGTTCTGTCCTGGGATTTGGAACACTATTCCAAGCCGGGTCAAACCTGGGATTTACCCCATCCCCACTGCAGTGTCGACCCGGGAATATCCCAGGTCGGCACCGTTCCTACTGCCCACGGATGCAGTGCCGGTGCTGGAGATGATGTCATCACCAAGCACTGGAAACTCCAGCTCTACCCTGAATGCCAGACCGGAGCGGACTGGCGACCAGGAGAAAGGGTCCTTCCCCGGGGAGGATCCTTTCGGGAGGCTGTGTGATGTCACAGCTGACACCAGGGAAATGGGCATTGAGAGATTACAATCTCCCCATATGAAGCGGGAATGGGGTAAAAACCGGAACATACGGGGAGGCTGTAATCTCTCCCTCTCCAATGACAGCTTCCGAATAGGACCCAATCAGCATGCTGCAAACGGGTCCCTGGTGGGAAGACCCGGGTTATCCATTTCCACTGAGCCTGACCAGGGTTTTACCAGCGTAAAACCTTGCTAGAGACCCGGAAATAAATGCTGGGTCAATCAACCCGGGATTTTTGCCTAGGAGCCTTTTCCACTGAGCCACTACCCGGGTTGACACAGCAATAACCCGGATATTTTGGCCAGTGGAAAAGGGGTGTAAGTATAGAAACACAAGCAAGATAGCTGCAAATATGAAAAGTGTTTCAGTCCTACAGGAAGAAAGGCTCTATATAAATAAATTATTATTCTTTACACGGAACAAACAGTAATACTGCAAAGAAAAAGGTATTCAAGTCCAACTAGGAACTACAAGCCCCGCAATTTGATTGACTCACACAAACATTAAAGATGCTGGATTTAAAGTAATCAGTGAAAGGTCCAACAAGTTGCATATATACAAAATATTGTGTCAAGTCTCTAAATCCAGAATATGTAAAGAGTTTTAGAAGGAGCATGAATGTGTATAAGTAGCAGAGGAGCGTAACTCCTTAAGGTGAAGTGGCCAGCTTACGCTTTTCAGCGGAAGCTCAGTACGGTTTAATTGATTCTATGAATATAATCGTGCTCCTTTCATTTCTTACCTGAGTCAACCACAGAGTAAAGAGGAAATCTTCCTGCTGTATTGTTCCGGCTCTTAATGGTTCCGCTATTCATAAATATTTACGTGGGCTTAGTATATATGTTAGGCATTCACAATGTCAGCATTTAGTATGAGGACATGCTGTTTTTCTTATCAGTCTGTCCCTAACGCTTATGGAAATGTCAACATTATGACTACTGACATTCTGCAGGTGTCGACAGTAATGATGTCATCAGTTTTAACCATGTTGACATCATAAATGTTGAACTTTCTTTTGTCGACATTGTGAATGTCGACATAGTAAACGGTAACATGATGATTGCGTACCCATTTATGCTACTGATACAACTCACTTGCACAATCACATCCAGCATCTTGTTGTTGAGTCAAACGAATGATGAGACTTTCAATTCTTAATTGGACTCTATATTATCAAAGCTACTTTTAATATTTGGTTATTAAAGGTATTATTTTAATCTAAGGGTCATTTTTCCAACCTTATCTTCCATGACCTGTCAGGTGCCTTTGTCACAGTTGACCACCCATGTCTGCTTACTTGTAGATTATTTACCACTCACCATGACATTCTGGTCTATAAAGCCTAATGAAAAACTTTTTCTGGCCTTTGTTTTACTGCTGTGGTTTAATCTGGAACGGCAGATCGTGGCCATGCCATCGCGTTTAATTGAATTGCCCCCATAAAGAGAGTAATTGTCCAAAACATAGATTGGACAGAAATAATATGCTTGTTTTATGAATGTTTAAAAAAAATTGAATATAGTGGTTGACAAATACAATGTAACACTGGATATAACTTGTGTATTGCACTACAGCAGGGGTATTCAACAACAGGGGTATTCAGCTGTTGTGAAACTAAAAATCCCAGCAAGCCCTGCCACAGTTTTGCAGGGCATGCTAAAACTGTGGCAGGGCATGTTGGGGATGTGTAGTTCTACAACAGGTGGAGGGCCGCTTGTTGAATACCCCTGCACTATGGTTTGCAGACAGGTATTGCAGGTACAAATTACCTCTCCATGAAGAGTGGAAACACCTCCTGGAACACCTCATGTGTTGCCTGTACATCAAGGGCACAGTATCTCATAAGTTCCTTTAATATAACAAAAGAAAAGCATATGGAACAATCTGATGTAACAGCTAAATAGTAAAATACAGTATTTTGTATATTATGATGATCTGTAGTATTATAACAGTAATATCCTTGGTATATAATATATGGCACAATTATTTAGTGTTACAGCTGATTTACTATAAATCCCCAACAATGTGCATCCACTTTTCCTGGACTCAGTGCCAGCATAGAGAACAAAGGAAAAGGAGGGCATGAAGTGCCAACAATTGCCAGTTTCTGGTTTAAACACGAATACTATTTTCTTTTATTCAAGCTTACCATGAATCAACTTTCTTAAAGCTATTTCCCCAGTAGATGAATGAAAACATGCTGGGCTGATTGTGTAAGCTAGCCAACCCATTACAGCTTCTGGTAACCGTCATCACGCCAGGAAATTCATTCCCAGTCCTAAATGCCGATTTCATATTTTATTTTTTTGCTAGATATGCTTAATGTAGATTATATGCACTTACCTGGAATGCTGCTCTGATGTCTGCCATACTTCCCTTTACAAATAGCTCCCGGACTTCCTTGTCCAGAGGTGGTCCTCCAACATACAGAGCATGGACATCCCCAAGGTTGTTAATGCTGCTAATATTTACCCAATCCCATGAGTTGATCTACAAGAAGTCAAAAAAATAAAATATCCATCTGTAATTGTGCATGACATATTTAGAAATGAAAGAAATAACTTTAAAGTGTGCTTTTGTGTCTTTATAGCGACACCTGTTCAGGAGATAATTCTTCCCGGCAGCAGTGAGCACTGATCTCCATACCAACTGTAGTGACTTCAAAGCACCCGTAGTACTCTACGGTCATTAAATACTTTCTGAAAGCACTGTCCGAACTGGGGATCCCTCATTTGAGAGTTATTTACCCCTTCCCTGCGCCTCTGGTTACAGCATACTACAGACATAACAGCTTGGTAAAATTTGGAATATAAGTAGGATTGTGCCAGGTGACAGCGAACTGAGGGCCTGATTCAGCATGGATTGCAATATCGGTCGATTGCGCACTGCACATGCACCAAACTACGCGTGCGCGGTGATCGCACTCAGACTAAGGACGCACTATGGACTCCATCATAGAATGTGTGACAGGCAGTGAGCGTTTGGGGGTGGTGAAGAGGGAGTGGTTGGAGAAACGCAGGCGTGCATTCTGAAACGGGTCAGACCTGCTGTAATTGTGCGTGAGGGGCCGATATTCTCCGATACTACGGATGTATACGCAGGACTACGAAGTATTATGGATGTGAGAAGGCAGTAGTGGGCGTCTCTATGATGGCTGAGCGGTGGCAGACATTAGCATATTTTCACATGATTCACTGTGTGTATTTACTCAGCTGCCACATACATTTAAAATTCTACAAGTTGGTAAGCCTTGAAAGTGGGAGAATTATGTAGAATTAATGGGCAACCACAGTTTTACTAGTTTGTTGGAGGAGCACTAAGTAAAAATATTGTTTCTGAAGTTCTCTTAACTACGTAATAACTTTCTATCTAGACCAGTGGTCAGGGAACAGGGGTAAATTACCCCACATGGGGTAAAATTGAAATTCCTGGGGGTAATGGACGGACAGCCGGGCATGCATATGAATCATTCTATAATATAGAATGATTCATATGCATGCCCGGCTGTGCCGCAGGGAGGCTCTAAGCCGGACGCCCACTGAGATGTTATTACCAGCGGGCGCCCGGCTCCTTCCCTGCAGCGCCGCGTTAGCTTGAGGTTGGAGTTCTCTTCTGAACTCCAGCTTCCGGCTCTCTCCATGCGCACTATGGGAGAGACGTCATGACGTCTCTCCCATAGTTCCGAGGAGCAGCCGGGCAGACAGGACGGCGGCAGATGCAGGAGCGGGGATTAAGGTAAGTGGGTTTTTTTTGTACAAGCGGCACTACAGGGGCATTATATGGGGGCACTATTACAGGGGCATTATATGGGGGCACTACTATATGATTTCCTTCCTTTCAAATCAAGGGGGTAACATCGGCGTATCTAAATATATTTTGGGGTAAAAGGTAAAAAAGTTCCCTGACCCCTGATCTAGACTAATCTTTCAGTTTTGTTGATCTTCCAGTTTCATTTGAAGTAACTTTTTTTATTGCTTAGTTTACAGAAGTAGCTTTTTTATTGGGATATTTTTTTCTGTACACAGACCTTTATTTTCGTAGCATTTGTCATCAAGCTAGTGCAACCAAAATGTAATGGTCCAGTTTTCTCAAGAAAAACAATAACATACTTTATAAGAATTGACAGTTATGGGGACCAGGCAGTGCACAGGTTTGTATAATACTGGTATTTCTATCATAACATGATGCATCGAAACAATGCAACCACGCTGTACATTATTTCTAAGCTTGGAATAAAGAGTGGTAATCCACGGCTTTGATTTTATTGGGTTGTATTATTAAAGCTGGGTACACAATATACAATCCATCGTACTATATAGCGTTCCGTCATGTCTGCTGTCCTGCACGTCACGAACGATAAAATGAACAACGCTGTGAAGTTACATGCAGCATGTAACGATACATCTTGCAGTCGTACACCAGATCTTGCAGTGTACAGGGCGTGCGATGTATCGTTACATTGTATCGCCACGTCGATGGGTTGCACCATCGTATGGTGTGTACCCAGCTTAAGTTTAAATTTACACAAACCTTTTTTACTGTGAATTTATTTTTAGTTCTTACTGTACATGTATGAAAACTTTATTTTTTATTTACATCTACATACAGCGGGTTGAAGAGTCTGATAGCTCTTCCCAGTGCACTAATTTGAGAGTAATCCAGAACAAAGGCAGTTTGCCTTCAAAGAAAACAAAAAAACTTTGTTAATTTTTTTGTTTTTTTAAACACGAGTATCTTTGTCTATTTCTCCTCATATTCACCTCCTTCATTTAAGCATTTATCATATCTGTCCACAAGCTTTAGAATCCCCTTGTACTCGGCTGTCTCCAGTCCATTGTACCAGTTGATGACTGCAAGCTTCAACTCATCATCACTTCCAAAATGTTTTCCATCCAGGAACTATTTGAGCTTAGTGAAAAGTTGAAAATTGCTTGAAACGTGTAGTGGTTTCTCTATGATACTGAATGGGTATCTCCTCCTCAATATAGCAACACCTACTTTTTCATATAAGGTTTTGCAAAGTCGCTGGCACGGATGACGTGTTTGTAGTCACTTCCATACTTGGTTAAAATACTCCAAGTGACGTGACAGTAACGTTCCAGATAGTTAAATTCATAGTCACCGTCCACACGTGTGGCGACTTATTTGGGGGGTTGTCTCTGGGGTCCTCATCTCTCTGCCTAAGCGTACAGGGGGTCCAGAAGCAGGAGTGATCTTGAGTCAGCAAGGAGGCTTCGGCCCATCCAGTTTATTTATCTGGAATGTTACTGTTAAAACCCTACTCAAAATTTCTAAGGATATATCAAAGTATGATTGATAATGCACACAAGGATGGAGTAATCACTAAAACAGATTTGGACTACCTTTGGGTAGATAATCCTAAAATTGCGTTTACTACATTATTTATTAACAGTTTCTTATATAGCGCAGCATATTCCTTTGCGCTTTATAATTGGAAACATTAATAGAACATAACTGGGTAATAACAGACAGATATATAGGTAGGAAGGCCCTGCTCGCAAGCTTACAATCTATAGGGAAATAGGCATTGATACACAAGGATAGGTGCTATATATTGCAATTTCGGTCCAGCCAGACTGCAGAGTCTCTTGGTGGGCTGCATGATCTAGTCACACAGGAATGTCGACCACAGGAATGTGTGAGGTTATGTGAGGACTGTGAAAAGGGATGTAATTAGACATAGAAGCTATGAAGGTTATGTACATGCTACCTAAAATATACAAAAATTAACAAAATCCCCCAGGACGCCCGATAGTCTCAGGCATAGGGAGCCTGGGGGAGAAAGCCAGCCATTTTGTGGACATGTAACACAACTACCATTGTATCTGAGAGATACAATAAATTTATTGGGGAAAATGGAGGGCATCTCTCTGAGTAAGAACACGATGCTTGCCACCTGCAACGTCAAGAGCTTGCATACAAGCACAAATCATGGATTAAGAGCTGTAAGGTATTTCCTGGGTATGGAGAAAAGAGATAACACATTTAACACCTTCTTGTTGAAACTATTGAATTTCATACTGACAAAAAATTCATTAATATTCAATGATAAATACTATTTGCAGATATGCGGAACTGCAATGGGCAGTACGTGTGCCCCGACATACGCTAACTTGTATTTAGGCTGGTGGGAGCAGGAGGTAGGGTGAAATAGAATGAAGGCTATCACTAGTGTAACGAGACACTGCATGCGGTGTCACCAAGGAAAAAAGTGATGGTTTAATGGCATCTGGAATGGAGAAGATACAACTAGGCCTAAGCGGAGGACAAATAACTCTTTGAGCTCCTCAGAAAAGAAGCCAGGCAGAGTTTTCTGATGGAGTGTGTAGTACCTAGAGGCCTGAATGAAAACATTACCACTATGTTTCTGGAATGAAGAGATCACCTAGACCATGTGTTAAGTCACAATATTGATACTGGTATTATAATATGATGATGATGATGATTATCCGTTTAGTCGACATCGACTTTCGGACACTTTATGGATCAGTGAAAGCCACACTTCTCTTTCTCTGACCGCTTCCTTCAGGTCATTTATGGGCATGTTCGTGTCAGCCTTTATTGTGTCCAGCCAACGAGTTCTTTGGCGTCCTCGTCTTCTGGACCCGCTGACGAATCCAAGCATTAGAGCTATTTCTAGGGAATTAGCCCGCATGACATGTCCAAAATACGAGAGTCGTTGTTTGGTAATTATATTAGATTATAATATAGGTGTGTATTAATGAGAATATCTGAAATGATCCACTGATGTAATTGGAACTCAGTATAATATATATATATATATATATATATATATATATATTGATAAAAGTCATGTGAGACTGAAACATTGAACAAGGCAGACACAGTTGTCAAGTTTGATTCTTTCATTTCATCAGACCTGTGAGTGCCGCCATTCCCTTTCTACATACATATATATATATATATATATATATATATATATATATATATACATATACACAAATATACACACACACACACACATCCACTGATGTAATTGGAAGTCAGTATATATGCACACATATATACATACACACACACACACACACACACATACATACATATCATTAATAATTTGTATGCAGACTAGTTTAAATCAAACACGACTGAGTATCTATATTTTGAATTATAATTTATCAAGACAATTTCTAACTGATTAAAAGAATAACCCATAAGGATAATTAGTCTATGAGGCATGATCTAATTGTGAGGTGTTAGGGGTATTATTTTGCTTTTGGATTATTTGGACACATAATTGGGTTTGGTTTAGATTATATGGTAGGGTCAATAAACACTTATGGATGGATAATTTCACTTTAGTTTTACACATATTTGGGATTGATGAGTTGATGTAAGACACTAAATGTTTACTGACACCGATTGCAGAAGGTGTGAGAGTGATGCACTATGTGTTTATCGCTAGCATTAATATTTACAAATGCAGGGAATGGCTTAATTAAAATTATATGAAATTACACTATCTGAATTATATGGAGTTAATTACACTTTCTACTCTTATAAATGATTAGGTATATACACAAGGTAGGAATCTTTTGTAATATACAGTAGATAAAGTAGAGGACACTAAATATTTATACTTCACAGGGTAGGTAGATTATTATTAACCTAACTATTGGAGATATATTACACTAATAATATTAGAGGATTGATATTTATTTCTGAGAATTCGATACAAATAATTTTATTAATAGGAATCAATATTTACACATTACAATATTCTATTAATAAATGGGATTGGGCACATATAATGTATGAGAAATAAATTAATAAAAAAAAAAAAAATTATAGTAAATAATTGAAAACTAAAAACAATATAACATTTTATAATAAGGAGATTTATGTGCTTACCTGAGAAATCCTTTTCTTCGAATCCATATGGGACACAGGCTTTACGCTGGGTATACGTTGGAGGAAAGGAGTCTGGGCACCACACAGTTAATCTTGACAGGCACAGCCCAGGCTCCTCCTTCCCCCTATATCCCACCCCCAGCCATAGGCCACCTCAGTTAAGTTAACAAGCCTAAGACAAAGAGCAAAAAGGAGAAGAAGGAAGACCGGCACGCACTCAGGTCCAAGCACACAAGATATGTGACAAGGAGAACCAAAAACAGAGCAAGCTCCACAAGCCAGGTGCGTCAGGGTGGGAGCCCTGTGTCCCCTATGAAATCGAAGAAATATATTTAACAGGTAAGCACATAAATCTCCTTTTCTTCCTCTATAGGGGACACAGACTTTACACTTGGACGTCCCAAAGCTAATCCCCTAAGGGAGGGGACGCTCCTGGGCTGCACCAAGAACCCTTCGCCCAAAGGTCGCATCAGGTGTGGCGAAGGTAGCAAAGGAATAGAATTTTAGGAACGTATTAGCAGAAGACCACGTGGATGCCCTACACAGCTGCTCTGCAGAAGTACCACGTCGTACTGCCCACGAAGATCCCACCGACCGGGCTGAATGAGCGCTTACCACGGACGCTGCAGGAAGATCCACCACAGCATAATCCTGGCGAATACTCAAATGTATCCATCTGGCCAGCGTCTTAGTCGCTGGCCAGCCACGTTTGCGAGAGTCATGCAGGACAAAGAGAGCATCTAGTCCTAAGCAAGTCCTTTGTTCTATCTACATAAACCCGGAAGGCCCGAACAACATCCAGGAGAGGCCTCTTCCCGAGAAGAATCCAGAACCTGGAAAGCAGACAACCTCTTGATTGATGTGAAACCTGGAAACAACCTTAGGAAGGTATCCTAGTCATGTACGGAGGACAGCTTTGTCCTGGTGAAAGATTAGAAATGGAGAGTGACAGGATAGAGCGCACAAGTCCGACACCCATCGGGCTGAAGCTATGGCCAGGAGGAAGACGGTCTTTCAGGTAAGCCAAGAAATGTCCACAGTATCCAAAGGCTCAAAAGGAGAAGCCTGCAGGGTCCTAAGAACCAGAGAAAAATTCCAAGGAGCCAGCGGCGGTACAAACGGGGGTTGTACATGGAGGACCCCTTGCAGAAAAGTCTGAACATCAGGCAACAGGCGCAATCTGTTTCTGAAAGAGGACTGAAAGAACCGAAACCTGCACTTTCAGTGAGGCAAAGCGAAGGACCAAATCCAACCCTGCCTGCAAAAAAGTAAGAATTCGAGAAAGTCAAAATGACCTTGGGTCAAGATTTTTAGTTAAACACTAGTCAAAGTAAGTCATTCAAACTCGATGGTAAACTCTAGCCGAAGAGGGCTTACAGGCATTAAGCATAATGCTAATTACTGACCTGTTGAATAAGTTAGCTAAGACGGATGGCTCAAGAGCCACCCCATCAAAGCGATATGGGCCAAACCTGGATGCAAGCATGGGCCCTGAGAGAAGATCTGGCCACAGTGGAAGATGCAGAGGAGCGTCGACTGAGAGGCTCTGAAGGTCTGCATATCACGCCCTTCGTGGCCAATGGGGAGCCGCTAAGATCACCCTGCCTCCCTCCAACTTCAATTTGCGGAGGATCTATGGAATCAGATAGATTGGAGGGAAGATGTACAGGAGCAGGAAGGTCCACTGGACCACCAAAGCGTCCACCAGAATAGCCTCCGGATCTCTGGTGCAAGAGAATACCACGGAACCTGGTGATTGTGCCAGGACGCCATTATGTTTATGTCCGGCAAACCCCAGCGAAGAACCAGGAGTTGAAAAGTAGGGTCCATTCGCCCGAAAGAACATCCTGACAGCTTAGGAAGTCCGCCTCCCAATTTTGCACTCCCGGAATGTACACTGCCGACAGCGACTGGAAGATGCCTCTTCGCCCACCGAAAAATGCAAGTGTCTTTCCTCATGGCGCCATGACTGCAAGTGCCTCCCTGATGATTTATGTAGGGGACAGCCTTCACATTGTCGGACTGTACCTGCACTGCATAAAGGACTGCATCCAAGGAGGTGCCATAGCAGCAGGCAGCAACTGGGACGGAATTGCATTAGAACCCTGGGCCACACCTGAAGGGCCAGCCACCGCAGGTGCTACCACAGGAGCTGAGAGTCTATCCACTACTTTGGGTATTACCTGTGACAGTGAGGAAATCCAAGCAAATTCCTTGGTAGCAGTCACAGCTGAGAGGACCCCCAGCTGTAAAGTAGTAAAACAGCGAACACAGAGAGCATCATGGTCCAGAACCTGTGTAGAAACCACAGCAGCACAAGCTTTACAATTACTTGGCTTAGAAGCACCCACCTCCTTTGGAGCCTTACCCCTGGAAGATATAACACAGAATCCCAGAACCCCACACACCAAAACAAGAACTGAGATGTGCAAAAATAGGTTAGAACAGAGAATGTAAATGCACCACAGATAACAAATAAGTAGGTCCATGCAGAGACTGACTTATGCAAAATACATTGATAGTCAAACATACAGAACATTCAATGCAATATAGACAATATAAGCAAAAAAAAACGCTCAAAAAGCCAGCCGCGACATGGGAGGCAGGAGCAATATGTATAACATTACCAGTGAGGGTGAGGAATAGAGGGAGACCGGGAGCCTGTACTCTACAAAGGCTAGCTGAACAGCAGGCACTGAAACAATGGCTGCCCAGTGTCTGTGAGGAGGAGAGAGAGAGAGAGAAGGTGCAATAACCCTGAACCAACTTCCTCTTAAGAGGAAAAGCGTCAGTGGGTGGGGAAGGAGCCAGCGGGGAGAGCCTACCTTCCCTTCAGGAGGCGGAAACAACCTAGGTCCCCCCTGCATGCACCGCCGATGTCTCCTATACTGGCGGTGATAAGTCACGATTCCCCGACTTCCTGTAAACAGCGAGCCGCACTTACCTTCCTCCCCCTGCGGTTTAGAGCTCCACCGAGACTGGAGCACCTGGCCGAGGACCCTGGCACGTCGCCAGCGCCTCAGCCGCCGGTGCTGGGGTGGTGGAGTAGCAGTGCGGGGGTCCTGTAGGACACCTAGCGCTGCTTACTCAATAGCAAAATAAAAAAAAGTCAAACCTATGAAGAAGTTAGTACAGCTTCCACAGTGTGCTTCGTTGCAGGCACCAACACAAAAAAAACTTAGGTGGCCTGTGGCTGGGGGTGGGATATAGGGTGAATGAGGAGCCTGGGCTGTACCTGACAAAGTTAACTGTGTGGTGCCCAGACTCCTTTCCACCAACCTATACCCAGCGTAAAGCCTGTGTCCCCTATGGAGGAAGAAGAAATAATGGATTAATAGGATATATTAATTCAATACACTAATAATTCAAATGATATACAGTAAGTATTAATATATTATACAGTAGTCAAATATTCAATTATTATCATGGAGGTGGTGATATGTTATGATATATATATTATATATATTATAATATAAAACACATCAGTAGATATAGTGCATACATAATTAGATCCACTCAGCTCCTTCTATTTCATCCTGTTAACACCTTTGATTATATACAGATACAGGATCTCATCATATTTGTTGCAACTGAAAGCATTTAAATTTTTATTTATTTACACACATATGTGTAAATATATATATACATATTCAACCAGGCGCTGCACTCGACGGTCTCGAGTGCAGCGCCTGGTTGAATGTATTAATAATTGCAGCTGGCACCGCGGCAGTTGATACTTAAGAGGAAGGAGTGTGCTGTAGCTTGTTGGAGTATGTATATATATATATATATATATATATATATATATATATATATATATATATATATATATATATATATATATATATCTCAAGACTGGAATGGAGTGCCTAACATGCTTGTATTCCCTTATAAATATACATATATGCCTTCACGGAGATAATAAAAGGGTGCTGAGTTATAAATATAAAGTGCTAGGTGTGCAAATATAGTTCATAAAACCTACATCAGGTAATGCTCATAATGAAATTAAAAAATATTAAGAAAATGTAAAAAGAAATATATATATATTATATATATATATATATATATATATATATATATATATATATACATATACACACACACACACACACAACATGTAAATCACACAATGTGTAAAAATTCCAAAACATACAAAGAATTCATATATACTCTGGTTTGTATTTCATCAGTAATAAATATGTGTAAAAAGTCATCATTTGTATATAAATATAAAACAACATTTTTATTTAGAACATAAGAACTATCCTCATACACATGTAGGATAGTGTGCATAAGAACCAATACATAAATATAAAAAGGGTATTAAAAGTAAAAAAATTGGGTAAAAAAAGTGGCTTATCTGATCATAAAAATGGTAAGTTCATGAAAGGTGAAGATATAGGAGCCCCAACGCGTTTCATCCGTTCCTTGGACTTCAAGGGATATCCAAGAAATGGATGAAACGCATTGGAGGCTCCTAGAACTTGCAGAACATTGTAAGCAAGTGGGTTTACTGTAAGCAAGTGAGTTTGCAAGGTATCAGAAGCTGCTTCAAGTATATTGGTCCCTGGCTGTATGAGGTCAGGGCCATCTTAATGTACAGGCACAATGGACAGCTGCCCAGAGCCCCACAATTCTAGGTGCCTTCTAGCAGGGGCAGACTGGGCCAGGGGGTATCTACATAGTGTGTGTGGTTGCTTGCTCCGTGTATAGGGCAGCCAGCTAAGAGGCAGTCAGAGAACGATGATCCCCACTGCTCTGATTGTGAATTACATACAATCAGGCGGCCAGGCAGCATTCTCTACCTGCCTCCCAGCCAGCAGCCACAGACAGATTTATGGGGTGGGGGCACGGGCCACCAGATGTTTCTTGGCAAGTTTGGTGCTAAAAGAATCACCCACACACAATCACCTTTTAATTTTTAAAGCAACTATGGCAGCATTGTTATTGGAAGGGAAAAAAGATCAACCTGCTCCTCCTCGTTCTCTGTCATCCCGGGATGTGTCCGAATCGGTGCAGAGGTCATCTGGTGCATGGCAGCTTTCTGACGTGGTTTCCTCTCCTGGCAGGGGGAACCTAACATCCCATGCCTGGAGGTAGGAACTTCTCTATGCCCCTGCTGTTTCTGGTGGAGCACCTGAACTGGTTGCAAATGTTTGCAACCTTGTCCTGCACTGGAAGTCACTTTTCTCGTTTTGTTAATATGGTTTCTGTTTATGTGCTTTGTAAAGCGATACAGACTCCTTTGGCACCATATAAAGAATAATTAGAATAATACTTTCTGCCTGACAGTTTGTTAGCAATCTCCCTCTAGATTATCTGACTTCTTATACTGTCAGATGCTCCTATATTTATACTGAAACTCTGCTAGGTCTCTGTGGCCCCAGACCTGTGACCTTGGCTACATTTATATTGGTTATACAGTATCTTTCCTGTTGCTTCAAGATCCAGCAGTATTTCTCCTGCACCATATTTAATGCACTCATGTTAGGAAAAGCTTGTACTACAAAAGTCTGGATGGCTCCATGTGGACCTACTTTTGTGGACTGGTTTCCTTAATGAAAGATATTGCTGCCCATAAAACGTTTGTCTACATGGAGAGAAATGTCCTATTAAAATATGAAAGCATCTGGGGCCCTTGGTTGGACTCTCCTTACGCTACCATTTATTTTCTAGATGCTTGTCCTCTGGTGCTGGGGAAAGGGAGAGTTGTGACTGCCACCAGACTTTTTATTATTTTACCCCAACGCTGACCCTCAGTTTTGTGTAGTTTTCTTTGTTCTGCTTGTAAACGTTTGACTCCGATTGTGCCTTTTCATACATTATGCTCAGTATATCTACACTGTACCACTGTTCATTCTTTCTATGCTACTATATTTGACATGACGATCATTAAAATTCCTGACGGTAATACCTTTGTAACTAAGCAATGCCAAGTTGTTTTCTTGTTTCTACCAGAAACGCTTGTGGTTCCCTCAGCCTGGAGCAGAAGTGCACTACCATCAACCAAGATGCCATCATATCAACATTTGCTTGCCTCCACTGGCCCACCAGCTATTCAAATGCCTCCGGATGAAGAGATCATTACTGCTTTCCAGTTTTCCTCCCTAGGGTTTAAACCACGGCTATGGCTGAATCATATTGCTCTATTAAATGCATGCTCTAGATACCATCACATATGGCCAGGGCACTCTTGTGATTTATGCAAGCTGTTGAACTGTATTTATATGGCCCTTTTTTGCAAGATCTGATATTCGCTGGCCACTGAACTCCAGCACGTTTATCGGATGCTTTGACTCTTCTGGAACTGACTAGCTGGAGAGTTATCCTTGATCAGCAGATCGTCCAGGTAAGGGATGACCATCACCCAGTGGATCTGAGACGGGCAGCCAACACTGCCATAACCTATGTAAGGCCTGAAACTTAAAATGACAGGACAGAAAAACAAATGTGAGGAGTTACTGATGTCCCTCTCAGATTGACACTTAAGGATATGCCCTTGATGTTCGAGGACAACAAACTCGTCCAGGTCCAGGTTGATGATGACTGCCCTCAAACACTCCATCTGGAACCTGTCCAGCCTAGGAAGAACTTTTTGGGATTTTTCAGTACAGAAAAGATCGAGAGGAACGTCACGATTTTTCTACCAGAAAGAGATTTGAGTAAGAATAAAAACAAAATCCTTTCTTCTGATTAACTAATCCTGCTGAAATAAGGGGCTGATGGCTTCCCTTAGGTCTAAACATGTTGTTTGTCCACAGAAAAGACCGATTGATTTCCTGAAGTACACAGTCAGAGCTATGGTTTTACTTGTTACCTGTTGACTGTTATGCTCTGGTTACTGTACTGTTTTACCCTGTACCTTTCTTACTTTCTGCCCTATGTACGCCGCATATCACTTGTGGCGCCCTATGAATAAAGTGTAAAAATAAAAAATTCTGATAATAAAACGGTTAGACAGGGAGCAGCCACAGAATTATGATCCTGGTTTATCCTGGGATAAAGTGTCCTTTGGCATATTATCTTTGATTTGTTCCTTTACTTATATAGCAGCGGTGGCCAACCTGTGGCTCTTGAGCCACATGCGGCTTCCCTGCTGGCTCCCCTGACTGACACTGACTGCCTCCTCTGATAGGCGTGCATGTATGGGTGATGTGATGATGTCACGCCGCAAACAGGAGGCGGAGCTCAATTTGTGACTAAACCTGCAGCCACGAGGAGGATGTGATTGCAGACACCGAAGCCTATCTACGTGACACATGACAGTTGTAACAGGGTAACAGCTGTGAGGTTTCTGTTATTTATTTATGTGACATGTGGGGGGGTTGGAGTGGCCCATTGAGTGGGAGTAAGTGTGGGGGAAGGTGGTTGGACGAGGGGAGGGGGGGGGGGATGGGGGGCGGAGGGCTGGAGTGACAGATGGAGGGGCTGCTGGAATGACACCATGTGGACTTGGATTGTGTTAAGAATTGTGTGTGTATATTAAAAAACAAATACAAGGTAACCTATGTATATATCAGGCGCAAAGTGAACACATTTAAAATATGGTTAATCAACAGCTGTAATGCAGCTCCCACTTAAAGTGCTGGGAACATTTATATAGCTATACAAAACTAGTAAAATACAGAACAAGGGAGCGCATATAGAATAAAACAAATTTTGTTTAATATAACATGAAAAAAATCACTATTAAATAATAAAACAATAAAGTAAATAGAAACAATGTCTATAGACAATAAATGCCACTGATTGGTCTCAAGTTTCCGGTATAGAATTGACACTTAGATAGTGAGATGTTCCAATTAGTATTATATTGTGCAAATATGCCAAATAGTTCATGTGCTCACTCTCCAAGGACTTGATCTCACCACCAATGTTTATCACAAAAAAGCTGTGGTGGGAGAATGGCCTCTGTGTATTACACTCCCCGTTGACAAATTGTCCCCGCCTGAATACAATGTAGCAGCGGTCCTGGAAAAAAAACATCCACGGCCGAATGTAATGTGGAGGGAGACTCAGATTATACTGTGACCAGACATGCACAGTTCAGCGTCCAATGTATCTCACCAATCATAAGTTAAATGTCCAACAGCTGGTATTAATGCCCAAAACAGATCTTAATGCATTTCTCCGTTATGTATATCCAACGGTTTCATCAGAATCTGATTAAACCGTTGGATATACATAACAGAGAAATTTGTCAACATCCGGGGAGTGTAATACACAGAGGCCATTCTCCCACCGCAGCTTTTTTGTGATAAACATTGGTGGTGAGATCAAGTCCTTGGAGAGTGAGCACATGAACTATTTGGCATATTTGCACAATATAATACTAATTGGAACATCTCACTATCTAAGTGTCAATTCTATACCGGAAACTTGAGACCAATCAGTGGCATTTATTGTCTATAGACATTGTTTCTATTTATTTTATTGTTTTATTATTTAATAGTGATTTTTTCATGTTATATTAAACTAATTTTGTTTTATTCTATATGCACTCCCCTGTTCTGTATTTTACTGTTTTTGTGTATATGGCTTTTTCAGTGTATTATTTGTGTATGTGACTTCTTCAGTGTATTTTATGTGTATGTGGCGCTTTCAGTGTATTATTTGTGTATGTGGCCCTTTCAGTGTATTATTTGTGTATGTGGCTTGTTTCAGTGTATTTTATGTGGATCTGTTTTTTTTTTTATATTATTTTGGCTTTTTCTTTCCCTTTAATAGTTACCTCTACAGTGATTGTGTGCATGCGCTTTTACATGCTTCTACAAACATCATACCAGGGGCGTGGCCTAGATGGCCATACCACATTTTGCACGTGCGCCTTCGGTGTGCACATGATCACGGCTCTTTCACATACATACAGATATTTTTGGGCTCTTTGCCCCTGACTGGTTGGCCACCCCTGTTATATAGCATCAACATATTAATTTAGCAAAATTGTACAATTAGAGGAAATAAACAAATCTGAAAGTAAATCAGGCATATGTTGCTCTAAAACTGTGTGCATGGGAAAACATTTTTTATATACGCCCGTATGCACAGTTATATGCATCTTACAATGTGATTGCCCCTGTGTGTAACACAGGTTTCTACTAGTCTTTATCATTGAGCACTTCCACATACCCTATGCTATGTTTCTGGAAACAAGCATATGTACACTTATGTACAACATTGCACAGCCTGCAGTAGCACTGACACTGAACTTTACCTACAGTCATTCCATGTCAAGTGGGCAAGGGGCTCCTTACCTGACCATCTCCAGTTTTGATACAATTTTACATGAAGGTTGGCATATATGTCAGATTAACTTTGGGAACAATTTAGTTCACAATAGGCAATAGTAGCAAAATTATGGCCCTCAAAATGTGGGTGGCTGCAACGGTCACCCACTGCGCAGCGCACAATCAGTAGGTGGGGACGATCTTCAAAATTGGTCCACGACATGGAATGACCGCTATGCGACAACTCCTCATTACCACTCAGTTACGCCTCTTCAGTTGTAAGTGTAGATGCGATCAAAATACTTATGACTCTGCCTCGCACATACTGTATGTTGTTATGGAGCATGTGCAGTACAAAAGTTACCCTCCACAAACAGACATTGTGAGGTTTGTACAGAGTTGAACGTATGCCTATCTAATACTGAAAGCTGAGGAAAAAGGAAACCATATAAGGAAGGGGCCAATAAAACACAAGGAGGGAAATAGTAATATAATACCTGTGGATCCCTTTGGGCTTTAAGAGCACCCAATGCAAGGAGTCAGGAAATAAATAGAATTATTTTTACTTTTCCAGTGGAGCCTTTCTGCACCTTATGTCTGCCAAGCATCAGTAAAGAATAGCTGCTGGCCAGGTGCTATGCCTGATGCACCATGTGGTCTAGAGGAGCCAGACCTAGGTCCTGAAAAATGTGCCTTTGTGAGAGGCCAGGTCATGAGTCCTATTACTGGTACCATTTGGGGGGAAGCCACACCTTTTTACACTAACAAGGTTCAGGCTTATGATTGTCATCATTAGCACGACCTTTGCTCCAAGGCATCTCTTCGGACATAGGGAGGCGTGAGTCAGATACACAATGTATACTACTTACTGCAGGACCGTCGCCCTTTCTGCAGGTTTTCATGATGTGCTGCTTCACCTCCTGCAGCCCTTTATTCCTCCCATATTTACTGGCCATCCATAAACTGCGCTGAAATCCTGTCAGGCCTGAGACGGCCATATGCATGCTCATAGTGTCCATAAAACGCATCCTTGATCCCTAGCAAGTAAAATAACATTAAACAGAGTTACATTTATATGGCCCAAAAAATAATCCTGACTCATGACTTACCCCACGAATTACCCTCTTCCAAGTGTCCCTGGTCAGAGAGCACCAGATACTTCTAGTCACACAGTCCAATCAAGGTTGACCGATGTGGTGTTGCAATGACCACTAGTGAGTAACTTGTTACTTAGGCTTTGTCCACTCACTTAGGCCTGTATTCAATTAGACGCCATTAGTCCGAATCCGCCAAAAAGTATCGCGGATGACGTCATTTCGCCAGGCGGAAAGTTTTCGCCCTATTCATTTCCAAAGACTTTTCGCGTACGCGAAAAGTCAATGCAATGTAAATCAGCGGAAAAGTTTTGCCTATGAATAGCAGGCGGAAAAAAGTGCAGAATTGCGGTTTTGGGGTACAAAATTCGGGAAGTCCCCCTGCACCCTTGGGAAGTCCCCCTGCACCCTTGGGACAGTCCCCCAAAGATAAAACTGTGTCAAAAATGTATAAAAAAAAAAAACGACTTTAGAACACCACAAAAAAGTACTTTCATTTTGGGGTGAAAAAGTGCAAAGTTGGGGGACAAATTGGGGGACAGGTGCTTGCGGTACATGGATTTTTTACACGATTTAAAAGTTTACTTTTGCAACTTAAAAATAAACTAATCACCCATTTTCAAGTACCCCAAATTTGCTGGGAGTACTAATTATCAACAAAAAATACTGCTTAATGCTATTCTTCACCACTTGTATTAATGCGCTAATTGGCAGCAATTATCACAACTTAAGTACCCCAATACCTTCATTAGGGCTAATCGGGGGAATCTATAGTGATCCCCAATGTTAGTGCTACTATTGGGGGTGTCATGCTGAGATCCCCATTTCTGACAGGACTTTTCGCCTGTTTCAGTTTTGCCGGATGTACGTTTTCGCGTACATCCTAAATGAATACGGCGAATAGCGGGAGCACGCCTGATATTTTTCCGCATGCAAAAAACACGCGATGTAGGTAAAAAGTCCGCGGGTGCAAAACTAATTGAATACAGCCCTTAGTGGTGTAATACTGCATTGAATGGGATTGCACAAAACGCAACCACAATGGAGTAATGGAAAGTGAGTAAGACAAAAGAGGAGATCAATAAAACAGTGTGAGACAGTAAGAGTGGACTATAGCTTCGAACAGGAGGAAATTCTGGTACAAGAGGCTGTATTCTGAAATTGGAGTCAGTCTAGGAAATAACATAAGGAGGACTTTCATTACAGAAAGTGGGATAGGGGTAATGTCTAAATCCCCTTCACGCAGAGAACCCTGACATCATCAGCCAGTGTCCAGCGTCATTCCCTATCATCCAAGCGGGCATATAGGGGGAATACAACCTTGTGTGGCGAGCGTAGCGAGCCACCAAACCCGAAGCGTGGCGAGCGTAGCGAGCCCGCGAGGGAACAACTTACTTTTTGTCCCCACGTACTTGTTTAGCTGGCCTTAATGGGCATGAACTGCACTTCTGCCCTCAATCATATGACTTCCAGGTCCCTAGCATGAAGGGGAAATAAGCTCTACCGTGGGATAATATATGGCATAGTCTACTAGCAGAGTTAGTAATGGGTTAGCTAATCAGAAAATTAATTGAAAAAAAAACACACATGGCAGAGTCAAAAGCTTCTTAGAACTTGTTAGTATATTCCATTTCTGTTTAATATAAAAAACACCTGAATAAACAACAATATGTAAAGCTCTGTAATTAGCAACCTAGGATGATCAATAGGTTCATTTATTCCATTAAATTCTGTTTGAATGGTCCGAAAACTAAATTCAAGACAATGGCAAATTAAAACTCAATGTCCATCAAAGGTCATATATTCTCCCTGTGGGTTTCCTCCCACACTCCAAAAATATACTGTTAGGTTAATTGGCCCCCAACAAAAAATTAACCCTAGTGTGTATGCATGTGGTAGGAAACATACATTGTAAGCTACACTGGGGTAGGAAATTATGTGAATGGCCAAATATTCTCTCTCTAAAGCGCTGCGGAATGTGTGCGCTACATAAATAACTAATAAATAAAGATCCTAATAACAGTAAAAAAAAAGTCAGAAAAGAATGAGAGGAACCACAAAATCACTCAACTGAAATATTTATTAACAATGGAATGATAATTAGTCAAAGTGCAGCATTAGGACAGCACATTTAGCAGTTAGTCCCACCACCTAACCTTTCATTTCCATGGCTATAGGCACAAGCTAGCACCTTCATAGTGACTGACACTGCTGGCTTGCTAACGAGTGTCTACTGTCTCCTTACAACTACATGGCTTCTATGGCAGTGTAAAAGGCAGGACTCAGATAGGATATGCACTCACAGATGTCCCAGTGAACACAGAACACAAGGCGGATTTCGAGCTAATGAACACAAGAATAGTGATAAATAGTATACCATACAATCAGTACTCATGGTAATGGACTTTCAAATACCAGAAGGACCTTGCATGTAGCTCAAAGTATTTTTGATGTTTGGATTTTGAAGTCATTACAGAGAAAGTAACGAGATCTTTAGTGATCTCCTTATTGACAGACACCTCGAAGGTAGGTGGCAGCGGTGTGCAGATGGAGGTTAAGCTGGGTATCCACTATACAATTTTCTATCAGATATCTGTCCAATCTGGCTGCTTGGAATGAAAACCTGGTAATGTATGGGAGCAAATGAAAGTCGATCATATGGTTTTAAACACTGGAAAACAGACAAAAAACAATTGTTCATATTGGTTAAATTTGTGTGATTTAACCAATTTTTCTGAACGACTAACGTTGGCTATTTTCCAGTGTTTGTGAGCAAATGGACGATTGTCATTTGCTCCCATAAATTCACATGTCAGATGTTCTTCCCATTGGAGGCTCTGTGTCCGCCGGCAATAAGGACAAGTGACGTTAGTGAGGGTTCCGGGCGACAGTACGCAGCGCATTGGGGCAGGGGGGAGTGCCGGGTTGTGTAGCTCAGCCCATCACAGTGGAGGGGCGGTGTCAGGCTGGAGGGCATAGATTCCCTCCCTCTGTATAAAAGCACGGACAGTATCATGGAGCTGTGTAAAAAAAAAATTCTGTGGTGCCACTGCCAGCAAGTGGGGACACTATCTGTGTAGTCTGCAAGTGGGGACACTATCTGTGTAGTCTGCAAGTGGGGACACTATCTGTGTAGTCTGCAAGTGGGGACACTATCTGTGTAGTCTGCAAGTGGGGACACTATCTGGAAGCTGAAAAAAAAAAATCTGTGGTGCCAGTAAGTGGGGCCTGTATCTGGGAGCTGTATAAAAAAATAAATTCTGTGGTGCCAACACTAAATAACCCAATGCTGATTTCACTATAGGGACCAGAACCTACAGACATTGCTTATGAAATAGCTGCAGACGACTGGGCCTCTAAGAAGAGAAGAATTGATATATCAAATGTTATTTCAAGTTTAAATCATTAGAAAGTCAGGATTTAAAACATTTTATTATTGCGAAGGCCCCCACCTGGCTACTTCTTGAAGCCACCTGGCTGGAAAAATTTTCTGGGGCGAACACTGATGTTGTTACGCTCTTATGACTTGTGTATGTTTGACACGAATGCATCTGCCTTAAGTACCTGTATATTCTGGTATATGTAATATTAGTAATTCCACGTGATTTCAAATAAATATTTACTGGAGCTCTTAAGGCTATTGAGTTGAGATTTTTCCCCTTTAAGATGAAAGTGTTAAACTATATTTTTGTACATTTAACAAATGTTTAGTCAATGGTAATTCTATCATTTTGATATAATATGTAATAAGATAACTTTGTATAGTGATATGTCACATCAGAAGACAGAACCACAGCAATAAATGTCAGTAAATATATGTATGTTTACAATATGTAGTGCACACTCAACTGATAACTGACTGTTCTCTACCAAGCAGTTATAATTATACCAAAGCTGAGTTGCATCATAAAGGCTGTTTATGACATAGGTCAATCACCTCAGCTTAGCCTCAGCATGCCTGAATATCACTGCTGAATGTAAGGATTTGCATGCTTTTTTTTTTTTTTAACAGGGAAACTATTAATGTCCTGTAGATTTGAACCCAGGCTCCAATCAGTGTAGCTGTAAGTGTGTGTAATTGTGTGTTTAGGATATGATTGTTAATTAATTTTAAAGAAAATTTAAAACATGACATAAAGTCTCCAGAATAGACAATACCAAAGCAGCCAAAACCATTAGAGAATAGCAGCAGAGTCTGGACTAACACACTTCCTTGGAATGAGACTCTTCTTGCTTCTTAGGGCTTTATTTACAAATCAGATGCTTCTATAAGCCACTGCTTTCCAGCGGGCTGTTGGTGAAAATTTAAAACAGCACCCGCAGTCAGTGCAAAGTCCAGTGCTCTTAATATTGACTGCAGGTGCCGTTTTAAATTTTCAGCTGCAACCAGCCGGGAAGCAGCGGCTTACAGAAGCCGCTACTTTGTTATTCTCAACAGAGGAAACTGTAATGGGATTCTAAAAGAAACCCTTATGCAAACTAAAAAGAAACAATGCAACATATTATAAAGCAAGGAAGTCTTACATATGTCTGGTTGACACAACTTTTATCTTCCCCATGCTCTTGAAACTTAACCCTCTCCACTCCCACAAGGTGGAGGCAATTTATGTAAAACAGGTTGTGGTTCAGCAATGCCCCATAAATTGCATAAGTGTGTCTTGATTTCTACTAAAGGGCAAACAAAGACATTTTGCAGAACACATCAAGAAGGCTTCCTAAATGATCCCTGTATGTCTGGAAATTTCTGCAGGATAAATGTATCTGAACATTTCCAACAAATATGAATAAAATGTGTTCTTATAAGCGAGTTCCCTCCTATAAAATTCTTCATTTACAACTTAGTTTCCTTGTTTCAAATTAAAATAAACTAGTAAGGTACTGGTACTTACTTTGATAAGATACTGTTCTTTAATGTGTGCTCTATCAAAGCTGACATTGTGCCCCACCACTAGTCTCTCCGTCCAATTTAGTTTGTTCATATAATTTGACTTTGAAGAGGTCTCAAGTGGAATAAGATCAGAGAGGGACATCTGCTGAGACCATGTGTATCGATCTTCTATTAGTCTCCTGCTGCACCATGAATACCTATGAACGAAACATATACATTACTTGAAGGTTTGGAAAATAGAATTAGAATCTCAGTCTATATGTAAGAATTAGTTCTCACCAACATTGGGGAGAAATGGCCACAGCCAATGTTGGGTACTGCCCCTCAGACATACATACTTCCACATCAAACACCAAAGCTTTTTCGTCTGGAAATTCAACTTGTTCCTTTCCACCTTTTACGGTATACTTGGTCCATCCAGTTTGCCAGGCCCATTCTTGAGGCATATCTGGCAAATGACACTGCAATAAGTCATTAGCTGCCTCCAAATATGGAAAACTTTGTTTTTCAGCCAGAATTCGGAAATGTTCTTCAATATTACTGCCATACATCTTAGGTAGCTCCAAATCTACATCCTGGACAATGGAGGTCTCTTGGCCCCAAAGCTCATGACTCCTCAAGTGGTCTTTGCTCTTTTGAATGTCCTCTTCAGAATACTGTACTTGTGTACCCCGGAATATTTGTTCATGAAGACCCTTGGAAAGCATTTGTATATTAAGTGGGTTCAAACGTGTCTGTGAAGTATCTGTTGAACGGTCTTCATTTGCCAAGTGTGATGCTATTGTGCTCTTGTAGCATCTCAAGTATTTTATCTTCCAGCAGTATGACAAATATGGGTTCCTCCGCAGCAGTCGGTCCATTTTACCAATTGCAACAGCTTCTCTAAATGGTATCCTCTATAGAAACCTATGGCACTAAAAATAAAACATCAGTGGCATATTAAAGATTTAAAAAGAAAAGTAATTAAGATGCTAATAAGAAATACTAATATTTTGGAAAATAACAAGTATAAGTACAATGATAGTTAAAGCTGGAAACTGCCCCTCCTAGATTTTCTCTGAGCACCTGCATATTTTTCCTATGAAGCCTATAGTTAAGTTGATGTAGTGTACTTGTTATAAGCATTTATAGCACTCAGCTATGGCAGTATTATAGGAATATAAGGTCTACACAAGTTATTGTAGTAAATGTAATAGAGGCCTAAAAATAATACATCTATAAACAGTGATATCATGTCACTGGTTATTAGGAAAACTTGTAAACATTAAATTGAGAGCTATGAATTACTTCAACACCATAGACATTAAAGGAGCGAAGCATATGGGGGTCTATTCAACTGCAGCCGATGCCTGTGATCTAGTGCGCACATATCCTGCACTTATAGTAGACCGGAGGGAATCGGTATGCTGCTATTTGTGTACGCACCCCTATTGGGCTGCAAACAAAAATTCAGTTTGGGGGCAAAATCAGGGAAATCTGGTGCAGTTGCATCGCTCACATGGAATTTATAGTTGCACATTTATCAATAACAAAATGTTTGCATTATCTGGAAGTAGGCACTCCCTCCTGCAAAGTGTTGTGGATGTTAGAAGTCATCTCACGTTTCTGTGACTTCCAAGTAGGTCTGCACTGCAGGCTGATGCCATAAATTGCAATAAGAAATACAGCAGAATAAAACACTGGAAAAGAAAAAAAAAACATACCTTTCTAAAGTTCATATGGCCAAAGCAAAAAGTAAACAAGAACAGTGATGTTTACATATATCTATTCTATAGTAAAGGGACAGGGAAACGTCAACTTTACTAGTAACTTAATTACAACAACAAATATATCCTTATATACTAAAACATGCATCCACAGCCTTTCCGGCATCTCTGCTCCTACCCACGTGTTGTTAGAGGAGGCACACGGTGACTACACCTCCTCCGGGCGGGAGATCGCTGTAGCTGGCCGTAGCTTTCTGCCGGAGGCCTACACAGCCGGGCACTAAATTTAAGAGCCGGTCCGACAGACAGATGAGAGCTCCTCTGTGGGCTACTGTCCCGTCTCCTCCATATCCTGTAGACCGCTATAAGGAAATAACGTGACAGTCAGTAATGATGCAGCCGCTCAGTGACGGTATCAAGGACGCTGCTGCAGGGTACTATGCGACCCATGTGACTGTCATGTTGTATAACTGTCAGCGCCACAGGACTGTAGCGGAGGGCCGCGTGGCCTAATGGATAAGGCGTCTGACTTCGGATCAGAAGATTGCAGGTTCGAGTCCTGCCGCGGTCGATATTTTGGTTTTTATTAGTAGCTAATCCTGGTTTACGCCGATCCTTCTTGCTGATAATTCTTTAGTTAATACATTATAGTAACACTGTATGGTCTTTGTTGCTGATAGCTAATTAAACTCAGTATATTATAGTAACGGCAGTGCTTAAAGTGCTTCGGTCTGTCATACCGGCAATCGGCGCTGGGTCAGTCAACAAGCGGTTACCTGTGCCCAGGGCCGGCTCTAGGGTTGTTCGACCAGTGCGGTCGCACAGGGGCGCCACCCGTAGAGGGCGCACCCCTCCCCAGCATCCGGATTTCAACGGGTCCCGTCAAATCGGGAGGTTGGGGACCCCCCCACCGCTGCAGCTGTGTGGAGGTGCCGGACCCCCGGAGTGCGAATAGATGCTGCACGCACACCAAAAAGTCTAGTTATAGTTCTGCTCATGAAAATTGGGTGAAGTGGGTGGCACAGGTGGCCGATAACACAATTTGTGTTGAATCGCGTCATCGTGGCTCCGCCTCCACTCTACAATGCTGGTAATCTCGGCAGGGGGCTGGGCTACGATGACACAATCATATCATCACGCTTGCCCTCCTCAGCCGAGCACCGCCTCCCTCCAGACGCACCCACCTCTGCCAAGCCCTACCACCCACAGTGCAGATCTTGTACTGCGAGATTGCTCACAGTGCCCCCTAAGCCGCAGCATGATTGACATGCTGCGGTCATTTAGGAGTGGGGAAGGGGTGGCGACAGGAACTGTTTCCCAAAATGTAGACGTATTGCCTACATTTTGTGGGAATGTCGAGGCCAGTGTGTCATGCTCAGGACACTTAAAACCACCTTTTTACCTCTCCTGTTCCTGTCCAGGCTAGCGCTGAGATCCGCTTGTGCTGTGCATCACTCCCGGATAGCACAGGGGTCCGCTCACGCTGCACATCGCTCCCGGCTGGTGCTGAGGTCTACTCCTGCCCCGTCTGCTCAGTGTCCTGTCACTGAGCATGGGGATGGCTCTCCGCAATCACTTGCTCTTAGCGTGTCTCTTCAACATGATGGTATACAAACTGCACGCCAGAGTTCCCTCCAGAACAACATTATGGGCGCAGCCATGTTGGACTCTGTCACCTGACTCTCCTCCACCACTCAGAGTGTTGCTCCCAGACCATCTGATCGCAGCATCCAATCCCCAGGGATCCTCCCCAATAAATTCCATTTCCTGACTGGCCTCTGTACCAGTACAACGTTGCTTCTTGCTTAAGTTAAAGCTCAGTACAGAGCTCCCAGGTACTCTGTATCTGAACGGTCCCAGTCTGTTATATCCAGTTCCTAGATATGGCAAACAAGTCTCCTATACCATCTTGCACACCAGTCTGGTTTACTACTGAGACTTGTTCTTACAGCAACCATCGGTTCCAGCCGATACCTTCAACCATCGGTCTCATCTTATGCTTCCAACATCTCTTATCAATTAAGTTAATCAATTTGTCAACATCAATCCCAGCCGATCAACTTTATCAATTAATTAATATCGGATTCAATGCCAGCAAGTTCTTCATATAATCAACATCTGTCTCAAACCAATCAAGCGCATTCATTCAGTATTCTATATTCAGTTCCATTCCAACCTGCTGTTCAATACATACTTTCTATTCCTATTCTCGCCTTCGGGCCCATCATCCACTGCCGTATCTCTACCTTCTCACATCTATACATGAGGAGGTCCTGGCTTAAACTACCTAAGTTAATCCATGCCTCTCAAATCTGCTCTTCAGTCTCCCACTCCTGTTCCAACCCCAAACCAATCCTCATGCGTGACACAGTGTCTGCGTCTTCCGATGCAGATTACCTGGCCTTTACTACGGAGATCAGATGACCATTCTGAGTAAAATATGTGTTCACAGACACCGTCTGTGAACCAAGGTCTTATAAGATTGCCTTGTAGACGACATTAGTCGTTTTCCTCCGGACATCAACACAAAAAGATTTCGTTTTGATGTGACACACAAAAGGGCCACGTAAAGTTGTCCATGAGAAAAACAGTTTCCACTTAGGTCAACTCCAGCCACGTTAAGTGTCCCTGTGCTTTATTAATTGTCATGCCAAAGCAGACTCTTACTGGGAATTGGACTTGTTTGAATTGAAAGAATTGTGCAATACAATTGTTTTTGCGTGCAGGGTAAATACTGGTTGCTTTTGCCTATAACCCACACATGCTGGATCAATTTTGAGTATGTCAGGGGCATGCATTTCCATATATATTGCCAGACCATTTTATGAGCCGAATCTACAGTAAATAGCGTCTCAAAGTCAGAAATGGTATTGTGCGGAATAAATATATTTGTTTTGGTAAAAGCGGAATTTTGAAAGCTGCCAGCCTACCTAACCAAGAAATCTTGAGGACTGACCAATAATGGATTCTCCATCTGCCTAAGAAGGGGGGCAAAGGTTACTTTAGCAACATCAGAGTTGCATTTAGGGATATTTATAATCAAATAAACCAGATAGCGTGAACTCCAATTATAGTAATAGGTCATTTTAAGTCTACATAGTTAGTTCCCTGCAACATTAATGGCCAAGGCCTCTGTTTTTGTGATAAGCTTATAGAAGGAGGCAGTACTAAACCTGTCTATGATGGCGTGTAAAGCAGGAAGAGATAATACAGGGTCAGTAACAAATAACAAAACATTGGGCCTGATTCAGACTTGGGGTTAGAGTAAGATATAGCAAGTAACTGTGTACCTGGACAAACTATGTTGCAATGCAAGGAGTGCAAATACAATTGTTTTTGTGTGCAGGGTAAATACTAGCTTCTTTTGCATGTAGTCCACACGTGAAGGACAGCTTTATTTTTACACTACAAAATACATGTCACTTTAAACACACCCCGCCCAAATCTAAATCTCTCTGTACATTTTACATCTGCTCTATCTGCAGTGCAGCATGGTTTTATCAAGATGCTGAGTTACTTTCTCTATCTTATGGTGCATACATATGGTATGATCAGTCAGCGATAACGATATTGCTGACTGATCGTCCTGCACCTTCCTGGTGTGCTGGATTATCGTTATTGTTCATCCACCAACCCGCCAGCGACCCGCGATCAACGATCGCGGGTCCATATGTAACCTAGTTGATATCGACCAGGTTGACCTACATGCATGGGTGATGGTCGATATCGTTCTAGCCCATACGTGCCCGTACATCGCTGGTCATATGAGGGTTGGTAGGCACCAAAAAATTAACTATATGGTCGATATCGTTATCGTTCATATTGTGCATTTTTATTGTACCGTGTGTATGCACCATTACTCTATTGCCAACTCTGAATCATGCACATTGTCTGCAAACAGGCATAGTTTGTGTGTGGAGGAGGAATATAGACACACCTGGAACTATTGTAGAGTTCCTAACCATGTCGACCTATCTGACGATTGGTAAGTGTGTACACACTTACCAATTCGTCTGCCCAATATGCCGGGCTTGACAGCTAAATGGGTGGGCATTTAAATTGCCTACCTAGTTGAGCTGGCAATCACCGCTGGGTGCAGCATGTGTATGGGCGATCGGCGGGTCACCTGTACACATCAGCAGATTGCCGATCATATCTTTTAGATATGTCTGTGAACGTCGTTGTTCACAGACATATCTGTTGTACACACCCGGCGATGCACTATAGATATAACGCCCATTCAAATGAGTGGGCGATATATCTATCAGTGTGTACCCAGCTTAAGACATACAAGAATAGAGAAAGAGGGCACCCCTGCCTGGTACCGTTCACGGTAAAAGTCTCCGATATAAATCCATTGCTAAAAATCCGGGCCATGGGGCTTGTGTACCGAGCAAAATTGAATTCAAAATATTACTGGGCTGATATGAACTTGGCTGGTCGCAGCCTTGTTGGCTGATATGAACTTGGCTGGTAGCAGACTTATGGGCTGATATGAATTTGGTTGGTTGCAGCCTTGTGGTCTGATATGAGCTTGGCAAGTTGCAGCCTTGTGGTCTGATATGAGCTTGGCAAGTTGCAGCCTTGTGGGCTGATGTGCAGCAGAGACTGCTGTGATGCTGTTAGCAAAAAGTCCACACAGACGCTGAGATGCGGCAAAGACTGCTATGGTGTTACAAGCAGGTTGTCCACATGGACATTGAAGTGCTGCAAAATACACTATGGTGTTACAAGCGGGTTGTCCACACAGACGCTGAAGTGCGCCAAAAACCGCTATGGTGGTACAAGCTGGTTGTCCACATGGACGCTGAAATGTGGAAAGACCGCTATGGTGTTAAAAGCAGGTTGTCTACAGAGATATTGAAATGCCGCAGAGAACCTGAGATAAACGCTGGACTTGAAGGGCTGGACCACATAGGGGTATGAAATCTCTTACAGGAATCCGGAACCTATGTACTGAACACTATAGCTGGCACCGCAGCAGAGAACCAGCCAGAGTAAATAGGAGAAGAATCCAATAGGAGCGAGGTGGAGGTGACAGAGCAGTCAGGTAGTAGAACTCATGGAGAAGTGCCCCGGCATCCTTGTCTCCTAGCAACAGATGGACGAGGACCGCTCGGAGTACAGGTGTTCAACAAGATGCCACGGCGACTTGAAGCAAAGTCCTTGTGTCTATCCCAACGCGTTTTGACTCTAGATAAGGAGTCTTCCTCAGGGTGTGTGTATATGGTGACTCTCAATGACTTACTGTATATCCCCCCAAATGACTATTCATTGGTGCACAGGTTCACAATCATTAACTCCATAAAAAATACATATCCCCACATATTATATATACAATTCATATCCTCACCGAATCCTTGCTTTAAACAAACTTCAAATGTGTACATATATCTTTATTACATCCCTATAATATGTTAAAAACACTTAATTGCGTTTCAAGCCGGACCGCATACCACTTCCGGCTCCAGTCTTCTGGACTCCACATAGTGCCCGGCAGCTTCTGCTCAAATGTCGGACCCCGGACTTCCGGTTCTAGCGTTCTTTCTCCATGGATCGCATTTTTCTACTATATAACTAATGTTTAAAAAACCATAATATAAGCAGTAGAGATCCCAGGACAAATATAGAACCTACAATTACACTCTAATAGTAGATGTACCTTCATTAACCATAAAAGCAAACCACCTCCGCCATTTTGGTGAAGTCCATATATCTAGACATCAATCGTTAATTTTGAAAAGGTGCCAATATTCCATTCAAAATAATAAATAGATTTAAAAAAAACATAGTTTATAAGACAGCTTCATATAAAATACAATTTCCAATAAAAGTTCTAACTATACTAAAAAGTAATGTATTAAAAAAACAACATTAAAAAATGCCTATCATAAAAACCATTTTAATTCAAAATCACTATTGAGACCATTAGGGACTAAAGTGCCCATTTCATAGATTAATTTCATCTCAATACGTGCTAAAATATCTTCAATATTCCTTTTACGCCAATGATTGGTCACTTGTCTTATACCTAATACTGTTTTAATACTTTTAGTATAATAATTATGGCAATCCTTAAAATGGTTTGATAATGAATGATTGACAAATCCCTTTTTAATATTTGTAGGCTGTTCAACACAACATTCTCTTAGTGGTCTGTACATGCACCCTATATATTGTAAGCCACACTCACATTCTATCATATAGTTACCATTCTTGCTATTGCAGGTAATAAAATCATTAATTTGATAAGACACCTTAGATTTATTGGAGACAAACATAACCATTTTACTCTGTTGGTTTTTATGACTTTTACACATCATACATAATCCACACCTATGAAAAACAGTCGTTTTGATTCTACCTGGTCTTTTAGGTGGGATTGCACTTTTTACCAGTTTATTCTTAACATTGGGGGCTCTATTATTAATAAATTTGGGATTTTTTGGTATAATTGACTTAAGAACTGGATCTCACTCAAGTAAATGCCAGTGTTTTTTTTACTATCCTTTCTACTTCTAGTAATAAAAGGTAGAATAATAGTATTTTCTTCCTTTTTATCTCTTGGTTTTAGAAGGTCTTCTCTATTCACTTCTATAATTTCTTTTATAGAACCATCAATATCACCTTGTTTATATCCCTTCGAAATAAACTTCTGTTTTAAAATAGCCGATTGTTCTTTAAAAACTTGCCACATCTGTGCAGTTGCGTCTAACCCTTCTCACCTGGCCTTTGGGTATGTTCTTTAACCACAACGGATGATGATTGCTCCCCAAATTATTTAAGAATTGCTGTCTGTCGGCTTATTAAAAGTTTTTGTTTTTAAAATATTATCTTCTACATATAAAACCAAATCTAAAAAGCTTAATTCTACTTTACTAATATTAAAAGTCAGATGAAGATTAAATTAGTTAGTGTTAAGTTCTTTACAGAATACGTCCAGATCTACTTCACTACCTCTCCATATGAACATAATATCATCATCAATAAAACTATACCATTTAACAATATTTTTTAAAAATGTATTATTTAACCATATCGTCTGGTTCTCCCAATAACCCATGAAGAGGTTGGCATACGACGGGCAAAACGAGTGCCCATCACGGTACATTTTGGTTTGAACACCTCATAATTATTAGTTTTTTTCCACCTTTTTGACTTAAAAAGTATTTTTTTAAAGACACCTTTCTCACAAATTTCTAAATGTCCAAATATGTCTCAAATTTGCTGAGTTTATTACTTGGAGCAAATCTTCCTTAGTCAGGACATGTTTGCTAAGATTAAACATTTTAGTAATCTCCTCATCCTCACTGCTTGTTTCCTTCATTATACTCAGGGGTCTCACTTTTTTCATTTTACCTTTTCCCTGTTTTTTATTTTTTGTAATTAATATCTTCTGCTCTGTTCCTTCCTAAAAAATCTTCATCACCCAGAATCTCGAATCTATTCTTCATAGTTATAGGATCTGGATCTCTTTTTTCATCAGGACACCATTCATCCATTACCTAATATGTGTTCCTTTTTGAAGTAACTCCTCTTTCCCTATATTATGTCCTCCATTTTTTTTTCCATCCCATATCTCTTCCTCTAGGATGGGACTCAGGCAGGGCCTGATTCAGCAAGGAACGCACGGATGCAGGCGCACGCAATCAGCCAATGTTTGCGGTCTGCACATGCGTCTGGGTCGCAGTGCAAAAGTGAGCACAGTGAATACTCAGACCCAGAGAAAAGTGATTGAGAGGAAGTGCCATTTGTGGGTGGATACGGGGAGTGGTCAGCCGATTGCAGTCGTGCCCGTGCGTTACTTTGCACCCTGTTACAGGATGGTGCATAAATTAGCCACTGAGATGCCGGACGCAGCCTGGCGTCCCTCTGCATGCAGGAAGTCTCTCAACTCCTGCGGCAGGGTCAGGTCTACATTTAGTCTGTGTGCGGATCTGATGTTCCCGATGTTCTCTCAGCCTTGTGCATCAGTACAGACGTTAGCGGAGGGTAAAGGCGGCAGCATCATGTAGTGCTGGGCATCTGCATCTTTGTGCTCCGATTGCTGTACGTATGCAATCATTAGCATATTCTCGCAGCGGCCGGGTGCATGCATCTGCATCCGTGCATTCCTTGCTGAATCAGGCCCTCAGTCCGTATCTTTCCATAGTCCGAATATCTATATTTATTTCTATTGTACTTCTTCGGACTATATTTCTTCTTTTCCCAATCTCTATCATATGGTTTTCTACTAGGATAATAATAATAATCATCCTTTCTTTGATATCTGTCTGGGCGTTTTTCACACCCACATGGGGAACTCCCTCTAAAATGCAATCTCAGTGGTCCTGATGTGAACTCTCCTTCCACACCTTATAAGGTAATATCATCCTCAACATCAACCTGTAAACCATTCTTTTTCTTTTTGTATGTAGATGTGTGCATATGTGAGCTGCCTAGCTGGCACACGCTGTTAAGACCAGATTTGGGCTCCGGTTCCATTAACAAAAAAAATTAAATAATCCTGCCTACAGCTATCAGCTCTAGCAGCAGAGCACTGGTGTGCACCATGCGGCACCTCAAGGCAGGGAGAGAGCAGAGACTGCTGCTCATCTCCAACCTAGTACAAACTGCTACGCATTTGCACTGCTGTGTGCTAAGCTGGGGCATCAGCAGTCCCTGCTCTCTTCTTGCCCTGATGTGACGCACACCCGCACTCTGCTGATAGCTGTAGGCATGAGGAAAATGTTACAGGGGGTGAACGCCCTGATCGCCCACTCCCCCCTGGATCCGCCACTGGTGGAGGTAGTAACATCAGGAACATAGATGACAGCTGGGGGGTAGTAGCATGTATACAGTTAACAGCTGTGGTGTAGTAGTAGAAGCAAGGACACAAACAACAGCTGAGGGTAGTAGTAATGACCAGGGGCATAGCATAGTAGGAGCAGGCGGAGCTTGTGCTTTGGGTGCCAGTGCTGGCTGGGGAGCATTATAATTTATTTATTTCAAGTTACCCCACAGCTATAACGGACCGCCAGGGACACTTTCCTGATCTCCTACGGAATGGAGAAGAGATGACTCAGGATTACCCCATACATAATATAGAGCTGGCTGCATGATGCCTTTTGTCTATAATGGCAGCATGCACCACTCACACATCCCTAGATATGGCCCTGCTCCCTTTACCCCTTATATTATCTAGCCCCCCCATTAGTCTCCACCTCATACTTTTCCCCTGTGCCACTCACAACACACTTTCCCTCTTGCCTTTCACCTTTTCCTGCTACCCTTTTCTGCTGTGTCTGCTCTCTTCACCCATTATTTCCTCTTCCTCGTCTGCTGACGTTGCTGGATAGTACTGGTTACTGTCAATCAGAAGCAACATGGACACACTTGAGTGTGACAGATAAGTGAAATCATCTTATTTTAATAATGTTTTACCTATATACCTGATAACTGCCAGAGATATCCCTCAACAGCCTGCGTGCGTAATCGCAGATGCGATCGATAATGAGTCATGCACTATGTGCGGTGTGCTCACCAGGCTACACATTTCACAGTCCCTGGGGGCAGGTCCCAGCCCATAACCATTGCATTCACCTAGTGGACCCTTCATGTCCCTGTCCGATATTGCCCCTGATGTTTTTGTCTTCAATCTCCTTTGAACTTTCCCCCACACTCCCTCCCCTGGCACACTTCAGTTTGGGGGAATAGCTGTAGCGTAAACATGCTACGGGCACCATAGCGCCACGTTACACCCCTGTTAGTGACACAGATTACAAATGGGGGTTGTTGGTTGTAGTAGGGACTAGATGCGGGTAGGAGTAGAAACTGGGTGGTGGGAGTAGTAGTAGGAACACAGATGTCAGCTGGCGGTAGGATGACAGTATACAGTTAGGCAGCCAGTATCTGCAGCTCTCCTGGAAGCCAAGATGCTCCATAAGCCTGAAGTGCTGATGCATCTGCTCAGTGTACTTGACAGATAAACTATTTCTCATTCAGACTATCTGGTTCACTCAGCACTGTAGTTTCTCACACTCTGAGACCCAGGCCTCCTGCAGAGCTCAGGCAATTAAGCCCTGACAGGTTTCTTCAAAATTATTCAGAGAATCCGAGGCCACTCACCTCCCACCACTTCATTCCATGATAGAATACTGGTCCTACCGGACTCTGCCTACTGCCTCAGTAAATAATGCTCCATAGGGCCGTACATGGGCAGCCCAAGACCATGTCAAGCTACACCACTCGACATGAGGAAAGAAGAAGGTGGCTCTAAACGTTCTATGGTTGTCTGCACCAGGGGCACATGTTGTCTATATCTCCCAGCCCAGTTCGCTCCTGGTGGGAGCCCAAATCCACACTCCCAGTTCCAGTGTGTATGCGGGTGCCGGGAAGCTGGCTCTTGCGCATGCTGATTAACAAATTACCAGCCTTATATAGTGTATATATTAATATATAGCAGGTGTAGGAGAGGCACTGAAACTTTGCTGTTGGTCTATATTGATGCATTAAAGTCAGATACAAGTACCTTTAGTGCCACATCCTGTGGATAAGTATGAGATGCGGGCATCGGGCCATATTAACTATTACCTGGGAGAGCCGGACCCATTGTATTACTATATTAATAAATGTATTTTGTCTATATGGGGGGGTCATCCCTTTAGGACAATTGTCCTACAATTGGTTCAGTTACCATTTTGCATACTCAGTTATCTAGCAGCTTTCCTGCATGCAGTTTACACAAATATAACATACATATAGTTTTATACTGTGCTCACCCCAACTATTAAAGGAGAACAAATGTAAACAGAGATCACATGCTAAACTCATGATCAGTAGACACTGACACCTTTTCTTGATGGACAGTGCATTCACCGTCAAGCTCCATTTCAATGCAGGCACTATAGCAAGAGGGAAAGCACAATCACTAATGTGTACATACTCTCTGAAAGGTAAATTTGACTGACTCTGTCTATCAGTAACTCCCAACTAAAGCAGCGGTACGGTCTCATGTATTGAGGACATGCTGACATGTATATAGATATATGTTACTGAGATTTCTTCCTCAGGGTCCATAGGCTCCACAGGGAGACCTTGGGGTGTAGGTGATGGAACTGAATCCGGGCACCACCGCAGTTAAAAGCTTTCAGCTTACAGGATGCATTGGTCCACTCTCCCTATACCCCGCCCCAGAGCCAGATACACCTCAGTTTTGTTGGTGCCCGGGCCGGAGTCGAGTCACCTTTACACAGGGGGCTGCTTAGGCAGCCCTTAAGCTATTATTTTTATGATTTGATTTGTTTTATCTTTTCTTCAACTAGAGTGCGCAGCAGCAGACTGTCCGAGGGTTGTCTGTGCTGCCGCTCCGTCACCGCTCTGGTGCCGCGACGCCAGTAACGATCTGGAGATCTCGGCGGGCATTCCGGGGGTCAGTGTTAGCCAGGGCCCCCGAAGAGGACCCAGACTGCAACCGAACTTTAGGGGACAGGTAAGGCGGATTACCGCTCGCAGCGACCCGAGTGTTAAGGCAATTGATACCTCCGGTCTCAGGGGACAGACTGGAAGTGACTGAGTGTGGATGCAGGCTCCAGCCATTGCGATCCACTATACCACCAGAGACATTTTGGTGCAGGAAACCAACGTCCCAGGAGTTAATAATCAGCCAGTGGAGACAGCTTCCCTGTTTAAGTGGCTCCTCCCCTCAGCTCAGGGCGCCTTTCCTCTGAGGTCTGGCTTCTCTGAGCTGTTCTCCCCCTCAGGCCACACCCCCTCTGAGGTCTCCGGCGATCATTTTCTTCATGGTGCAGTTGCAGCTCTCCCAGGACAGCACGTGGTCCGGTCCCACTACATACTTCTCCCCAGGGTCAGCGTATGTAGCACTATTTCCTACCAGACACTGAGTCTGTGTAGTTAAGTGTAGTGCCAATTTGCATTGTATGTGACCTGTGCTAGTGCTGCCTGTCTGTGTCTCTTCTTCTATCTGTTAGCATATGGCTATACCTTTTCTCTATTTCATGTCCTAATACAGGTGTTGCTAGGGTGGTTCATACATAACCTCATGAACGCAATGCACCAGGTACCTCAAACCCCCCGATATCGGTACAGGAGCCCCCTTGGGCGGTCTTTTCTCAGATGCTGGTCTCCATTGCGGGCCGTCCAGCGGTCCCGGCTGCTTTTCCTCCTATGGGGTTATGATAGCAGCCTGTCTTTCCCCCACAGGGACTACCACTAATTATGCAGACCCCTCCTGTGTCACAGCAGGCTGTCATTCCCACACCGGGATTACCTCAGGGTCTACCTCCACCATGGGTGGATGTTTTCTCTACTTCAGTGCAGAGTTCTGGCAGCTTCCTCTATGGCCATTCAGACCATGTTGCAGAGTGAGAAACCTGTACGGCCAGCTAAGCGTCCTGTGTTGTCATCTCAATCCACACAGCTATCAGAGTCTGAGATGTCATCTGATGACGGAGAAGTGGCTGACGCCTCTAACGAAGACTGCCCTTTGCAAGAGGCGGAGACTAAGTCGAGGATTAATATTCCTGCCTTGGTGCGTGCAGTCAGATCCGTATTGGTTATAGAGAATGACGAGCCAGCCCCTAAATCCAAACACCCTCTGTTTAAACAGAAAAAGGTGACTTTGGCAGTATTCCCACTGTCAGATCAGCTAGTGGATCACATGGCTACTGCCTGGCAATCGCCTGGTAAGAGGTATCAACCTCAAAAATGTTTGGCCTCATGTTACCCATTTCCTGAGGCTCATTGTAAAAATTGGGAATCACCCCCTACAGTGGATTCCAACGTTACACGATTGATTAGAAGTGCAACGTTACCTATGCCTTCCAATTCTTTCTTGAAACATCCTACAGATAGGAAAGTGGAAACTTGCTTGAAATCAATATACTGTCTTTCAGGAGCCGTTGCCCGCCCATCCATGGCTATTTCCTGGGTATCTAAGGCTATAGAGAGTTGGGCCGATGCACTTGAGGACTCCTTCCCCTCAGAAGCTTCGGAGAATCAGTTGTCACATCCGGGATGCGGCTGCATATATCGGTGAGGCCGCTCTGGATGTTAATCTACTGACCTCCAGGGTCTAGGCCGAGGCCGTGATTGCTCGCCGTTCCCTGTGGCTGCACTTTTGGAGCACGGAGGCCGATTCTAAGAAAGTCCTGGAGGCCTTACCGTATAATGGGGAGATTTTGTTTTGTCCAGACCTGGACAAGATTGTTGACACGTTGGCAAAATCAAAATATGCGTTTATGTCTTCAGCATCTGCTCCTTCAAAGTCTTGAACCTCCAAGCCTAAGAAACAGGCCTGGAGCTCAGGACATTCGGCCTCCAAACCAGAGAACAAACCCTCAGCCTGACGGGGCGGGCCTCTCTCTGGGGGACCCCAGAGTGGGAGGCCAACTTCTTCAGTACGCCCAGTGCTGGTGTCAAACCACCAAGAACACTTGGGTAAGAGAAGTGGTCTCAGGGGTTCTTCGAAGACCTCCCCACCAGTTTTTCTGCAAAGGTCCTCCTTCGGACAAGAACAAGGCCTTGCAGATCCAGAAAGCCATACTGTCCTTGCTGCAAGCGGGGATAATTGTACCAGTACCACTATCTCAATGAGGGACTGGTTATTATTCTACTCTCTTTCTGGTTCATAAACAGATTGGGTCTCATCGGCCTATCTTCAACCTCAAATCTCTGAACAAATTCCTCAGGGTGCCCAGGTTCAGGATGGAAACCTTGCACTCCATCATACTGGCTATGGAACCCGGGGATTATATGGTTTCACTGGACATTCAGCACGCATACCTACATGTTCCCATAACACCTTCTCACCAGTGTTATCTACGTTTTTCTCTACTGCAGCAACACTTCCAGTTTCGGGCGCTGCCCTTTCGCCTATCCACGGCTCCAATGGTATTTATTATGGCTGTCATGGCGGCCCATCTGCAGAGTCAGGGTATCCGGCTACTACCATACCTGGATGACCTCCTCTTGTTGGCGAGTTCTCCAGAAGTGCTTTGCCACCACTTGCAACTGACAATTTTTTTTCTACAGGCGTACGGGTGGTTAATCAATTGGAAAAAGTCCTCCATAATTCCCTCACAGAGGATGGTTCATTTGGGGGCCCTTCTGGATTCTCACCAGCAGAGAATCTTTCTGACTCCAGAAAAGATCTCCACACTACAGCAACGAGTACGCAGATGCCTCCGCAGTCGCCGGGTGTCAGTCCACTCGATGATGCAGGTTCTAGGATCCATGGTGTCCATCTTTGACATGGTGGAATATGCTCAGTTTCATTCCAGGCCCCTGCAGGGGCTGATCCTCTCCAGGTGGAATGGATTATCCCACCGGATCAGGGCTCAGACGATGGTGCTCTCTCTAGAGGTGCACCTGTCTCTGTCCTGGTGGCTACTGACATCTCATCTAACTAAGGGTCACCCCTTTTGGATCCTGGACTGGACACTCCTAGCAATGGACACCAGTCTCCGGGACTGGGGCGCAGTGACCGGTCCACACTCCTTTCAGGGCCGGTGGACAAGGTCGAGGTATCCCTGCCTATCAACATATTGGAACTTTGGGCTGTGTACAAGGCCCTCATGATGGTAAAGCAAATTCTTCATGGAAAACCTGTGCAGGTTCAGTCTGACAATGCCACCACAGTGGCTTACATCAACAATCAAGGAGGCACTCGAAGTTGGGCAGCAATGACAGAAGTGTCACAACATGCATGGGGAATGGTCTCTTCACCAAGAGGTGTTTCAACTCCTAGTGGACAAATGGAGTCTCCCAGAGATGGACCTCATGGCCTCCCGTCACAATCACAAGTTACCAGCGTACGGGTCCAATACAAGAGATGACCACAACAAAATTTAAGCAGGGCGCTAATTGAAAGATGACAATGAAAATAATAAATAAATAATAATTAATAAAAAATAGTAGCACACACCTGTAGCTTGGTGTAAACCTACTAAATACCAACTATCCGAAGATAGTCGTAAAAAATAACTATTATACTAAGTGATGTGCTAATGTTGATTAGAATCAAAATGTATAATTATAATAACTTGACATGTCAGAACTAAATACCAAGATGCCAATAATATAATCAAATAATAATTTATAAAAGACACAATCTCAATAACACTATATTGGACAGTGAGCCTCCGATTGTTACAACTTGAGAGGTCTGGTTCATGAAGCCTTAAAAAAGGACCTTATATACAAGTCTGGTGAGAGTTATATGACTGTGTTACAAAATTACAACCTTAATTGATAGCATATGAAGGAAACCCCCGATTGTGGATTTCTGGAGTGGTCTTCAGATGAGATATACATTGTATGCATGATTATATATATTTTATAGTGTTATTGAGATTGTGTCTTTTATAAATTATTATTTGATTATATTATTGGCGTCGGTATTTATTTCAGGGCAGGAGCATCCCCCACCCTTAAAAGGACTGCTTTGGGATTCCCAAGGTCTCCCTGTGGAGCCTATGGACCCTGAAGAAGAAAAAGAGTCATGGTAAGAACTTACCTATGTTAACTCTCTTTCTTCCATAGGGTCCACAGGGCACTCGCCATGACGCACCTGGCTTCATATGGGCTATCCTGCAGGTCACCAGTTTCCCGTCTCCTTCTCTGTGAGAGTGTGTTTCTTGAGTGTACCAGTCTTCCTTCTCTCTTATCCTCCTCTGGCCTTTGGCTTATTACCAACTGAGGTGCCTCAGGGGTGGGGTATAGGGAGAGTGGACCAATGCATCCTGGGAGCTGAAAGCTTTTAACTGCGTGGTGCCCGGATTCAGTTCCATCACCTACACCCCAAGGTCTCCCTGTGGACACTATGGTCTTCGAGGAAAGAGAGTTAACAAAGGTAAGTTCTTACCATAACTCTCATTTTCAGTGATGCAAGAGACGTAATCTTAAACCAGTTTTTAGAATGTTTATTAGAAAACACATGGGAATTACTATACACATAATATAGGTTTCCACAACAAACAACAACAAAATGATCTTCCTTTGCATACTATACATTGGTATTTCTCGGCAGGGCTATAATTACATAAGATGTTGCCTGCGCTGGTCCACTAGTTTCCAGTGTGTAATCTCAGGTTGAGTCTGGAGTCTCCGGTGTTTTCTTGGGTGTTTTCTTTCTTGCTGTCTCTCCAATGTCTGGCGAAGCTGCTGTAGTTTCCGTATGAGCTCCCAGTTGTGGTGCAGGAGCTCTGTTTGGGCTCTCTGAGATTCCCACTTCTGCTCCTCAGCTTGTTTCACCTCCAGCTTTGTGCTCTGCAGTTCTTTCTCCATTTCCTGGACCCTGCCACATAAAACCAGCAATACATGATTGATCTTTATCAGCAAGTCTAAATGTACATGGTGATTGATGTGTCTAAGCAGTTATACTTTTCTGCTGGCTTCCAGAGCACCATATTTACCAACATTCCCAACTGGAAAATTGGAAATATGTTATTATGACACAACCAAGAACCACCCAAACCACATCATGATCTGTCCAAATGCTGTCCCAATCCCACTTTCAGGTGTAGCCATGCACCATTGGACATGGCCACAGAGATCGCAAATGTCCTGCAAAATGGGGACTGTTGGAAGGTTGACAACACGCTGTTCTTAAGAGATGAATGTCTCAGAAATGTTTTTGTCACACAACATACATTTTATCTGTCTTAAATTGCACCAGTTGTCAATACCCAAGGCATGCATGTATTTTGTGGGCTAAATAGAGTGCTGCCTATCAATATGCTTTAGGACCACCACTTTAATGGCACTTTCGACTTGCTGCTAATTTCTGCAGCCTAAGAACATTGTAAGCTTGCAAGCAGGGCCCTCTTACCTCTATGTCTGTCTGTTATTACCCTGTTTTGTTCTATCAATGTTTCCAATTGTAAAGCGCAACGGAATATGCTGCGCTATATAAGAAACTGTTAATAAATAAAATAGACTAGTCAGTGATTGCAGGTATTCCATAGTATTCCAACAAGTGTGTGGATTTACAGAGACTACAAAATATTTGGAAAATTATTTAGGGACCTGCTATAATAAACATAGACAGTGTTTTCATACACAGTCTACCTTATGCTACCTGCAGCATGCACACACTGGTAAAGCCAGCAAGAGAAACATGTAAGGGAGATTGTCTTCTTATTAAATAGCCTGCATTGTCCCCAGATCACAGGCTGATTTTCAATTGTATTGTAATTTACTGTATCTAGCCTGGCTTTATTATATTAATGGTTCCCAGTTTTCTTAGTTGAGCAGTAATTATGCTGTGTGAGGGATTATTTTTATTTTGCTTTTATTTTTTATTGACTTAAGTGCACCAAAGGATGGACCTTTGGGTAGGCTCATATATAGGGCGGGATGCATCATACATAGCCTTTTGAATGCGATGCATCTCGCTACTGATCGATTGTATAGCTGCGTTTATAAATGCCGTAAGCATAAAGATTTTCGATTAATACCACAAAGGACAGCTTTTCCGATAAGAGCTGTCCTTTGCGGTCTGAGGGCCTGATTCACTACGGAACGCAACTGCGAATGCAATAGCGATTACGCACGCAGTTCAACTACGATAGTATGCTAATTCATTGAGATCGCTATGCCGCCGCAGCACTACACAAGGATGCCCACTTTACCTTACACACATCCATAATGTTTAGCAAGACTGCAAAAACATCGGTTCAATCGAGTACCACTGCAGCCTCACGCACACTTGCACAGGCTCTGACCTTACTCAGAAATTGCTAACTTCATCGCACGCTATGTGTCCTCAGGCTGCGTAGGGCATGGCAGTGGATAATTTTTGCACGCCCATGCAACAGCGTTGAAACGCACTGGCACGTCTACATTCAGCCGACGAACCCCCCCCCGTCACCATCCACAAACTGCACTTCCTGTCAATCACTCTGCGTGGTTCTGCGTAGTCACTGCAATCGCAGTCCCGATCGCAGTGGACGGTTCGCGCACGCACACTGTGGTGCATACGCATGCGCAGATCGCAACAATCAGCCGATTGCATGCTTATTCACAGTTGCGATCGGTAATGAATCAGGCCCTGAGTACTTCTGCGCATTTGCCATTGGGGACACTGGAAGTCTCCGGTAAGAAGTCCATAGACTTCTCTTGGCTATTGGGAACAAGCTCCGGAAAGTTTTGCTTTCTGGAGCTTGATGCATATGGGGAATGCAGTCAAAACTCCAAAAACTGCATTTTCTGATGTTTTACTGTACTTTTGAGGATAGTGCCTCCTGCCCATAGTGTTAAATATGATTAATGAGTTGGTAGGCTTCCTGTCCTGGTGGCCCCCTATCCTGAGGGGCACAAGGCAAATGCCCCTTTTGCATGTTATTAAAAGAGACTGAATCTTGCCCTTCAATCTAATCTGTCAGCCAAACTGAAAGGACAACACTGTTGCTAATGTAAAATGATAGGTTCCTGCCACCAATATTGCACACCATAAATCTGTCTTCATTACCGTGACAAATAAAGCCGTCTCATATTCTCCATCACTGCATTGAGAGTCAAAGCTTCCTGGCGGTAACCTTTTCTTAATTCTTCTTCAATGAATTCCACCTTACTTTCATTAGCCCCTGGATTCTTGGTCTTCTCTTGGGAACCAAACAGGTAAAGTGAAGAAAGGGACATAACATTATAATGAAAACATTCTACCATCATGCCATATAAATAATAATAAAATATACATATACTACAGAACCAATATTGGGTAAATATATTTATACAGTATATTGTACAATATACTCAGCAACCAGGCATAGCCATGTAGTGTGCAGCCGTACAGTTTCTTTGTGGATGGCACTGGTGTAGGAGGTGTTACCACTCTGATTTATGAATTGCTGGAACTATCTACCAATCAGAGTGTAGGATGCTGTCACATGGCCTGTACAACGTGCTGAGATACAGGACATAGGAGAGGTAAGTTACCCCACAAATCTGGGGCCTGATTTTTATGCATCAGTAGAGAGTGAGGAAACTCTGTATTAGAATGCTACCAGAGATCTGGGGCTGATTTTGTAATATTGCAGTGATTAAAGGGATTCTGGTAAAACTGCCCTCTAATATAATAGTCTAGACCCACCCCTCACAAAATCTACAAACCTAACAGCTCCTTTAAGCTTTAACATTGTTGCAGTTGAGGCAGCACAACTTTATAAATTATTATAACTGCCCAGCTGTTTTCACTGGTATATTATAGAGTGTGTATTAAAATATATTGATATTGTTTAATAGTCTGAAATAAATTACTGTTTCATGTTTAAGAACCTGATTGATCACTCTCAATGAATGTGGATATGATCACCCCTGCTCTCAACAAAAGCCAACTTGTTGGCCTATAAGTCACTGAAATGGCCAAAAATAGCACCATAGAGGACAGAGAGTATGGCAAATAATCGGACATGACCCAATTATGTGATGCATTATCTTGCTCACATCCAATCTTTGAATGCTTTGTTGTTTTACATCTGCCCAACAGCAGTGCTGTTTGAATTTACTGATTTCATAGGTAATCTATTGGGACCAGTCATCTGACATAGAAATAGCAGTGCTGTTTGATTATACTGATTTCATAGGTAATCTATTGGGACCAGTCATCTGACATAGAAATAGCAGTGCTGTTTGATTATACTGATTTCATAGGTAATCTATTGGGACCAGTCATCTGACATAGAAATAGTAGTGCTGTTTGATTATACTGATTTCATAGGTAATCTATTGGGACCAGTCATCTGACATAGAAATAGCAGTGCTGTTTGATTATACTGATTTCATAGGTAATCTATTGGGACCAGTCATCTGACATAGAAATAGCAGTGCTGTTTGATTATACTGATTTCATAGGTAATCTATTGGGACCAGTCATCTGACATAGAAATAGCAGTGCTGTTTGATTATACTGATTTCATAGGTAATCTATTGGGACCAGTCATCTGACATAGAAATAGCAGTGCTGTTTGATTATACTGATTTCATAGATAATCTATTGGGACCAGTCATCTGACATAGAAATAGCAGTGCTGTTTGAATTTACTGATTTCATAAGTCTTTTGTTATTAATTATTATTTGCAAAAACCGGAATGACTTTAGGTCTGGCAATATAACTATTTATTAACTCCTAGACACATGGGATGCTGTTTAGGGTCTGTCTGTTTTGTATTAGAATTTTATGACTTGTATCTTGTGTGGGTGAGGTTATTGGGGGGTGGTGTGCAATCAGTGACTACACATGTATGCCTCAATATATACCCAGTAAGTTACACAGTAAGTTACAGGCTGCAGGCCTGTTACAAGGCTGCATAGGTTTTTTTTCTAAGTGGTATTATATGCACAGCATAATTTAAAGAGTTAGACAGGAGTTAAACACGAGGAAGATGTGAGGACAACATTTAAAAAGAACTCTTTACCACTTTGAAAAGGATCTTCTGAGCTTCTGGATTCCCTGCAACTCAGCCACCAGCTTTCACTATAACCTGAACACACCTTTTGCCAACAGCCTGCTTCAACATTGCAAGCAACTACCAGTTGGCTTGCTGCATTTTAATTTTTGAATGTATGTTTTTTGAACCTACACTGTTTATATTATTCCTATACCACTGTCAATTTATCTCTACACCACTGTAGTATCTACCATTGTTTAACACCTGTTCATCTTTAAGAATGCTTTATCCCTAATTTAAAGTCCAGCAACCTTACCAGCTCTAAACTCATTTTGTTTATTATATACTCTTGTAGTTGTGCCTTTACATCTACCAGCACTGTTCTTCCTTTTCTCTGATTTTTGAAATTTTAACTGTACTGTTCCTGTATCTCACTCTCATCACTACTACTGCCATTTCCTTCCCCCCTAATCCCTCATCTACACAATGTCTCTCTTTTCTTCTGCTCCCCCCTCACTCAGAAGCTACATAATACTTTCCGTCAACCACCAGTTCCCATCTCTTTCCTCCCTCCACTTTCTCCTCGCCCTCCTTCCTCTCCTTTATCTTCTTTCATCCCATCCAGTACTCTCCACCGCATCTCCCATAACTACTAAGCCCTGCACTCTCCCTTTTCTCCAAGTTACACCTCTTCTTCTCAACCCACACCATACTAAACCTCCACCTTGCCCACCACCTGCTGTCACCCTTCCTCACTCAGAAGCCCACCACATACCCATACTCTCCTTATCCCCCTGCTCTAAATCAATCTCAACCCCACACTACAGCAACACTAACAATCTCCTTCTCCTCCCAACTCTGTCGCCCTCTCCTGCCTCCTCTGGAAAGCCAGTCCTATCTATAATCAACTGGTCCCTGTCCATGACGGCTTCATATTCAACTTGTTCAATCTCCTAGCCATCACCAAATCCTGGACTTACCCATCCGACACCACTTCTCCTGCAGCTTTCTCCTTTGGGGGCCTCACATTCTTTCACACTCCCTGGCCTGGAGGTTGCCACAGTGTTGGGGTACTTCTATCATCTGGTCACTCCCACCAACTCTTACCTTCTAAACTCTCCACTTCATTATTTGCATTCAATGCTCATATCAGTTGCCTTTTCCAACTTCCACGAGTAGCTGACTTTCCTCATCCCCCTGGCCTTAACTCAAAATTCCATGTTAACTTTGCTACTTGGCTCCTAGGCCCTCATTCAGACCCGGACGCAAGTGACCGTTCGTACGTTGGGCGAACGTAAAAAAATATTTAAATTCAGGCACACGCTCGTATTTTCGTTCGCATCAAAACATCCTCCCCAAACTCAGGCGACCCCTCCTCTAACTAACGAGCGTGCCAAATAGCGAGCGTACATCCCCGAAGTGGTTTGAAGGGAACGCACGCACTAGTACTACCCGGAAGTTGGACTGTCACATTTCGATTAACTGCTCGTTTATTCTGCTTACCTCCCTCAATCGTAACATGCCAATCAATATATCAATTAGCTTAATTGTTTTTTTGTTTTTTTTACACAATGCAATAAACTTTATTTATGTCCATGTTTGTGTTTACCCGCACAATACGTACGGCTTAAACATTAGCTTCTAATTGTCAAAATACATGTTAGCCCCTATTAAATAATTGTTAGATTAGTTTTTATACCCGCATATTTCCTGGAGTTCATTTCTTTATGTAAATTTTCTTACGCATGTCCCTGCATCAAGCCTATCATAAGTCTCCACATATTTCTGGCCCTGTCGAACACATGACTCATACACTAACCAATAGAATTGCTCCTGTTAATTTCCTAAATACATTAGCCAATCATAAAATTTTGGAGCACTTTATCAAAAATGATTTTTAGGAAAAACTCCATTGCCATCATGAGAGCCTCCGCATTCACCAGGCGCGAGCTGCTGGTGCTTACGGAGGTGATGGATAGGCGGATCACCAGCCAGCCGCCACCCATCGCCAACCGCGAGATGCGATCCGCATATGCGGAGGTTCGGGCCCGCCTGCGCTCCTTCGGCTCACGCCGCCATATCGGGCAGCTGGAGCGCAGGTGGTCGGACCTGCAACGGCGGACGCCCCGCTTGCTGGCATGCTTTCGCATGCAGATCGCAGAAAGTAAGTTTTATGGATTGTGTTTTTCATGTTTGTCTTTGTGGCCCTAACTGCATGGCCATGTTTTCCCTGTATTTCATATTTATTCATTCTCCTCATATCTGCATGGCCATGTTTTCCCTGTATTTCATATTTATTCATTCTCCTCATATCTGCATGGCCATGTTTTCCCTGTATTTCATATTTATTCATTCTCCTCATATCTGCATGGCCATGTTTTCCCTGTATTTCATATTTATTCATTCTCCTCATATCTGCATGGCCATGTTTTCCCTGTATTTCATATTTATTCATTCTGCTCATATATGCATGGCCATGTTTTCCCTGTATTTCATATTTATTCATTCTCCTCATATCTGCATGGCCATGTTTTCCCTGTATTTCATATTTATTCATTCTCCTCATATCTGCATGGCCATGTTTTCCCTGTATTTCATATTTATTCATTCTCCTCATACCTGCATGGCCATGTTTTCCCTGTATTTCATATTTATTCATTCTGCTCATATCTGCATGGCCATGTTTTCCCTGTATTTCATATTTATTCATTCTCCTCATATCTGCATGGCCATGTTTTCCCTGTATTTCATATTTATTCATTCTGCTCATATCTGCATGGCCATGTTTTCCCTGTATTTCATATTTATTCATTCTCCTCATTTTTGTTTTTTTGTGGTTTTTGGGGGTGCATTTGAAATTGTTTTTTTGCGCGTTTTTTTGTGGGAACTAACCCCAATTTGTTTCCCATCTTTAAGGGGCTCAGCGAAGACTACGCCGTCAGCGTCCGGCCAGACGACGAGCCCGACCACTCTCCCCAACCCCCAGCCAACAATCCAACTCCACTCCTTCCCCTATTCCCCACTCCTCCCCAGCCTTCCTACACCCTCAGCCAGATTTTTCTGGCCTCCTTCCCCTCCGTCCCAATTCCCCCTCTCCTCCAACCACCCCTCTTAGAATGACCCCCTCCCCGGAGTCGGTCATTACCCCGCCCCAATCTTTGGGGAATGGACCCACCTCCGAGGAGGACGATGGAGGGCCTTCTGTAGCTGGCATTGGGTCTTCCGGTATGTTTTTTTTGGTGTTTATTTATCGTCACAAACTGTTTGTATGTAATCATGGTTTTCTTTTGTGTTTTTTTTTGTTTTTCATAATTTTTTTGGTTTTGGCCGATTGCCGTAACCTGTTACTGCTGTTTTCAACATACACATAGCACACCTGTCGGAATTTGGACATAGGCCTTGTATTTTTGCCCTACACCATTTTATTTTGATGAGTTTTAATGCAGTTTTTGATAATTGATTTTTGTGGAGTTTTTTATTTAAAGATTTTGTAATGTGCTTTCACTATTGTTGTATTAATCCCCACACTTTTCTCACCCACAGAGGAACAGAGGCTTCGGGCCAATTTATCCGCCTGTGTGGCCCAGATGCACTCCAATATCATCGGGGTGCTGGTGGTCCTTGACCGTATGTCGGTCCTCCTTAGGGAGTAGTTTTTTATTTTGGGCACATTCTGTAAATAAATTGTTTTTTTGAAGTTACGTTCTGGCTCATTCGTTTTTTCAAAACCACATATTGTTTACCCTGACATAAGTAGAGTGTTCCTGCAATGATTTCAAATTTTTGACAATAAGAGTGTGTGTTGTATTTTTATGTCAAACAGCCACAAGAAACACCTAACAGTACCAATCTGATTTCCCTTTTTTTGGTGTAGTCACAATTAGATATTTCTACATTTTACAGGTTCCTAGTTGGTGTGCAAGCAGCTTAGGGCAATATTACGAAGCAAAAGGATTGTACTGGCTTCCTTTTGGTGTTGGTTTGGACCCTGAATAAAGAAAACATATTTTCTCAAATGGCGTCAGTACTGGATTACCCCTTAGTCAAATGTGACGTGTGTGAACCTGGTTACACTTGGTGGTAACGTTCCCAAAAAGGGACAACATTTCACTCTCAAAACATTTATTATCAACATAACTGAAAATTCAAAGTGGTCACTCACAAACAAAACCACAGTGATAATCTCAAATACAACACATAACAAAAAAACCACATCACATCCAAAAAATCAAGAACTGGTTAACGAAGGACCATGCCAACAGGATTCCACATATATGGCGTTGCAATAAGGGTTCCAGAATATATTCCCAAAATATTCACATACAGGTTTTGTAAGGGTAGCAGGAAGTAGTCATCGTTGGAGTGCCAAAGATTATGTAAAAAAACAGAAGATGGAGCGAAAAATTAGCCAAAAATTAGATGTTCTCAAACAAACCCAACCACATTAGGTATCAACACTGTTTTTTTTCAAATCATTACCTAAAAAATCTGGCCACCACATCATCGCGTATGCCCCCCCCCCACATACTGACCTCTGACCAACCTCGGGGGGGCCATCCTCAGGTAAGGCATCCTCTGGCTGCACTGTGACCCCACTCCTTATGGCGATGTTGTGAAATATCCCACACAGGACCACAATTTTCGAAACCATATCCGGCAAATACATGAGTTAGCCACCAGAGCGGTGGAGGCATCTGAATCGGCCTTTTAAAAGGCTGATACAGTGCTCCACCACTTGCCTGGTGGCTGTAAGTGCGGAATTATACTCACTTTGTCGCCCTGGTGTGGGAGCCAAATAAGGAGTGAGCAGCCAGGTAGCCACTGTCTCCTGTGAAAATGAAAAGTCAACATCAGGCTCACTGTGTATGAAGTTTAACATTGTTATGTACTAAAGGTCTCCACTTACCCAGAAGCCATGCATCACTAGCTTGTAGGTTGTTTAATTTGTGCCATATCCCTGATTGCCGGATGACGAAGGAGTCATGTGCACTTCCTGGTAATTTTGCATTCAGGGACAGGATCTGGAGGGAGGTATCACATACCACCTTTACATTGAGGGAGTGATAGTGTTTACGGTTTCTAAATATTGCCTCCAGCCGTGCTGGAGGCTGAAGTGGTATGTGAGTACCATCCACAACCCCTATGATGTGTGGGAAGCCAGCTATTTGGTAAAAATTGGCCTTGGCCACACTAAGGGCACCCATATCCAAAGGCATTTGAATAAAATGATGGAGGTGCTTGAAAAGTGCCTCCATCACTGCCCTCAGGATCCGGGAAAAGGAGGATTGTGAGATGCCCGCCACTATTCCCACCATTGTTTGGAACGATCCTGAGGCACAGAAATGTAACACCGCCATAAATTGCGTAAGTGGTGGAATTGCTGTAGGACTGTCAATTTGCCGCTCAAGATCACTCTCTATTAATGAGAGAGTGTCTATGATGATTTTGGGAGGAAGACGGTATCGTCTTAAAACCTCATCATCTGGCATTCCAAAAAGGGTGACACGTGTTCGAAATATCTGGGGCCTTGCACGCCTACGATGCCTACGCCTGGGACGAGATTGAGGTTGGTCGGCTTCCGGGAGCAGGGCCAGAACAATCCGACCCATATCAACCTGAAATGACAACATTGGAATGTCAGCCTTTTTACCCCACCCATTAAAAATACATGTAACTTTGCTTGAAAATACCATCCATTGATGCTTACATGCCGGGGTATTGTCATGATATGTTGTCACTGCAAATAATAACATCAAAAATATACATCATTTTATGCTGGCCATGTCATTATCACAAATTTAAGCAAGACAAAACATAAAAGGGGACACACACACATTTGGCCAAAGAGCAAAACGACGTTGCGCACACTACGTCAAATTGAGGCCAAATGTAAGCAACCAATGCTCCAGCAAAAAAAAAACATTTTTAAGGGATGAATACACATTTCACAAAGCGCTAATTACTTCGCAAATACAAGGCACAATAGGAAGTAGTAAAAATGCACTAATTAGTTCGCAAATACATGGCACAATAGGAAGTAGTAAAAATGCGCTAATTAGTTCGCAAATACATGGCACAATAGGAAGTAGTAAAAATGCGCTAATTAGTTCGCAAATACAAGGCACAATAGGAAGTAGTAAAAATGCGCTAATTAGTTCGCAAATACAAGGCACAATAGGAAGTAGTAAAAATGCGCTAATTAGTTCGCAAATACATGGCACAATAGGAAGTAGTAAAAATGCGCTAATTAGTTCGCAAATACAAGGCACAATAGGAAGTAGTAAAAATGCGCTAATTAGTTCGCAAATACAAGGCACAATAGGAAGTAGTAAAAATGCGCTAATTAGTTCGCAAATACAAGGCACAATAACGCCGCAAAAATAATGTAAAAAAAAAACCAGAGTTCTAATTTGCTAAAAACAACGTAACATGTGGAAGCCCAACCAAAGTTGCGTACAGACAAACAAGAACATTTCCTAAACAGTTTAACAAATGAACTTACCAAGAGATAATATATAAGAAACCGGACCAAAATGTCTTTGGGGCAGAGCCAAAATAAAACCTAAGAGAGATGAAATGACGGGAAAAACTTTTTAGAAAAATCGACACCAGAATGAGAGACAAATTGACCCAAAGTTAGACTTCCACAATCTTACCAAAACTGGAAACGACCCAAAAATTCAAAATGGAACAAAAACTAACGGAAAAAAAAGAAAAAACAACAAAAAAAAAAAACCCACAAGAAACGCAATCTCCGACACCAGCCAACAATCAACTCCAACCAACGTAACCTCCAACATTCAATAAACGCCACCTCGAGTCGAGACGCCCCAAGCCATAAATAGTGTTTCGTTTCCCGCACAAATTAAGGAAGGATCAGAGGAACGCACAATCAATGATGCGGCCGCAAAATAAGGACGCATGTATAAATACGTCACGAGACAAAAACACAATTCTGGTGTATTTCTAGTTTGAACATCACACATGGCTACAGACCAGGGAAACAATGGACAACAGTCAGGCGGTAAGTATTTCATGCATTTTGACTCAATGATTAATTATAAACATAATATTGTGCACGTTGTGAAGTTGAGAATTCTGCAAATTTACCCAAATAGGTGAGGAGGATGACATGGAAGAGGCTGCTGGGCCCAGTATTCCGGGCAAAGCTGCCAAAAAGAAAAGGCAGCCACAATTCACAAGAAAGGAGATGGAGGTTTTGATTCAGAAATGTGTGGACATCCTGCCACAGGCAGACAGGAATATGAGTGCAAGCCAGAAGTGGAGAATGTGGGAAGAGGTAGCCGTGGATGTCAATAGGGTGGGTGATTATGTCCGTCTAGCCCGGGATGTCAAACGGCGGTAAGTAAACACTTGACCACCATAAAACCAAAAACCAAAGCAAATTAAAAGTAATGTTTCCAATTTAACCCACAGATGGCAAGACTTCAAATATCGCCTTAAACAAAAAATGGCCGACAGGGCTAGGCATGCAAGGGGGACAGGTGGAGGTCCCACCCCTGTGTCATTGGAGTTTAATGATTTAGAAGAGCTGGCACAGGGGTGTGTGCAGCCTGTGGAGGTGTTTGGTGTGTCCAACATGGATACGGACATGCCAGACTTTGCGGCTCCTCATGCTGTCCCAGGTAAATGTTGTGATGTCACCAACTGTGAAATGTTATTGTGCCAATATTTAGATTCTAATGTGAGTCTTTCCTCATTTTTCCAACAGAGACACAGGCGGATGAGTCTGCTCCAGAGGGGAGCCTTTGCCGCAGAATTTCTGCTGGCTCTGCAGGGGAGGAACCAGTACATCCGGCTGAGGACCCTGCAGAAGCCAGTCCAGGGCAATCCCCCTCGCAGGCAGTGTCCCTCCTCACAGAACTCAATTTTAAATCGGATTTCCATACGGAGATTCTGCAGAGGATGGACGCCAGTCTGGTACGGGTGGCTGAGGCCCTGGAGCAAAATGCTGCGGCCAACGTGACCATTGGTCAGGCCCTGGCAGAAAATACCAGGGCCAACATCCGCATCGCCACTGCCCTGGAGCAGCTCGTTCGCCAGCACATGGTGGAGCCGACCTCCCTTCCTGCCGGAACATCAGGATCCTCCACCTCTGGCACAACATCAGCCAATCCTCCAAATGTGCCTAGCCCTGTGCCTAGTCCAGAGGCCACAACATCTGCCTCTGGACAGGCCAGCCCGATGACATCCCGGACCCGGTCTGGCGCCCTCCCTCCCCCAGCCAAACGGGCGAAAAAACGGTGACACCATTGGCTACTTTTCCCAGTCTCCTTCTGTGCTTGCCTCATATTCCTTTCTGGCCAAAACTTCCCTATCCTTTCTTGTGAATTGTTTTTAATTGTTGCATTTACGTTTACCCAAAAATTATTGTTAGCACAATTAATAAATATTGTGGAACACTGCCAAAAATGTTGGAGTTCAATATGTGTTTTTTTTTGGGGGGGGATACCAATAAATTTACCACACATGTATGACTTTGTATTCTAAAATTTTTGCAAAAATGGGTTACTTTTAATCCAGGCCCACAAGCCAACAACGTTCAAAATAAAAAATTACACATTGAAAAAAAAGTGCTCGTTAAGGAACATTTAAAACATTACCTAAGGAGGAATAAACACCTTGCAAACACAAAATGAGGGACCAAACCTAAACATGATGACATTATTGTTACAATAGTCCAAAAACGAACACATTGCGGCCAAAATACACCCCCACAAATGTATGCTAATTGATTGTGTAATCCAGACATTAGCAGCTATGATTTCCACCTGCGTTCGGTTTTGTGCTATCCAAAAAAACTGCTTTCAAAACACAGACCAAGCCGTTTTTCAATCCAACACTAATTGAGTTTCTGACAAGCTGTGATTAATCGAAACAACATCGAGGAGTGCCGGGACGGAGGAGAAGGCCATCTCCACTATGGTCGAGTTATCCAGCCCCTAAGCTGTGCGAGCATTTTGAAGGGGAAGAGGATTATCCAGTGACGTATGAGTTGGTACGAACACATTTGACGTTCGCATTTGTTAATGTATGTACGCCCAAAAAACGCCTCGCCACGCCTGCGTTTTTCCATCTCCACCCCCGTCAACGCCCAAAAACGGCCTGTTCTGTCAATCACATTTGACATGTCACTTCCTGTACGCTATTTGACGAACGAGACAAAAAAAACTCGCAATCTGCCGTACGCACATGCGCAGTGTAACACCGGCGCATGCGCGGTTACTCAACATCGGAATGCAACGAGCGTACTGCCTTTAACGAACGGCTCTGAATCAGGGCCCTAATCTTCAAATCGGCTCTCAAGACCCCATTCTTCCCCAAAGCTTTTCAGCTCTCATCCTAACCCACTACTCCATGTTCCTTCCTCACAATCCAGCCCATCTGTGTCACCCCTGTTTGTCAGCTCCTTCCCCTTTAGAATGTAAGCTCTCACGAGCAGGGCCCTCTTCCCTCATGTGCTTCTCCTTCACCTACTCCTACTTTAATTTACAACAGCACCTAACCCTTGGTTTCTGACACCATGCTGCTTATTTTAGTGTCATGCAGCAATGTATAAATCATGTATTTGCCCTGCATTGTTTGTACTGTTAAGAACTGTTTTTCTTGTGTGCTCTTTTGTTTATGTACTTGTCTTGTGTGCTCATTTGTTATGTACTTTGTAAGGCACTGCAGAACCCTTGTGGCACCATATAAATAAAGGATAATAATAATAATGTCCCTGCAGATTGCTTTAAATTATACATAAGAAAAACAACAACTTCTGTTTACCTGCATTGAGGTGGCGAAAATCAATAAGTGGTCTTCTCTGGTGAGATTTCATCATTACTGTCAAATAGAAATATAGATACGTCCATTGATAGATAATAATGTAACAGTACATTATTAGCTTATGGTGGGTACACACTACACGATATGCTCCCTGAGTGATATCGTGTAGTGTGTCCCCGGCAGGCTGTGCTCAATGTCGTTCATGACATTGAGCACAGCCGCTGAACGATATCATTAACTATATCGTTCAGCGCCGGGCTCTCTCCCCCATTCCCTGACATGCAGCAACCTGACGAGATCGTCAGGTTGCTGCATGTCAGCCCGATGAACGGTGATGACGAACGACCCGCAGGAACGCGCGTCATCGTTCATCTTTTTGGTGTTAAAAATGGACGATAAAGTGGACGACTGAACGATAACGATATCGTTATCGTTCAGTCGTCCACTTTATCGCCCAGTGTGTACGCACCATTACACAAGTCACTGATTATAATAAATAGGGCAAACAATTGTATTTCATGCCAGAGGTTTGTACATTCATTGGGAATACATGCAATGAAGTGAGATGGCTAAAAGTGATATCACAATGAAGCCAATAAGCAGATGACTAAATGTTATGGACATTAATGACTTCATCCTTAATCAAGTGGTGAGAATTTTTTTGCTAAAGTTAAAACAGGTTTCATAAGCCCGTATAACAAATGGAGAAACCAGGAGTAAATGTACATATATTTTGAAATGCAAAAGACATAATTACAAAGTATGTATACACAGCACACACCCACTATATTAGGCCAATCAATAAAAGTAATAGTTGCTGTACTTACTGAGAGTAATGATGTGCCTGTAATGCTGAGGGAGAGGTCTGTCTGTCTGTCTGTCTGTCTATACAAAGCCATTAATGGGAGCAGCTCTAGTTGCTCTGTCACTGGGAATACACACAAGTGGAGGAACCACATAGCTGTCAACTTTTGTAAATAGTTTCCAAGGGCTCTTTCTACTCAGCAGATGATTTTACTCCAGCTATAGGACATATAATAATAATAATAATAATAGTTACGGGAATATGGGGGAGATTTATCAAACCTTGGAGACAGATAAAGTACCATCCAGTTTCCAACTGTGACTTTACAGGGGAATATTAATCAAACCTTGGAGAGAGATACTGTAAAGTGGAGAGATATTAAGTACTAACCAATCGGCTTCTGTCATGTTACAGGCTGTTTTTGAAAAATTACAGGACCTGATTGGTTGGTACTTTATCTCTCTCCAAGTTTTCATAAATTTCCCCATTATACCATTTGTGGGCAGTGGAAGGCGGTAACTATAATTATCTATTGCTGCATATTCATAGTGAATTACCGTTACAGTTTATCATGTCAGGCCTATTCTGAAAACCCCGAAGAAGCGTACACGGCAAGGGAGATTTGCCTTTCACTAGCAGCCTAACACTGTTGGTGAAAGGAGAAAATGCGTATGCACGGCTGAGGTCTACACTTGCACCTATGAATTTGCTGGGCATCTGAGATGGCGTTAGTTTGTGTTTAATAAATTCAGGGTATATTTATCAATAATATTTAAATTACAGCTGTACATTTCATTTTGTTTTGCTTGCATGCACAGATACCTTTGTTATTCATCAATACTCACTTGTTCAGCAACTTCCAGTGATTCTTGCTTGCAGGCGGATTAATGATGCCAACGTGTGACAATGAGAAAAGCGCATGTGTGGCAGTGGTCCATGCAAGCAGGAGCACCGAGAGGATTGGGGAGCAGGTACTAATTGCCTGGGCTTGTTGGCAGGGGCGCTGAGCCAGACCCCATTAAGATAACGCAACGCTGCACGCTGGGGAGGGGGGCACTGGGAGCCCCTCAGCCCAGCGCAAAGCCTGGAGGGAGGCATGGTCAGTGTGATCGGTCCCCCCCCCACAGGCATAGGCATAGGAGACTGCAGCAGCGTGTGCTGGGCTGCTTTGAGGCAACAGGGGGGGGCAGCGCTGGACCCAGGACCCTCCAGCAAGCCGAGTCCCAGGTAATTAGTACCCGCTCGGTGCACCTGCTTGTTGGAGGAACCCGGGTCTTCCCCCCCCTCTTACTTTCAGCAGCCTTGCACACGCTGCTGTGTACTGGGCTACAGTGGGACCAAGGAGACTGGTGCTGCCCCCCTCGTCAGCGCGTACCACCACTGCAAATATTTTGTTTCCACGAATAGACCACGCCCCCCGACTGTAACGAGGCCCGGGCTGGCTCTCTATGGCCCTGCATGCAAGCGCATTGCTATTTAATCCGACTGGCATCCAGCAAAGCCAGAGACGCTTCACTGGTCCCCATTCCTGGCTATAGGCTGGATATAGGCAACACCATCTTAAGATAGCATTACTTAGGTGCAAAAACAAGTGTTGCCAGCCCTTCGTAAATAGAGTTATGAAAAGCATGGTGACTGTCAACCCTTTGTTAGATAGGGAGAAATGATATAATTGTACCCCTTGGTCCCATTCCTCATCCCCAAGGAGGTATATGGGGAAAGATATAAGCTCCTATTAAAAGCAAAACGTCAGAAAAACTCTGATTTCTCCAGTGCTAACCCTTTGTTAGAAGCCAAATAACGGTGATAGTCTTTTGCTGGGGATTTATTCAGGATGGCAGTTAAAGGGCTGTATCTGAACACATTTGTCCCCAGCCATAGTGAAGGCAGTACAGCTAAAATGATATAATCTGGGAGAAACTGTGAACTCACTAACTTGCCTGGGTACAGGGGCGTAACTAGGTATTTGAAGGCCCCATTACAAAAGTTTGTAAGGGCTCCTATGTACCACCCAATGTTGAAAAAGTATATAACACGTAACTTTGACAATGAATATGGGCCCCCTCAGCTCTGGGCCCTATAGCAGCTGCACCCCTTGCACCTATGGTAGTTATGCCCATGCCTGGGCATTTTGCATTTAAAAATCATTAAATCCTAAAATTGTTAGTCCCATGGGCCAAAAAAGCTAAAAGAACTTTACTAGTGTCCACCCATAGATCACCCCTCCCCAAATACAGAATATGAGATGTTTTATCATATTATGAAAACACCCTAAAAAGTTGGTTCTATTTTGAAATTGCAACTGTATCACACTGGGTGAAATATTTTCTTTTTTTTTTCTATCCCATTTTGGTAGCATAGAAAATCCTGGTTCTTTTTATTTTTGTATTTTTTTTCCAAATATTTATGTTTGAATTCATAGGTATTATAAATGGAACATTGACCACAAATATACTTCTACAATATTCTTGGCACAGTTGCTCTAACGCAATACATGCAATCTAAAATGTTACTGTCCATCTTTATAACTATGTGTACTCAGGGACTGATTCACAATGGATCGCATCTGCAATTACGCACGCAGTCTGGCTGCGATGATATGCTAATCCATTGCGATCGCTATGCCATCGCAGCACTACATAAGGATGCCCACCTTACCTTACTCACATCCGTAATGTTTAGCAAGACTGCGAAACCATCAGTAACATCGAGTACAATCTAAGCCTCACACACACTTGCACAAGCTCTGACCTTACTCAGGAATTGCTATCTTCGTCACACACTATGAGTATTAAAGCAGCGTATGGCATTGCAGTGGATAATTTATGCACGCCCCTGCAATGGCGTTCGAAAGCACTGGCATGCCTGCATTTTGCCGACCACCTCTTCGTCACCACCCACAAACGGCACTTCCTGCCAATCACTCTGAGATAGGTCTGCGTAGTCTCTGCAATCGCAGTCCTGATCACAGTGGCTAGTTTTGCACTTCGATGCTTGTGCATGTACAGATTGCAACAATTGGCTGATTGCGTGCGTAATCGCAGTTGTGATCCGTAATTAATCAGGCCCTAAATGTACAGTACTTGTAGCCTCATGATTTATTTATTTTTTTTATGTAAATTATCTTTTTACACCTGTAATTTTATGTAAGTGTGTATATGGATCAGGGTAGCTTTACACAGGTTAACGGCTGGAAACAGGATGCACCTGAGCTCAATTTTGAGCTTCATGGCAAAGACCGTGAATAGTTATGTACATGTGATTTCTTAGTGGTTTTTTTTATTCAATTTGAAAAACTTTTTACACGTTGTCATTATGTGGTATTGTGTGTAGAATTTTGAGGACAAAAATTAATTTATTCAATTTTGGAATAAGGCTGTAACACAACAAAATGTGGAAAAAGTGAAGCGTTGTGAATACTTTCCAGATGCACTGTATATATAAAATGAGACCCATAGAGGAGGATGGGACATGAGAGAGCAACCATCCATCCAGTCCACTCATCACCCATGCAGAACGCCAACTAGCATTCCCCATGCATCAGTGGTGTCCCTCCCTGTGGTGACACCCAATGCGGGGAGGGTTGTTGTGCCCATGGCAAAAAGGGTATGGCCCCGCAGACAGGGAGCGTGGTCTTGCGGGCAGGGCATTGCTTTCCGGACCAAACCCCCGATTTGTGGACTGCCCCCGGGGACCACTCTGTGTGCAGTGCTAGCTCCCTCACTGTGTAGGAGCCGAGTGCTACACGTAATACTACAGTGCAGCACCCGGCTCCTGCCCGCCTGCACCCCCTTTGTTACGCCACAGCCGTGCGTGTCCAAATTGAAACAGAGCACGTAGTAATTTTTTTATCAGAATTAAAAAAAACAACTACGCAGTTGTTTTTCCATCATCAAAATCAAAACCTAAAATGCTAAATTATCATAATTCAGGGGGTTTATTGCATTCCTATTTTTGCCAAAATATACTTGATACATAAGGCGATAAAAAAAAAAAAAAAAAAAGGAAAATGTGATGAAAAATGCACGGTCTGACGGAAAGAAACGGGATGTTTCCCCATTATCTTGTGCTGTGTATGTTTTGTGCAGTGCTGATATAGGAAATAATATACACAGCTTGAAAGAAAATATTTAAACTGTCAAATCGCTCTTTGCCAAATAAAATCCCTTTCATTTATCTGAGTGTGTATTATAAGAAGAAAATAATCTATTGTTGCCACTAGGTGGCAGTATGGATCTAAAATCCTTTTCAAGTTGGGCTAAATGATTATAAACGTATTCTTTCTGTACTAAGAACTGAAAAGAGCACTAAAAATAATCAAGAAACTAATTAATGGATGAATATACAAAAAACTCAGGCCAGGGTATTTGATACAATCTAACATCTCGGGAAAAGAGTTAATGATTATGCCTTTAAATATGATTACAAAAGAGTTCATGAACACAAGAACATTTTAATGGTCATTGATCTATCTGAGGGTGCTCTTGAGCTGTTATGCACACTATCCAACACTGGAGAGGTCTGGATGATGGCCATATTACTTAGTATAAATTGTTGTAAAGCTTATCATGGAGTGGGAATGATGATTTTTGACATCACTGATGTTTAATAATTTGTCTTGTTTAATAGTTACGAGCTAGATGGCAGAACTGCCATTTCATTTCCCCTAGTGCGATACTTGTGAATAAGTACACTGTGTTGCAGAAATTAATGTATATAATGCACTGTGTGAGCCTCTTAGCACAGTGCTGCGTAAAATATGCACATGATATGCACAGTAGAAAATAAAAATTATATACTGTACTTTACACTTACTGTGCATAAAAGTGAATTATTTTGATATTGTTTTGAAAATGATATACTCTACAGTATACAGTACGACAAATGAAAACATTTGCCTTGAAGAAATATTTGACTTTGTCAAAAACTGCCCTAAAAAACTGTGCACATCTTAGCTATCTATTCAGTATACCCCAATGATAACCACATCCCCAACAGCAGTGGTTTAAATGGGCCAGCTAACAGCGGTATGCCACACCGCCCCATGGAAAATGCAGGGTCCTTAAAAGGGGTTACCAAATGGTTGTTATCAGAAAATGCAGAGAAGAATCTCTGCAAAGCTAAAATTGGAATACTGAGAGGTGCAAGTATCCTTTAACAATGGAAAATCAGAAATTGCAAGTGAATTGTCTTGAAAAAGGTAGTATGTATACCGTATTACCAGTGCATGGCAACAGAAAAATGGACGCAATGTAAATGGCTGATGATAAAAATATATGACAAAATGTTACATCATAAAACTATAATCAAATACATCACCTACCAGCCATGTCTGACAAAGAAGAGACTACTCCAGTGTTATACCACATCTGGAGCATTTTGTGACCACTATACAATACAGATACGTGGGGATGCTGAAAAGTCCTCGGCCTCAGGAAATGGGCTGGAGCCATGAAACTTATAGACTATTCCACGTATTCATCCCAAAGTTCAACACTCTTGGCACAGCATTCCTGGAGTTTATTTAGCCCTTCCAAAACATTTTTAAGTTTGATTATTAAAATACTGCTCTGCTGCTGATATCACCTCCAAATCATTTGAAAAATGCTTCCCTTTCAAAAATGTCTTAAGGTTTGGGAACAGGAAATAGTCTGATGGAGCTTGATCTGGTGAGTAGGGTGGATGGTAGGGTAGGGTGGATGATCTATGCACTCAAACCCCAAATCCTTCAAAACATCCATTGTCAGTCTTACCATCCTTGTGAGCAGGCGCATTGTCCTGCAAAAGGAGAACACCTTTCCTCAATTTCCCTTGCCTTTTTTCCTTCAATGCATGCTTTAATCTGCACAGCAAGTTAGAATAGTATTCAGCATTTATTGTGTGGCCCTTTGGGGGATAATCTGTGAGTAAACCTTTCAAGTCCCAAAAAACTGTTGCCATAACCTTTTCTGCAGACCTTTGAGTCTTGAAACTCTTTGGATGTAGAGAACTCGAGTGCCGCCACTGCATGGTCTGTTGTTACCTCTCTGGGTCGTAGTGATGTAACCATATATCAACAGTGACAAGTCATTGCAAAAAATCATCACCAGATCGCAGAGCCATGTTAGTGGCCTAGGCAAGATTTTGGGTGGTGCCCCCCCCATGGGATCCTGAAAAGGGGTGTGACCTCACAGAAGGGGCGTGGTCTAGCTGAGCTGTGACACCTTCCCCCATTGTGCTGTACTCCTAGCACCCCTCTCCTAGCACAGATCACAGCACAACACCCATCACCTAGCACAGCACCCCTAACCCAGCATAGCACAGATCACAGCACACCCCACCCAGCATAGCACAGATCACAGCAACCATCACCCCTCTCCCAGCACACTTCACCTAGCACAGCACCCCTCTCCCAGTACAGATCACAGCACAGCCTTCATCACCGAACATAGCACACCACCTAACACCTAACACCTCTCTCCCAGCACAGCACCCATCACCCAGGCCCTCACCCAGCACAGCATCCCCCTCTCACAGCACAATGTCAGCACCCCCCACCTGCCCAAGCACCCTTAATCCAACACAGCACCTACTTCACCCAGCACAACACCCCTCACCCAACACCCCAGCCCAGCACCCCTCTCCTAGCACAGCACAGATCACAGCACCTATCACCACTCTCCTAGCAGAGCACCTAGCACCCCAGCCCTCACTCAGCACAGCACCCCTCTCCGAGCACAGCACAAAGGTGCCCCTCATCTGACCCAGCACCCCTATCCCAGCACAGCACCAGATCCTCTCCCACAACCCTAGCCCTCACCCAGCACAGCATGGTGTCAGCACCCACCCTCACACCAACCCTATCCCAGCAGAGCACCCCTCTCCCAGCAGTGAGCACCACAGCACCCCAGCTGGCCCTATCCTAGTTCCAGACTTACTTTACTGGAGCACAGCCTGCAGAGCTGCCCAACTTGAGCTACAGGAAGCTGTGGGTGGCGGACCTGCTTTTCCTGGCTCAAGCTGACAGGCCGCATCCCGGTGCATGCCGCCCCAGATCTAATTACCTGCTGCAGTCCAGGTGCCCCACCCCAGCAAAAAACAGCTGCCCGCTCACTGTTTGCTGCTGCCGGGCCTGATCGGAGCTGTGGACACTGCGAAGCAGCAGTAGCAGCTGTCAGTGTCTCTGCCCACCTGGCAGCAGGTGCCCTGGCCGTGCCTGCCCCAAACCTCTGCCAGCCCTAGACTTTGTTGGATGACCCTAAGTATATTTTTAGTTCGTCTATGCCTAGGGTTGGCTCTGCCAGATTGCTCAAAATGTTGCAAAACCAACTTGGAAGTGTCCACTCGTTGTTTCATTATCGTTTCATTTGGGCACCCACTTGGCTGACATCTTCTGCATATCCAAGAGCTCCTGAATTATGAACCCAACACATTTCCTGGATAACTCCAGTGTCTCAGCTATTGTTTTATCTGAGATTTGCCAATCTGTTAAAATTAAGTCATATACACGATCAACAATTTCGGGTGTGGTCACTGTTGAAGACCTCCCAGATCTTGCTGCATCTTCAGTCTCAAAATCTTCACGCTTAAGATTGGCACACAATTTCTTCACAGTGGAATAAGAAGGGTGCTTGTCACTTAATTTTTGCATAATACACTCATGGATTTCCTTTGCAGTTTTCTTCTGCAGGAACAGAAACTTCATGACAGCCTGGAGTTCCACATTCGAAAAATTCAACACTTTGCATTGACATGTTTGAGTTTAGGACATCAAACACTTGCCAAAAAAAGCGGTATTAGTCTGAAAAGCGGCATATTACTATAGAAAAAGGATGTTCTTTCCGGTTTTGGTTTTGCAAAACCACCCAACTGTTTTAGTTTGGGACTTTAAAAAAATTTGATTTTTGCAATCCAAAATCCGGAAGTCAGACTTAAAATCCGAATTCCGAACCACTGGAATATCAGAGCCGTGACTCGGATTTATCCGGATCTCCTCAGTAGAATAGAACCGCGACTCAGATCTGTCCGGGTTCATGAAATTCGGGTTGATTCGGATTTCTGGAGAACCGTTCCGCACATTTCTACTTTAGAACAATCCCCAGGCATGTACATGATTGCAGCGCATGGCTGGTCAGACTAACTGAAAGTGGCATAGTGGATTAGGGTATGTGTTCTGTCATTCATACTTTGAATGGTAGTATGCCGATTGGTGAATGGAACTGGCCATTCAGCAATCAGTTGTGGGAGGTCTCCAAACACTCATAGGTGGATGGCTGGCTGGCGTGCAGGCGAGGACACCCCTGGAGTTGGATTGCAGAATCCATGAATCCCTAAAATTGCACCAGCCTGAAGGGCAGATGCCACCCTGCACCCCGGCCCAGGCCGCCCATGGCAGCGGCATCTGATTATCAGCTGGTGAAAAGATGGAGACAGGTCTGTCTGTTGAAAGGGGTTTTCTGTGTACTCAGAAACCCCTCTGTGTGAGCCACTGCGTCACTTCTCCTACTGCTTAAATTACAATGCTATCATATTGTATTCACTTATAATTTCCATACCACCTCTTCTACATGTCCACTTCAAGCACTGCTTATCACATAAAGCCTTAATGTAGAGCTGATGAGGCCGGGATGCTTCTACTCTATACATAATCTAAGCTTCTAATTCCAATATATGTTTTACAATCCAGTTCTACCCAGTGAGACCTATATTTGTGGGATAGTTATAACCTAGGATGGACTATTCACTCTTGCCACCAATGGCTGGTACAGCTTGTACAGCCAGCAACCCTGGCACACTGTACAGAGGCATAATTCTTCATTCCCTGCAGTAGATAGAATATTGGAAGTAGGGTGTTAGAATGACTGAGATCCCTTCTAATGGTGCGGTTCCTGTGACTCCCACAATTGTACCAGTTTGTGGCAAGGTGGTGATAACTTTAAATATAACATTTACTTTAATACTATAAAGAGTAGACAATATATAAGTCCTTTGATACTCCATTGTTTGCTTTACGTGTTTGACTTTCTGTGCATTGGCTAATGGTAGCTTAAGCAGCTATTAGAAGTAAAGACAAATAAAAAAAACATGCACACTTGTTTCCTAACAAGCCTCCTATTCATTTCATATGGTTTTATTATGATAATTGCATGAAGAGAGGACCTCAAACTTTCCAATCCTTGCTGGCTTTTATTCATTTTTATAGATGAAAACCATTTTCTGGCACACATTAAATGGAATTGCGTTTTAAAAAGTGAGAAGTAGATTCCGCACTACATTAGCAGAAACAATTTGCTTGCTAATTATGTGTCTCTTGCTTGCAGCGTCCTATCCACACACTTGATAAATACAATAGCCCCTGAGATATTTTTTTTCAATAACTTCCAAGTGGAAGCAATTTTTTTTCCTGGCTTCACTATCAATTAATGATGTGTTCTGATTTTTTAAATTCAGGATATTCGGTCAAACTGTATCAATATTTGTACTTCTGCTTTGGCTTGGACTAAGGATGAGTGAACTTAAGGAAACATTTCCTGTTATTTGGGTTTTCCACCAAAGTCCTGGTCAGACCTAGGACAGACCTCTTTTCTACCTCGGTGTAGAACCGGGTTATTCCGGGACCGGCGCCGTTCACACTACACATGAGTGCAATGCCAGCGCTTGGAGATGACATCATCTCCTTGCGCCAGAATGCGTCTCTCCCCATGCTGTAAACGGGTTACCCGTTTCCACTGCAGCTTACCTGGGTCCTTCCCATGTAAAACCCTGTAATGTTTTGTACTGTAAGTCTTTTGCAAGTTTTTCTTGATTTGTTTGCAATGTTTCTCCTTATGTACTTTGTAAGGTACTGTCAGGGGTGCAGAGTGGGGGGGGGGGTAGTGGGTATTAATTACCTGGGCTTGTTGGAGGGGCCCAGGTCCATTCCCTCCTTCACCTCATTCTTCCCTGTAAGCAGTAGCAGCCTCTCTCCCCAGCCTAGCACACGCTGCTGTGTGCTGGGCTGAGGTGGGTCCAGGGAGGCTGTTTTGACTGAGCAGCAGCAGTCTCTTCTGTCCCTCCTCCCTGGATCTTCCCCTGGCTGAAGAGAGCAAAGTACCCTCCTGTGCTTTGCCGACAATTATATTTTTCACCATATTTTTTTTTGTAGGGGCGCAGCCATGCCTCCATGATTAGGCCATGCCCCTACCGTACCTAGCCCCCCCCCCTATCTCTAATACAATGTCCCTGTTCCCTGTGTGCAGTGGTGAATTACTAAAATAGATAATGAATAACCAGGCAGCATGCCTCCTGCCCTTCTCCCCCAGATTGTCAACCAGCCCAGGCTGGTTAGTGCAGGGTTGGTGCCTCTATAGGTAGGGACACAAAATAAAGCAGTGCTAGGTAAGGAAATTCCATGAAAAGGATCCCTTTATCTATGAAGTACACATAAGGCCACATTCCGCCCATTTGAAATTCTACGGACAAATGCAAAATAAAGCAAATATTCTTCTGAACAATTTAGAAAATGTCACCTATTTCTACATTGGAGGAACCTTCTTATTACATTATGGAAACATATAAATGTAATTTGCATGAGTGCACATTTTCTGACTAATAAAACAGACATAAAGGGTATGGTCATCAACCGAGGGGTGAGGGTGTGGCCAGCCACCATAGTTGCTTGGCTAACCATTAGGCAAATCTTGGTGTAGCTTCAATAGAAGCAAATCAAGAAACAATGTTTATCAGTGGTCCTTCTCCACAAGGTAACTGACCCTATAATAGAGTAACAATGTACAATTCAGTACACATTCTGGAACATTACACCTAAAAGAGGGGGTGGGGCCCACTGAGTATTTCCCCTGTACCCCTGTGGGCCAGTTCAACCCTGTTTTGGACCTAGGTATGGTTTGGGCAGATTATGTGCAATACACAGATTTTTACAATACATTATTAGTACAAAACACATTACATTATACCACAAAAGAGCAATATACTTGTAGTATGTACATAATTTGGTATAGATTTAATGTGCTTGCTGTCGTTACATATGAACAAAAAAATAGTACTGCTTATATCAAACTATTGTTCTACACTAATAGTACATACCCTGGTAGGTTAATAATGTAAACTGATATTCCCAACATATGGCTATATATACCTCCGCTTCTGTCATTTTATAGACTGTGTGAGATAAAGGAAAATTAGAAGCTGATTGATTGGTTGCTATAGGCAACTTCCCACTTTATCCCTGTCTAAGGTTTGATACATCTCCCTTATAGTCTCTTATAGGGCTCTATTTATTAACATTATTTTTACTAAAATAAGGTGACAAAGGGTGTTTTCGCACCCTTTTCACATTATTTTAGTTTCACCTAAAGTTACTACAGGGCAATTGGAGTAGAATTTGTAAAATTCTACTCCAAGCCCTAATTATCACTTATTTTTAGTAAGCAGATCGCATTTCCCATAATTGTAATGGGAAATGTGATCTGTCCAAAGTTACTAAAAATAAATTGTGAAAAAATACGGGGGAAAGCCCTGTGATAATAACGCCACCTGGAGGTGGCGTTATCCAAGGTCTCCCCCGGTTACAGGACTCCTGCTCTGCTCTAATGGGCAGAGCAGAGCCCAAAGCCGGCCCCAGTGATCAGCTGTGTGGTCTAAACAGACCACACACTGATCACTGCTAAAAAAAATAATAATAATAAAAAAAAAAGTAAAAAAAAAAAATCTTACCCGAGTCCAGGGACCGGTGGTCAGGGCTCCGGTGATGTCTCCCCTCCGGTCAGCTGGTCTCCCAGCCTGCACTGGGACCTGGTCGTCACCTGACCGGGTCCCAGTGCAGTATGGGATGTCAGCTGACCGGAGCCACGGAGGACATCACTGGAGCACCAATCACTGCAGATAAGTGTAATTAAGGGAGAGGGGGTCGTGGGGGGTCTGTGATCATGGGGGGTGGGGCTTAGCAATGGGGGCAGGGCTTAGCGACGGTCGGAGCATGCGTCAGCACTTTTCACTGTATTTTTTGGCGAAAATACCATGATAAGTGTGCGGAGGGGATTCGCACGGACAGAGCTTTATCGCAAGCTCTGTCCCTGCAAGGGATTTGTAGTAAATCCCTGTGATATTGCCTGAATTCACAATGCAAATTCAGTTGGTAATATCACACTACAATCTGCATTACAAATGCGGATTGTAGTAAATACAGCCCATAGTCTCTTATATCTCCCATATAGTCTGAAATGCCCCCACATATATCCTCTGTCCAGGGTACTCACTTGATCCATATCTTACTCCCCACTGACAGGCACTGCACTAGGGTAGTGCTTACTTTTCATGCCGTCATTGATATCATAGTGCTAAACCCTGCACTTCTTGATGAACTCTGATTGGCTGGAGATCAGTATGTAGAAGAACTTTTAGCTCTCGTTAACCAATTACAAAACTAAAAGTTACCAAGTGGTGGCTGACAATCTTCTTACCAGTGATCAGTGCTTGCTTTGTTTAATACTGTGTGTTATGTGGTGTGGCAGTGTCACTTGAAAGGTTTGTGGCTCAATGTTCAAAGTATACAGTATACCAGATAAGTTCCACATATTACTGCCCCATCACGCACCACCAGGCTTGCTGAGAGGGATAAGGGGCGAGTACTGATTACCTGGGCTTGGAGGGGACTGGCGGAGGTCCGGGTCAGCTGCAGGTGGGGACACATGTCCCCCTTTGGGGCACTGATGAGTATTTTTTTTTCGTAGGGGTGTGGCCACACCTTCTAGATCTGGCCACAGCCCCAGTACCCTTTTAGCTCTCGCCGGCCCTGTACACCATTAGCTACTGATGGTTGAGTCAATGCAGCTAAATAAGGAGGGGATTATGCTTATATGATGCCCCCTCTTCATAAACCATTGATTCACTGCATTTTGCTATGAGGAGACAGTGGCTAATGTCAAGAAACACCTGGCCCCACCCCCATAAGCGGTCAGATGCATTGCCCGTCAGGAAGAAATGAAAAGTAGGTAAGTATGTGTCCTTATTGAAAGGTCCCTGCAGAATAAAATAGAGAAAATGCAGAACCCTTATTTTAGGTATAGGCTGTGAGCTCAGTAACAGCAAAAAAACTTAGGGCCTTTACTAAGAGTCAGTCACAACTGTTAGCTGAGACTTTTTTTCTTTCTCAATATGTGATTTTTCCCACTACACATGTGCATCTTTTCTCAAGTCTGACTTACGACCATCAGCAACTAGGGGGCATAAACCATTGGCTGGAATGGGCTTGAAATCGCAGGAAGTGGGTGTCAATGTTGTTGAAAAAGGAGTGCGCTACTGCACAGACTACAGGGAGGCTTCATGTTCAGTTCCAAGATCGCTGCCGAGCTCACTAATGAGCCTTGCAAGGGCCATCTTGTCTTTGCTGTGTAAGAGTGACATGGTGAGAGACAGAAGTCTCCTACTTAGCTCCTATGAGATACCCGGTTAATACCTACACTTAAAGTTGTTCCAGATCTCTGCATGGCTACCCATTTGCAGCATACACTCACCATCAGGTGAGCTGTATGGAACCCAGCTCCACTCCATTACCAGTGTGAATGTAACAGTGAGTACGGCGATACCTACTATCTATCAATAAAAACAACACCACTGGTAAAGTAACTGGACTGTTCATAGTTTGAGTATTTTGCTGGTGTGTGCCTATATAACGCTGCAGTATCAACACCTGCACACACATCATTTCCAACAAATGTGACTGCAGTGGGTGTGCAGTTGCAATGAAAGTAAAGGCATGCTTTCGGGTGTGTTAAGACAAATATGGCCACCAAAAAGCCTCAAACGGAGCATCCTGAAGGGGCCTGGTTTGCATCAGTTGTGCCCCTTGTGAAAGTGTAAAGTTGATAGTGATTACTGTGAAGTTACTAATGATGACTGCATCCGATTGGTTGCAAATGTGAAAAAAAAAGTATACAAAGCCATTTAAAAGACACGATACACAGTAAGGAACTGTCATTTTTCAGAAAGAAACAATGATTCATGTACAATTGGGGAAGGGGAAGCTGTATTCATAAGTATTGAACTGAAGGAGATAGGCAGAAGAGTGTCACTTGAGGACTTGTTAGCTGCACAGTCCTGTGTGCTGTGATTATTAGCATTTTCGGTACTGCTAGTGCTTCACTCCAGTCACAATCACGTCTCATTTCAGTCAGGTACAGCAAAGAAAGGGAGTCGCAGCTTGAGATTTGCGAATATGTATGAATAGATGGCAGACATGTGACTTTTTAAATATTGAAAGTTGCAAGTTAGAGTAAGAATGACTCTGAATAACACCCTTAATGTGCTCAGCTTTGGTTTTGCACTGATGCGTCTAGCACATTCTAGGAACACTTCTATTGCCCACCATTTGTAAATACCACTGTGTGAAGCCATTAAATATGCCAAGAAATGTGCAAGTCCACAGTTTCACATACATCACTGGTGTGGTCAGTTGTGTTATTATTTAGTGTAATGATTGATAAATAGAAAGAAGGAACAGAAGTAGCTCTTAAGGTGCATATCCACTGCGCGATTAAAGAAGCCGATTGAATGATTACGACATCGTTATGATTTAATCGCTTGTTAAATGTCCGCAAATCGGGCAGTTTTAAGTCTAAAACGACCAGCGATGCGCGTGCCCGCTGGTTGTTTTAGACATATATCATCGCCCGAACATGCTGGTCAACTTGACGATAATGTCAGGTTGAGCATGTATGGGGATGATTGATGAGCCTACACTGAACGACTGAACGTTCAGTGTAGGCACATCACAGACTGTGAAATGACTGCACGATTACAATGTCGTAATCCTGCACTCATTTCTATGTCTGGAAGTGGATACGCACCATTGGACTTCCAAAATATTGTGCCAAATGTTATGGGTCCCCACAATTGGCAGAGTTCTTTCTGCTGTATCTGCTTGTCTTAATTGATATGCAATTGTTCCAACAGCCCCTTACTGTACTTGGCTACGTGCAGATGCAACTTTCCACGTATGTGTGGGATGTATTTCACGAGAATATATTTGGGATTAAAAGGGACAGAGATGCCTAGTATGGAGCTAGCAAGGGCACAAATTTATTTCCAGAAGGGAACCAGCTTCGGGAAACTCCACCATATGTGTATAAACATCCCCGTGTCCAGCCCGCAATGCCAGCACAGACTAGAGACCTTGTGGTGCATTTTGTTTAACCAGGAGAGGAAATAATACCACCTGTAAAACAATTTATAGGCATTCTCTTATGCGTACACATATAGAACTAGAGGCCACATTGGAATATATGTCCTCCCAGTCTTCACTATCTAAGGTTTCCCCTAACTCAGCTTCCCAAGCCCTCTCATGAGAATCTCTCTCCCCAGTGCATGGAGACATGAGTTCCGTGTACAGTGTGGAAGGCTGTGCTGGGATCATGAGTTTGATCCCAGCATCAGCCGACGTGCAGGGGCAGGCAGAAGGGATGTGTCCGCTGCGGGACACATCCGTTGGCGGCGCTGGGACAGTAATGTCCCTAGCGTCGGTGCAGATACCGCGGGCACCTGGTGAAGGGACCGCCTGGTCTCTTTCACCAGTGCCGGCGGTACTGTGGCGCCGGGAGAAGCTTGGCTCCGGGCGCAAGCTCAGCGGAGCTTGGCGACCGGCAGCCAAGAAGCGGCGGGTAGCCGGCGCTGGGAGAGAGTACTTGCTCCCAGCGCCGGTCAGGCGTTGGGCGCGGCGGGCGTTTGGCTCTGGCCGCGAGCCAAACCTGGCTCGCGGGCCAGCAGCCAATCAGAGGCGGACGCGACGAGCCAATCGCGGCTCGCCGCGTCATAGCCCCGCCCACTCGCGCCGTCTTGTATTAGACGGCGCCGAGCAGGAAAGGGCAGTTCAGCGGCAGAGAGGGAGGAGAGAAGACCTCCCGAAGAGCAGCAGTTCGGCGCGTCAACAGGGGCGGCGGCCGCGGAAGAGGCCAGAAGACGCCGCTGTCAAGAAAGAAGAAGAAGACAGGCGGCGCCGGCTGGAAGAAAGGAAGAAGAGGCGGCGCCGCTGGCCAGGACGGGCCAGCGGCCGAAGAATGCGGCTGAGGACCGGAGAGGACTGCGGGGGAGGGAAGTAAAAGAGCATCACGAAGCTCCCCCCCGCAGCCTCTTCCAACGTAGCAGGTAGGCCCTCCGTGAGACCCACCATATACCCCCCTCCCTAGACCGCCAGGGTTGTCGGGCGCTAGGCCCGTGGAGCATTGTCGGGCACTAGGCACGTGGGTAATTAGGCGGGCACAAGGCCCGGGGCATTATAGCGGGCATTAGGCCCTATGAAAGGATTGCCCCATTAGTAGGTGTAAGTGGCCTGGGTACTAGGCCCAGGTCACTATATAATAAAGTAGGCGGGCAACTGCCCGAGCCACCCACCATATAAGGTGGTCTGGGCATTAGGCCCAGACCGCTAGGCGAGCCCCACAGAAAGGCAGGCAAATAGGCCTGAGCCCCATAAAATGTGGTCTGGGCATTAGGCCCAGACCACTACCAGAGCCCACCGTTTGGCAGGCACCTAGGCCTGAGCCGCAGGTAAGACCCTGGGCGTTAGGCCCAGGGCCCTGAGCCCATTAGCTGCAGTGCTAACAGAGGCGGATGATTAGAGGTGTGAGCAGTGATGGAGAGCTGTACGGCTTCCACCCATGAGGTAGTGGTCTCCCCAGTCACCGAGAAGAGGAGCTGGCCAGCTCTGGATAGGTAGCAGACATTTAAAGGGACAGCACTGTGTTTTGCTCTTGTGTATTTAGTCTGTGTTTGGTGTTCCGTGCAGGGCAAATGTTTAGTTTTTGTTATATCTGTCGCACTACACACACTGTAGGTTGAGGGTGATGCCGTTTTAGTATGTGTAGTTGCTTGACATAGGTTTAGGCCCTGCACGGCTGTGTTGTGTATCTCCTTACAGGGACCTGTAGGCGAGTGAGCGGACGAAGAGCAAGAGTGGACACGGTGAGGAATATCTGTGTGTACTGTCTCTCCCTGTTTGTCACTATCTATCTCCTTCCTTCTGGGCGGACGGTGAACCTTGCAACCCGGTGCAAGGATGGATCTTCACCTGGTGCGTGAGTACCGATAGGTGAAAATTCGGGATCTGAGGCCAAAAGTGCCAATGATGATCTTCACTTAAAACCTGAATTTATCCCCCGGTTCGGTAGGGCGCGTCGGTCGACGTGAGGAAGGACGTACTCACCTCGTCTCCTTCCCCCTAGGTCATCGTGTCCGTGTTCTATTCGGAGGTTCCAGGACCGTCTGCTCAACACACGGCCTGAAGGTGAGAGGGTGCGACGCAAGGTAAGTACAGACGTACACCTGCACGGCAGCAGGCATTGCACCGCACCCGCCCCTCACATACAGCGCGGAGATAAGGCCTTTAGTGCTGGCCCCCCTAGAAGCTAAGGATTTAACTGTAGTGAGGGGTCTTCTAATGAGTCGAGGAGTCATTGTGGAATGAAACTGTCTGATTTGCAAATATTGGTAAAAGAATTTGTGCGGGATAGAAAATTCAGTCCGAATATCAGGGAACAAAGGGAAGGATGAAGTTTGAGTAATATCGTTCAACAAGTCAATTCCGCATTTATGCTAGCATGTAAAAGCAGCTGGATTACAGCCTGGTCAGAAATCAGGATTGTTGAACAATGGAATCAGGGGGCTAGGGTGTGGAGCAATGTTATGTCGGCGATGCCCAGATATTCAAGGTATGGGAGATACCAGGATGATGTAAGGCTGCTTTCGGATGGGCTAATCTAGGGAGTCATAACAGGGGGGAAATAGAATCACTCTCAGTGCAGCAGCTTCAATCGCCACCCACACCTTCTGAGCATTGGGTCTACTCCACAGCACACATTGCGCTATTCTAGCAGTCATATAATAAGATTTAAAGTTGGGAACCCCCAGGCCGCCACTAGGTGTGTGTCTCTGCAGTATGACCCTTCTCACCCTAGGGCGCTTTTTTGGCCATATATAAATTGCATTATAATATATTGTTACTGGCAGGGTTTGAAATAAGTATAAAAGTCTGGGCAGTAAGTTCATTTATATCTTTTTTAAATTGCGCTAACAATTTTGGATAGTTAGTCTGGAAAAACTGCTTATAGTTCTTGGTAATAGAAACACCCAAATAACTGTAATTCCCTTTATGTTTGGATTAGCTCGTATCTGCGCTACCAATGGTTCAATCGTCAGGGCAAATATGAGGGTAGATAAAGGGCATTCCTGTCGCATCCCATTGGAGATTGGAAAGGAGGGGGAGGCGACCCCGCTGGCCAACACTGATGCCATAGGGCTACCATACAAGGCTGCCACTCCTTGATGAAATCGACCCCTAAACTCCACAGAATGTTGAGTCCTAAACATAAAAGGCCACATTATTCAATCAAATGCTTTTTTGGCATCCAACCACAAAACCATCATATGGATCAGGTTGATTGTCCGCCGTGTGTTACTAGGCACTTGGCAACCAGGTATAAAGCCAACCTGAACTAGGTGGACAAGCGTGGGAAGCAAAGGGCCCAATCTGTTAGCCAAGAGCCTTGCATATATTTTAATATTTACATTCAATAAGGAGATAGGTCTAAAATTGGAAACCAATTCAGAGTCTCGACCAGGCTTTGGTATAACAGCTATGCTGGCCAACAATGTCAGGGGATCAAGGGACGCACCATCTAGGAGTTTTAAGGAATGGGGTTAGAGAGGTAGAAAATTTCTTATAGTACTGTCGAGTAAACCCATCAGGGCCAGAAGTCTTGTCCCTTAATGGCAACAAGAATCTCCTCCTCAGTTATATCTACGTTTAGCTCCAATAGCTGTTGCGCAGTGATACACGGAAGTAAATTGTAAGATAAAACAGAGGATGCTTAGGGGGACTGTAGGTGCAACTGAGAGGGTAAGGGGAGATTCTAGAGATCTTTATAGTAGCTATAATACTCAGATACTATCTTTTCAGTGTCATAGGTGGTCTCCCCTCTGTGACGTGTCTTAAGTTTATGAATAAGTCCCGAGGCCCTATACGTGAAAGTATAGAATTCAGTCTACCCCTAAGAGCATTAATCCGAGCAAGCAAAGCAGATGAGGGGTGTTGCATATGCTGGGAAATCTCACTCTCCAGATAGGAGATTTAATTTTGGGCTTTCTTCCTGAGGTTTGCAGCTTTACTTAAAAGACTAAACCTTATTGTGGCTTTATGGGCCTACCAGATCACCCCCTGTGAGATCTCACTGGATGAATTTATCTCGAAATATGCAGAAATAGCAGACCTAATTTCTCTCAAAGTGGAGGGGTCTAATAAGAGAGTGTCATCAAGACACTAAGCCCAGGATCTGCGAGGGGGATTAAACAAATCAACCTATATAGTATATAGGGTCCCGCATGGCACGTCCATGAGAAGGGCATGATGACAGCCTGGGAAACAGCGGGGGCAAGAAAACAGGAGACTAAAATCAAATCTACGTGGGAGTAAATCCGATGAGGACCAGAGAAATGTGTATAATCTCTGACTGTGGAGTTTTTAAGATTCCAGAAATTCATAACAGACAATCTAATCAGGCCATTATTTGGAATACGAGAAATACAGGGTACATCTGGAGGAGGCTTAGAATGTATCGGAGGGGTCTTATCTAGGGCGGAATCCAAGACAGCATTAAAATCACCCCCCTATGATAAGATGACCCTGAGTGACCTTTTCTATATGTTTAAATACATCGGAGAAAAAGGATCTCTGGCTGCTATTGGGGGCATAAAGGTTAACTAGGGAGATCCCTTAAGGCCATTTACATTAATAGAGAGAACCTTTAGACCCATAGTGAAACCAGTGTGTGTATGGCTTTAAGGACCGTGTGAAAATTACACATACTTGCTAATTTGGGTAGTCCAGCTGAGTCAAAGGAAGTGACAGGGGACAGAAAAAAAGGCGGAAGGAAAGTTTACAGAGAGAAAAAAGAGAAACAGAAAAAGGCCTTAGAAGTCCAGAACCCTGCGAGAAATAGACCCTAACAATGGGACAATACATAATAAATTGGTAAGTAAAATTTAACACTGGGGGTATGTGGGGGTGGTTAAAAATCTAACCGGGGTCAGTCAAGCCCAGGGGCCCATGCCTGGGTACAAAGACCAATTCCATAAAAAGATTAAATAATGGTGGATCCGTGCCATGAATATTTAGACAATCAGTAGAGAATAGCCAAGAACCGTGCTATCATGGCTGCGGGAGAACTGAAAACTTAGAAATACAATATAAAAAACAACAATTCCTACAAATATAAGATATAGTAGCATACTATGCAGGATATTAAACTTTGAATAAATTTAGAACTAACATTTGAGAAGTACGATAAAAGATACATCAAAGGATATTAGGCTGCAACGTCCGTCCATATCGAGAACAATACATCTCTGATCACGAAGTTAGACCATCACAAAGACTATATATTATGTTAGCCAATTACGTGCCTACTGAGGTGATAAATTTCGAACTGTCTGTAATATATATATATATATATATATATATATATACATATATATATAAATAAAATGGAGAGCCACCTACAGATTACTCCCTCAGATGGCTTTCTGCCATAATTTGTGGAACTTCAAGGTGTTAGAGTGCCGCAGCTGATCATCTACTACATTACCTATTTATGCTGATGGCACCAAGGCTATTTGGACTTACTATTGTGAAAGAGTGCAGACAAAACTAGTATAGGTTAGTTGCTTAGAAATAAAGCTGTCAGTTTCATCTATGTAATAAGCGAAAAAGCATGTCTGTCTGTCTTTTTGTCCTTTATGCACAGCCAGAGTTTTGGACCTAGCTCCACCAAATTTGGCATGGTGGTGTAGTTTGACCAGAATTAGGTTTTTGCCTAGGATTGAATTTCAACAGGCCACACACTGTCACACAATCGCTAAAAATGGAGACACTCTTAAACTACACAGGTTCCAGGGCTGACTCCAGAGGAAATTGGCAGTCTGACAAAAACCTGTGAGAATGCAACAAAAGTATAATTTTCACCTCAGCCTGAGCAAACTTGATTACTCCTGCAAGTTCATATTAAATCCAGAGCCTTTGTGTTTGCATGTAACTAAAACTTTGTGGGCCACATAGTAAGATCTTAAAGAGCCCCCCTCTTAAAGAGGTAAAAAAACATATACATTTGCCATCACACAGAGCCCATTCATGTTATGCCACACAGACTCCATTCAGATTATGACACACAGTGATACTCCTTATTCACATTATGCCACACAGTAGTAGTGTCCCTTATACAGTAATGCAACTTACACTACACAGTAATGCCCCTTACACATTATACCACACAAAAGTGCCCTTTTCAGATTATGCCACATAGTACTAGTGCCCCATATAAAACATAATTCTACACATTAGTAGTGCCCCTTACACATTATGTCCCCACCCCAGAAATTCACCTCCCCGTGTCGCTCCAACAGCCTCTTGTCTCCCCTTGTGTGCCAACAGCAGCCAGTAGGTGTGGATTTGGGGCCGGGCTGCTAGCTATTTACAGTTGGTGCAGCGGCAGGCAGCGGCAGACATGGACAGACAGCGCTGGCACAATTTGAATCTGGCGACGGTCGTGAGCCAATCAGAGCTCGTGGACCAACAGTGAATTAGGTGTCATCACTGCTGATTGGCTGCCAGTCTGTGAGCTCTGATTGCCTCGCGACCAGCTGGCGGGCCGGCACCAAATCAACACCAATGCCCACCTTGTGAGCGTAACTGGGTGCAGCGGAAGTGGCGGGCCACAGAGGCAGCATAATATGATAACAACACATTTATACGGGAGGTAGTCAGCATCACGGCAGACGTGATGCAGAAGGTCAAAATACTGGAGCCGGAATCTTGACAGCAGTCGGGATCCTGGCTCCAGAATACCGACCGCCGGCATCCCAAAGATAAGTATCAGGGGTTAGTGGGAGGGTTAGGTTTAAGGTTAGTGGTTAGGGTTAGGCACTAGGGGGAGGGTTAGGGTTAGGCACTAAGGGGAAGGGTTAGGTTTAGGGTGCAGGGAGGGGGAGGTTAGGTCTAGGCACTAGGGGGAAGGTTAGGTTCAGGCATTGGGGAAGGATGGTTAGGGGTAAGGGTTAGCATTAGGGTACTTACCTAATGGTGTCGAGATTCTGATTGTCGGGATGCTGCTGTCAGTATACACAATACTGTGCAAACGTTTTAGGCAAGTGTGAAAAAAATGCTGCAAAGTAGGAGTGCTATAAAAAATATCAATGAGCAAAATGGAAAGTGAATGACAGACAAATCTATATCAAATCAATATTTGATATGACCACCCTTTGCCTTAAAAACAGCACAAATTCTTCTAGGTACACTTGCACAAAGTCAGGTATTTTGTAGAATTATAGTTAGGTGTATGATTAACCAATCATACCAAACAGGTGATAATTATCATTTTCATATGTAGGTTGAAACTAGGGGTGAGCGGGTTCGGATTTCTGAAATCCGAACCCCCCCGAAGCCCCCCCGATCCGAGGCCGATCCGAGTCAGGCTCGACTTTTCCCGCCTGACTCGGATCTGAAATCGAGGCAAAACGTCATCATCCCGTCTTCCGAGTCTCGCGGGTTTTGGATCCTATATAAGGTACCCGCGTCGGCGCCATTTTCTCACTCGGCTGTGGACAGTGAAGAGGGAGGGTGGGAGTTAGGGCTGTGTAGTGTAGTGTAGTGTAGTGCTGCTGTTGTCCACTACTTCAAAGTCCATAGGGGCTGGCTGTGTTGTGCTGTGCTGCTGTTGTTAATAGGGGCTGTGTCCACTACTTCAAAGTCCATAGGGGCTGGCTGGACTGTGTTGTGCAGTCAGTTCTCCATAGGGCCTGTGTCCACTCCAAAGTCCTGTGCAGTGTCCCAGTCCTAAAGGAGAGCTGTAGTGTTGTCCAGGGGGTGCTCTGTCCATCAGGGGCGCTCCCCCCAAGTGCTAAAAAAATAATATATTTTCTGTGTTTGTGAATTGTGTGCGCAGTAGCCGCACGTGCATCAACAAAGTAGTGCCAAGCGTGCGCCTGTGTCATAAGTAAAGGGCCGGCTGGCTTGACCGTTAAAGGGTGCTGTAACCCCCGAAAGTACACTCCAGTCCAAACCAAAAAAAAATTATTTTCTGTGTTTGTGAATTGTGTGCGCAGTAGCCGCACGTGCATCAACAAAGTAGTGCCAAGCGTGCGCCTGTGTCATAAGTAAAGGGCCGGCTGGCTTGACCGTTAAGGCTGCTGTAACCCCCGAAAGTACACTCCAGTCCAAACCAAAAAAAAAATTATTTTCTGTGTTTGTGAATTGTGTGCGCAGTAGCCGCACGTGCATCAACAAAGTAGTGCCAAGCGTGCGCCTGTGTCATAAGTAAAGGGCCGGCTGGCTTGACCGTTAAGGGTGCTGTAACCCCCGAAAGTACACTCCAGTCCAAACCCCAAAAAAAATTATTTTCTGTGTTTGTGAATTGTGTGCGCAGTAGCCGCACGTGCATCAACAAAGTAGTGCCAAGCGTGCGCCTGTGTCATAAGTAAAGGGCCGGCTGGCTTGACCGTTAAGGGTGCTGTAACCCCCGAAAGTACACTCCAGTCCAAACCAAAAAAAAAATTATTTTCTGTGTTTGTGAATTGTGTGCGCAGTAGCCGCACGTGCATCAACAAAGTAGTGCCAAGCGTGCACCTGTGTCATAAGTAAAGGGCCGGCTGGCTTGACCGTTAAGGGTGCTGTAACCCCCGAAAGTACACTCCAGTCCAAACCAAAAAAAAAATTATTTTCTGTGTTTGTGAATTGTGTGCGCAGTAGCCGCACGTGCATCAACAAAGTAGAGCCAAGCGTGCACCTGTGTCATAAGTAAAGGGCCGGATGGCTTGACCGTTAAAGGGTGCTGTAACCCCCGAAAGTACACTCCAGTCCAAACCAAAAAAAAATTATTTTCTGTGTTTGTGAATTGTGTGCGCAGTAGCCGCACGTGCATCAACAAAGTAGTGCCAAGCGTGCGCCTGTGTCATAAGTAAAGGGCCGGCTGGCTTGACCGTTAAGGGTGCTGTAACCCCCGAAAGTACACTCCAGTCCAAACCAAAAAAAAATTATTTTCTGTGTTTGTGAATTGTGTGCGCAGTAGCCGCACGTGCATCAACAAAGTAGTGCCAAGAGTGCGCCTGTGTCATAAGTAAAGGGCCGGCTGGCTTGACCGTTAAAGGGTGCTGTAACCCCCGAAAGTACACTCCAGTCCAAACCAAAAAAAAATTATTTTCTGTGTTTGTGAATTGTGTGCGCAGTAGCCGCACGTGCATCAACAAAGTAGTGCCAAGCGTGCGCCTGTGTCATAAGTAAAGGGCCGGCTGGCTTGACCGTTAAGGGTGCTGTAACCCCCGAAAGTACACTCCAGTCCAAACCAAAAAAAAAATATTTTCTGTGTTTGTGAATTGTGTGCGCAGTAGCCGCACGTGCATCAACAAAGTAGTGCCAAGCGTGCGCCTGTGTCATAAGTAAAGGGCCGGCTGGCTTGACCGTTAAGGGTGCTGTAACCCCCGAAAGTACACTCCAGTCCAAACCAAAAAAAAAATTATTTTCTGTGTTTGTGAATTGTGTGCGCAGTAGCCGCACGTGCATCAACAAAGTAGTGCCAAGCGTGCGCCTGTGTCATAAGTAAAGGGCCGGCTGGCTTGACCGTTAAGGGTGCTGTAACCCCCGAAAGTACACTCCAGTCCAAACCAAAAAAAAAATTATTTTCTGTGTTTGTGAATTGTGTGCGCAGTAGCCGCACGTGCATCAACAAAGTAGTGCCAAGCGTGCACCTGTGTCATAAGTAAAGGGCCGGCTGGCTTGACCGTTAAGGGTGCTGTAACCCCCGAAAGTACACTCCAGTCCAAACCAAAAAAAAATTATTTTCTGTGTTTGTGAATTGTGTGCGCAGTAGCCGCACGTGCATCAACAAAGTAGTGCCAAGAGTGCGCCTGTGTCATAAGTAAAGGGCCGGCTGGCTTGACCGTTAAAGGGTGCTGTAACCCACAAAGTACACTCCAGTCCAAACCAAAAAAAAAATTATTTTCTGTGTTTGTGAATTGTGTGCGCAGTAGCCGCACGTGCATCAACAAAGTAGTGCCAAGCGTGCGCCTGTGTCATAAGTAAAGGGCCGGCTGGCTTGACCGTTAAAGGGTGCTGTAACCCCCAAAGTACACTCCAGTCCAAACCAAAAAAAATATTATTTTCTGTGTTTGTGAATTGTGTGCGCAGTAGCCGCACGTGCATCAACAAAGTAGTGCCAAGCGTGCGCCTGTGTCATAAGTAAAGGGCCGGCTGGCTTGACCGTTAAAGGGTGCTGTAACCCCCAAAGTACACTCCAGTCCAAACCCAAAAAAATATTATTTTCTGTGTTTGTGAATTGTGTGCGCAGTAGCCGCACGTGCATCAACAAAGTAGTGCCAAGCGTGCGCCTGTGTCATAAGTAAAGGGCCGGCTGGCTTGACCGTTAAAGGGTGCTGTAACCCCCGAAAGTACACTCCAGTCCAAACCAAAAAAAAATTATTTTCTGTGTTTGTGAATTGTGTGCGCAGTAGCCGCACGTGCATCAACAAAGTAGTGCCAAGCGTGCGCCTGTGTCATAAGTAAAGGGCCGGATGGCTTGACCGTTAAAGGGTGCTGTAACCCCCGAAAGTACACTCCAGTCCAAACCAAAAAAAAATTATTTTCTGTGTTTGTGAATTGTGTGCGCAGTAGCCGCACGTGCATCAACAAAGTAGTGCCAAGAGTGCGCCTGTGTCATAAGTAAAGGGCCGGCTGGCTTGACCGTTAAAGGGTGCTGTAACCCACAAAGTACACTCCAGTCCAAACCAAAAAAAAAATTATTTTCTGTGTTTAGCCGCACGTATATATCAAATCGATATAACATAAATGGAGGACCAAACTTTCTCCGATAAAAATAAAATAGAGAAAGATCAAGAACCACTTCCTCCTAGTGCTGAAGCTGCTGCCACTAGTCATGACATAGACGATAACATGCCATCAACGTCGTCTGCCAAGGCCGATGCCCAATGTCATAGTAGAGGGCACATACAATCCCAAATGGCAAAGTTCAGGAAAATGACCTTGAAAAAGACATTTAAATCAGCTGAAGATAAACGTAAACTTGCCAATATGCCATTTACGACACGGAGTGGCAAGGAACGGCTAAGGTCGATCCCTAGTATGTTCATGACTAGTGGTTCAGCTTCACATGACGATGGAAGCCCTCCTCCCACTAAAAAAATCAAAAGAGTTAAGCTGGCAAAAGCACAGCGAAGAACTGTGCTTTCTAAGAAGATATCACAAATCCCCAAGGAGAGTCCAAGTGTGGTGGTGGTTGCGATGCCTGACCTTCCCAGCACTGGACGTGAAGAGGTGGCTCTTTCCACCATTTGCACGCCCCCTGCAAGTGCTGAAAGGAGCACCCACAGTCCACTTGCTGATATGCAAATTGAAGATGTCACTGTTGAAGTACAACAGGATGAGGATACTGGTGTAGCTGGCGCTGAGGAGGAAGTTGGCGAGGAGGATTCTGATGGTGATGTGGTTTGTTTAAATCAGGCTCCGGGGGAGACAGTTGTTGTCCGTGGGATGAAAAAGCCCATCACGGTCATGCCTGGGCAGAAGACCAAACATTCCACCTCTTTGGTCTGGCAATATTTCTATCCAAATCCGGACAACAACTGTCTTGCCATATGTACCATATGTAAAGGTGAAATAAGTAGGGGTAGGGACGTCAACCACCTAGGAACATCCTCCCTTATACGGCACCTGCAGCGCGTTCATAAAAAGTTACTGTCAAGTTCAGAAACTTTGGCTAAGACCGTAAGCAGTCCAGGGACACCTAAATCCCGTTGTCCTGTTGTATCCAAGCGCCTGCAAACCACACCGTCAACTCCCTCCTCGTCAATTTCCTCCTTAGTCAGGATCGGAAGTAGTCCTGCAGGCCATGTCACTGGCATGACTGACTCTCCTATCCGGGATTCCTCTGGAGGATCCTGCATTGCTACGCCTACTGCTGCCGCTGCTGCTGTTGCTGCTGCTGGGAGTCATTCATCATCCCAGAGAGGAAGTAGGAACACCACTACTTTTACTAAACAATTGACCCTCCAACAGTCCTTAGCGAGGAGGATGAAGTACGACAGCAGTCATCCTGAAGCAAAACGTATAACTGAGGCCTTGACTGCTATGTTGGTGTTAGACGTGCGTCCGGTATCCGCCATTAGTGCAGTGGGATTTAGACAATTGATGGAGGTAGTGTGTCCCCGGTTCCAAATCCCGTCTAGATTCCACTTCACTAGGCAGGCGATACCGAGACTGTACAGAAACGTCAGAAAAAGTGTCCTCAGTGTCCTGAAAAATGCCGTTGTACACAATGTCCACTTAACCACGGACATGTGGACAAGTGGAACAGGGCAGACTAAGGACTATATGACTGTGACAGCCCACTGGGTAGATGTATCACCTTACGCAGCAACAGCAGCAGCGTCACCAGTAGCAGCATCTCAGAAACGCCAGCTCGTTACAAGGCAGGCTACGCTGTGTATCACCGGTTTCAGTAAGAGGCACACCGCCGACAACCTCTTAGAGAAACTGAGGGAAATCATCGCCCAGTGGCTTACCCCACTTAGACTCTCCTGGGGATTTGTGATATCTGACAACGCCACCAATATTGTGCGGGCATTACATCTGGGCAAATTCCAGCACGTCCCATGTTTTGCTCACACAATAAACTTGGTGGTGCAGAATTTTCTGAAAAGCGACAGGGGCGTGCAGGAGACGCTTTGGGTGGCCCGAAAAATTTCTGGCCACTTTCGCCATTCAGCGACTGCGTGCCGAAGACTGGAGCGCCAGCAAACACTCTTGAACCTGCCCCGCCATCACCTGAAGCAAGAGGTTGTGACGCGGTGGAACTCAACCCTCTATATGTTTCAGAGGATGGAGGAGCAGCAAAAGGCCATACAAGCCTATACATCCACCTATGACATAGGCAAAGGAGGGGGTATGCACCTGACTCAAGCGCAGTGGAGAATGATTTCCGTGTTGTGCAAGGTTCTCCAGCCCTTCGAACTTGCCACACGTGAAGTCAGTTCAGACACAGCCAGCTTGAGTCAGGTCATTCCCCTCATCAGGCTTTTGCAGAAGCAGCTGGAGAAAGTGAAGGAGGAGCTAAGACGGAGCGATTCCGCTCGGCATGTGGGACTTGTGGATGAAGCCCTTCATTCGCTTTGCCAGGATTCCAGGGTGGTCAATCTGTTGAAATCAGACCACTACATCTTGGCCACCGTGCTTGATCCTAGGTTTAAAGCCTATGTGGTGTCTCTCTTTCCGGCCGACACAAGCCTGCAGAGGTGCAAAGACCTGCTGGTGAACACACTGTCAGCTGAAGCGGAACGTGACACGTCAACGGCTCCTTCTTCATTTTCTCCCGCAACTGGGGCTGCCAGGAAAAAACTTAGGTATCCTAAGCAACCCGCTGGCGGTGATGCAGGGCAGGCAGGACCAAGTTTGGACATCTGGTCCAGACTGAAGGACCTGGCAACAATTTCTGACATGTCTACTGTCACTGCATATGATACTGTCACCATTGACAGAATGGTGGAGGATTACATCGGTGACAGCATCCAAGTAGGCATGTCAGACAGTCCATACCTGTACTGGCAGGAAAAAGAGGCAATTTGGAGGCCCCTGTACAAGCTGGCTCTATTTTACCTGAGTTGCCCCCCCTCCAGTGTGTACTCCGAAAGAGTGTTTAGTGCAGCCGGGAACCTTGCCAGCGAAAGGCGTAGGAGGTTGCTTCCACAGAATGTGGAGAAGATGATGTTCATCAAAATGAATTATCAGCTCTTCCAGGCAGACCAGCCTCCAGAAGGTACAGAGGGACCTGTGGTGGTGGATTCAAGTGGGGACGAGTTAATACTTTGTGAGGATGAGGATGTACACACTGAAGAGGGTGAGGAATCGGTGGATGAGGAGGATGAGGATGACATCTTGCCTCCGTAGAGCCAGTTTGTGCAGGGACACATTAATTGCCAGCTTGTATTGTGGGGGCCCAAACGAACCAATCATTTCAGCCACAGTTGTGTGGCAGACCCTGGCGCTGAAATGATTGATTTGTTAAAGTGTGCATGTCCTGTTTATACAACATAAGGGTGGGTGGGAGGGCCCAAGGACAATTCCATCTTGCACTTCTTTTTTTTCTTTGCATTATGTACAGTTTGGGGCCTAGTTTTTCTAACTGCCATCCTGTCTGCCACTGCAGTGTCACTCCTAGATGGGTCACGTGTTTGTGCCGCCCACTCGTGTCGCTTAGCATAGTCATCCAGCTACCTCGGTGCAACCTTTTGGACATGAAAACACTATTGTGAGGTGTGAGGTGTTCAGAATAGACTGGAAATGAGTGGAAATTAAGGTTATTGAGGTTAATAATAGCATAGGAGCAGAGAAACCAACAAATTCTGTGATTTTAGCTGTTTTTATGCTTTTTAAAAAAAAAATACAGATCCAAAACACAAAACCCAGAACCCAAAACACGGAAGGGTGGTTTTGGCAAAACCAATCCAGATCCAAAACACGAAGAAAGATCCAGATCCAAAACCAAAACACAAAACACGAAAAGTGGCCGGTGCACACCCCTAAACACAGTCATTAACTGTAGCAGAAACAACTGTATAGGAGACATAAAACTGGAAAGAGCCACACTCTGCTACAAAGCTGAGGTTGTGGAAGACAGTTTCATGTTACAGCACATAGCAAGACTGATCACAGTAACAAGATACAAGGTAGTTATACTGCATCAGCAAAGTCTTTCCCGGGCAAAGATTTCAAAGCAGACTGGAGTTTCAAGATGTACTGTTCAAGCTCTTTTGAAGAAGTACAGACGTAGAGGATTGTAGACACAGTGGTCGGCCAAGGAAACCTCTGCATCAGATGAAAGACACATCATGCTTACTTCCCTTTGAAATTGGAAGATGTCCAGCAGTGCCATCAGCTCGGATCTGGCAGAAACCAGTGGAACCCAGGTACACACCCATCTACTGTTCAGAGAAGTCTGGCCAGAAGTGGTCTTCATGAAAGAATTGCGGCCAAAAAGCCATACCGTCAACGTGGAAACAAGGCCAAGCGACTCAACTATGTACGAGAACATAAGAACTGTGGTGCAGAAAAATGGCAGCAGGTACTCTGGACTGATGAGCCACAATTTTAAGTATTTGGATGTAACAGAAGGCAGTTTGTTTGCCAAAGGGGTGGAGAGTGGTACAATAATGAGTGTTTGCAAGCAACAGTGAAGCATGGTGGAGGCTCCTTGCAAGTTTGGGGCTGCATTTCATCAAAGGGAGTTGGGGATTTGATGAGGATTAATGGTGTCCTCAATACTAAGATATACAGGCAGGTACCTATCCATCATGTAATACCATCAGGGAGGCATCTGATTGGTTCTAAATTTATTCTGCAGCTAGACCCCAAACATACAACCAATTTCATTTCAGTGTAAAGAAGAACAAGGAGTCCTGGAAGTGATGATATGACCCGTACAGAGCCCTGATCTCAACATCATTGAGTCTGTCTAGGATTACATGAAGAGACAGGAGGATTTGAGCAAGCCTACATCCACAGAAGATCTGTGGTTAGTTCTCCAAGATGTTTGGACCAATCTCCCTGCCGATTGCCTTAAAAAACTGTGTGCAAGTGTTCCTAGAAGACAGTGATGTGCAGTGAGGTCAATGGCTGGGAAGGCACACATAGAGATGGTTCTGAGTGCTGGGAGCCTGTCTCACCTCCTACTCACTGTAACTCTCCCCTCACTACACTAAGGGGCATATACAATTGGGCGCGAGGTTTAGCGAGGTAAAAACCTTGCGCCCCTCGCGGCTAATTTAGAAATACCGCGGGTATGTGCGCTCCCGATACCCACGGTATTCAATCCAAAAATACTGGTCACAGGGTTTTCAGTTCTGAAAACCCCACGCCGCGTAGTAAAAAAAGAAAAATCTCACTTACCTGTCTGGGGGTCTCCAGTGGGCTCCTGTTGGCCTCCCCTCTCTCTACTTACTGGAGAGGGGGCTGCTGGGAGTCCCAGGGGCTCCTGGGAGGCTCCAGGGGTTGGTGGGAGGGGCAAGGGCTGCTGGGAGATGTAGTTCTTCCAGTGTCCATTCTGGGGGGCCACGCAAACAGTGCGGGGACACACTGACAGTGGGACACACACACACACTCATACACACACACTCACTCATACACACTTACATACACCACACACACTGACATACTCACTGCTGCTGCAGAAGAGCCGGTTCCTGACACAGGATGAAGAAGACAGCGCTGCAGGAGGTAAGTAATTAAGGACTAATTAAGCTAATTGGATACTACCAATTGCTTAATTAGTCCTAAGGGGGGGGGTGCTGTGGGTGTGTCAGAGCAAGTCCCAGTGATTTTATCTAAAATCATCGCTTTTAAGAAAAATCACGCTTGCTCAGGAGGTGCGTATAAAAAAACCTCCCGGCTCGTGTTTAAAATGAAACACGCACCTTATAGAATAGCAAAAAAAAATGCACCTGCAGGAAAAACCTCACAGGTGCGTGATTTTTTGCTAATCACGCAGCCTATTCTATATGCCCCTATGCTTCAGTGTCTATTGATTCTCCTATCTGCATCACTATGTCTTCTCTTGCTGCAGTGCACTTCCTGGTCACATGACACTCTCCTACCTGCATCACTGTGTCTTCTCTTGCTGCTGCTGACTGAACTCCATCTCTAAACACTGTAGTGCACTTCCTGGTCACATGACACATCCAAGGTGTCCATCAGTGCTCATACCACACACCCATACTCAGAGGCATGCCTCTATTAGCTCTCTTTCTGCGCAGCTTACTGTCTGCGGTGTGGCTCTGCCGCCAGCTCTGCAAGCAGTGTATGACTATACAGAAGCGAGGCTGAGCTGTTGCTGCCTCATCTCTCATCTCCCTGCAGTCCCAGGGAGCTCCACAAAGGTGTTGAGTGTTAACTATAAAAATGATTACAATAAACAAAGATGTTTATAAGTTATACATATCTTCTTTGTATTATTCTAATAATTTTGATATCAATTATCAGGTGTATGACAGGGGAGGCTCTACCAACCCTGATTGCACGTCTTTGATAGAAGAATTAATGCTGTTTTGAAGGCAAAGAGTGGTTACACCAAATTTTTGATTTGATTTCTCTTCTGTTCATTAATTTAGCATTTTGTTAATGGATAATAAACTATTAACGCTTCTATTTTTGAAAGTATTCTTACTTTGCAACATTTTTTCCACACCTGCCTAAAACTTTTGCACAGTACTGTATTTACGAAGGCTGATTGAAAAATACTGAGACTGATTTTTTTTATTCAGAATCATATGACTCCACAGGAGTTCCAGTACTGTCCCATTAATTTCAGTCAGTGCAGCCAATGCAACAGCAGCAACATGTGGTCAGACATTGGGCCTGATTCAGACCCACTCGCGAGCGGCTGTACGCTCGCAAGTGGGTCGATGGTCTGCACTGAGCATGCGCACGACGGAGGGAGCTCCGTCGTGCGCATGCGCCAGACACGACGAGCGAAGGACTTTCCTTCGCTCGTTGTGTCCGATCAAAGGGGGCGTGCTGTCAATGTTGATTGACAGCACGCCCCCTTTGGTGGGCGTGCCGGGGGCGTGCCTCCCTGACGAGGGCGTTCCCACGGGAACGCCTCCCGTCAGAAGCCGGCCCACTGACATCACTAGTGATGTCAGTGGGAGTGATTTTGGCTCTGATAGAGCCAAAATCACTCCGGAGCTTGCGGTTGAAAACCTCAACCGCAGGCTCCGGCTCGCAATTTCGATGGTCGCGATGGTCACGACCATCGCGGCCATCAAAATGCACGCTCGTATAGCCTGTGGGTGGTGACCCACAGCTATACGAGCGTCCAGGAGGACGCTCCATGAAAAAGGAGCCCGGCCCTCATGCAGAGCGTGCGCTCTGCTCAGAGCGTACGGCTCTGAATGAGGGCCATTGTCTTTTAGCCAAAACAACTGTTTCTACAGCAAACGTGGTCTTTTCTTCCTCATTGCTCCACACAAATGAGTTTTCAGGAAGTTTGCATAGTAGTCACCATTATTTGTCTGTCCACGGGGAGCCCAGTGCTGTAGGATCCTACCATGTGCATCAAAGAACAGCAGAAGCATGACTTTACACGCCAAAGGAATTTTTTGGGCGGAGGCAAATTTGCGTGTTTCCATACACTGGACTGTTGTTTGGATCCGGATCATCATGATGAATCCAAATCGTCACACCTTACAATTGATGTCAGGAAATCAAGTATTCTCTCTGACATTCGAATGGTGTTCTTGCCCATTCAGCTCGCAGTTTTCATCAGGGGCTGCCGAAAACTGCCTGCGAGCAGACTGTTGGGCCTCTGTATCTGTCTGTATTATGTAACCTTTATATTGGATGGAACTTAGGGCCTAATTCAGACCCGCTCGCGAGTGCTGAGCGCTCGCAAGCGGGTCGATGGTGCCCTAATGTGCATGCGCACGACGGAGGGAGCTCCGTCGTGCGCATGCGCGAGACCCGCATAGTGACAGCCAAGCTGTCGCTATTGGTCTCGCACCAAAGGGGGCGTGCTGTCGATGGTGACTGACAGCACGCCCCCTTTGGTGGGCGTGCCGGGGGCGTTGCTGCCCAGACGGAAGCGTTCCCATGGGAACGCCTACCGTCTGGGTCCGGCCCCACTGACATCACTAGTGATGTCAGTGGGTGTGCTTTTGGCTCTGATAGAGCCAAAAGCACTCCTGGGCTTGCGGCAGCGAGACCCTACCGCAGGGTCTCGTCGCAAGCCCGATGGTCGCGATGGTCTTGACCATCGCGTCCATGTTTTTGGCCGCTCGCTATAGCTGTGGGTGGTTACCCACAGCTATGCGAGCGGCCAGGAGGCCGCTCCAATAAGAGGTTGGAGGGCCCTAATTCAGAGCAAGCGCTCTGGTCAGAGCGTCCGGCTCTGAATCAGGCCCTTACTTTGGGGACTAACATCTGCACATGGTGACATATATATTTCATTGTGTCTATATATAAATATATATATATATATATATATATATATATATAGTGGATTTAATGCTTACACAAATATCCCAGAAGGCTTGTCGACATTTCGGTCAACCATGACCTTTTTCAAGACCACCAACTAAGTAATAGTGCAACAAAAACAGCATAAATTCCGGAAACAGCATCATAATATCATATGTATGGTAACTGACAGTTATATACTAATCAGTGACTTTTAAGTGACATAAAAAATGTTGCTAGTGATGTTAACCAGTCACATGATCAGCCTGCTGAAATGTACTGTATCTACCTCTATCTAACATTTTTTTCATACTAGCTGGGATACCCGGCATGCTCGGGTTGAAGCATGACCCTCAAATACACCTGCAGTCTTTATTTGTTTCCATTGTCCTCATCTATAACCACATTCCATTGATCCTGAAAAGGACCCCACAGTTTGCATGCAAACAGTGGTGTGACTACTGTAGGTGCAAGGGGTTCAGCTGCTATAGTGCCCGAGCTGCCTCTGTGGCCCTTTTACAACTAACGCACCAATAGGCAGACATTACAGCTGGAGCACTGGCAGGCAGACATAGAGAGACAATGCTGCCGGTCGCGAGGCAATCAACGCTTAAGGATGGGCAGCCAATCAGCAGTGGCGACTCCTGCTTGGGTGCCGGTCCGCGAGCTCTAATTGTCTTGTGACCGGCACCAGGTTCAAACTGTCTGTCCATGTCTGCTGCTGCCTGCCGGTGCACCAGCTGTAATTAGCTAGCGGCTTGGTCCCAAATCTACACCTGCTGGCTGCGTATGGCACATAGGGGGAGGCGAAAGGCTGCTGGAGGGACACGGGGAGGTGAGTTGATGGGGGGGCATAATATGTAATGGGCAATACTGTGTGGCATAATGTTATAAGGGGCATTACTATGTGGCATAATGTGTAAGGGGCACTATTTTTGTGTGGAATAATGTGTTATATGGAGCACTATTACTATGTGGCATGATCTGTAAAGGGCATTACTGTGTGGTATAATGTGTAAGGGGTACTACTACTGCATGTCTTAATGTGTATAAGGGGTACTACTTTGTAGCATATCCTGAATGGGCTCTGTGTGGCATAACCTGAATGGGCTCTGTATGGGGGCAAATGTATGTGCTTTTTTTACCTCTGGGTGCAGCCCTTTTAAGATCTTGCTACGTGGCCCCCAAAGTTCTAGTTATGCCCTTGCATGCAAACACAGAGGGCTGACTATATATATGGTCACATTAAAAAGGACTAACTCTGGATTTAATATGAACTTTCATGAGTCATAAAGTTTGACACTTGCTCAGAGGCTAAAAGTATACTTTTATAGTTTTCACACAGGTTTTTGGCAACCTGCCAAATTCCACTGGAGCCAGCCCTGGAACCTGTATATAGGGATTGTGTGACAGTGTGTGGCCCTGGCACAGTTCAAACCTAGGCAAAAACTTAATAGTGGTCACACTGCACTACCCTGCCAAATTTGGTGGAGCTAGGTCCAAAACTCTGGCCGTGCATAAAGGACAAACAGACAGACAGACATGCTTTCTCACTTATTATATAGATGTTCATAGGCAAACACAAGGGGTTTTCCACAGCCCAAACCATGACCATAATAACAGTATATAATTCAATATTATTAGAGCTGCATGTTTTAAAGAACTCAGTATCACAAATGAAATAAATACCACAACCAGTAATGATTACACCAGTGCACCAACTATGAGATATGGAAAACATGCACTGTTAGGGGTATAATACTATACACCACCTATTGGAATAAATAGTAATACTGTATAACATACACTATCCAGTGCACAAGGAAACCAATTAGTACATATATGTCCAGGGCAGTGCTAGGTTGTTCTGCCGCTCCCCGAAACTCCTGGACATGTTCCAATGCTGTGGAGTGGTGCCCACTGTTGAAATAAAAACATTCAGCTCAGGCAGGATGGCCTTACCGGTGCATCTAATGGGTTAACTATGTTTGCTGGTCCTGTATATGTTGGAATTATGACATACACTGCAGTTTATATGACATATTATAGCTGGCTAAGTGCTAATTATGTCCTCTGCATGGACTGGCTAAACTCGCTCTAAAATCAAGCATTTGGAACCCCCCCTCTAGAAATTCTGTGTTTGCCCCTGATATTTATGATAAAATAAGTTTAACTCTATCTCTATTCATCTAACATTATTGTCTTATAACATTTATGATAAAATCAGCTTGATTTGTGAGAAGTCATAATAGCAGATACATATGATAACTGACAGTTCTATAACAAGCAGTGACTTTATACCAAAGCTAAGTGACACTACAAGGGCTGTGTATAATGTTTGCCAGTCACATGATCAGTTTACTGGGGTGATAAATCTCAACTCACTTGAATCTATCTATGTATCCATCTCCATCCATTAAACATTATTTTTTATGTAGCTTTTATGATAAAATAAGCTTAACTTACACTGTGAGAAGTCATATCAGCAGATACATATAAAAACTGGCAGTTCTATACCAAGAAGTGACTTTTATACCAAAGCTGAGTCACCTGACTCTCCTCCACCACTCATGGGACCTCATTCAGAGTCGGTCATTGCAGCCGCATGGTCGTACGACCAACGACCGCAAAATCTGATCGTACGGCAGGGCGATCGTAATCAAAGTGACGCCCATTCGTTAGCACTGCACCTCCTCTAGCTACCGACTGATCTGAATGAACGATCAAGTCAATCGTAGTCAGGCGCTGTCAGTCGCTGTATGCTAATTATGTTCTGATGTTTGCGGCCGTATGTGCTGTTTTGATGGTCACATGTCATGTTTGCAATTGCACACTGCATGTTGTAGCCCATCAAATGTGACCTTATTTTTCGGGACACATGATTAAAGGATTGGCCAATAGTGGTGTTTTTGATGAAAGTGTAAATATTTTAGCGAATAATATTTTTTCTACCCCATGTATATTTCATGTTTTCTGTAAAAACGCCCATTGCCATCATGAGAGCCGCAGCATTTACCAGGAGAGAGCTGCGTGTCCAGGTCAACATAATGGACAGGCGTATCACCCATGCTGTGCCGCCCATTTCAAATAGGACAAAACGGGCCGCCTATGCGGTGGTGAGGCGAGCCCTCTGATCAGTGGGGTTTCGCCGAAACATTGCCCAATTAGAGCGTCGCTAGTCGGACCTGGGCCGCCGGTCGCCTGCGCTCCTCAGGAATTTGCGTTTGCAAATACGCAGATGTAAGTATGCGTTTGTTTAAAAGTATTAATTAGTGGACTGTTAAAAATGTATGTTCCTTTGCCAATTATTTTAGTCAATGTTAAAAAACCCTCCTGTATGTTGTCCCTATTGTACAGAATGTGTACTTGTATTGTGTAACCGAAATTCAAAACTTTATTTTTGGGTTTTTATGTTTACATTTTAGAAACCCAGTGGAGACAGAGAAGGCACGCCGAGTCCAAAGACAAGCTACCAACCAGCAGCCCTCACCTGCATCTCCTCAACCCAGCCTTCCCTCCCCACCACCATACTCCCCCAGTAACCCTCCCTCCCTCTTCCAATCCTCCCCAAGTCTGCCTCCCTCCCCTGCCCACTCATCCCAAATGTCCCAAATCTCCCCTCCCTGTGATCTTTCCGCCTCCATTTCCCCTTCCACCATTCCCCCCACTCCCGAATATTCACCCTCACCCGAAGCTTCGCCGGCACCATCTGTTGCTGTGTCTGAACACTCTCAGGGTATTTTTATTTTATTTTAACTTTTTGGGGTGTTGTTGTTATCCATGTATTTGTTAAAATTTCTGTGCTTTTTTTGTTGTTTTGAAAATTTGCTGTATGGGGTTTAACATCATTGCGCAGTAATGCTGTTTTTCAGACTTACAACCTTATGTTTATTGTCTGGCCCTTTTTTTGTTTTGGGGTCCTCAAAAATATAGGTTTAAAAAAAAAATAATACTTTGGGGGGTTTGAAGAACTAATGATTAAATTTGGATTAGTATTTTACAATGTAAAAAAACCTGTCACCAAACTTGCCAAGGTGCTAGGATCCAGACTACCCTTGTTGATGTTGTGTACACTGTGTTTAAAATGTACTAATGTACTTAGGCAAAGTGATGTTTTTTCTAGCAAACAAATAATACATTTTTTTGGTTTATCAACAACATTCTAAAAGTGAATATGTGCATTGTGTTTTAAGGATATGGCCATCATGACTTAAGAATACACCTCCCATTATTTGTAACATCATCATAGTGGATTTTGGCTTATGCCACATAGTTAGGGTTTAAAATTAGTTGAACAACAGAAAAGTAGAAACCTATTAATAATGTTGTGTGTCTGATACTTTCAAACACACCGTAACATCAGTGTGTTTAAACACTTTTTGGTACATTGAATAATGTGTAATGTTCAAATGTTTCTAATTGTAATGAACTATTTAATCCACATTTTTTACAAATTTTCTACAGATCTAATCCACATCTTGAGGGAAATTCGGGAGGAGCTGCGAGAGACCTTGGGCTACTTAATGCAGGCCTACTGCTGCCTCCAAAGATTAGTGGGGCGTTTGGAGGATGTGTAGTATTTTTTTTTTTTTTTTTACATTTTTATGACATTTCTATAAAAAAAAATAAAGTTTTGTTATTTCCAACATTTGTCCTCTTTTTTGCCACACATTAAAGGATGTAATTCTGCATGTGAAAAATTTTAGGAACAAAGGTGGGTGCCTTCCATAGTGTAAGAACTTACAACATGTATTAGTAAACCTTAAGAAAATTTGCAGTAATGTTGTTTATTTTTCAATTATGGGTTGGCATATATTATACACCTCAAAATGGCTTACAATTTTTTACAACAAACAAACAACAACATTTTTGCATCATTTAAAACATTTATTACATAACAAACATGTTGCCAACAGGCTTTTAATGGTAAAAAAAAAAAACATAACAGATTCACACATAACAAATGTCCTCATGGTTTTGGCAAATTAAACATCTGGCTTAGTCAAACCTAAAAAAGTATAGTAAAAAACAAACAGATTTTGGAATGGAAAACATATCAATTACTAAAACAAAACGCAAATTAACTAAACATGTTGGGGATATCCGTGCAAAATGTGTTAGTTGCCCAAAAACATACAGGGTATTGCCAATGGGTTCCATTTTTTATCCATGTTTTGGAAAGTGTTGTGATTTTGGTGGTAGGAAAAGAAAACAAAAGAAAAAGGGCCACATTAAAATACAGTTTGCAAAATTGTATTTTCTTTTCCAAAAAATGAAATATGCATACCTAAAAAAATGAGAAATGACATAATTGCATCTGGCCCCCCCTGACAGCATCACAACACCTTCCTCCGGGGGGCCATCCTCTGGCAAGGCCTCCTCTGGCTGCATGGGTACTCGACTCCTTATTGCATTGTTGTGTAAAATCCCACACAGGACCACAATGCGAGAAACCATATCCGGCAAGTACACGACTGCACCACCAGAGTGATGGAGACACCGGAACCGGCCCTTTAAAAGGCCGATACAGCGCTCCACCACCTGCCTGGTGGCAGTAAACGCGGCATTATATTGAGTTTGGGGCCCTGGTGTGGGAGTCAAAAAAGGAGTCAGCAGCCAGGGCGTGCAAGGATATCCACTGTCACCTGATGGAAATGGGACACCAAAAGATATACATTTACCATGAGAACCTGTTTACACTATTACTAGAAAGACATACTGGATTTTTACTTACCAAGAATCCACTCGTCACCAGCTTGCAGTGTGCTTAATTTGGGCCAAATCCCTGAATGCTGGATCACATATGCATCATGGCTGCAGCCTGGGAATTTTGCATTCAGGGAGAGGATCTGGAGGGAGGCATCACATAGCACCATTACATTTAGGGAATGGTAATGTTTGCGGTTCCTATATATTTGTTCCCTGCATGCAGGGGGCTGAAGTGCTATGTGAGTGCCATCCACTACCCCTATGACGTGTGGAAAGCCTGCAATTTCAAAAAACTTCTGCTTTACCACATCAAGGGCTTCCGTATCCAAAGGCATACTAATAAAATGTGCTAGATGATTGAAAAATGCATCTAGCACACGCCTCAGGATCCGTGAAAATGAGGGCTGGGAGAGGCCACCCACCAGCTCCACAGTGGTTTGGAAGGAGCCTGAGGTGCAGAAATGTAACACCGCCAACAATTGTGTAAGTGGTGAGATTGCTGTAGGAATGTTAATCTGACTTTCTAGATCATTCTTTATTATTGAAAGTGTCTAGGATAATATTTGGAGGCAGGCGATAAGTGGTAACAACCACATCATCAGGCATTCCAAAAAGGGTGACACGTGTTCTATATATCTTGGCCCTTGCATGCCTCCTATGCCTACGCCCAGGAGGAGGCTGAGGAAGGTTGGTGGGGGTCAACATGGCCACTATTAGCTGTCCAACATCGCTCTGTAAAGTAAAATTTATATTTTTAATTGGTTCTCCAGAGTGTATTGTGAAATTTTGTGCAAAAATACTTAGCTTTATAATAATGGGGCATATTCTTACAGGGTCGGGCAGTGCCATCTTCGGAAATTACTACATGTGTATTTGTTGTTCGATTTAAAAATAATAGGAAAAAAAAAAAAAAAACATTTTTTTAGGTCAAACCAATATTACTACTATTAGTGTTAAAACCATGCTTAATTTTTAAACTCGCAAATATGGATTGTTGTTAAATGTACCAAATTAGAATTTCAAAATAGAACAATAAACAATATTCCCCAAACATTTGGATCAAAAAAATAGAATAAAAAACGAACAAAAAAACCAACACCACAAAAAAGGAACACAAAAACCAACACCACAAAAAAACGAACACAAAAAAAACAACACAAAAAAAAAACCACACAACAAAAACAGCACAAAAAAACAAACACAAAACAAAAACAGCACAAAAAACAAACACAAAACAAAAACTGCACAAAAAAACAAACACAAAACAAAAACACCACAAAAAACAAACACAAAAAAACAACAAAAAAACAAACACAAAAAAACAACACTAAAAAAATAATTAAAAAAATTAACAAAAACCTACAACCAAAATAAATTAATACCCCCCAAAAAAACAACACACAAAAAATAGACACTTACCTGATTCCAGACCAAAAAGGAGTGTTAAACACCTTTAAGAAATAATTTAAACAAAAATTAAAATAAAAAACAAAAAATATTGAAGATTAGGATTGTTGATTCAAAAAAAATAACAAACAAAATGCAGTAGGCTGGCACACTTACTTGATTCTTCGAATAACGTTGGATTTAGGAAGAAGACAAAAGGCTGGCCAACCAAACAAAAAATGTCACCGGATCAAGCCCAAAAACTTACGGGGTTTTTAAAAGTCAAAAGCAATCAAATTTTATCAAACAAAAACAACACTAAAAACAAAACACACAAAAAAAGGAACACAAAAACCAACACCACAAAAAAAGGAACACACAAACCAACACCACAAAAAAAAGAACACAAAAACCAACACCACAAAAAAGGAACACAAAAACAAACACCACAAAAAAAGGAACACAAAAACCAACACCACAAAAAAACGAACAAAAAAACCAACACCACAAAAAAGGAACACAAAAACCAACACCACAAAAAAACGAACACAAAAAAAACAACACAAAAAAAAACCACACAACAAAAACAGCACAAAAAAAACAAACACAAAACAAAAACAGCACAAAAAACAAACACAAAACAAAAACCGCACAAAAAAACAAACACAAAACAAAAACACCACAAAAAACAAACACAAAAAAACCACAAAAAAACAACACTAAAAAAATAATTAAAAAAATTAACAAAAACCTACAACCAAAATAAATTAATACCCCCCCAAAAAACAACACACAAGCATCTCTCAATCAACTTCAAACAAACACCTCACAAACTACACACACAAGCACCTCTCAATCAACTTCAAACAAACACCTCACAAACTACACACACAAGCACCTCTCAATCAACTTCAAACAAACACCTCATAAACTACACACACAAGCACCTCTCAATCAACTTCAAACAAACACCTTACAAACTACACACACAAGCACCTCTCAATCAACTTCAAACTATTTAACTATTAGCAAACACCTCCTGCACCACCAAACACTCCAACTACAACCCACAAGTAAGGGAACATTTGGCTTTGCCTTAAATAAAGAAACCAAACACCAATTGTTGAAACATGCAGGAAAGGTGTGCATTTGTAGTTAGGGAAATAAGGATGCATGGGTAACCAATCCAGGGATGCGCTCACATCTAGCCCAAACCACGCAGTGATTACGGAATGCAGGAAAAGTGTGCATTTGTAGTTAGGGAAATAAGGATGCATGGGTAACCAATCCAGGGATGCACTCACATCTAGCGCAACCCACGCAGTGATTATGGAATGCAGGAAAGGTGTGCATTTGTAGTTAGGGAAATAAGGATGCACGGGTAACCAATCCAGGGATGCGATCACATCTATAAAAAAGTCTGCAGAAGCAGTATTCTTCATGCTCTGTCACAGGTTAGCAGAATGGCAAGCGAGGAGCATGGTGAGCAGAGGCCAACTGAGCCAGGTAAGTTCCAATCACATTTTTTACACAACACAAGAACTGGTCATATTTCCCATACAATTTTTAAAAAAACTGTACTATTTGATAAATTGTTGTAGGTGCTGGGAATCAAAGTCCAGCAGTAGAGGAGGAGGAGGCGGGCCCAAGCAGGCCAAGGCCAAGGCCAAGAAACCCTCCATTTTCAGGGATCAAGCTTGAGACATTGGTGACCATGACAATGGATAACCTAGTCAATGCACCCAGAAATATGGGGGCTGGAGCCAAAGACAGGATTTGGGAGGAGATATCCAGGGCTGTTAATGGTGTGGGGACAACCTACAGAACACAGAAAGTCGTAAAAAAACGGTAAGAAAATGATATTGTGAGTGTACTGAAGTCCAAAGCTTGATCTTATTGAAAAAAACTAACACTTAAATTTTCAAAAATAGCATTGACAGCTGGACGGATTTCAAGTACCAACTGAAGAGGAAGCTACAGAGTAGGGTGGACCATGCTGCGGGGACAGGTGGTGGTCCCATCCCTGAGGAGCTGGCCTTGACGAGGTTGGAGACGTTGGCTCAGGGATGTGTGATGGAAGAGGAGATAGTTGGCGTGTCCACTATGGACACTGACATGGCCGACTTCAACGCTCCACATGTGCAAGAAGGTAATTTAATTTTGTAAGCCAAAAAGCATAAAGCTGGGGGGAAAATTAAAAATGTATTTTATATTCCAGACTCAGAGGAGGTAGTGCCTGCTCCTGAGGTCAGGTCTGGGTCCAGCACAGATGGGGACTCTGCAGGGGAATATCCAAGTACTCCATCTGGGGACCCTGTGGAGTCTACTCCAGTGCAAACATCAGACCGAGCAGTGCCTCTCCTCACCAGGTTGGTCTCCCAAATTCAGGATAACACATGTGTTCTTCTGAGGATGGAGACCACTCTGGTGAGGGTGGCGGTGGCCCTGGAGACCATTGCTGGGGCCCTAGATCATTTGGCCAATACCCAGGAGCAGACCAACCCACCTGTCATGATGGAGCGAGACTCCCTTCCTCCCAGGACCACCACCTCTGGCAGTCCAACAGCCACCCCCGCAAGTATGGAGAGCCCTATGCCTAGGCCAGAGGAAATCCCATCTACCTCTGGCCAGGCCAGTCGGCTGTCCGTAGCTTACCTCTCCGAGCCGGCCCCAACAACGCAAGTAGCCCTGGATATCTCCTACCTCACCTGTTGTGCAGTCCCCATATTTCTGGACACCAATGTCTCAAGCTCTTTTTTTTTTAACAAAAATTTTTTTTTTTTTTTTTTTTTTCTTTATTTTAATTATATACAAATGTTGCCTAAACAATTATTCTTGACATTGTGATGAAAGGCAAATTTCACAAAAATAAAATAATTTCATACCAAAAATGTCTATCTTTAACTATATCAATGTATACAAGGTTTAAACAGTGTGGTATCTGAAAAGGCTGCTACGCAAAACACAATGCTAGATGTTTTAAAAACTGTTTGAGCAAAAAACTGGTTAAAAAGCACAAAGAAACATTTTGGTTACGAATTCACTAATGCACACGCAAGTGAAATGAGTTACAAGGTAATTAGCAGTGTTAATAGTTACAATGCAGCAATCTTAGCTGCTTGGTTTGTGTGGTTCAAAATCGGAACATCGCAGGGAACATCAGATTAACGATTGTACTGTTGTGGCTTACGGACGCTTCTTGCCTACCTTAGCCTGGACGATCAACCTGTTCGTAGAGTGACGTTTTCATGCATCCGCAATTCTTGGTCGTACGAAGCAGGTAATTTATGCACTCCCCTAAAACGCCTGGAAACACTGAAGAACGCCTCCTTTTCCAGACCACCACCCCCGTATACTCCCACAAACGGTCTTTCCTGTCAATCAACTTTAGCAATCCACTTCCATGTCGGAAGCCCTACGACCGACAGTATTTGTGATCGGTAGAGCTCGTACGCACATGCGCACTGCTAGCCGTGCGCAGGCGCAGAAAGAAAAACATCGTATGCGTATGACCGTGTGGCTGCAACGACCGACTCTGAATGAGGTCCATGGTTCTGCTCCCAGACAGGCTGATCGCAGCATCCAATTCCTGGGGATCCTCCCCTATAAATTCCATTTCCTGACTGGCCCACAATGCCAGTACAACTTCGCTTCTGCTGAAGTTACAGCTCTGTGCTGAGCTCCCAGGTACTCTGGGCCTGATTCAGACCCGGACGCAAGTGGCCGTTCGCTCGTCCGCCATACGAGCGGAAATATTTAAATTCAAGCGCTCGCTTGTATGTTCGCTCGTAGCTAACCTTCCGGCCCATATTCTCCCAACTCCTCCTCTAGCTAGCGAACGTTCAAAATAGCGAGCGTCCGTCTCCTCTTTGGTTGCAGGGAGCGCTCGCACAAGTCAATTCTGGAAGTGACCCTGTCAGTTTTCGATTGCCTGCTATTTCATTCTGCAAACATACTTGAATCGATTACTGGCAATCACTATATTAATTACCTTAATTGTTATTCACATGTTTGCAATCCTGTTTTTTTATTCAATGTCAATAAACTTTATTCTTGTTAGTGTGTGTCATTTCTTCCGCAGAATAGGTACGGTTTTACCAAGGGGATGGTTTTTCAAAATTAAAAGTTTGTTTGAATGCTACTATTGTTTTGCGGTTTTTTTTATAGGCAGATTTTACTACTTTAATTTTTATATTTAAATTAGCTTACGCATGTCACTGCATCAAGCCTATCATAACTCACATTATATTTGTGAGGGTGTAGGTCACATGACTCATACAATAACCAATATAATTGTTCCTGTTAATTTACAAAGTACATTAGCCAATCAAATTTTTTCTAGGACCTTTATTAAAACTGTTTTGTGTAAAAAAAAATCATTGCCATCATGAGAGCCAACTCTTTCTGTAGGCGGGAGCTACTGGTCCTCACTGAGGTGATGGACGAGCGAATTATGGACCATCCGCCCCCCATCACCAACCTCTGCAAGCGGAGGGCCTACGTGGAGGTGCGCCGCCGCCTGTGTTCCCTCGGCTATCGCCGAAATATAGGGCAGTTAGAACGCAGGTGGTCGGATCTGCGGCGCAGATCACCACGCCTGCTGGCCCTTTTGCATCGCCGATTGTGCAAAGTAAGTGTTTCTGTGTATATTTATAATTTTTTGTGTTTTTTTTTTTTTATCATACCTGCGTGTGCATGTTTACAGTATAGCCCTGTTGGTTTATTTTTGACATACCTGCGTGTGCATGTTTACAGTATAGCCCTGTTGGGTTTTTTTGGACATACCTGCGTGTGCATGTTTACAGTATAGCCCTGTTGGTTTTTTTTATTTTTTTTTTTGGTCAAAAAAAAAAAGAAATTGGTAATTAAAAATGTTTTTCTCTATCATTTAGGGGCAGAGCGGATAGTCAGACGTCGCAGATGTGTGTCTCGTCCCCTATCCCCCACTCCCACCCAAACATCCCCTGCCCACTCTTCCCCAAATTCCCCCTCCACCCCAGACCTTGCCGTCCTTCAGTCCCTTCCCTCTCCTCACATTACCATCTCTCCAACTTCCCCCTCCCCTCAAACCCCCCCTCTCTTTTCCTCACCCTCCACTTCTGGCAACATTAGCCCTCCTCCTTCCATGAGGCACTGGCCCACCTCAGATGAGGAGGAATTCGGGGCTCCAGGCCCAGTCAGCAGGTGACCAGTATGTTTACATTTTTAACTATGGTTTTTTGTTTTTTTTTTGGTTGAAAATATTTTAATTTGGTTGATGTTGTCCTTTTGCCTGTGCAGTTCAAAATAGTAAAGTAGTTTAAATGTTTTTTTATATATATCTTTGTGAAACAATGTCAAGGATGTTTTCCCCTTACACATATGACACATGTCCAAACACTCACACTTGTGTCTTTCTTGTTTACGGTACCAACAGATGTCGTAGTTTTGCTTAGGTTAAATACATATGGGGTTTTTTTTATTTCTTTTTTTTGGGCCCTTATTTCTTTTAAATCTTTTCGTTTGGCATTCCTTTTTTTTTGGACATGTTTTTGTAACTGATGTTTGTTTTTAGTATAGCCAGAATTTTTTGTGTGTTTTTTAAATCTAAATGAAGGTGTTATTTTAGTAATCCGCACATTTTTTTCCCCACAGAGGCCCAGAGGCGTCACGAGGCAATTGCTGCCGGATTGATTGGTCTTTGGGGCCATGTCATTGCCATGCTGGTGACATTGGACCACCTTTGTGCGCTCCTGCACCACTAAGTTTTTGGCAGAACCAAAAAATTTTTATAAAAAAAATAATTTTTGTTTGAATTTTTTAAGTCTCATTCCTTTTCTGTAAATCTTAGATTGTTGAACCTTACATAAGTCTTCTATTTATCCCTGTGTTTTGAAGTAATTTAAATTTGTTTGTAGAAAGGTCAAGTAAGTATGTAAGCTTGCAAATTAAACCCAAAACAATACCAATAGGTTTGTAGAATTAACAACAAAAATTGAATATTTATTTTTTTGGGTAATGTAAAAATTAAAGCTACCTGCTTAGGCCTAGAATTGAAAACATACTGATTCACCATAATACCTTTGGTGTTTGTTTATAGCAACAAAGCAGGGTACAAAAGTTTAGAAATTAAGAAATTACAGTATTAGGCATGAAGCATGTTTGCATTTTTTTGAGCAGGTTACACTTGGTTGTAATTTACGAAGGAAATGGTTGGTTAACGTAAAAAAAACATTTATTGCACACAAATAATAAACACCAAGTGAATTGACAAAATAAATTCACACATTGAAAACACACATAAAAGTCCAAACAACACCAAAATCCCCAAACAAAAAAAAATCAGGAACTGTTTGAAGAAGTAGCATGCCATCATGAATCCACAAATGAGGAGAAGAAATCATTGTTCCCAAAGTTATATCCAATGTGTCCACATGAAGTCATTTGTGGTGATCAGGTAGTATGCAAGGATTTTTATGGTCATTTTAGGGAATAAAACAAAAACAAACAAAAAAAAAAGTTAAAAGTGTACATTAAAATATTACATGTCTACATTGTGTCAATTAAATTAATTTGTTGAAATAATTACCTAAAAAATCTTGCAACAATTTGATCGCGTATGGCCCCCCCACATACTGACCTCCGACCAACCTCGGGGGGGCCGTCCTCAGGCAAGGCATCCTCTGGCTGCATTGGGACTCCACACCTTATGGCGATGTTGTGAAATATCCCACACAGGACCACAATTTTCAAAATCATAGCCGGCAAATACATGAGGTCGCCACCAGAGCAGTGGGGGCATCTGAATCGACCTTTTAAAAGGCCGATACAGTGCTCCACCACATGCCTGGTGGCTGTAAGTGCGGAATTATACTGACTTGGGATATTCCTGCCACTATTCCCAAGGTGGTTTGAAAGGATCCTGAGGCACAAAAATGTAACACCGACATTAATTGCGTAAGTGATGGTATTGCTGTAGGACTGTCAATTTGCCATTCAAGATCACTCTCTATTAATGAGAGAGTGTCTATGATGATTTTTGGCTGCAGACGGTAGCGCCTTAACACCTCATCATCTGGCATTCCAAAAAGGGTGACACATGTTCTATATATCTGGGGCCTTGCACGCCTACGAGGCCTACGCCTGGGACGAAGTTGAGGTTGGTCGGGTTCTGGAACCATGGCCAATATAATACGACCAACATCAACCTGAAATGTTAAGCCAGGTAGTTATTGTTTTAGACAAATGTGTTAAGAAAAATATACTTATCTTTTCAAAGAAAACCAAAGATTCTTACAGGCCTGGGTCGTGTCATATGAAAATCCACCTACATTTCAAAAGTAGAAAATATTTTTAAGATTAATTTTATAAACTAGGAATTAAACCAAATATAGTTTTCTAAAATTTAGAGAAGGGAGCACATATTAATTCGCAAAATAGTACGCTACATTTAGAGTTAAGACATGATTTTACACAGAACAAACACACATTAGTTCGCAAAATAGTACGCTACATTTAGAGTTAAGACATGATTTTACACAGAACAAACACACATTAGTTCACAAAATAGTACGCTACATTTAGAGTTAAGACATGATTTTACACAGAACAAGCACACATTAGTTCGCAAAATAGTACGCTACATTTAGAGTTAAGACATGATTTTACACAGAACAAGCACACATTAGTTCGCAAAATAGTACGCTACATTTAGAGTTAAGACATGATTTTACACAGAACAAGCACACATTAGTTCGCAAAATAGTACGCTACATTTAGAGTTAAGACATGATTTTACACAGAACAAACACACATTAGTTCGCAAAATAGTATGCTACATTAGAGTTAAGACATGATTTTACACAGAACAAACACACATTAGTTCGCAAAATAGTATGCTACATTAGAGTTAAGACATGATTTTACACAGAACAAACACACATTAGTTCACAAAATAGTACGCTACATTTAGAGTTGACATGATTTTACACAGAACAAGCACACATTAGTTCGCAAAATAGTACACTACATTTAGAGTTAAGACATGATTTTACACAGAACAAGCACACATTAGTTCGCAAAATAGTATGCTACATTTAGAGTTAAGACATGATTTTACACAGAACAAGCACACATTACTTAGCGAAACATATGCTAAGACCAACACATCTAATTTGTGAATTAATAAAACCAAAAACACTTACCAAAAACAGACAAATATCAAAAAGTTATAAAAGGTCACTTGGGTTCCAGCCAAAATAACTTTAAACAAAAAAAAAAAACAATATAAAAATTTTTCAAAAAATTATTAAGAAATGTTTATGGGATTTATTGAAATACTTACTCAAAAATCTAAATAAAAATAGCAAATAAAAAAATGCAAAACTGCTAACTTAAACAAAAAAAGTAATACAAAAACGCTCCTTCGACAAAATACAAACAACTCCTTCACGCTCCACTAACCAAACTACAAACCACTACACCGAAATTCCTCCAACAATTCAAAAATGCCACCTCGAATGGAGTCACACCAAGCCATAAATAGGCTTTATTTTCCCGCTCAAATTAAGGACGGACAATAGGAGCGCACAATGAATGATGCGGCCGAATAATGCTGACGCATGTATAAAAACGTCACTGAAGGCCCAAATCGGTCTGCTGCATTGAGAAAAGACAATGAGTACAGAGCAGCAAAGTACTAGCCAAGAGGCGCCATGTAAGTATTTGTTTTTTAAGGGGAAAATGCTTATGTTTAACATTACATTTTGAAACATTTTACTTTAAATATTTTTTAAACATTTAAAAAGAAAGGTGTGGAGGATGCCATGGAAGAGGCTGCTGGGCCTAGTAGGGAAACTAGGGCCAAAAAAAAAGGCAGTCACAATTCACAAGGAAGGAGATGGAGGTTTTGGTGCAAATGTGCAATGACAACCTGGCACAGGCACCAAGGAATATGGGTGCAACCCAGAGATGGAAACTGTGGGACGACATAGCCAGTGGTGTCAATGGAGTAGGTGAGTTTGAACGTTCAACCCGGGCGGTCAAACGCCGGTACGTAAAAACTACATTTGACTAAAATGTGTTTACAGGTCCAAATACTGCAGGAATAATGCCAACTTTTTAACCAACAGATGGAGCGACTTCAAATATCGGCTTAAACAAAAACTGGCTGATAGGGCTAGGCATGCAGGGGGGACAGGTGGGGGTCCCACCCCTGTGTCACTTGAGCTCATGGATTTGGAGGAGCTGGCACAGGGGTGTGTGCAGGATGAGGAGGTGTTGGGCGTGTTGAACATGGATACCGACATGCCAGACTTTGCGGCTCCTCATGTTGCCCCAGGTAAATGTTGTAATTTTGACAACTCAGAAATGTGTTTTGAAAAATATCTAGATTATAATTTTACTCTTTTCTCTTTTTTCTCACAGAGACACAGGCGGATGAGTCTGCTCCAGAGGTGAGCTTTGGCCGCAGAATTTCTTCTGGCTCTGCAGGGGAGAAAGCAGTAGATCCGGCTGGGGACCCTGTGGAAGACAGTCCAGGGCATTCCCCCTCGCAGGCAGTGGCCCTCCTCACTGATCTCAATGTTAAAACGGATCAGCACACCGAGATTCTGCTGAGGATGGATGCCAATCTGCTACGGGTAGCGGACGCCCTGGAGGAAAATACTGTGGCCAACGTGAGAATTGCAAATGCCCTGGCGGAAAATACTGGGGCCAACGTGAGAATTGCAAATGCCCTGGAGCAGCTCGTTCGCCAGCACATGTTGGAGCCGGCCTCCCTTCCTGCCGGAACATCAGGACCCTCGACCTCTGGCACACCAATCTCCAAATGTGCCTAGCCCTATGCCTAGTCCAGAGGTCACAACATCTGCCTCTGGCCAGGCCAGCCGAAGGAGCTCCCGGCCCCGTTCCGGCTCCCTCCAATCCCCGGCCAAACGGCCTAAAAGGCGATGACAGCACTGGTTAATTACCCCACAATCCATCTCTGTGTTTGCCCCATATTCCTTCATGACAACAACCTCCCTCTCCTTTCTTGTGAATTGTTTTCATTTTTTTTTATTTTTTTAGTTCAAATGCCACTTATTTTGTGTGTGTGTGGCCCAAATCATTTTGAATTTTTTTTTCCTTAAAATAAATATGTTTATGGAAAAAATTAAAATTAAAATAAACAAAAACAAAAATGGACATAATCATTTAATAAAACTATGATCAAAATCGGCAAAATTCTATTGTTGATTTATTCCATAACTGGTTAAAAGGTAATCCCTCAAACAAACTTAGAAACAATACAACGGAAATAGAAACATTTAATTTTTTTTAAAAAAAACAAGGGTTAAAAACAATTTATGAGTTTTAATTAATACTTATCAAAAAACAAAAGGACGATTGGTTTTCTTGTCCCCAAAAAAATTATGAAAAAAAAACCATGCGTACAATATTGTTCCCTAAAAAAGAAACACTTACAAATATTTTAAAAGCCCCCAAAAATAAAAAAACATTTCTTAGCTAATTGATTGTATGACCCAGAAATTAGCAGCTGAGTAGTTCACCTGCGTTTGGTTTTTAGCTACTAAAAAAGGTCTATTTCCTAAACACCTTACAAGCAGTTTTGCAATTAAAAGATGATTGTTTTTGGGGCCTCAATTGATAAATCGCTACACCATCGATGAGCCCAGGGAAGTATGAAGAGACCATCGTCATTGCGGTAGACTATACCAGACCACAAGCTGAGCGAGCAGTCTTAATGGAAATTGGATCAGAGAGTGACGTATCACTTGTTCCGTTCACATTTGGCGCTCGCATAAGATAATTTATGTACGCCAAAAAACGCCTCGACACACCTGCGTTTTTCCATCTCCACCCCCGTCACCACCCCAAAACGGACAGTTCTGGCAATCACATTTGACATGTCACTTCCTGTTCGCTGTGTCTGCGATCGACTGAAAAATGACCGCAATCAGACGTACGCACATGCACACTGTTACACCGACGCATGCGTGGTTGGACAACATCGACTGACTACGAACGAACCGCTGTGAATCAGGCCCTCTGTATCTGAAAAGTTCCAGTCTGTGTGATTCCAGTTCCAAGTCTGGTTGCAAGTTTCCTTTCCATCTGTGCTCCAGGCTGGGTTATCCACTGTGACTTGTTCAAACCTACAACCATCGGTCCCAGCCGATATCTCCAACCATCGGTCCCAGCCGATATCTCTAACCATCGGTCCCAGCCGATATACCTTCAACCATCGGTCCCAGCCGATACCTCCAACCATCGGTTTCCATAACCGGTTCCAAACCAAACCAGTACTGCAATTCATCAACATCGATCTCAAACTGATTTAAGTTCTTCAATTCATCAACATCAGCCCCAACCGATCAAGTTAATAAATTCATCAATATCAGACTTATATCAATTTAGTTCTTTATTTCATTAGCATCAGTTCCAATCCGATTGTCTGCAAACATCAATTCCAATCTGACTGTCTTCAAACATTAATTCCAATCTAATTGTCTCCAAACATCGGTTCCAATCCGATCCTGCTTCATCAATCCCACATCATCGATTCTCAGCATCGCTTTGAGTCCGACCTTGCTTCATCAATTTCATATAATTGAATCCACTACATTGGTTCCTATCCGATTCTACCACTACAGTTCTTATTCAGGGGGTCATTCAGACCCGCACGCAAGTGCAGGACGCTCGCAAGCGGGTCGATGTTGCCCCACTGCGCATGCGCACGACGGAGGGAGCTCCGTCATGCGCATGCACGAGACCCGGATAGCGACGGGCTCTCCGTCGCTCCGGGTCTCGCACCAAAGGGGGCGTGCTGTCGATGTTGATTGACAGCACGCCCCCTTTGGTGGGCGTGCCGGGGGTGTGGCTGCCAGACGGAGGCATTCCCATGGGAACGCCTACCGTCTGAAGCCGGCCCCACTGACATCACTAGTGATGTCAGTGGAAGTGATTTTGGCTCTGATAGAGCCAAAATCACTCCAGGGCTTGCGGCAGCGAGACCCTACCGCAGGGTCTCCGTCGCAAGCCCAATGGTCGCGATGGTCTTGACTATCGCGACCATCATCATGGACGCTCGCATAAGCTGTGGGTGGTCACCCACACCTATGCGAGCGTCCAGGAGGACGCTCCATTTTCATGGAGGAGGGCTCTGATTCAGGTGCAAACCTCATAAAATCAATCACGCCTCCCTAGGCTCCCCTTCAGCCTCCCACGCCTGTTCCAACCAACTCCAATCCTCAGGCGTGATAAAAACTATGGAACATGTTAAAATTATGAGGTTCTCTTAATCAAGGAAGACAAACCCTTTAGTTAAAGTGATGAATGACCCATTATTCCAAAGGGATCTAATTAAACTTGCTGCCACCTTATCCACAGAAAGGAAAAGTGTTATCTCTCTTAACCAACACAGGGTCTAATTCAGCAGGATCGCTATTGCGATCGCAATAGAGATAACGCACGCAGTCTGACTGTGAAGATATGCTAATGATTGCGATCGCAATGACACACGCAGCCTAACATAAGGATGCCCACTTCACCTTACACACATCCGTAATACTTAGCTAAACTGCATAACCATCGGTAACATCGAGTACCATCGCAACCTCACGCACACTTGCACAAGCCCTGACCTTACTCAGAAATTGCTAACCTCATCGCACGCAGTGGAAGCCAAAGCTGCGTTTGGCATCACAGTGGCTAATTTATGTACGCCCCTGCAATGGCGTTCAAAAGCACTGGCACGCCTGTGTTTCGCTGACCACCCCCCTGTCACCACCCCCAAACGGTACTCCTGTCAATCACTCTGCGATTGGTCTGCATAGTGGAGTGTTCGCATATGCACACTGTGATGCTTACGCATGTGCAGAATGCAGCAATCGGACGATTGCGTGTGTAATCGAAATAGCGATCCTTGCTTAAACAGGTCCACAGTCCCAATAGACACACTTGGAACTAGTATATACGCCACCATGAGGTGACACTGTGCCCTTCCATGCTGGTAGAGGGCCTGCAGGCCAAGCAGCCAGAAACAGCATGATTTTTGTGAGGATAGCGAGGACAGTGCAACACAGCAAGGATGCTCTACCCATCAGCAACTCATCGCACCCAGCTGGTACAGGTAACAGCAAGACTTCCACACTCTAAGCATTGCACAGGCTCAGAGGCTGTCAGGAGGCAGAGGGTGCTTCAGGTGTAATGATATGTGATGGTATGTTTGTACATATTGTAGATATGTAAGAGTTGTTGTTGTTACTGTACACTGTTACATTGCGTGTTGTGAAATAAAGGTATTGTTGCACCTTTGCTACCTTTGCTGTTGCTTGTCTCCTGTATGATACGTGAACTAGGAATTTTTATTAGATTCCTGTGCATGAAACCACCAGGGCTGGAGTAGCACTGGGAGAAAGGATGGAATTTCTGAACGGATACGGAGTCAGAGTATGAACTAGAATCAGTAGCAATAAGGACTGTAACTGATAGTGGATAACTTAACACTAAACCCTGAATCAAGGAACCCGGAGCTGGCACCAACTACTGGGAACTAAAAAGAAACAACTAAAATGAAACTCAGAACAGCAGTAAGCTAGACTTGAAACAGGAGCACAAGACTCAGCACTGAGACCAGAAAAGGGGAACTCAGGACCTGTGAGTTGAACCCAACACACATACCTGGAACCTGCACACTGATATACAGAACTGTGAATGGAACCTAAAGGTGCCCACACACATACCGACTTTTCATCCAATTTGGCCGATTTCAACCAATCGTGACGACAGATCATGGAAAAAATGGCCAAATCGTGAGTTTCTACTCTTGATCACGATGCCGATACTCGTCGTACCTCGCATCTTCAGATCTGCCGTGCTGTAGGGCAGATTAGCCAATCTGGGATACAATGCATTGGCTGCACGATAGATCTTAAGTCAGATTGGACATTTTTAACTCCAAATCTTGACCACGACTGCCTGGGGAGAGTCCAGCGAGAGTTCAGGGGAAATCATGTACATCGGCTGATTGGGAGGAAGTCGGTATGTGTGTGGGCACTGTAAGACTCTGGACCTCATTCAGAGTCTCTCGCTAGCGCTTTGCACTCGCAAGTGGCCCGATGGTGTGCGTATGCGCACGCTTCATTCTGCACATTCGCGAAGTACTCTGTGCGATCGCAGGCCGCTCGCTCGCCCAGCAAAGACAGTCCAGACAAATGAGTGACAGGAGAGGCCGTTTGTGGGTGGTAACAGGGACAGGACACTAATAACGGGGGAGTGGAGGTGCGAACGCAGGTGTGCCTGAGTGTTTCAACGCCGTTTTAGAGGCGTGTATAATTAACACACAGCGTCATAGTACATGTCACATGCCTGTTTTTTTACACTGAAATCCTCGCAGTGTTTGCGGTAGGGTAAGGCAACCACAAGCGCTGCGATTGCTTCTGATGGTCCTCGATGTACCAATGTTTTAATACACTTCCTGGAGATGACGTGTGCTGGTGGGCGGCTCTGTCTGTGCGATTGGGTGTACACTGGCTGCTCGCTAAGACATGGTGGGCGTGCTTATGCCTTGGCGAGTGATCACTTCCCGTGGCGTCACTTTGAAACATTTGCATACGCTGGATGCGAGCGATCGCATCTAGCGAGAGACTCTGAATGAGGTCCTCTGTGCTAACCCCAGCTAACAGATATCTGAAACAGAAACCTGTCACTTACAGCCAATGGCAAGCCTAATAGATACCGGTAATCTGAGGTACTTGCGACAGAAAGGCACAATGATGCAATAGGCCTGGAGCAGAGGAAACAGTCTTAGTAAAAGCTGAGCAAAGCTGGAACACAGAACAATTTGAGGTAATCATGAACAGAGCAAAAGCAACTGAAGCCCGGATCCAGGAAATCAACATCAGATAATTGATTTGTACTGGTAATGTTCTGGAGTCCAAAGCTGCTTTAAATTGGTTGCTCTCAGTGTCTATTGGCGTCATGTGAGCGCTGTCTCTGGAATCGGTTGGGCTGGGCCAGTCACCTGATGAAATCCGACATGGCTGCGCCCATACTAAACACAATAATGGAGGTGTGGTGCTCAGGTACACTGTGGACAGCAAAATGATGTGTGAACAACTTGGATATGGCAATACCAGATATGATAAGTAGGGCTAAGACCCCAATGTGTGACAGCATCCTCCTCCTTCCTTCCTGGCCACTGGACACTTTGGATGAGGCCTAGCTGGGAATGACAGATGGAATTTCTTCACCAGTGTTGGAGTATGAACATCAAGGTTGAGGACTCAAGGGACAGAAAGTGGTCTGATATAGCATGGAGCAAACTTCATTTATGGAACTCGAAGACATAAATTGCAAGTGGATAACCACACTCTGTCACCTGACTAGAGACTGGGCACAGCCTGTCCCTTCTTGTCGGCTTGAAGTTTGTATCTCTGAGATGCTTTGAGTGAGGACTTTCGTACCTGAAGCCAGTTTCCTGCAAAGATTTTTTTTAAAGTCTCAGAAGCAGGTACCAAAGCTAATAGCTAATGGGGTAAAGATCAGAACTCTGGGATGAAGACCAATTACAGTATAACATGGAGTAGAAGCTGAGGATTTGTGATAATTTTTATTGTGTGCAAACTCTGCCCAGGGAAGTAGATTTAGCCAATTGTCCTAGGAGGAAGAGATGTACAATTGGAGGAAAGTCTCTAGATCTTGGTTGATTCTCTCAGCTCGTTGTATTGAGGATGATAAGCCGTTGAGAAGTTCAGCTGAATCTGGAGGGTTTGACACAGGGACAGCCAGAATTTGATGACAAATTGAACTGTCTTATATAATCTTTTCAATACAGTACACCCATATAATCGGAAAACTTCCTTGATGAAATGTTGAGCCATATTAGCGCTGAAGGGAGACCTCAAAGAGGAACAAAATGTACCATTTTTCACAATTGGTTGACAATGACAAAAATACTGTAGGGTTAAAACTATTAGAATCAGGTAACTAAAAAATACAACCCATAGACATATGGATCCAAGGCTTGGTGGGCACAGGCAGAGGTAAAATTTGTTCAGCCGATGCCTGTTGAGAGCTTTTACATTGGGCACATTTGGAACATGCAGCTACGAACTGTTGTAGGCCACCAGTAGCTTCTCTAGATAAATGATTGAGTCTTTCGAATGCCAGAGTGACCTGCAAATCTGGAACAATCTGGAATGTGACCAATTGAGAATTTTTTACATAAACCTCCTGAGACTAAAGTTTTCCCTTGGGAAGGAGTGTCATCTGACTTGGTTACAGCAGTACTCAATGGATTGATAGTGGGCTGTGGCTCAGTGATGGTGGAACCCTCAACTTTCAACATGGAGCGTGACAGAGCATTGGCCTTGCGATTTTTTGACCCAGGACAAAATGTGACATGGACATGAAATCTAGAAAAGAACAGTGCCCACCGGGCCTGACATGGGATCATGCACTGTGCAATTTTGAGATAGAGTATTTTCTTGTGATATATATATATATATATATATGTATATATATATATATATATATACAAAAACTCCACAGCCTGCCGGCACTCCCTCCAACATAAATAAACAGCTCCGGTGCACCGATCAGCAATTATGTACACTCCACCATAAGGAACGGCACTCAGAGACTTGAGGCAACAAAAGTGTATATAATTCAGTCAACACATGTTTCGGGGATACAACTCCTTCGTCAGGACCACATACAACAAATATGTGTTACTATTTGATGTATAGCCTTCACGGGAAGTATCAGTAGCCTTTTTTTGCCACGGTCTGCGTCTTATGTTGTTCGTACGTTGATATTGTGAATTTTCACCCCCCGCCAACCACCTATATACACGGTTTTCTTCATAGTCAGAGTCCACTCTGTGTTTTTTATTCTTTTTGTAAGCATCACATTGTGTTTCTAATTTATTCATCCAATTTTGACTGGGTTCATCTTCAAGGGTTTTTTGTGGTCTCTCTCAAAGACAGCAATTTTGTTCCTGGTTACTTACTGCAAGTTCCCTATTGGATTCCTCAATAACTGCCACCATCAAGTCGAAAGCGCATTTATTCAAAATGCCGATCCACCTGCGAACAAACTCAGGATTGTGACGCCCAATTGTGGGTACATTACGCACCCTAAACCCTCTCGGGATCTTATGTTCCCTGAAGTACTCCGAGAGTGATATACTATGTAACAGGTAATCGATTTCTCTACGCTTAAGTTTAAGCAATTGTTGGTAGAGATCTTGTGAATTACCAACTGGGTCGTTCAACAATAAAGCCTCCTTACTGAGAATATTTTCAATCATCAGGACGAGTTGTGTATTAAACTCGAAACGTTGACCCAGCGACTGGCTCTTGGCTATTACTACCTATATATTAAGACCGGAGAGTGACCCTGATTCTGCCTGCTCTACTTGATTTACTACAGCGTACACCACAGCGAGTATTCATATTGTTATTGTAGTGCCTACCCCTGCTGCATATATATATATACATATATATATATATCTCGATCGTGACTAGGTAACAAACTTCCACCCAAACTTCATGACGTCTCTCCCTTCACCCACTGTGGGAGCTGGAAGGCAGAGCTCATGAGTGAGCTCCAGCCCGGCTCCGGCCCTGGGTGGAGCATCCAGTAAGAGTCTGTCTGACTCTTATTGGCTGTAGTGCTAAAACAAACACACCGCACTGTAGTGCCGTGGACTGCACTGCCCTGGATGGCTGTTGGTGGCCGCTGGCGCCCCTCCCACGCCGCCGGGTCTGACAGCACCCAGGGCACGTGCCCTGCTCAGCTCCCCTGAACACGCCACTGATGACGGCTGCCTCTGTGGACACTACAATAATGGACAGGATGGGCTTGCACTTTCAGACACAAACATTTGCAACTTAGTCCAGCCATTTCTCACATTAGCGTATGAAAGTGAGTACAGTGCCCCAACCAAAGGGAAAAGCAGCCACAGAATTGTGCAACTCAGAATCATGCCATGTAGCCTCCCAGCAATGGGATCATACTGTCCTGATGTTTAGGTAGTAGAACCTACGGGTCCGAATCATTGGGCAAAATTTACTAAGCAGCGGGTTCTAAACCCCGGCGGTTTGGTGGCGGTTTCACAGTGGTTTTGCTATCCGCAGATTTACTAAGGCCCAAACTGCCGTTAAAACAGATTTTAGAATAGAATAGAACAGGGCTGTCATTTAGAAACCGCCGCCAAACCACCACTAAACCCCGGGGTTTCGAACCCACCGTCAAACCACCACCAAACCGCCGGGGTTTAGAACCTACCGCTTAGTAAATTTTGCCCATTATACAGCCAGGCTCTGAGGTGCAATAACCCGTAAACTATAATTTCAGATGTGCTCGGAGGCAGTGAGAGAGGAACGGAGCTTATGTTGTGTCCCAAGAAATTGCATTTACAGGGAGGAAGTGGACTGAAGCACTACTGAGTCAGCCAATGTGTTAAATGGCCCAAAGAAGGTGTCATCCAGAGCAGTGAGAGCAAGGAATGGAAAAATTACAGGCCGAAACACTGGATATGCCAAGTAGTCCCACAAAAGTGCAATACCACATAGATCTTTAGCATCCAGCATGGGATGGCTGGGTGTAAGTCACATTATCAATGATGGTGGTTGGGGTTGCAGGTGGAAAAATTGTGGGCAGCCCGGCTTTGTGTATGAAGACGGACAGGCATTTGCATAGATGGATGGATACTCTCTTCATCATTTGGTAGTAAGCAGATTGCTGGGAACATAAAAAAGTGGCCATATATGCATCCAACTCAGTTGTTTAGTGCGCACAGCTTTGGCTTTGCACTGGGGCATCTAGCACTATCCATGTACACTTCTATTACACACCATTTGCAGACACCCCTGTCTGAACCAATGTGTTAAGCCATGAAATATATATATTTCCTTACATACTGCATGAACCATAGGGAATATGGGAGGGAGCTGTAGCTGGTTAGAGGATGGCACCTCAATGGCACTGGTCATGCCCATACAGTACTGAACATGTGCACACACCACTGGCACCACCACATCTCCAATATCTGCTGCAGTCCCCTGTACACGCATTCAGGGGAAACTTAATATTTGTGTTTTTGGGGATATCACACAAATATAGATTAATAGATAGGCCCCATAATGAGGGACATATTGTCAGGTTGGGGATACTTCAAAATAAATATTTATTGAGCTTGGAAAAGCAGCTCAGCTCACTGACATGTTGTGTGCACATTGGCCTGTGGGATTTAGTTACAATCCCAGCAGCTGGGATGCCGGCACTGAGAATAACGGCAAAGAAATCTAGACAGCAGTTGGATTCCCGGCGCTAGATCCCAACCGCTGGCATCCCGACGGTAAGTATTACTAGGGTTGGGGGGAGGATAGGAGTTAGGGATAGGCATTAAGGGGATGGTTAGGGTTAGGCTGTGGGAGGAGGGTTAGGGTTAGGCTATGGGGGGTGTTAGGATGTGGGAAAGGTGGGTTAGGGATAGGCGGAGGGTCAGGGGATAAGGTTTGGACAATTACATTAGTGGTTCGGGATTCTGACTGTCGGGATGCCATTGTCTGTATTCTGACTGCCGGCATCCCGACCCCCAGGATCCCATACCCAACCCTTGTCTGGCCATACCCCTGAAATTAGTATTTTTTGTACAATGCATCCATAAAATGCATCATTAAAAACTCACACAACAGTATTACAGTTTTCACTGGGATAATATGAACATTCAACAAATGCACATAGGACTGTAAAGATGGTCAGTGAGTCTCCCTCCATGTATGGGGAGTTTGCATTCTCTGATGGGAGGAGCTGGAGAAGGAGGGTGGATCAGGACTTCCCATTGCTGAGAGGGAATTAGAGGCACTCACACACTCTGTATTTTTCCCACATGCGCAAACAAGATTTCCTATTGCAGGTTGAGATACTTGTATAAGCTTTAGGAGTTAGAGATTTGGGTTAGGTACAGGTTCCCAATGGTCAGGCAGGGGCGTATCTACCCATTGGCCAGGAAGTCACTCGCCAGGGGCGCCGGCTGTGAGGGGGGCGCCATCCGGCCGTGCCTCCAACGGCCAAGGATAGAATCAGACTGAGACTGCCAGGACTGGAGTCCCGGCTCCTGGTTACGCCCCTGACTCCAATCTGGGGCAGATGTTTAGGGACGGGTAGCCACTGGCGCTTGCCGGCGCCTGCCTGGTACAAGCAATTAATAAAGTTTTTTTCTTTTTTGACACAAGGGGCGGGTGATGTCATGACATCACACGCGCAGTGTTGTTGCACTCACTAGGGAGGGGAGGGAGGGGTGTGCCAGTCCACTACTTTGCCAGGGGTGCTCAGTCCCCAAGATACATCCCTGTGGTCAGGATGCCAATGGTCAAAATACCAACAGTGGCATCCCAACAGTCAGAATCCTGACAGCTTTCTGTAAGTATTATAGTCCTTACCCGAACCCTGCCCCTAACCCACCCCTCCCACAGCCTAACCCTAACCCTTCCCTCCTGCAGCCTAACCCTTACCTTCCCTCTATGGCCACACCCTAACGCACCCTCTATCCATAACCATAAACCTCCCCCTAACCCTAATACTTAACTCCACAATCTGTCGGTATTCTGACAGTAAGACGCACCATGCATCACGTCACATACTTTCCTACAAAATTTGTATCTTATTGAGTCACTAATGTGACAAAAGTACAGTGCAGGGGTACCCTGGACACTGGGTGGGTATGGCATGCTGCTGCTCTGTGTATGTTGAACATTTACCTGGGTAAAAAGGAAAAAGACAGAGGATCGATGCGATGAGCTGCGTAATGCATTGGGCCACTTATCGTTGTGCTTAATCTGCAACTTTGTACTAACTCCTTTGTGATAAAAAAATACTACTCTTAAGTATCCAGAACACTATAAGCGACTATGGATAAGTTACAATGCAGATAGGATGCTAAAATCAGAAATAACCAGTGGCAGCTCATACCCTCTTTGATTAGGGAGGCTGCCGATGCTGAAAACAGCAGGTCACTCACCGGCTCCTGCCTTTGCGGCTCCCGGTACTTGCAAAATCAATCTGATAGGCCCTGGGACCGGCACATGCACACTAGCGGCGGGGAGCCACGCATATCACCGGCTTCCAAAGGGCTGCATTGTCTGGTTAGGGCTGGTGGAAAGGCAGAGTATTGGCTTCCACCTGGAAGCCGCACTCTGCTAATAGCAACCCGGACTGGCACCTGGGACTGCCTGTTGTATATTAGACTGGCAGGTGGCTCTTCCAATAGGAAGCCACTGCCAGTCACAGTGTAGCCAGTACAGTCACAGACTGCATTGACTACACTGAGGTGGGGAATTTTGCTGGGGGGCTGCAGCCTCACAGCCCCTAGGCAATATCCGCCACTAGAAATAACTAGGAAAGTCCGGGAATTGCCACCCATGGAGTCGCACCATGCCTCTTGCACCACATGGTGAAAAAAAAATAGGTGTATGAGGACACATCTGTATATACAGAAAAAAACATGTATAGGTCATACTTGCCTACTTTTGAAAAAGCATTTCAGGGAGATTGTGAAAGCAGCACCTATGAGCGCGTGTTACAGTGGGCGTGTACTGATAAATCTGAGAGGCGTGTCCTAAACCTGACTTACATCCAAATGTAAACCAGCCCAAAAGCAGTTAGTACGATCTGTTTGTTGATGAAAACACACTAATACTTTTCAGAAATTCATAGGGATCATTGTGCCTTATAATAACCAATGCAAGGAAATGACACTAATGATCCCATTTGAATGTATATATCTCTGTTTTTTAATATATCAGCTTCATAATGGGGGTAAGGATGAAATGAGGGAGATGGCGAGACTCTTCAGGGAGACAGGGAGATTGCTACTATTTCAGGGAGTCTCCCTGACAATGAGGGAGAATTGGCAAGTATGATGTATAGGTGCAGTTCTAATGTATGCGTGATAGTGACATATGTAATAAAACATATAATAATAACAGTCCCAATTTCCATTTTCTTCTATATAACTGAGGTAGGACATTGATGAGACTTGACCAGACACAGGACCTGATTCAGACCCGCTCGCTAGCAAGCGGCCGCTCATTGCAGATGATGTTCACTAATGTGCGCATGCGTGTAGTTTGCAGTGCGCGTGCGCAAACTAGTACAGGCGATTGGAATGTGCTCGCTCACCCTGCAAAGACAGCCCTGTGGTTTCAGTGACAGGAGAGGCCGTTTGTGGGTGGTAACAGGGGCAGGCCAGTAGTAACGGGGGAGTGGAGTTGCATACACAGCCGTGCTAGAGTGTTTTCACGCCGTTTCTGCGGCGTGCATAATTAACATGCAGCGTCATATTACACGTCACCTGGTTGAATAATACACTGAAGTGCTTGCAGTGCTTGTGGTAGGGTACAGTCAACCGCATCAGATCCGATGGAACCCGATGTACCGATGGTTGTATATACTTCTTGGAGATGACGTTCGCTAGTGGGTGGATAAAGAAAGGCTTGTGGGCATCTGTAAACACAAAGAGATCGCTCGCCAAGACATAGTGGGCGTTCTTATGTCTTGCCGTGCGAGCGACTACTCTAGCGAGCGGGTCTGAATCAGATCCACAGTATCATAGGGAAAAAACTAAAAGTTTAAATTAATGAAAGAAGTGATCCTACAGAATCTTATTTTAGCACCCTGAGCACCTGGACCTCCAATCCCACAAAATGTCACGCAGATTTTAGTCTTTGTTATACAGAGGCAGTTCATATGTGGAATATTGGTGTATACTATGCATTTGCTGGGTGCATTTACTAAAAACAAATATTCTGTAGTTCTTAAAGGAGCTGCAGTCACCCAGGGGGTCATGTCGAGTTGGATGTAGTGCACACTTTTCTGCACAAATCATGCATTTTGCTTCTGCGCACCCATACAAAGCACTACTTACGTTTGCACCCATATCAACAATCAGTCACATTTTATACTTATGACCTCTTGTGGCTTATTTAGACTAAAGAGGTGAATCAGGGTAAGGAGGGAGCACGTGAGTTACAAATACTGTGACACAGATGCATATGCACTTGCCAGGGGATGGGTAACTTGTGGGTTCTAAACCCCTAGTGCAAATTACAAAATGATGACGGCAATGGCATATGTTACCCATACTGTGCAGGCCGCATCTTGTGATTGTGGCAACTCATCATGTTATACAAATTCCACTTTTTTAAGATGCAGTTTTAACTTACAGTTTAAGTGCAAATTGTGGCCAACTGGACAGGACAAGAAGAGGTGCAACATAGGAGGTATTTTTATAGTGTGTTCATGAATGTATGTAATTCAGCATGGTCTAAAAGTAGTAGTCTGCTAGCTGTGGGCAGCGGCGAGATTTTGATGATGTATAAAGTGGCAATTTGTTTTAAGGCAAACCAGGTAGGTTTTGCCTTAAAACAAATTGCCTTTTTAAATCTAGGGGTTACTTCTCCAAATTCTTGCTGCAGCCAACATCTCACAGGCTATTACATTTGGGCCCATGTTTGTGAAAGGGATGCAGGCACAAAGTCCACAATTTTCATGTCGACCCACAATGTCAACATTGTTGAAATGTCGGCAGGCAACATGTCTACATCCCAAAAATTGACTGAAATGTCAAAATGTGAAATCCCAATATTCCCAGGGATAGGCACAAGGAGGAGGGTAAGGTTAGGGGTAAGGATTAGTAATAGGGATAGGGGAAGAATACTTCCCGGTACCGCTGCTCCGTCAGAGGTCTGTGCCAGTGCCACCGGGAGCAGAAAGTCACCAATAGAGATGGTTTGTCGACATTTTATCATGTCGGCATTTCAGCTGTGCCCACATGATGAATGTCGACCTTATATACCACACCCGGGTGAAATGATGTAAGAGATGTGGTCTGCATTAAAAGGATCATCCTATAAGTAAAATTTTAGTTATACATAATTGCCCTTGCAGGCCTCATGCCATTAACCATATTACACTGTATTATGTAGGACATATTATACTAAATACATATGTTTGAAAGTGATGTTTAAATATACAATGTTTTTTTCACAATTCAGTCTTCTGACAGCTCACACTTTCATAAATAACAAGATATATATATATATATGTTAAAGATAATCAAACATTTATGAAATATGAATATTAAGCAATATCAACACTTTATAGAATATTTACATTATTTAAGTCTGTCTCTCTGGTTCAGGAACACACTACTAGTTTTACTAGCAGCAGCTGTAACATTTCTAGAAATGAACAAGACAGAACCACACTTTAATGTGTAATATGTAGTAAATAGAAGGAAATATGTAAGTGTTACATAGTCTGAAAAAATATAAAGAAGAGAATATTTACAGTATGTCTATAATGATACAATTCTCTATTCCATAAAGGTTGTTACCGTAGACTTTGATATTAACGTGTTATTTATTCTATATTGCAACACCCAATGTTTGTATTTGAAATATGTGTATGCTCAGACTGGTGCAGTGCAATGCTCAGATAATTCACGTTTATTTCACTACTGGTGCTGATGGTGCAATCGCCCCATATCTAACTCCATCAACCAGTCACACCAAGACTTTGTAGATTTGACAGCAATATTTGAGAATACAAAATTTGTGTACAGACATTTAGTAGCAGGTTTATTCATGTATGTCAATCAGCAGATGAAGCATAGTAAATGCCTAGTATCATTCTTAGGCAGATGTACAATAGCGAATGGATGACGATGTGGTGCTAAAGTGATTATTTTTCCCAAAGGTGAAGGTAAGTCACGTATCTCTGTAACTTGTTAAACAATTACTTGTATGTTTCCTGCCCGTAGCACATAAATATGGCTCTTTTCGACCCTTTTAGCTCTCGGTGATATAACTAATTACGTCACTATATTTACTGTATATGAGCAATTTCAAGCATTGATGACGTCATGTCTTGAGAGAGAGAGAGAGAGAGAGAGAGAGAGAGAGAGAGAGAGAGAGAGAAAGAGAGAGAGAGAAGAAACTAGACAGAACCAAGAGAGAAGTGGATATTAGCACAGAAGTGTTCTACATACAGAAAGAGGTAACAGCGGTTTAGACTATGATCAACAACCAAATCAAGTAATCATGATCTGCTAAGTTTAGATTAAGTTTTGTTTTACCAAGTAGACTGTAATTAGAATAAAGGGTTCATAAGAGTACCCTGTGCCAGCTCCACGAGGCCAATTGTGTGCCAGGCTGCCCATTGTTTCAGTTTGCAAAGACTCTGTGTGGGGAAAGTATCTTCCTCCCCAGCACTTTCCAGCTAGGATGAGAATTACAGTAAGATGACTCCTGGCAGCATCTGGTCTGTGCCTGGCTACAGTGTCACCTGTATGGAGCCCTGATACTGTTGCCCTTTGCTTTCAATAGATAGATGTGACTTTTTTCCTTTTTGAGTACAGACATATACCCAATCGCTGGGAATCACTGGGGGCTCTGACCATCATCGACATTTGACCCAGCACCCTGTTTCTTCAAGTAAAGCCCACAATGCACCCTTATTGTGTATAGTCAGAGTACATTACTAAACGTCAATAGTTGGCACAAGCTTCCCTGGCATATCCGTACCCATTCTAACATCCATTATACATATGTAGGAGGGATTCTAAATATGAACAAAAATATAATAAAAAATAAATAATTAGTGGAATAAAACATGGTGAATATATTTTACTGGGCAAGTGTTAGGGTCACACACACAATATGGCTATTCAGATAAAGTTTAGACCTAGAATGAACCTTGCTATATACAGAGGCATTTTCTAAGTACAGTTTAGTTCCCATCCAATGTCACCTACTGTATATGTTGGCTGGATCTTCTTGTATCCTGTACATCGCTGTATTGTGTCCATAGCATAAGGACTGCCGAATACGGAGGGTGAGAGGTGCACTCACACCTTTCTCACTTCACACATATATTCCCCGGGTGGACATGTCCTCAGTACACAGTTCTAATAGGGGAGAAGCAGTACAATGCAATCTATAAAAGGCTAGTCCATATATATATATATATATATATATATAGATAGATACATAGATATATAGATACATATATATATGTGTGTGTGTGTGTGTGTGTGTGTGTGTGTGTGTGTGTGTGTGTGTGTGTGTGTGTGTGTGTGTGTGTGTGTGTGTGTGTGTATTTAGACATGCATATATATGCTTTGGAATACATATATCAGTACTTTCAATGGTATACTATCAAAATGAAAGTGCTTATTTTTAGGCAGACAAGAATGCAGTTACTGTATAGGTAGCGCTGCAGATATATATGTAAGGGTAGGATTATTTTGTAGCATTATTATTATTATTATTATTATTATTATTATTATTATTATTACTTTAGACTTTCATTACATTTTGTGATGTGTGTCATTTGCTCGCAAAACTAGAACGCTAAAAAAAGAGAACGGTTTACTGAAATGTAACAATTTCCCCCAATATATATGTATCATATGTATGGTAAATGTAGTGGTTAGGGTGTGAACACGTGATCCAGGTGAATAGTGTATAATTGGCACTACTGAGTAATGACTGTTGAACACAAATGTGAGTGTGAATAACTAGTGAGCAATCTGTGTGCAAACGTGTGCTACCACTTAGTAATCAGTCCCGTTTGCTTTTTAACTTTGAAAAAAAAATAGGCAAATAAAATGTGTTATACAGAAATACATATTTATTTTATTTCATGTAAGGGTATTCCTTCGCAACTACTTTGCAGTAAAACAACATCACGGCTATACATGTACACAAATATACTGCTAGTGTTATTAAGTTTACACATTTCAATTCGCACTTTTTGTTCGAGCACATTAAAAAATATTTATTTTTTTATTTCAATTCATTTATTGTGGTATTTGTGAAATAAATTTCAGCTGTTGATAAGATATCGTTAATTTATCTATTCATTAATGGATCGTTGCTCCAAATATTAGACTGCCCTATGAAAAATAAAAAACAAAGCAGCATTTCAGATCCATTTTATAACGATGCAGATTTGGTTTTCATTAGGTTAGTATTAGGTACATGCACAAACATGCAGAACACTGGCCATGATTGTATGTTCTTGATGTATTTAATCAAAACACCGGAGCTATTTCGAGGTATTACACTAGGAGGCAGTGTTGCCTGCATAGCACCTCCACCACGAAGGCCATAATAGTAATGTATATAATTATTTATGTATTTATTTTCTATGTGCTTTCGTATATAATACGTTTAACTAGGAACAGGGAAAGCACAAAAAGAAAAAAGAACAAAAAAATGTCTTGGTATAAGCAGCTAACACAGCCAGAGCAGAAATTTAGTAGATACACTATATAGTCCAAATTAAATATAGATTAATTACAACAAAATAACCTTTTTACCTAACACACCTTCATATTCTCCCACACACATGTATATAAATATGCATACAAAATACATATCCTCATATATTAACCCAAAATATCCATCGTTACTTGTTTAAACGAAAAGGCCGCTTGTAAGTGGAAACTAACCCAATTATTTAATTTTAATGTAAATAAAATTTAAATCAAATGTAATATATTACTATATATATATATATATATATATATATATACATATATATAGTATCTGCTAAGACACCGACTTACCCTGTGAAGTATTTAGCATGCGACATGTCATTAGATTTACTGACCATCTAAACTTGTTTTACATCAGTAAAACAAGTGATATTTTATGGTGTCAAGGAGTGCAGTTAGTATGTAGTAAATAATCATGTTATCTGTAAGAGATGTGCAATAAACAGATAATAGGGATATACAAGCGCTTTGCTTAACCCCTCCTGCCAGCCATTCTGTGGAGAAAGTGGACCATCAGTATTATCTAGACACTTGATAGTAAAATAACAAAGCGATGGTTCAAGGGTCAAGCAGTGCTCCATTATGTTCCCCGTTATGAGGCTGCCCTCTGCACTCATGGATCATAAAGAGGTCGCCCCTTTGCCTGGCTGCTCTCTGGTGGATTCCTATACGTTTAATAAGGATGTCAGGAGACGCTATTTCACGCTAGAGTCCATCGTGTCCATGAACTGTGTTGCTGCTAATTTGCTCACTGCTCCATCCACTTATGGACAACACAGATAAACAATGTTAATGTAAAAAGTGGTGTAATCCCAGGTAACACAACTCAGCATTTCCCCCACTGCTGACAGTTTTGTCTTTGTTGTTTTGCTAAAACAGACTTATCTAGTATAACATACAGGCTCATTCTTATAAAATGTATTTAAACTAACATATTGTTACTGTCTAGGTTTAGAAGCTAATGCTCTACAGTTATTAACAAATCCATGTTGCACGCTAACAATACTGATAAATAGAATTTTACAGCAATGTATAATTTTTATATAATGTGTTGGACAATGGATAATAACTATTCACGGGCAGAAAAACAATCTATACGTTTAATTACATTTGCAATACAAAACATTTCTTAGATCACTTTGATTTACGTACGTGCAACTACACACGTAAGTATGCATATACACGTACATAAATTCATAGATGCACGCACAACCTCTATAAATGGAATTTTGTTTTAGATTGGGTTTTAAATCTGTAAAACCTGAAATGTGTTGTGCAAACAACAACATATTCTGCATAGTGTAGTCAATAGGAAGCAGTATAGGAATATTAGTATACAGCAAAAAGACGTCAAAATAGTGAAATAATAATGTGTTATCCGCGCCTGGTTATAGAGAAATACATGAATGTTAGTGATTAACAATTAGCCAAATAAGCCTATAGGAAAGCCACAAATCGGCTGCGTATTTGATGTGAAATAATTACAGCATATTCAGTCACAGCTATCTGCAGAATAATGAGCGTACCATTGTAATCATAGGCACACGCCCGGGCCTCTGTACACGCCACGTACGTCCCAAACTTTGTAGAAACAGAGGTAAAAGCTCTATTATAACGTATAGAGGGAAATAATTTAATGATAAAACATTCATTAAGGTTATTATATATATATATATATATATATAAAATTATTTTTTTCACTCCAATCAAGTTCAGTGGCATTGTTCCTTCCTTGTTGGCATATTGTCCTGCCTTAGAGCTGTGGGTTACTGCTGACACACAGAGGGGCACACTCCTACAGGGCATAGCGAGCTATCCAAAATGCACCAGTCCCTCTTAGGAGGTAGTCCTTGCCCGCATGTTCTGGCTCGTTGATGTCTTAGGTTTCTCAATGAAGGTGACATTTAATTACCATTTAAAATAGCAAACTAATGAAAGTACATGCATGTATATAATATAGGACCTCTTGGATGTATGGATCTTTCTGGTTTCCCCAAATATCAGCTTCAGCCGCTGTTTCTGCAGACCTGGATGTCCTGTCTAGAGCAGAGACTGGTGCTGATCCTCCGTAGGTGTGGCATTTATCATCTCTGATTCCCATCTCAGTATTTGGCTTCATTCTATAGTATCCAAAATACAGGGAGAGAGTTTGCAAAGATTTTAGGAGCAGGAGCTGTGGGGACTGCAAAGTGATTTTATAGGTGACGTATGATCCTACGTGGGCAGCCTTTACCCAAATGCCTCATCTTATAGGCCTTTCCTGCTGAAATGACATCTGCTTGCAGATTTCATCCCCCTCCTCATTCTTTCCTGGTCAGGAGACGGACATATAGCTCCAGAAATCATCCTCTCCATTATTGAAAAAGAGGAGAGGAGCAGCAAAAAGTGAAGGGGTAGAGGGGTGGGGAGCCGGAGACAACACAACATATTTAGCAAATCCCTCCCTTTCGGGACCTGGGGTACTGGAGTGAGAATGGGCACTGTCTACCCGGACATTCCTGAGGTAAGACACTTTCCACTCATGAGTTTGTGAATCAAACATTATTTAAATAAGCAATGTGTTACAGTGTATGTAATATTTAATTCCTGCCAGGTAAAGTAAACTATTTTTTATGTTCATGTTTTATTTTTTTATACAAAGGGACCTGTACTGCAGGCTTATTATGCCTGGCTATTGGCATACAGGTCTGAATGCTGTAGTCTGGGAAGGATTCCTGCCGCTTTAAAAAGAAATGATAAATTAGGACCAGACTGAGACCATTGGCAGAAAATTGGGGATTCTGCTCTCTGCAAACACACCCTGTGATTGTGTTTGTATTATATTTCTCTTTGAACTATATAGTAAGCAAATCAATCCAAGTCAGCTCACAAGACTGGGAGCTGTGTGTAAAACCATTCAAGCTCGGGTTGGCAATAAGCTCTCTCTATGGGAACACAATAGGGCCCCAGTGTGACATGAACAAAGAATTTAGAACTAGTTAAACTGCAGGACACGTCTACTGCCTGGGTGCTTGAATCATACAAAAAGGCCGGAGGAGAAAAAGAGCGCACTTCTCTTTAGGCTGGTGAGAAAATACTTCGGCTAAAAGTCTGCTTGGCGTCTTTATTTCAACGGCAATGGAGCAGATATAATTCAATAGGAAACTCGGGGATTTTTTAATGAAAAGATCGTCAGTCTGGCTGCAAAGCTCTTGTGAATTAATTAATTATTAAGACAAATAAACTTTGAAGTGGGAACTTAATAAATGGGATTTATTTTACTTTAAATATACAGGTTATTGATAAAAACACGCTGATTGTTTAAGTGATATAAAGCATTTCAGGAACAAAATAAACAACTATTATACAATAAATAAATACATACTGACGTGTATATAGAGATATATAAATGTATTTGCATATATATATATATGTATATATATATATATATATATATATATATATATAAGCACAGAAGGAAGATGGCACTCAGGGACTATCAAAAAATTTAGTGTATTAAGGTGAAGGTAAGGTGACGTTTGCAACCCCCTTTCTTAAGCCACCGCCACAGATACAAAACGCTTAGTACTATATATATATATATATGTATATATATATATATATATATATATATATATATATATATATTATATATACATACACACACACACACACACACACACATGCAGACAAACTTCTGGGTACAGTTATTCGTAAACGTGGCAGTGCCTGGGTCTATAGAAATGTGTTTGTAATATATACATAATTTGTAACCTAAAGAATACAGAGGTCGATAACAAGATGAATGTTTTTAGCATACAAGGATACATTGGGGTAAATAGAAAGTATGACAATGACAATTTTTTTTTCTATTCATGAAATATGGAAAATAAATTAAGAAGACATTTTCACGTAAACCAAAGTGTATTTGGGATGCTTTATTAGATAGTCAGGCGAGCAAAAATAATACCGTCAGTGCAGCGAAGCATCGTAAATGACTGCATTGTCTCGCAGGCCCGTATGTTAGTGAGGGGCATCAAACAGATTTATAAATCCTGACGGTGCGGAGTACATCTGGGAATATATATATATATATATATTTATATATATATATATATATATATATATATATATATATTTGACAGTCTACCTTCCCCATTACCGTACATAAGTAAGCAATTTGTTACTATGGTCTGGGTGGGGTTGGGGGTTTGTAGGGGTTAATGGGATTGCTCATGAACTTGGCTACCCGTCTGTCCGTCTGCGGTTTGATGGATTGCACATCCCGCTGATAAGTTCAGCAGACGGGACCCCCCCGCTGCTCCTGCCGGGCTCCTGAGCCTGAGAAGCTACTAGAGAGCCCCGGCTCCCGCCCGCCCTGGGCAGCCTGCAACAGATCACACGATGCAAGAGAGGGGATTTCTTTCTTTCTTCTTCTAATTCATCAAAGAAACTTCTAAATTGCCCTGAATTCTGCACCCCTGCTCCCCCGCCGCAGACCCTTTCTATAGAGTTTAATATAATGGGATAATTCAGAGGTGCTGTGTATAGGGCCATTGCCTAGCTAACAGGATAGCATGACATCTTTGTGGTGTGTTAATCTGAGTTAATTTTCAGCATTTGGACAGCGGCTTGTAAACTGCGAGAGATGAAGGCATGTCTGGGGCTACAAGGGAAGGAGAACCATTGACACGATGAAATCCTGTTGTATACAAAACGTACGATTCAGGGGATTGTACAACATAAGGATTTGCCAGATTATAACTGGAGGAAGCGTTCTCCCCTCGCTGCAGTAACTGCATTGTACATTCATATGCATGTGTGTGCTGCTTACAGTATACATCTATTGACATGCTCAGGTTTAACATAATTATAGTTTTTTTGTTGTTTTGTTTCCAATGCTGAGGTCTAATACTCCATATGGAATAGTTATGTGGGCTAATAAAACAACATTACTGTGTTATTTTGTGTGTAGCATGATCAAAACTCCCGGATATATAAATCATCATGGGGCCGTATTGAGGCAGATGGTTATTGCTGCTGGAATATAAACCATACAACCACATCAGCAGCACACAATAGGCAGCCCATGCACCCATGCACCCATGCACCCATGCACCCATGCCCCCATAGCATTTCTGGAGGAATGTCTTCATGCAACAATAGCAATTAGCTTCCTGAGAACGTGTAATTATAGGTGCCAGTCCATAGGAAATCTAATCCCATAGATCTGCAAATGAGAGCACCTAGGTGTATTTTGCTGTGAAAGTGAGAGAAGTTGGCTATATCAAAGTGAGTGACTTAGGTTTAAATATATAGAAAGAGAGATAGTTAGTTTGTGTTATGTGCTGGTGGCTAATTAGTTGTAGACATTTAATGGAGATACCATCAGAGAGTTAATTAAAGAATCAGTTTGTATAGAATAGGATTTGCCAGACTACCAATACCCGCATCTCTCTCTCTCTCTCTCTCTCTCTCTCTCTCTCTCTCTCTCTCTCTCTCTCTCTCTCTCTCTCTCTCTCTCTCTCTCTCTCTCTCTCTCTCTCTCCCCTCTCTCCCCCTCTCTCCCCCTCTCTCTTTCCCTCCCATCCATTGCCTCCCATCCATTGCCTCCCCCTCCTTCCTGGCCACGTCCACCCCTTCTCCTTCCTCCACCTCTGCTGTGCAATGGTTGGAGTGTGTGAGCTGCTGCTGCGTCGACGTCACTGCGGATCAGCCTGCCACCACAGACAGCTCCTGGCATAGGACCAGAGCCTGGGAAAGCGGCGAGGACGCCAGGAGCCCGGCCAGGTACCATGCCCTGGGATTAGAAGAGCCTGCAGGGAATGATCAGGGAAGAGGAATGCGCTCTGCCACTGAGGGGGTGATACACAAGGAAGGAGCAAGGCACCTGTTCGGAGCAGCCACATCGCCCCTCTGCTTTATCCTCTGCCTGCAGGAGTAATCCCAGTAACCTGCCTGTCTGCCTATGCCTTCCATGAAGCCATTGCTGGTCTGGAGACCCACGCTGCCTGTAAGTGGATTCAGCACGTCTGCAAGACCTAGGATGATGGTGCCTGTGGTCCTTCCAGACACATGCACAGAATCTCATAGAAACAATGGCATTTGTTTGCTTTGCCATTCTAGTTATAGGCCAGAGGGCTAGTCAGGGGGCAATTTGCAAAGGAAGAAGCTCGCTTGCCACACATTTAAGGATTATGGCGATATATGACGAGTGGATTTCTATCTCTGTGGTGACATGTTTGTGGAATGTGGAATATGTTCTGTAACACTGTGACCAGGTGATCTCATGAAGCTTTACAAGGCCATGGCCAATGGGCGCTTCTTCCTGTGCCTTCCCTTGGCAGCAAATTGTCTACGTAGAAGATGAGACATTACTGTGGGTTAAAGGCCGCACATCTGCAAATGCGCAAGCCCTTGTCTGGGATATATATATATATATATATATATACATACACACACACATAGATTATGTTCATTACTAACAGAGAGAGGGGTGAAGCACACAATGTGGGGGCGGTTTAATCATTGGAATATTTCACATGTGACAGTATTGACAATCGCTAAGTGCCTGGTAGGGCTAGTCTTATCATGAAATAGGCGATTTATGCTCATTAGTCTCTTTAATATACTAAAGTCAAGTACAGCAAATATTTCTTTTTTTGGCAGGACATTATTCAGACGTCTACGGTGTAAAAATAAGTACTCATACGTCAATCACTCAACAGGACACACACAAACACACACACACACACACACACACACACACACACACACACACACACACACACACACACACACACACACACACACACACACACACACACACACACACAAAACACACACACAACACACACACACACACACTCTCTCTCTCATGCTCTATACAGCAGAGAATACATTCAGGGACAATAATACATTATTACATGTCCACTTAAGTATTACAATGTCCATCATTTGATATTTATTTGTAGAATTGTAGATATATATATATATATATATATGAGGGGGTCAGAAGATTTACCATAAACCCGTAATATAATAATCGATGTTTAAAGGTAAACATACAATAATCCAGTTTGTTAATTGTAATTTGATTTTATAAATATATTCCAAGACTCAGACAAATTACCTCTTCTATAGAAAAATGTCAATATAAAGAAATATCTGGTGCACAGAGAGGATTGGAGGATGATTATGAGAAAGGCAGAGCAATTAGCACAACGTGCAACTGAGTCCAAAAATATATAGGATTATTACAGGTAGACTATAAATAGCTAGACCCAATTATAGGCAAGACATTTACCACTTTAAATTCCAAACTACATTAGCATTAAACGTGGAACTATTCTTTTCTACCAGCTTTAGCCAATAATTTAACTTCTATGGAGTAATATTGTGTTTATTGTACTGTGCTTACTTAAGACATGGACCCTGGTTATGAGATCCCAGACATAAACCTTGGAGACAGGGCCTGTATGTTCAGATTGCTCCTGAATGCACAACTATTAATCGGTACCATATTGCTATTGTTGCAGAATATTGGAATCAAATGTGCAAATAATTGTGTCGTTTGCAGAACTATTGCAATCATTGTTGAGATGTGGTTAACCTGTCACTACTTTTCAACAGCTAAAATGACAGAACATTTTCACATTTGTATTTACACGGTGTGCGTGTGTGCGAGTGTGCTATTCACGTTCATTAATATTACGATGGTAAAGTGGTATAATGCACAATATAAGGAAAGGTTGTAATTTTATATTACCCACTTTTTTTGTATTGTTGCACACTCGAGAAAGTCTGACATCTGAGAACAGTAGTTATAATATTTTAAATGGTTAGTGTGAACTTCTGTAACCTACTTCTGTAATAATATTCAATTGCAGTGGATATTTAATGGATTGTATATGAACAATATGATTAGTTTGCTGAAGTCAATGTTAATTTCCAGGACCTTGGTCAGCGCCATGCTATAGACCCATGTATGGATACGAAGTGAAGGGACTAGTCCCCACGTGTAAAAGGGTGGTGGTACATCTGATAAGATGACCGTCGCTATTTAAAATTTCTATTTTTATTTCACCTATATTTCTTATAGTAATACTGAATCTAAACACTAATCTGCAATCACTAAATGAACAGTAGACACGTTGTGTCTGGACTATGTGTTCAATTACCATGCTGTCTAATTGGGCATTATGTCTAATTGGGCCAGTGAACACTGGAATAAAGGAATGCCTGAGACCCTACATGACCCCAGAGATGGCCAGCGAGCTACAGATATAACATAGTTGCACACTATAATATATCAACAAATGCATTTACAAGCATAATGCTATTTCACACAACACATGCCTGATATAGTATATATATATATATATATATATATATATATATATATATATATATATATATATAATTTTTTATTTTTTGGGGGGGAAATAAAATCTGACATTTTTTTTCATTATTATAAATATTATTATATCACATTCCCTTTTTTGTTATTTTTATTTCTCTTTTCTCTCAGTCTGTCATTCAAAATTTTCTATAGCTGTAACATATTCCAAATAAGTATTACACACGATTTGTACGACTTGTTACTAGTGCTAGGAAGAAGAAAAATACATATAAAAGTGAGGGAATTTTTTTTAGAAAAAGGAATATTTATATGTACTTTATCTGTAGGCCGTTTTAACACTGAAATTGGTGAAGGAAACCAAAATCTAATAAAAGAAGAAACAATTTAACGTATCAAGCGTATTTGGATGTATTTGATAAACACCAATACCTATGTATTATAGAATTTGTATAATCTCTTTCGCCAGACTGATTTGAATAGCAACTGTATAATAAGTGGATGCCAGTATAATGTAATGTATATGGTTTCTTTCTCCACAATGCAAAATTATATTTCTGATGCTTATGTCTTGATTTCTGCCAATAGTTATTATAGGGAAAAATAAAGCTACATCAAGTTAACATTACAATAAGTATTTTAAAAGCTATACATTTTATCACCATTTAATGTTTATATTTTGGTAAAGAAGGTGTTTGTAAAAAATTTATATATATATATATATATATATATATATTTATATTAACAAAACACTAACATGACACAGGTGTAATATAAAATACAATGCTCATTTATCTTTTGACGTTAGATTAATCTTTGTTAATATAATTGGATATTATAACTTATGCAATGAGGGAATAACAAAAGTAATAAGAATATACATCTTTGTTTCTCATTCTTGTCACAACATGGTGACATTTAAACGTCTATTAATAAACGTCACAATAACAAAAGAACAACGTTTCAGGGCCTCCTCCTTCCTCAGACAATTATGTAGTATATTCTTATATTTTTTAATAAACAACTCACAAACTTGTTTTTTTTTCATGGAAAACATGTATATTCGTTTATTTTAAAGCGTTTTAAAGTATTTATTCGTGCACAAAATATTAAGAATAAAAATAGAAATCCGATGCAACATGTACTTCGTGAATTGATACAACAGATCTGTATTTTAATTGCCCAACCCACTTAGATGAACTATTGCTATTAATAGACACCTGCTGAATTATGCTTGTACACAATTAATTACAGACAAATAACTCAGCATTTAATTAGTTGCTATATTTTCTCTAAATAATACATGTATATGTATCATTATGTCAATATATATATATATATATATATATATATATATATATATATATATATATATATATATATATCACATATATTTATTTATTTCGGGATCTAATACTCGTATTGCACTGCATTCAGAGCATCTTGAAGGAAATTATTGCAGATGTCTCTGGGAAATTTTGTATGCTTCAACTCACTTAGCGCAGTCCATAGCATAATGGCCCATTTAATACACAGGCTCTTTAGGCAAAAGGGAGGGAAGGTTTTGCAATTTAAATATCTGTATTCCCATTGGCCATCCATGGTGATGTCACAGTCCCATCCAACCTATTATTATTTGAGAGACACCAAAGTTGAGTAAAGAGACAGATCCAACTGACTCCTAGCATCTGAGTGCAGCAGTTTATGGTCCGCTCACCCCATACAGAGGAACTGACCAGGGTCCTATCAGGAGCTCAGGAACGGCTCCATGCACAATTATGCAACAATGGAACACCATGACCAACTGATTTATAATATATTCTCTTATTTTTGCTTGTTTTCTAGGCAGTTTGTGGTTTTTGCAAAGTCCTGGCATCCAAGATGGAAGAAAGGTGGGGAGTTTGTTTCTATCTTTGGTTATCTAGCTGTATGAGTGTAAATCATCCGTCATAAAGCTAGATAACCGAAAGTAGGAATAACTTCCGTGACGTCATAGACCACATTGGTGTAAGATATGAAGACTCTTCCAGATGGTATAATAACCAAGGTCTCCAAAAACTCATCGGCCAAAGTAGGTTATTCCTCATTTGCATCTGGGGTAATGTGAAGATCCACCATTGTATTGTGTTGCAGCCAGATACAAGTCTTGCATTTTTAGTAAATTACCGTCCCCAAATTATGCCAGAGAAATAATAATTGTCTGGACTGACGTCACCTATGTCAATCCTACCTCTGACTTCTCCACTGCTCACCCTCTTTTAGACACACAAACATACGCAGTTCCCTCATTAAAAATAATGCACTAGATTGAAACACACACACACACACACACACACACACACACACACACACACACACACACACACACACACACACACACTCTCTCTCTCTCTCTCTCTCTCTCTCTCTCTCTTACTTTTGCATTTTTCGGCATACAAACTTTATCTGATTGGACCTTTACCAAATATGCCTTATCATACACTTAATTCATTTGTTTTCCTTTACAACACTATGCTTCGGAGAGCTGGGGGAGGGGGAATCCCATTACAAGATCTTTCACATATAAAAAAGCATTTGTGAAATCTGCATGCAGTTTCCATGGCAACACAAAATAGTCTGCGCCCATAATTTCTTCTGCCACATTTAGCTGCCATTTGTAGTCAAACTATGCTTTGTCTGTTCATCAAGGAAAATGCACTGGAAGCTGTGCTGGATTTCTGACTACACCCAGCGTCCCTGCTATACAAAATCACCATACATGTCCTCATATATTACATATTTGAATAGTTATATTTATAATTTATAAATTACATATTTTATTAATTTAGTTACATTTTTTTTTACACTAGATGATAATTGGTACAATGGAGACTATGGAGGTAGCATATAATTCGATTTTATTATACACTAAAGACATGCTTAACACACACACACACACACACACACACACACACACACACACACACACACACACACACACACACACACACACACACACACACACACACACCTACCTTTGCCCATAGAAAGCTGCAAAACGAGATTCATGTGATATGTTTTCTTGTGGCTGTGTAGGGTGAAACGAATAAATGTAGCAGTGTACAAACTTTATAGGGGAATATACACCATCTCCTCCTTGTAAACCCCGCTCGATCCAAATCTGAAGAATTTATTTGTAAACAGATTTAAAGTCCTTTGTTTAATCTCCTAGTCTAGGCGGTTACTGTCTCCGTGCAGAACACGTGCCAGGTGATTGTATCTTAATCAACAGAATCTCAGGTAGCGTCATATGCTGCCCCCCCCCCTCCCCCTCTCCAGCTGTTGTGGAACTACAAGTCCCTGCCTACTACTTCGGCCGTAGCTTGCACACACCGATAGCAGTAAGCCAACAGTTCATGAAAATGTACAGTGTCCCATGCGTTAACCATTGAGAAGCCCTGGCAGCTGATAACTTTTGCTGCATGTCATCATTGACATAGGAGGACGGTGTGGTGGTCATCAGTACATTGAGGACACCGCAGCTATAAATATGGAAAGTCACTTTTGTATTAGATCCTCCATGACAGATAAATTGCCCTTTGGAACACAACCCTTGCCAGCCATGGTGTTGGCACTGACTTGGTGGATAACTATAATTGCTACAACATGGAATATACTTAGAGGCAGTCCATTGCCCAGAGCTGTCTCCCAGGTAAAGCTGAGCTAGACGGGGCGCCTGAGAACATGAGTGACTGGAATTAAAGCACATTTAGAAGCGTTACTAATCCAACTTTAGTGGCGTAATCCTGTGATGTGCTGGGACCCACACGCAGGGCCTGCATTAGAGGTGCAGCGAGATTTGGTTTTGTCTCGGTGTGCAACGCCTGGCTTAGCTTCTATGTAGCCTGGAGCACTTGAGTGAAATAGATCATGATGATTTCCAGTGGGCCTGATTCCAACCTCCAGTAGGTTTCTAGATCAGCATATGCACCACGTCATTAGGGAGCCTGCTTTGTAGAATAGGAGACATTTACAGAGTCCCAGTACCTGATTATATGATTGTGGTAGTTTTGTTTGCCTCCATTTGTATTGACCTCAGCAGTTACAAACTGAAGTCTTGGGTCAGTGGACTACATCATTCAGAGCATGCTGAGCTTCATAGAGATGTCCTGTGTACCATAACCTTAGTTCTTCTAAAGGGGAGCTTTAAGTGGGATACTCATTCACTTCCAAGCTGCTCTCAGCAATTGAAACTGTGGGCTTGAAAAGAGGGCAATTTCTTAAATGCTGGGACCTTGGCCCAGGCTAATTGGTTTTGGTTCAAGGAGTGAGCTGATTTGTGAAAATCCCAAATAGGTCTTTCCCACGCCATATCCACCACTCCAAGTCAAATTACGTATTAAAAAAAGACACAAGGTAAACACACAGGCATTAGGGCTTATCCCATCTCATTCATAAGGCACCATATTCGTGCAGCAGCATTAAACAAGTTCCATGCTCTGCATATCCCTGTTCTTGCCACATGTGTGTATGTGTGTGTGTGTGTATATATATATATATATATATATATACATATATACACACATGTGGGTGTCATTATTTAGTTTGGGCTCTAGCATAAGTCATTTTATATTAATTGCACATACTCTGGGGTATAGTGTTTGTTAAATATAAAAAAAAATTGTACTTCTATATTCAACTTAAAATATATAAATGCACAGACAGTTATGTACAGGGGAAGCATATCTGTGTTCCTGCGAGATTTCCTTTAAGGCATGTTAAGACACTTCCGTTTAACAGATTGTCTAAAACTGTTAGAGGTCTCCAAATTTAGCTGTCTTCCTTAGCAGCCTGGATTTAAATATTACACCCAAAATTGCAGAATAGAAAGTCACGTCGGAAATGCATTTTGCTAAAGCTGCAGATGACATATCTGAAGACAGGTATTTATGATTCCTTCTCACCTTCCCTTGTGTTAACACACTGGGATGAATGTCAGTTGACACCTGCTTTTCCTGATCTTGACAAAAGTCATTGAGTCCATGAAATCCATTAATGAAGAGCAAAACCAGGAGTGTTAATTAGTATGTGAATAAAAATGGCCCTTATCTAGTTCAAGGATGGCCAGTCTGCATCACTCCAGGAGCTGCTGGAGTGGCTGAGAATCATGGGAGATGTAGTTTCTGATGCTAGTTGTACCAGTGCCCATGGATACCATATCTACATTTACAGAGAAAATAATACAAAAAAAAATAGAGAATAGAAAATATACCAGACAGTGATTAATACACACATGTTCCAAATCCAGAGCTATGTCACTGTTAATAATCCGAGTGTTCGCTTGGGATACGTTATATTAAACTAAACTTTTCACATATTTGTGTTTAGTAGTCATTGCTACAAATATATACACCAAAAAGATAACAGGCGGCACTTCTGGATTGAGAAGGCAAAACAACAGCCAGTGCTTTATATATATATATATATATATATATATATATATATATATGATATGATATGATATGATATATAATGTAAGCACTTTGTCACATATATGACTTACTTTGCTTTGATTACCTATATATTACCTGTATTAAAGTAAGTAAATATTATATAAATGTGATATATAGGGGGAGTTGTACTAAGCCCATTCTTGGTACTTTATCACTCTCCACTTTATCACTCTCCAAGGCTTAGTACATCTCCCCCTTATAAGTAATGACATATCAACATATATTTGTACATATATGTGTATATGTACACAAGTAAATATTATATAAATATGATAAATAATGTAATGACATTGTCACATATATGACTTACTATGCTATTGATTACCTATATATTACATGTATGCATATATGTACACAAGTAAATATTATATAAATATGATATATATATATATATATATATATATATATAATGTAATGACACTGTCACATATATGACTTACTATGCTATTGATTTCCTATATATTTATTATTATTATTTATATGGCGCCACAAGTGTTCTGCAGCGCCTTACAAAGTACATAAACAAATAGGTGACCAGTGACTTACAGTACAATACAATACAATACAATACAATGCAGGACAAGGACATGGCTAATATACATTGCTACTTTAGCGACCATAACACCCAGATAAGCAGCAGAGCATAAGTGTTAGGTGCCCTAGTGAGTAAGTATTAGATGAAAGTAAAGTAGGGAGACGCACAAGTGGGTAGAGGGCTATATATTACATGTATGTATATATGTACACTAATAAATATTATATAAATATGATATATATAATGTAATGACATTGCCACTTATATGACTTTACTTTGTTTTGAACAGCTTTAACAGCAAATAAACTCTTTAAGTTAATGTATTTCTGTTTTCTATTAGAGCATTCACCAATAAAATTTGACTCATCTGTGAAGGTTCTTGGATTTGATAAATACAGGTATCTGAACGATGAGGGGATTAGAAATTGTAATTTTGGGTTTTCCCCACCAGTTTTTACATTACACATATCTCATCAGTTACCATTGGTTTGCTACCATTGCCATTTGCTGTAAAACGCTTACCTATTTAACTACATGAATAACGCTTCTAAAACAGACAAGTGGTGCCATTGACCAAAGCAACCAATCAGATTATGTCTATCATTTCCCTAAAATACAGTAGAGAAATGCTAGCTAGAGTCTGATTGGTTGATATGGACAACACCGCCACTTGTCTGTGTTAGAAGCTTTAGTAAATCTACCCCCAAATGTCAAAAGAAAATTCAAAGGTAAAAAGTAGATACAATTAATGTAAATATCTAGTCAGCCCCAGGAATAGAGCTGGGCTAAGCATGTGTATAGTTTGCCAACTGACCCATAATTTATGGTGGTATAATAATTGCTCTGTATCCAATTAGTACATACATCAACTGTTATGTTTAAATAATTATTTTAAAGGAAGCTATAAAATCATCCTTATTTTATCTTGTTCAATATTTTTATCACTGTATTTTACCTTGAAAAATTACCTTCATATGCATCACATACACTGGTATCAACGTTGCGTTTTATGCTACTTGTGTATATAAATGGGTACCCAGTCTTAAATTGATGGAGTCTGCTAAATTTTATTTTTATATTGACAGCTCAAGAAAAAGAAAAAAACAAAAATCCTTGATAAAAAAAAAACTTAATTCAAACCATTAGCAATACATCTATATATTCATGCACATACATGTACAGTAAATGTATGTCCATCACATCAGAATAATGGTAAAAAAAGTGAATTGCAGACATACAGTGTGGGTCATTTCTGAATATCTGTATAGAAGTGAATGTGTATGGTAGAACTGAATATTCGAGAGCTGTATGTATGAATAACTGAGTGCATATTACTACTTATGTAAAGATTTAAGCTGACTTGCTTTGCAGTTGATGTGTGATTAACCTGAAATAACCACTTTTATCAGTCATGTGGGGTCACATCTCCACTGCATCGTTTGAATGGAATAGAAAATTCGAATTCCCTGATGTTTTCCACACATAGAATTAAGATCTTCAGACATCTACTGGGATTTTCTTTTTCAAGTAATTTATTTCAAATACTTTTTGATCATTTATAATTTGCATCTTTGGGCCCTGTTGCTCCGTAACCTTTATTTTTCTTTAATACAAACATTGGAATTGTTAGAACAACTGTTAAAATCCTCTTTGTTTTTTTTTTTTTTTTCCAATCAGCAAATTATAAAATGTATCAAAAGCAATGCACTGTAAATCCCAAGACAGATATGCAATCCCTCTGCTGTAATAATGCATGTTCTACCTAAATGGAACTTGAATGTATCATAAATGACATTTTCTCTTTAACCTTTGCAGCTTCACAAGGGCACAGAGTGAATTAAAATTGCATGGCAGGAGGCCAGTGAACAAGCGGGCCTAAAATTCAATATGGCTTCCAGCATGCAGGTGAGGCTCATTCTTCTTTGTTACAACACTGGCTATTTATTTTCTAAGAATACAAATATAATTACAGGTAAAGCTACTACAGTCATCACTGTATTGCTAGGAAGAATAACGAATAAGTAATAGAGTTTATGGTTTGTATTCAGGGATATATTAAGAATGTATTTTTATGTTGAATACAGTGCCAGCTCTTGTTTAAAGCATTTTATTTTCAATTCGAAGGGCACGGACATAACTCACAAAAAACAAAGGCTTGAATGTGTTTAAATGACTTGCCCATTCGTGACCAAACGCATTAATCCTCTAGCGCATAACCCATCGCCTAATGTTTTCTAGCCATTATCCTCTGGTGTATAGCCATAAATGGACTAATTCATTTTTTTGAATGATGTGATTTTCCTGTAAACCATCTTGAGATGGGAATTGTAAATATATGTTTTAAAAATATAGCGGGCTAAATCCATATGAAAATATTAGACTAATGTTTGCAGAAAAATGTGTCTAGTCTCCTTATGTTAGATTTATGTTTATAAGAAACGTAAGCATTTATAAAGCATCTGGGTCGCAACAGAGCATGTAGCGAGATGTTCTTGTTTATTGTGCCACCAAGGAAAATAGCATTGTGCTGTAATGGGAAGGCCATCCGTTCTAAATTAAATTCACAGCCATACAGTCGATGCATTCTGCTATACCACATACTGCCAACAATAGGGCAAACCATTTTCCCACAAGGCTTGCCGAGCCCGAGAGTGATTTATAAGACGCTTCATCGTCTGGTTAATGAGAAGCAGCAATTGGCCAGGTCTTCAGAAGCTGACAAATGAATATGCATGCAACAAATCTGCATGTGTTAGACCTCATCTTAATAACAATTGCATCAATTTGCATGTGGGGCGTTCCCACAATCAGTCCACACTGTCATTGCTGTAATAAGAATTTCTTTGGTATATTTTATTTGACTGCTTTATCTCTGTGTCCAAATTATTAACCTTCACATTGCCACATGATTTTACAATGCACTATAGACATCTGCTGACATGGGAGCTGGGTTCATTCAAGGATGTAATTTATTGAAGGCCCCTTAACCAAGCCCTGAGATGGTACATATGCCCAACTCTATAGTTCTCCTTTCTTAAGATTATATTATGCTTCGTTAATTACTGTGATGTTCACTTAACTACATTCACCGCTGTGTAATGTATTATTTTTTTTCCTTTCATATTAAAAACTGAGGTATTACAGTATAACTTTATTAAGTAATACTTTTCAGGTGGTTGACATTCACAGTTACTATGAATCTAGTTGATATTTATGACAATGTATTTATATTTATTTAAAAGCATCTGACAATTGTGCTATAAACTGCACACTGAGAGATGACTCACCTACCTGCTGCTAGTTAGCCCTGGCTCTTATTATGAATTTCATTATCTCATTGGTGACTCTAATTACAGTAAATACTGTTTAATTACTTTTTCATCAACATTTGGAAAAAAGGGTCGATACATACTGTACTCGGCAGGTAGGTAGATATATAGCATAGATATAGAAATATATTTATACATAAACATATATAGTAGACTGATAGAAACATATAGATAGAAATTAGATACAGATAGATAGATAGATAGATAGATAGATAGATAGATAGGGAAAGAGATAGAGACAGATAGATAGATAGATAGATAGAGAGGGAGAGAGGGAGAGAGGGAGAAATAGATATATAGATAGATAGACAGATAGATAGACCCATGAGTCTGCTAGCTGCAGCGAGTTGCCCTACTTGTGCCCCTGTCTTCTGTCGTACACAATCTGTGGTGTGATATTAATGTTTGCTACTTATTTTATGCACTTATGCTCAGTGGTATCACTAGGGGGGGTGCGAGCCTCACCGGGTAACACCATCCAACTCTGCTATTTTGGTGTCACACCCACAGATGGTGTTACTGAGTAGTACTGCAGTGGTGATGGATGACAAGTGTCATCTACTGTGCCTGGAGAGGCTGGGGGCTGCCCAGCAGCTCCCGAAGCCAGGGTAGCGACGGGGGGGGGGGGCGATGGGGGCACCAGATTTGAGGGGGCATGTCTGCAGTCTATCCACAGGTGCCATGTAATCTGATGGTGCCCGTCCGCTCCTGCCCGCCGCCATTATAATATGCACAGTTATTGTGCGGCAGTGGCTGCTTGGAGTCCCAGTCTCCCAGAATGCCGGTGACAGGTGTGACATCGTTGCGCATGGCATTCTGGGAGCGACCGCGGGGGCGAATGGGCAGTGGAGCAATAGCAGCCCTCAAACACCCATGCACAGCAGCCTAAGCCAGCCTGCCTGCCAGACAGACTGACTCTGAGTCTGGCTGTTGGAGGGACACAAGAGTAAGGGGCTAAGGGGCATTACTGTGGCATAATGTGTTATAAGGGGCATTAGTGTGTGGCATAATGTGTAAGGAGCATTACTGTGGCATAATGTGTTATAAGGGGCATTACAGTGTGGTGTTACTGTGTGGCATAATGTGTATGGGGCATTACTGTGTGGCATAATGTTATAAGGGACATTACTGTGTGGCATAATGTGTTATAAAGAGTATTAGTGTTGCATAATGTGTGGCATTACTGTATCACATAACCACACACCCTTTTTGGAAGTGCACGCACTGAAGCAAGCTCTCTTTTTTGGTGAGGAAGGGCACCAAATTACTGCTTTGCACCGGTGACAAAAATCCTAATATCAGCCCTGCCAGTCCGCTGGGCATACTCCCAGAGTGACGAGAATGGGGGCATGACATGCGGTCACGCCTCCAAAATGTCACACATCGGGGGCATGGCATCGCGTGCACAAAGGAAACCCTAGGTGCCACACTGAATGTCACCACCCATAGGTTCGCCACTGCTTATGCTATGATTTGCCATTGTGTATTGTACTTATGCTCTGATACCCTGTTACTGTGAAATGTTCTTTATGTTTACCATGTACAGTGCTGGGTACACTTTGTGGCACCTTATACATTTAAAAAAAAATAATATGAATAATTATATATTTATTATAAGTCAAAGAAGCTCTGCACTTATCATATAAACTATGAACAGTCCAAGCTGTATTCTTTATACTTTACAATCAGGGAATTTTTTGTCCAAATATTGCAACATTTGCTAAGCTGACCAACTACACCAATGGCTTCCAAATCTGGTTAGTCCTGCTCTATCGCTCAGGATTGTGAACATGGCAAATACTATGATATGACACATTCTGAGGTGATGCAACTTCTTTATGTGTTTCATGGAATGTTTATTAAAAAAAACACACTCAGAGCAAAGTTTTTGCGCCAGCCATAATGCGGAAAAACGTAAGGTGCAGTAACCTGTTAAATATTTAAAGTACATGTTTTAAATAATTAATATTATAATGTTCACTGAAACTGCCTTTTTGGTTATTTAACCATGTGTAATCAATACATATAATTTTCTAATAATTACGCCTTTCTGCTGCTATTGAGGTCTACATATGTTAGGGAACACATAAATTGGTAAAGGGTTAGTATAATATAACACAAGTTACATCTAGAAATGTTCTTATTTTGTCTCCTGCACAGTGAAAGAGGCAAGAGGAAACAGGTCCTGCCGGAGTGTGCAGCTTCCTGCTTATCAAGTAATGAAATCAACAACATTCACAGCTTGTTCATTTGAATATTTGTTTAAAAGCTTTATCACCATGAGGTACTGTCATTGATCAATAATGAAAGAGTCAAGTAGAAGCAATTGCCATGGACAACATTGTCGTCTTGCTTAATCACATCCCAGGACCTTCCCTGTAGATGGAGGCCATTTTGATGGAAACAAGGAATATTTAAGATGGCTGCTTTAGCACAAGGTAGGTTGAATTCTGTCCAGTATAAACCTCCTCCCCTTTCTGCTCGCTGATCTTTTCCTTATTGTGCTAATTAGAAACAAAAAAGGGACAATAAATGAAGCTGGCATGACCCACTTTCGACTGCCACCACCCTTCTGAAGCAGAAAATCTGCCCTTGATATTAATTGAATTAACATACTCTTTAATTCACTGTTCTAATATAGCTTCCGTTTGCTTGCAGTGTGTGCTGGTTTTGGTATTGCGGTAAAAAAATAATGTGTTAGAAGCAGATTTGAAATTAATTTTGTTTTGCTAACTCCATATTATATCTGTATAATAATTAGTATCTGTAAAAACAGGCGTGCAACTTTATTATATTATTAAATGTATTATAGTGAATTTTACAGATTTTTGTTTAAAAAAGAACAATTGTCACACTATTAAAAAATTTAAATAATTCCCTTCAACGCATCAAATATATCCATCTACATATTGTTTTTATTTTAAAATATAAAATACATGTTATTATTACATTAAAATGCAATTAGTTAGTTTTGTGTAATTTTTTTCAGCTTGACCTTAATCTTAAATAAAAACAATTAATCTCTGCAACCTTAATAGTGTTTTAACTCTTATTTGGGTTATGGTCATTCTTTAGAATTTGTCATATGATGTGGAATTTTAGATGAAGGACTCCCCATAGAAGGGTTAAAGTACAATATTTATAATGCCACAATGAGGGAATTACTATACAACATTCAAAATTAAAGTGAACAACACAGGTTAGTTTACACACCTACTTTAGAGATTAAATATATATATAAATTATATTTTAACTCTCATTTGTTCGTGTTACATGTTTTATGCTTGTGCCTTTTCAAATCTATACATTGGTTAGTTTCTTGGTTTCTTAAAACACAATCATGTAGTACGTACACTGAATTAAGTACAGTAGCAAATGGAAATCTGTAATTAATGTATATTTCATTTAGGCGGCTAAAGCATTCTATAATGGAATGCTCGGCTAAACCACACTGCTAGAGACCAAACAGGGCTACTAAGCAGAGCAGGTGAAATGTCACACTGTGGGCATGACTAAGAGTTAGGAGCGCATCACAAAAAGGAGCAATATGCACCTTGGCAAAACCATGTTGCACTGTATGTGGGGCAGGTTTAATTGTGTAGAGACTTTTAGAATTTCATAATGGTGTGTTCTAGCTTTGTATTTGTTCACAGTATTTTCCTTTAATGCAAAAAAATGAAAAGTGTATTTGCACCCCTTACATTGCAATATGGTTACCTCCACTTTTGTATTTCCTTGTAATGCTGAATCTGGCCCTGTATCATACTTGCCTACTCACTTGGGACTGCCGGGAGCCTCCCGAAAATCAGGTGCCGCTCCCGGCGCCCCGCAAGAGTAGGCAAGTCCCCCGGAATAGCATCCGGCCCCCCACGACCATGGGCGATCCAGGGGTGCGATGACGCGATCCGCGCTGAATCCTGTAATCGTCGCCCTGCCCCTGCTTTATAATGCTGGTAATATCGCCATTATAAAGCGGGGGGCGGGGCCGCAATGACTCGATCACGTCGGCACGCCCCCGCTCCCCCTGCCTAAACTGCCTCCACCCACCATGTTGCACCGACCCGGCAGCCCCCTCCCAGATGGGGCTGGCCAAATGTTGGTAAGTATGCACCTGTATACACATTATTGTGATGTAATCTAGCAGATTCATGCTTGTAAATAACAGTACTATCTTCCATAGCACTTTGTGGAACCTCATGATGGGTGGGTAGAGCTTTTACACAAAGCAGTTTAAGTTGTAATCATAATTAGAATACAGTAATTCTGGTATGATTTCAGAGTCACGCCATGCAATCTCATTTCTGTGTACTTTCTACCGTACTGGAACATGGAAAATTACACCAATATGTCAACAACAGTGCCCACAGTTTCTTTTGTTCAGTTTCAGAAACGCTACCCAATTGCGTGAATTTCCAACATACTGTACATAAATTGCAAATGTCATTATTGTGCACCAGTAGTCTTATTTTAATGTATAATGTCTACATAGAAATCTATGGTCCATTTGTAGAGATGTTGTACTAAATCACTGCATTTTGTTGTAGTAGACTGTAATTGTAAAGTCCGTGGTTTGCAAAAAATAAACGTCATCTTAAATCTCCAGTTATGATCACATCATGAACTGATTACCTGGGCCTGGGCTTGTTAGAGGGACCTGGGTCAGCAGCTCTCAATGGGTGGGATGTACTAAGCATCGCTTCCACGATGCGGTACATCCCCCCTGTCTTTGGGGACATACCGCGGAATGTAACAAGAATATCACAAAGGACAGCTCTCCTGATAAGAGCTGTCCTTAGCGATGGCACCAGACAAAGGGACTCCCGGGTTTAACACCCAGAGGTCCCTCTGGCATCCTTCTGTGCATGTGCAGAAGGACGCCGTCCATGGGTGGTGATGGGAGAGTTCCAATCGGATCCCTCCCAAGGGGGAGAGTCCCGATAAGAAGACCATAGGCTTCTATTGAGCAGCGTTACCCACCGGGACGAAGCTCCGGAATGCATTGCATTCCGATACTTAATACATATGGGGAATACAGTAAAACCCATGAAAATTAAATTTTCGGGGGTTTTAGTGCATTTTCACATTTAATACATCCCATCCAATGTCCCTGAAAGGTAAAACACAGGCCCTGATTCAGAGCCGGACGCTCTTTCAGAGCGCTCGCTCTGAATGAGGGCGTTTTTTTTTTTTGTAATGGAGCCGGCCTCCTGGCCGCTCGCTAAGCTGTGGGTGACGGTCGTGATGGTCGCGAGCAGGAAGCTCACCACTGACATCACTTGTGATGTCAGTGGTGCCTCCTACAAACAGTAGGCGTTCCTTTGGGAACGCCTCCGTTTGTGTAGCCACCCCCCCTGCCCGCCTCCAAAATGGGGCGCGCTGTCAATCACAATCGACAGCCGGCCCGTTTTGGTGTGAGACCCGTCGCTGACCGGGTCTCGCGCATACGCTGGTGGCGGCACATGCGCAGGGGGCAAACATCGACCCGCGTGCGAGTGCATAGCGCATGCGAGTGGGTCTGAATCAGCCCCACAGTCTTGTTGTAGTAATTTTGGGAGTGAAACAAGTGCATAAGCTTGAAAATCGTAGGGTGGGTAAACACTAGGAAGATCGGCAATTATGCAGCTGGTCGGGGCGATTTCCCTTCTCCACAGGCCATCACAGATAGCCGGTACACACTAGACGATTTAATGAACGACAGAGAGATACCTCGTTCCGTCCTTCATTAGAATGCACTGCCGCACACACTATTTTGTTTGATTGACCGTGCAGCACAGTCAATCAAACGATCTCGTTTGACATCCGCGGCTGTGTGCAATTTAGGGTACACACTAGACAATGTAGATGATTTGTCGTTCCAGTATGACAAATCGTCCCAATATTGTCCTAGTATGTGCCCACACTCAGGGGTTTATTTACTAAAGTGCGGGTTTATAGAAATGGAGATGTTGCCCAGGGCAGTAAGTAGGGTAGTGCGACCTGTGCCATGGCACAGGGCACCGCAGGACAGGGGGTGCTGTTTGGGCCGGTCCATTTTCTGTTTATTTATCATTCTCAGATGTAGCTTCCTCTTATTTTATCCCCAGTATCTCCTGGCCTCCCCTATCTCTTCCCTGGTCCTTCCCCATGAGGCCATGGTCCTTTTTTAGGTGTGTTATCGCCCTATCTAAAAAATAGGGGGGGTGCCAATGCTCTTTCTGGCACAGGGCACCAAAAAGTCTAGTTACGGCTCTGATGTTGGCCATAGCAATCGGATTCTGCTTATCATTTATCTAGCACCATCTAGAAGATAATAGCTAGAATCTGGTTGGTTGCTATCAGGGGTGCCAAGAGGGGGGGGGGGGCGGGTACAGTTTACCCGGGCTTCCAGAGGGGCCCTGGGGTTGGCCCGGGTCTGGCGCCGCCCCCCCTCATTTCCTCCCTCCCTCCCTCCCTCTGCAGCAGCCCAGCACACAGCGTGTGCTGGGCTGCAGCGGGAGATTGCTTGCGGCTGCTAAGTAGCAGCCGCAGCAATCTCCTATGCCTGAAGGGGGGCGCGATCACACTGATCGCGCCCCCCACTGGCTTTGCACCGGGCTGAGGGGCTCACAGCGCCCCCTCCCCGGCGCTGCAAAACTTTTCTTTTATTTTCAAGGGGGCGTGGCCACGCCTTCTGAAATTAGGCCACGCCCCCTCTTTACCGGGGCCCCGCGTGGCTCTCTACGCCCCTGGTTGCTATGGCAATACCTCCACTTCTAAAAGCCCATCCTTTAATAAATATACCCCTTACTATCTATTTCATAATATTCCTAGTTCCATTCATCAAATTAAGCTCCTGTGATACAAAAAGTCATCTTACAATGCAAGTTTGGGTTCGGTGGAGTATAATGAGTTGCAATGTGACCAATGCAGACCAGTTACACCATATCAGCTTTGCAGCTTTTGTGCTATTTATACATTGCTCCTGTTTTGTAATATGTGTGTGTGTGCATGCACAGTGTGATTTACTTAATAAGCAACATGCAGAAGACTAAGGGGTCTATTTACTAAGCAGTGTTAGGAGACATAATGAAAAGTGATAAGGTGCCAGACAATCAGCTCCTAACTGTCATCTCACAGGCTGTTTGAAAAATTACAGTTGGGAGCTGATTGGCTGGCACCTTATCACTTTTCATTATGTCTCCTAATACTGCTTAGTAAATAGACTCCTAAGTGCTCTCTGACAATTCACATTAACATTATGTACATTTCCTGTGTGGCACCGATACAGTTTTCCCACTAATTGTGAATTCCCCATTCTGCAGGTGAAGAGGAGATCACAGGGTCACAGCTCCCTGTACTGCAATGGCTGACCTCATTTGTAAGAGACAACCTTCAGGTATATTGCTCTTTTGTGTTTTTAATACTTCTTACCTTTATTACTATCAGCAAATATAGATGATTGTCTGGTGTAACATCTAACAACACTGCACAGCTACACTTTAACCCCTGGCGTACCAGGCAGGAGCGGAAATTGTTTCAATGCCATCATTTATTGATGACTAATCCAGTGGCTATGAAACTTATTATCCAAGTTATATGTTTGTGCACTGACACGTAAAAGTGTTTCTTTCATTTATACATCACGAAGGCAGCCATTTTGTGGGCTGGACTAAAATTCTGCCTATTGAATCACTAGGAACTACTGACATAACTGAGTGCCTCATCGTGTCTGTGATATCTGTGCTCTTTGTTAATTAACAATCCACATTCTAATAAATATTGAATTAACCCACATCATGGCTTCATCTACTGTGCAATGATGAGTGTCATGTACTGGCAATCAGAGTCATATTCTGTGAGCATTGGTCTGCTAAGAGTCCTATGAGAACAGCCTTAAATAAATCAGAGCCATATAACACGAGCATCTCAAGCTATTGTCAAACTATTATTCCCATGATCCACAGCCAGACAGTAACTGGAAAGCATAATAGAAATTGAGGCATAACATTGTCAGATCTACCAAATGGCTCTTTCTATAAAGATATTTAAAATACAATTGCAATACGTAAGATAATGAATATAAACATTACAGAGCCTGTTTAAGACCCCATAGGGCAGACGTTCCAAAACTCCCCAATTACAGTCCAGGTTTTAAGGATATGCATGCTTGAGTCCAGATGATTAAATCAAAGTGAGTGAGGTAATAACTAAGTCACCTGTGCTCAAGCATGGATATCCTTATAACATGGGTTGTAATGGCAGAGTTTGGGAACCTCTGCCATAGGGAAATAGGCAACATTCTAGTTTGAGCCACCCACCATTTGTCATTAAATAACACATAAAAATTAGTTAATTCGGACCCCTTAGTACCCACTGGGCTCTAGAGAACAATCTAGCACTATACCAATGTAAAGCATACATTCATAGGGTCATGCCAAGTTTAAATATGTGAGAAATGGAGAACACCTCTATGTGTTTCATTGACTTTATCACAGTCCCTAAAAGGCATTGTCCTAATGCTATATGAAATAACTGGTATTTTTGGTATTTGCTGTAGTATTCAGCTAGTACTGTAGTGCCTACTGTGCGCAAGACTCATCAGCTCTCTGATCCTATGTAATACCAGGCATTGTGTATCCAACCACTGTCCCAACTCAGTTACTCAGCACAGAGCTTCCTCCCGAAAATAAGGCAAGCAAACATTTTGCTTTTTTAGAAGGACAGTTTAAATCAAAATAAAAATGTAACCTACTGAGAACATGTTTTAGGTTTGGGGGTGAACGCTGGATCTTGTTTACATCTAGAGTCCTTTTAGATTCTGAGTGGCTAATGCAGAGTGGAAGGCAAGTCCATCTGCTCAGCTGTCGTGTGTGTTTTTTACTGCGTGTGGTCTGGAACTAAATATACACAACTTTGAGTGATGCAAGTCATACACATCTCAGACATCTTTCTACTTTACACTTAAGGGCTGTAACTGGACTTCAATGGGGCATTCTCACATAGGCTAAGTTCAGAGAGGGCTTGTTGACGGAATTGTGGGCTTTGCAGGGTTGTACATACGTGTATTTACACCTCATTTGAGACTAATCTCTTGCATCGAGGATAGGGCTGGAGCAAGAATGCACTGATAATGATGACGGCTATGATATCAAGCATACAGATAGGGGTGGTCTAACCATAGAGATGTGTACAACTCTGCATATGGGCAGATATGTACATTTAAGGGTCTATTTACTAAGCAGTGTTAGGAGACAGAGTGAAAAGTGATAAGAAAGTGATAAGGTGCCAGCCAATCAGCTCCCAAGTGTCATCTCACAGGCTGTGTTTGAAAAATGACAGTTGGGAGCTGATTGGCTGGCACCTTATCACTTTCTTATCACTTTTCACTCTGTCTCCTAACACTGCTTAGTAAATAGACCCCTTAGTTCCATAATGAGTGAGCAATTACAGCCAACTTGTGTTCAACACTAAAAGTGTAGAGCAGGGGTCTTCAAACTTGGCCCTCCAGATGCTGTGGAACTACACATCCCAGCATGCACTGCACATAGTTTTAGCATGCTGTTATATCAAAAAGGTGGCAATGCATGCTGGGATGTGTAGTTCCACAGCAGCTGGAGGGCCAAGTTTGAAGACCCCTGGTGTAGAGACATAAATGAGATCCACAAGGGCATACAGAGGGAGAGGGGGGATGCATAGCATTTTCCTATTTTTTGGGGAAGGGATATGGTCACGCCTCCAAAATTCAGTACCCGGGCCCTCGTTAGCTCTCGACAGCCCTGGAGACCCGCTGTATGCACTTAGAGCATCCCCAGCAGCAGTGTGAGCAACCAGATTTGGAATGGACTGCAGTTTTCATTTTTGTCTTTTATAGGGGATGGCTCACAATATATATGAGAGGATGATTTACTCAAATTTTACCCAAGCTCAGTGGATCTGTATACACCCAAACTGGTTGGATTTTTTTTTCAGATATATTTTTAAAAACTTTTCCACTAAGGTAATTGGGCTTCAGAAGTGAACACTAATCCACTGAGCTACACTTTTAGTAAAGGATGCCCTGAGACAGTTTTCTGATCTCAGTAAATAAACCCTGTGAGTTTGATTCACTGACAGAGATGCCATGGATCCCATTCAGTTGCTATCTGATTTCATGGAACACAATCTTGCCATTGAGCTACTGTCAGAATGATTAGAGTGGATTCATTTTGTATCTCCACTCCATAGAATAACCCCCACCCAGATTCTTCATTCATGCGGCTCTTGGTTATCAGACAGACCATCCCCCTTTTATTCAAGGCCTGACTATGCAGCTTGCCATTTAATAATGAAACCCATAGTGAAATGCATGTTACATTTAACTGCTCTCAGGCTTTGCTGTGGGTGTCACTAGTAACGGTTTTCTCTGATCTGGATCTAATTGGTTTGTAACAGGAGATTAATGCCAGACACAAAATGCCACTTATTTAGACCACATTAAACAGAAGGGCAACACACAATAAAGAGCTAGAGATAATTTCAGCCTACTCTTTTAAAAATGCACAGGAAAATACAGTTAGTTTATGATATAAATAAAATATTTTTAGAAATCATTTTGGGCATAACTTTAATTATCCTAAAGTTATATATAGCTTTAAAATAAAGTTGTGGCCAGCAAAATCCCATAAAGACATCCATTAAACCCTTCCCACTCGCCTACAATGGGAACGGCTCCCAAACATGTGATTACTGTACCATTAATTCACAGTCATCACAGTAAAGTTTGTTTACTAGTGTTTTTTAGTGTATTCCTCTCTATTTCTTGCAGCCAAAATGGCTACTTGTAACAGTGTGAAACAAAATGATTATTATCAGTTACTTATAGAGCGCCAGCATATTCAGTTGTGCTGTACAATTGGGAACAAAACAAGACTGGGTAATAACATACAGACAAAGGTAAGAAGGCCCTGCTCGCATGCTTACAATCCATTAAAAAATTGATTATTTGTTTTAATAAACTCATCTGCTTGGTGCCCCCCCTGTTTTTCTCCCTTTTGTGCTGCTCAGTCTGTCCGTAGCAGGCGAGAACCAATCCAGCAGCTAAAGGGCTCTAAGTTAAGGAGATAATGGGGAAATGCCAAAAGCGATCATCAGAAGTTCTGGATATATGTTGACAAACAAATCCTTAGTAAATATAGCCCAATTATTATTGGGAAGAATATTGTGAATATATTATATACAGTCATAATAATGTCCCATTATTATCATTACAGCTTTAATTACTGCTAAATTAACCTCAAAGAGATTACCTGGCCAGTTGATCTAATGTTATAAAGAAAATGGCCAAGGATTGGGTAGACCAGTCTGCATTTTGCCAAACAGTATTCCAGTATTTTGAACAGTTCCGACCAACATATTTGAAATGTTGAGAAGGAATTTACAGGATATAGATGACTGTGCAATAATTCAATTACGGATTGAGTTATTTTCTACTGACTACATAAACTTAGATTTTCACAGTTACAATGCTTTTGATGGGCGATCACACTTAAACATTCCCTTAAGAGTTTTACAAGCGATGAAGTCACAAAGAATGACAGCATTAACATTAGGATACAGAGTGCACCTCTGTGCTTCAGCCTTGCAAGTCCAATGGGAGAACCATGAATGACGCGTATGATACCCTGACAGAACATGTTGAGGTGTGCAATGCACAGTGCTGTCAGTGAATCCTTACTGTGCCTTTGGTTCTATTCTGATGTTCAACAAAAAGTTGTCAGTTTAATTTTTTGTTTTGATCCAACCACATAAAATGTATCTACTTTTCTATTGGTGGCAATGTTTCTGGTCCATAGTTCGTTGAAGTGGCTTTTTTCTTGAATGTTTTAATAGAGAAATTGAATTGTAGAAAAGACAGTCCTTGAGGGATATCAAGACAAAATGCATTTTGAGACCTTGGATATGTCAGTGAATACAAAAATGGCTTGTAAGCCATCTCAGCAGTCAAAATTACTTACATATTGAACACATATGGTCAATGTCATAAAAATAGTAGAACATATTTATATAGCCACATTATCTCTACTTATTGAGTAGTTTCTATACTTTTCCTCTGTGCTGCAGTTTAGCCATGAACAGGGGTGCCGAGAGGGGGGGGGGGGCGGGTACTCCCTTCTCTCTCCCACACAGCAGCCCAGCACACAGCGTGTGCTGAGCTGCAGTGGGAAACTGCTCGTGGCTGCTGAGCCACAGCAGTCTCCTATGCCTGTGGGGGGAGCGATCACACTGATTGCGCCCTCCCCTGGCTTTGCACCGGGCTGAGGGGCTCACAACGAGTGTTTATTGTTATTTGTTTTTGTTCAAGGGGGCGTGGCCATGCTTCCCGCAATTAGGCCACGCCCCCCTCTGTACTTGGGCCCGGCAAAGCTCTCTACGGCCCTGTCCAGGAAAGTACTCTAACAGAATGGACAGATAGACCAAACATGGCAATAATGCATGGCAATACCCTCTAGCATTGTGTTATCCCCCCTTTATAGTGAAAGGAATACATGTAAAGTACAGTATTTGCCATTGAAGGATTCTTCGGTAGCCAGTAAATCATCATGTGGGATAAGTGAGATCATTTTAATAGCTGTTTATTTTCCCGTTTTACCTCTTTATTACACCTTATAATAATGACTATAGGGTCTATTCATCATCACTTAATTTCTACAAAAGTAGGTGAAAATTAAGATTATCACCTATTTTTGTGGAAATTAAGTATCAACCCCATTCATCAAACATGTAACGCAGGAGATATCACTGATATCTCCTAGTTACAATTGTGCATAGATAATTTCCACAGTCCCCATACTTTAGTACTATACAGTCCCCATACTTTAGTACTATACAGTCCCCATACTTTAGTATTATACAGTCCCCATACTTTAGTACTATACAGTCCCCATACTTTAGTATTATACAGTCCCCATACTTTAGTACTATACAGTCCCCATACTTTAGTACTATACAGTCCCCATACTTTAGTATTATACAGTCCCCATACTTTAGTACTATACAGTCCCCATACTTTAGTATGGGGATGTGGAAATTATGAAATTCATCAATTTCTGAAAAAGCATTTTTTTTGGAACTTGACAGTGATACTATATGGCACTCTGAGGTGGCGTACAGCATCTGATACAACAGAGGGATCTGCAGCAGAGGCATTGGGGGTCCTACAATGGGCTTATGTGTGACTGGGGGGGAAAGGGAGCTGTGCTGAAGTGTGACCTGGGAGGGGGGGGGGGGGGGTTGGAGAGCTGTCAGCCAGCAAGTCTGACCGGGAAGGGGGGGGTTTGGGAATGGGAGTTAAAGTCTCCACTCTCTGGCAGTAGCAGCATCGGCTTTGCCAAGTAGGTCCCCTGCATGGCAGCGGCAGCAGGGGTCCTACAATGGGCTTATGTGTGATCGGGGTGAAGGATGGCTGTGTAGAGGAGGGCTGCGCTGATGTGTGACTGGGGGGAAGGAGGGCTGTCAACCAGCAAGTCTGACCTGGGGGGGGGAGATGTCACTCTCTGGCAGTAGCAGCATCAGCTTCGCCGAGTAGGTCCCCTGCACAGAAGCATTGGCGGGGGACCTACTCGGTGCAGCAGGTCTAAGGGGGCACAGTCTCTGGCGGGGCATCTTTACGAGGATGGGGGGTGGGATGACAGACCCCGCCAGGGTTAGGTGGAGGCAGGGCAGATAGGCGGGAGCTCTCTTCACAGCTTGTCTTCAAGCTGCGCATGCGCCACTTGAAGACAGTCAGTGAAAACTGAAGAAGAGCTGAGAAAAGTCTATTACTTTCCAAAAACTGGCTTCGTAGAAACAGCATTTTTTTGGAAGTGATAGTTTAGGGCAGGAGGCATGATGAATGAGGCATGATGATTGAGGCATGATGAATGAGGCATGATGAATGAGGCATGATGAATGAGGCATGATGAATGCCTCCTAAACTGTGTTTGAACTCGCAGCGAGTTCAAACCATAATTATCGCATGTGATAATTTTGTTTTAATGAATTGGCCCCTATATATATGCAGTAGGCATGTGTACCACTTAATTTTGCTGCTGGCATTAAATTTAGAAACCATCAGCTTTGCCAATAAAAAAGCTCTACCATCCCAACATTCTGCTAGACTAAAATACAATTTGAAATGTAACCAGAACCATATTCTGGAGCTGTGACCCCTGTGAAGAAAGAATGGGCTTCCACATTTTAAAGCAATAGGAAATATAGTAAAAGTGACAGTACTGAAATACAAATACCAATGAAACACTGAAATGATAGACCAATACAAACTATAGTGCTAAAATATAAGCCAGGAATACTTGCTATAACTTTGGCAATATTCACGCCACTTGATGAAATTTGATGTACTTGATGACATTTAATGATTGCCCTCTAGGAGATCCGAGAGGTCCAGGTGGAAGGAGGGGGTGGTGGTGGGGGAGCATGACATATTGCATCATTGGGGCCCTACCCGCTGCTGCTCATTGCTGCAATTGTGCCATTGAGCATCAGGCGGCAGGGCCATGATGACATGATTCACTGCGAAATGCGTCGTTATGCCCCCGAATAGCCCATTTCACTGGGGAAGTGGGCAGGATCTGGGAGACTGTTCTACTCTCCTGGTCATTCCAAGATGTTAAGCAAGTATGCCCTATAGCACCTTAAATGGGCTTTCTACCTGCAGATGACTTTTATTTGTTTACTTGTACCTGTGCGCATGAAACTTATTTTTTAAGCATTGCTTTTCTTTTCTGACCTCCTTAAGTGCTTTTAAATGATGTCTGTATATAGACAGGCAATGTTTCTTATTTTGGTCAAGCTAAACATGATATGCAATACAGAGAGACCAGCAGAGCTGAGTCATCTAAAGACTTTGCTGAAGGAAGCTAAAACCCTAAATATGTATGTGAGGTGAAACCCCCTTTAGCGCTGCAAAAAAACTTGTGACAGGTTCATTACGTTATTTTATAATGATCTTTTGTTCCTTTGTTTTGATAATTGAAGCCATCATTGAAAGGTAATGCATGCTTCTGTAACATAGCAGATGTATTATACTCCGACAGTCAATTAATCCCAAATTATTAATCTGTTTACAATAGAGAGAACAAATGCAAAATATAAAGTGTGATTCTGAATCAATCTTTCTTTTAAAAAATGGGCATAGCATATATTTCCTTTTAAATTATATAGGAACAAATATGTAGACTTTAAAATAACAGAAACTTCTCGAAAAGTGAAAAGCCCGGGGACAATGGAGCATCAGCCATGTTGCTTGGCAACAGTAACAATATGACCTCCACAAATGCATTATCAAGTCACTTCATATTGTCTACTGGCATTTATTTTATGGCTTCAGAAGTGTGCGATTGCATTAGGCAGCAAACATTTAATACAAATATATTTACTAAGAATCTCCCCTTTGTGCCTACAGAATTAAATAAGATCATATCAGTGTAATTGGAACACTTACACATATTCTGCATAATGTGCTTGGAATGTGTTGAGCTGGCTTCCTATTCTGTGACATTGTGTATTCTTACTCAGCCACCTCTATGGCGTCTAGGCACATTTTGTGCTTATAGAGGCAGAATGGGTGTTGGAGGGGGAGTGTAAGTATGGGCAAAGTAGTGTAAGGTAATGTTTGTACGAAATATGTCCCACAGGGAAGCTTAGCTTTTAGGAGCTCTGCTCAGGATAACTAATGCCATCTATGTTTCTATGGATGTGTCAATATACATTGAAATTGGGACAATTAAAAGCAGAGGAGACAATTGACCCATTATTCCATCATCCATTGTTCCTTCAAGCACAAGAAAAAATAGTTTAAATCATAATTCAGTCACATACAGTAATTGTTTTTAACCCTTGGCAATATTAGCCTATCCTACATTAGTCTGAGCAAAACCATTATGTGATTGTTTGCTATGGTTAGTGTTATTGGAGCCATTTTGCTCCTATGTTTGGATGCCAAATATATTTAATAGATTTTCTCCATGGATTGTAAAAATCTATTAAGAATAGTAAGTAAAACTATTATTATTAATACACTTTTTGATCAGTATATAATACAAAGTGGCATTTTGATAATCAGTACACTAATCTGGTGACTAGATTACAGTGCACTGATTAACACACCTAACAGATATATCTGCAGATGCTGCTTGTTCAAACATACTGAACAACCATCATCTGTCATCTGATGACCCCCTCCCTGCGACGTCTGCTGCAAGTGTACGGGCGGTTAGCTGATCACTGCTATATCTGCCACTGGCTGTGCAGCACAGCCGATGCGATATGTCTGTGAACGATGCTGTGCAAAGACATATCGCTGGTACACACTGGCCGACGGGGACACGATATATTGGCCGATCAATTGATTGGTCAATATATCTGCCAGTGTGTACCCAGCATAACAATTTTTTTGCAATCTTTATACCATGCAGAACACATTATGAACACTAGGATACCATGTACAGCTATTTAATAAAGTGCATTATATAAGCACTTTGTCCATAAAGGAAGCTTATACTCACTAGCCATTCCTCATCTACTCTCCCTGCTGTATAATAGAAAACGAGGTGCACCATAGCATGCATTGAAAATTGATGCTGAGAATTCCCAATTGCAAACACTGTGAGGCTGATACACAGTTGAACATGCACCAGTTTGTGGCATGTATATTACATGTTAATGTACTGCAACGTATTGCAACTAAAAGAGCATAATGAAGCATTCTTAGGTAGGCTAATTTCAGTGAGAGCGAGTCGACGGAATTATGGGCTATGCAGAGGCAGATGGAGGCGAAAATATATCTAGTTTCATTGCACCAAGTAAAGGACGGTGAAAGTGCGCCCGAATTATGGTGGTTTTCCTGCAAAGGGCAAATATACTAATTTATTTCTATGCATGCACTCCAGGAGCAATTATACTTATGTACTCCAGGAGCAATTATAGTTTTCTAACAGTTCTGCATCAGGCTCTGTGTCCACAGTGTGCAAAGGTGGAGGACATAAGTATAGAAGCTCGGTACTAAATAATAGAAGCTGACTGAATTCATAGCAGCATATGTAGGATGCTTCATGGCCCACTAAGATGTCACAGCTATTCTTTTATAAACAACTGGGTTAGACTGTTCTGTATAATGCATAGACATTCTCATATCCAGAAGCAGATTGACAGCAAGTACATACAGTACTAGCTCTGCTCAGATATGAGTAATAGAAAGGTTTCCTATGCTAGACATTCAAGTAGGGCTGACATTGCTTATTACTATTCACCAATTTTATTTATCAGTCAATGTTTTCACATGGTAATATGTAACTACAGATATATACGTTGAAAAATAATGTAGGTACCTGTAGAATGATGTAATAAAATGATATAGTGTATAAATCTGTATCCCTTTTTATTTTTGTATTTCTATCCTGATATACATGTTTATTCTTATATATGGCTCATTGTAAGTTTATGTAGTCTTTTTATGTATGTGATTATTATGTATATGATCAAACACTTGGTTTGGTTCACTTGTGAGGGTAATTGAACAGATACTACTAATAATGGTTGGGAACAGAGGTGGGGCCTATACTTGCCGACATTCCAAAATGAAAAATTAGGACAAATTTGGCCATACCTACTATATGACAAGACCATGCATGATCCATCCTGTCACTAACCTTTTAGGGCCGGCTTTGTTCATTCAACTGCTGCAAATTAGGTGCTTCCTACACAAATCAGGAGTGTTGGGATTTATGAGTTGTCCCCTATTGAGTATAAGTATGCGCTAGCTGGCTGATAAATGAGATGCGCACAGTCCTTGTGTCCATTGGCTGTTATGTACTATATTAGCAACAAAATTACAGGCAATGTACACATACACATGTGCAAGCTCTATTGCTTATTATTATGATTAGTGTCTTCTGTTTGTTTGAAAAGCTTAAGGAACTTTGAACACACATACATGTTTGTAATAATAATTGCAATAATAGTAGTAGTAGTAGTAGTAGTAGTTACAATAATTGTCACTCTCAACAGACAAAAAGGGCTAATGCTGTGTTGGGTGTACACCCATTTGCTCAGTACAATATTTGCAAAGTAACATGCCCACAAAAAGGTGTACACCTGTATGCAGATCTAACATTTGCTCCTCCTTACACTGCGAGGGGTGGAACTGAAAAGGGAGGAAAGAGGCGTCTAATGTAAGTTGATTACAGTAAAGGCACTGAATGTTGTAATTGCATGTAATTGTGAACAGAGATAAACTCATATAGATATGCATATACACCTGTCAGTAGCCATATTAACTCCAGGCAGGGATGTAACTAGGGGTGTGCACATAGAGCGCAGGGCTCTGTAGGCGGCACTTTTGCCACACCGTGGCCCTTGCTTCTGATTTGCAGGTTGTCTGGAACGAGACCCTATAGCCATAATCACTGCTGCAGTGCCACCAGAACTTCCTTTAGACACTCCATACAGGCACCCTGCATCCTCAGTAGGCTCCACTCAGCACTGCACTTACCTGTGCTCCCGGCGCCGCCCCCTCCGTGCAACATAATGACATCATGCGTCTGACGTCATGACGTTAGGTGCTAAGAGGACGGGCCGAGCCCAGAGCGCGTTTAAGCCCTGTTATGGCTCTGAGTCCAGGTACCTGAGAGATGGTGCAAAAACAAACTGATGATGATGACAACAGTCACCAGCACTACCTAGCCATTTCTGATTGGCTGATTACGAATTCACCTCTCAAGCTGACAGGTGCTTTATTCATTGATCGTTCATACATTATGATTTTTTTTTGTTACTGACATTCATAGGTGAGATGGAATATTATATCTGCTGTATTATAGCGAGGTTTTTATGTAAATGAAACCTAATAGCGAATGCAGTTTTTGGTATCTATTCTAAACAAATGTTAACAAACTTGTCTTGTGCTTTTCACTTGGTTTGTTGTAAATGTATCAGGAAGTATGTACACCTAACATAAACCTAGAGCATATGCGACTTGAGGAGAGCTTGACTCCCCTAGCGGTCCCTCAGCAAATGGGCGTAAATACACTATTTTTGTAGTTATGTAGAGCTTAATTTTTGAATATATATATATATATATATACATACTGTAAATACACAGAGAAATGCGTCACTCAGGGCTTTGAAGAAAACACTGAAACGACTCCCAGCAGTATATAGCTAGTGGATTCTTGGAGCGCCAGAAAATGTGGTTTACTGTAAAAGTGTGTACAAATATATTAAATTGATCAGTGGTTCATCTTTGTCATTACCAGGAAAAACAGATGCATATGGATACACTTATATGAATGTATACATGATGAAACAGGTGAAGGGGCACCCCCCCAAGTACACGGGGTGTCAGCTCAATCCAGTAATAAACAAGGGGTGGTTGGCCCCTTAGGAAAATAATATAGAAGCAATAGAACTGGGTTAGAGCGCCTAAAGTGCCATGCAGTAGAAAATAGTGTATACAGGTGTAAAGTGCAAGTGCAAATGGTGCATGTATGATAAACCACCTGTTTATAAAAAGCTGTATTGCACAGATACGTATATATAGATATAGCAATAATATATATGATAAATAACCTATTGTAAAAAACTGTGTCGCACAGATATGTGAGTAAGGGTAAGAATATACAATTTAATGAATGCAATGGGAACACAAATATCATACAGACAGTGTAAAAACAAATAACGAAATCAGACAAGAATATAATAAAAGCATGGATAAAAACATAAAAGAATATAAAATAAGTGCTGAAAAACCAATAAATATCTTATATTGTTTTTTGGAGGAGTACATCAGTGAGGTACAGGCTTCCAACGCGTTTCGTCTCCTAGTGGACTTCTTCAAAGGGAAGAAGAAGTCCACTAGGTGACGAAACGCATTGGGAGCCTGTACCTTATTGATACTCCTCCAAAAAACAAGATAAGATATTTATTGGTTTTTAAGCACTTATTTTATATTCTTTTATGTTTTTATCCATGCTTTTATTATTTTCTTGTCTAATTTCATTATTTGTTTTTACACTGTCTGTATGATATTTGTGTTCCCATTGCATTCATTAAATTGTATATTCTTACCCTTACTCACATATCTGTGCGACACAGTTTTTTACAATAGGTTATGTATCATATATATTATTGCTATATCTATATATACGTATCTGTGCAATACAGCTTTTTATAAACAGGTGGTTTATCATACACGCACCATTTGCACTTGCACTTTACACCTGTATGCACTATTTTCTACTGCATGGCACTTTCGGCACTCTAACCCAGTTCTATTGTTTATATATATATATATATATATATATATATATATATATATATATATGCATTCAGCTCAGCATCAGCTCCAATAATGGTTTCTTTGTGCTGCTGTAGTTAGTTTTTCTAATGCACACAAAGCAGCTTGTGTGGTGTGTTTTATAGGAATTGACATTCACCCACAAGACCAAATTTGAGTAAATGTTTCTTTTGTAGCCCCGCCTCCCTTATTCCTTCATTCCCCCGTGATCAGCGCTTTATGGGACAGCTGCAGAGTCTGTTAGTAAACACTTTCGTGGGTTAACATTTTTATTCAGATCTCCTCCGCCCCTTCCCCTTTTCTCTATGATAGTACAATGACAGCATTGTTAAGGGGGGATTTGAATGAGGGGTCTCTGGGCATGTTCCCAGCATTGTCAAAGGGGATGGGAAAAAATAGTCCAGCCAGAAGAACCAGACCAGACTCAGACAGATGCCTAAATTAGCGACAAAGCCTTTCTCAATGTCCTCTCAGACAAGGCTGGCTTGTTTGTGTGTGTATGTGCGTATGTGTGTGTGTGAGAGTGTACAGCAAGCTCTATCGCTGGTTGCATGTGTGCCCATGTTAATTAGTTTCTTGCATGCATGTCTGATAGGGTTCCAATAAATATTTTGTCCCTGGACTAAGCAAAGCTTATGTGAGTGGTAGGGGGAAGGGATTGGGACTGTGCTGGATACAGCAGGCAGATTGTTTTGTAATGTAATAAATTAAGCTGTAAAAATAATGCATGTGGAGCCTAGACAATAATCACACTGCAAGAGGGTATTATTATTATTATTTATTTTTTTAATTGTATGGTGGTACTTTTTTCATTTGTTTACCATTACAATGTATAACAATCAATGTATAACAATATTGAGACATTTGTACTGTGGTTGCGGCCAGTAAAAAGTGTTATTAAGCTTTTAGAAAGATAGATAGATAGATAGATTATAGATAGATAGATGATAGATAGATAGAGGGATAGATAGATAAATGATAGATAGATAGATAGATAAATGATAGATAGATAGATAGATAAATGATAGATAGATAAATGATAGATAGATAGATAGATAGATAGATAGATAGATAGATAAATGATAGATAGATAGATAGATAGATAAATGATAGATAGATAGATAGATAGATAGATAGATAGATAAATGATAGATAGATAGATAAATGATAGATAGATAGATAGATAGATAGATAGATAAATGATAGATAGATAGATAGATAGATAGATAGATAGATAGATAGATAGATAGATAATGAGGAAGCTGAGGTATTTTCACTTATTAGATCAACTAACATTCTTATCAGTTAATTCTTTGTTTTACATTGTACATAAAGGTTATTGCCACTTTTTTTACATTTAATGACATCTGTTTTTACCCTTTCACATTTTCCTTGCAGTGCTGCCACTGCTGACTGCTACAACTTATTGTCACATGTAGTATGATTTAGTTGGTGATTATTTTGATGGTATAGGAATGATTCTGCTGTTCCATGATTTAGATCTCTGCGTTGTCAGCGGTTACACATTGCATAGGTTGGCTCCCACTAGAAGAAGTATCACATGCTAATCAGGAACAAGGTTTGGGTACACATTTCACCACTCAGCTATAACCAGTGGATATTGCCATTTCTGAAGGAATTCTGGATCCAGTTTCCTCTGAGCATCCTTATGAGTCCTTTTTCAACCCTAAATGAGTGGTCTGTGTAAGATGTATAGTTTTAGTTTGGGATGTACCATCCATAACAGGGTCAGGCAGTAAGGGAATGATGAAGCATTGGCTGTTATACAATGCCTCTTCCTAATACCATAGTATAAAAAAATAAAGGCAATGGTCTTTAATGGGGAAATACAATGAATGGACCAGTCAGCAGCACTAGGAGTTAGTACAATTTATGAATGATCCCACCTTTGTTCTATATTTGTTATGTTAGTGACTTCTCTATAAATGTAGTTAGAAATGTATTATACTGACTTTTAAACAAACTCTCAAAATCATGAATTAGAGGATGATTTAGGGAGGAGAGAAACAAACAACTTCGTGTTGTGCCACAGAAAAAAATAAAAAGAAGATAAAATAAAAGATGGAAGGAACGGGAGTGGAGGGAAATATGACATGAACAGGAAGATGAAAGGACTCCAAGCTGTCACTATATTTGAAGAGCTACTGTAACCGTCAAATTGTAGGGAGATTGGCAGAGCACTTCTTAATTTATGTCTGCTGCTATTGTACAGATGCCCAGCTTTAATTTATTCCAGAGAGCGATGGGAAAGAAAGTGGGGGGTGTCTTGGTGGAGGGGATTGGAGCATGTATACCATTGGGGGCTGTGGAGAAGAGAACAGATTCTCTGCTGCCATGTCTTTATTGTGTTCATACTGTGTGTGTATTCAATAGGGAAGAGCAGCAGTATTGCTGGAAGCCTAGTCTCGCTGGCATACGCACACCCCTCTCTGCTCATTGGATTAAGGCAGACATTTTGAACTGCTGGCATATAAGACTGGAGTTAACCCATTCATTGACTTGAAGGATTTCAGTATCTGCAGGAGGTGGAAACTGTACAGCTGTGGTGTTTCCATCTGCCAATCTGATTCTGTGATTCTAGCACTGTAATTTTGCTGATGGGCAAATGCTTGTGTATATATATATATATATATATTATATGTATATATACATATATATACACAGATATGTATATATACACAGGATATATATATATATATATATATATCTATACAAAAATAGAAAAAAATGGCACTCACCAGGTAGATGACAACATTAAAATCACATCATCATCATGCACAGTACACAATACCACATGTACTAAGCATCTGATGTTGCTGTCCTGATGACGGTCCATCTGAGAACCGAAACGTTGACTTCTGTTGTGGTGATGTTAAAGAATTCAATAAAGATGTGATTTTAATGTTTTCATCTACCTGGTGAGTGCCATTTTTTTTATATGGATACCTACGTGGATTTCTTAAAGAGCACCGCCGTGATTGTCCCTACAAAATAAGCAGTGAGTGCGGACATACTGTTTCTGTATATATAATATATATATATATATATATATATATATCTTTGCAAATATAAAAAAATGCAGAAAGTTATTGTTAATGCATCTAAGCATGCTATACACAATGCAGTCTAGTCAGTCCTTGGTACAGTCCCCACCACGTTCTTTCAACATGATTATAATAATTTTTGGTTGCATATAAATTCCCTTAATATTAATTTCTAAAATCTAGATATTGCATAGAGTCTAAGGGGTATATTTACTAAAGTGCAAGTTTTTAGAAGTGGAGATGTTGCCCATTGCAGCCAATCAGATTCTACATATCATTCATCTAACACCTTCTAGAAGATAATAGCTAGAATCTGATTGGTTGCTATTGGCAACATCTCCACTTCTAAAACCCGCACTTCAGTAAATATAGCCCAAAGAATCAGATTCTAATTACAGAGTAAGAAATGTGGTACTGGGCAACCTGTCAATATGGAATATTAAGGACATTTACAAGGACATATTCTTAATGACCAAGACTGTAGCTGAAAATTAAGGACAATGGGCCTGATTCAGAGATGGACACAATGCCGATATTTACACATTTCAGCGATTATCAACTTTCAGTACTTTCGTTGGTCAAAGTGCATATTTGCCCGCAGCGTTATTGACAGTAAGGGAGTATTTGGATGAGGTAATGGGGGAGTGGTAGCTCAAGCGCAGGTGTGCTGCATCCATTTTCGAGGTATGTCTCAGCCTGCAACTGCGATCCCATACGCAGTAAAAATGTCTCTGGCGTCTCCGTTCCTGTGGCCAGTCTGGTCAACCATAGGATTACTTAGAGCTCCGATAATCGACTGATCTGCGATCAATGCTGCGCCTTTGTATGCAGTTGCTTGGCTTTGTGAAGCTGCTGGTGGGTGTCTCAATACAAATACATTTGTATATTTTGGCACAGTTGCTGCATGCAAATTCACAGCAGCGGTGGCGGCATTAGCGTCCATCAGTGACTCAGGCCCAGTGTAGGCATACCGTATGCAGACAGTTATATAGAAACACAGATATGTGTAGCTGGCATTCCTGTTTATCATTTTGTTTTGTTTCATTTGTAGCAGAACATACAGTTTATGGGGTCTAATTATCAAGCAGTGAAAAGCGTGGAGAAGTGGACCAGTGAAGAAGTCGACCAGAGCAACCAATCAGCTCTTGATGAATGCTACTACAAAGCTGATTGGTTGCTATGAGCAACTTCTCCACTGGTTCACTTCTCCACACTTTTCACTGCTTGATAAATAGACCCCAATATTTGTTGTTGCTGCACATGTTTATCTGTAAAATATTTATAGCACTGGTCAAGATATCGATCTATCTATCTATCTATCTATCTATCTATCTATCTATCTATCTATCTATCTATCTATCTATCTATCTATCTATCTATCTATCTATCTATCTGGGACAGCACATGTCACGCTATACAGTGTGAGCAGGCAAGCCACATCCTCCTTCCTATCCCTTAAAGGCACCCCTTCACTGTCCTATACATTTACCACTGGTACTGGTACACATCTCTGGTTTGTCCTGAAATTGGGTTAAGAATCATATATATTGTTTATGTGTCATATATTCTGATGACACATACTGTAGTATTTGGATCAGATAGGCCATCTCAATGAAACAGAACAATTACACCACAAGAACTCTTTGCACAGTGACCTTCCCTATAAAATCACAAAGTCCCAAGTATACATAATTTACCATTTGTGTGTTGTTTTGAAAAGTAATCTTAAAGGAGAATTTGGCCTAAGTTTTTTTTAATTAAGTTAACCCCTGCCAACTGAAGAGTTATGGATTGCAAGCTATTCTTACTCATTCTCCTACTGCCTTATAGTTGAAAGTCAACCTCTGTAGCCCCTTTAATACATTATATTGGGTCAGAGACGAACCAATCAGGTCACTGAGTGTAAGCCATATGATCAGTGTGCAGGTTAGCCCTACATGTAGTGGTGTGAAAGTACATTAAGGTGAACAAATATAGATGAGCTCTGGTAGGGCCGTAACTGGCACAGGGCACCGTAGGGCAGGGGGCGCTGTTTAGGCCTGTCAATTTTCCTGTTTATTATCATTATAAACTTGTAGCTTCCTCTTCTTTTATCCCCAGCATCTCCTGGCCTCCCCTATCTCTTCCTTGGCTCTTTTTCAGGTGCACTATCTTATGTCCCTATTTAAAAAATAGAGGGGGGGAGGGGCACCAATGCTCTCTCTGGCACAGGGCACCAAAAAGTCTAGTTACGACTCTGACCTCTGGCCATTCGGCATCACTTCTAGCATTAACTAGGCCTTTATAGTACAGTTGAGAGATGAGTTACATATGTAGTGGCTGCATTTACCAACTTGCCACTAGTGTTTAGATTATAAGGGGTACATTTACTAAAGTGAGAGTTTTTAGAAGTGAGTTTTAAAAGTGATGTTGCCCATATCAACCAATCAGATTATACTTAACATTTAACTAGCATCTTCTAGAAGATAATAGCTTGAATCTAATTGGTTGCTATGGGCAACATCACTTTTAAAACTCACTTCTAAAAACTCTTACTTGATAAAGTTTGGATGAATTCCTCAGCACACAGTTAATATATCACAACAACTTTGGACTTTATTTGGACTATTTTTACTAAGAACTAACAAATTAATAAGAATCACAACCCCAACAGAGCAAGACATACACATATATTATACTGTATAATAGCCTTAGCACCACTTCAAATATAAAATTAGGTATTCATATAGTGAGAGACAGAGGATTACTATATAATGATCATTTACCTATATATGTATAAAGAAAACACAATCCTGGAAACTGTATTTTTCCAAACATTTGTCTATTTCTCTCTGCATCTGACTGAGAAACAAAAAGAAATGTTGATAATTCCCAATACCATAAAATTGTCTTTGTCATAAAATAAAGGAAAGCCACCATCTCATTCTGCAGTAGTTTTCTCTGTAATATGTGCCTTTAATTGGTAGCTCCTACCTTCTGACTTGAAGAGAACTGCCACTGCCTGACCATCCGGTCGCCTGCCCATAATTATCGCTTTTGCAGAAAAATAATTACAGCAAAGAAAAAAAACTCCACCAAACAAAATTTGAAATTCTAGTGACTGCAAGGGCTGCAGCCCCCAGAGGCAAGGTAAGGCCAGGAGAATAGAATAGAAGGGGAGTGGCTTAACACTGGAAGTGATTTGTACTGATCACAACTAAGATTGTCAGTCTCAGGCGGAGAACACCTCCCCCTGGACATGGGTAAATTTCCCATTAGGTACTTGAGTCATGTGGCTAGGGACACCACTTGGACACTTGTTTTAGTACTGTAAGTCTGAAATTTACCAGTAACTACAATATAGTTCCAGACTACCATACTGTACTCAGTCTTCAGCGGAGTGTGGATGGCTACTTAATAAATATGTATACATATTTATAGATAACATGAAAAATCAAATCTCATGGCTTGTGTTACTATTATATTAAACTGCCAATAGGCAAATAATGGCTTATAACCAAACAATGAAAATAATAAAAATGGGAAGAGGAAGGAGGGGCGGCCATTACTTTTGTGTCTAGGGACACCTTGACTCCTAAATCCGCTCCTACCCCAGGACCAGTGATTGGCAGAAGAACACACTTCAAATGTGAAGCCACTGCAAGTGCATGCACTGGGGGCTTATGGGGGATGGTGGATATTACTAGGCCCTAGGTAAAACCTGCCACTTGTGCCTAGAATAAGTATAAGGTTGAAAGAACTGGCCTTGTTTTATTTTCCACCATCTATGAAGGGATACAAAGCTGCTGAGCAGACTATGCATAGTTTGCCTGGAACATTCCCGTTCTCTTATGTTTCTATCCCACAAACTTGCTATTTTAAAAAGACCCCCACTGGATTTTCCTTGACATAGTCTATCCTATAAGCAGTGCATAAGGGAGGCATCATGCAACCACAATTATACTACAAAACAGTGATATAAAGCATCCATGATGAAGTAAAGCTGATTTAGACCTATTTATCCGGGATGTATCCAACATTAGTAAATTGGGTTTATTTTCTGTCATATCAATTATGTCATATAGAAAAAGAGGTCATAGAGCCTGATTCATTACGGATCACTATTGCGATCGTAGCTGCGATTACGCACGCAGTCTCACTGCGAAAATAAGCTAATGATTGCAATAGCAATGCTGTCGCAGCCCAACATAAGGACGCCCACTTTACCTTACATACATCCGTAATACTTAGCAAGTCTGTGAAACCATCGGTAGCATTGAGTACAATCGCAGCCTCACGCACACTTGCACAAGCCCTGACCTTACTCAGGAATTGCTAACCTCATCGCACGCAGTCAAAGCCCAAGCTGTGTATAGCATCACATATGGCTAATTTATGCATGCCCCTGTAATGGTGTTGAAAAGCATTGACATTCCTGCGTTTTTTCCGACCATCCCCCCATCACCACCCCCAAATGCTCACTTCCTGTCAATCACTCTGCGATGGGTCTGCATAGTCACTGCGATCGCATTTGCAGTATGTAACAATTGTCAGATTACGCACATAATCGCAGTGCGATCGGTAATAAATCAGGCCCATAGTGCTCTCATACTGGCTTTGTGTATTTCTATGTATGTAATGTATGTATGTATGTTATGTAAGGTATGTATGTATGTATGTAATGTATGTATGGTATGTATCTATGTATGTATGTATAGGAATGGTAGATCAATCAGTGTTACCTATACAGCATGGTAAAATCTCATTGCAGAGCTCTGCAGCTCTGCAATGAGATTTTAGACTGGGTGATTGATGTTGATAAGTGCCTGATATAATAATATACTAGCTTATTGGGAAAAACAAAATTACATCCACCAGTTAAATCTTGGAAGTATATGCATTAAAATGCATCTGGAATTGAATTGCATGTACATTGCTAATCAAATGGCTTGAAAAGGAAGAATTGCAACTGAAAGAGTGGACAAACCATTATATTTAAAATATAGCCTTGCACCTAGTACTGACATTTAAATGAATGGTGTACAAGGTAATAATGAAATCTAATGATGAATAATGCTGCGGCCTGGGAAAAGGGTCTGTGGTGCCTTTGTTTACACATCAAGAGTTTGCAGGATACAACAACTATTGTGGCTTTGTGACATACCTGTTATTAGTACATAACAATTTTTCATGCTAGCTGTGTTTTAAAAGCATATCAAGTGACAGCCTGGGCTTGCTGATCCGCTTTGACGCGTAATTTCAATCTACTTCAAACTGCTTGGCTAGCAGTTCTCTAAGAGAAACACGAAACCAGGGCAAAAAGATAAAATAAAAGCTCAAACACAAAATAACAAATGAAACATAGAGCTTTCCGATAAGACCAAAGATTGTACAACCAACACCTGTGACAATTTGGTTCCAAATCACAAACTTCTTGTCTTCGGGTCATTTCATTGATCCTTTTCCTTCATTCCCCACATATAAGTCCTTGCAAATCCATGTCACCACCCCAACAAATAATATACTGTATACCTTCTGCCAATACTGCACTAAGGACAATGGTAAAACACCAATACATGCCTTCATCATTTTCAATATTAGTAAAGGGTGCACTAATTAATTGTCCTTCTCCAATTATCACAGATATATTCCTCCTAACCCCTTTACCAATGCTGCTACTCTGTGTTATACTAGTGCTAAACTAGTTCCTATACTCTCTGCCTACCACACTTAACAGTATTCTTACTCCATCTTGTCCTTACTATAATCTTCACCAAAATCTTTCGCTCATCAAACTTACCCTATGTACAGAATTTAATTGGTTCCATTAATGAGCACTCATTAAAGTTCATCCTTTTGAATATGAGGCTAGCAATCTGCACAAAACAAGCATTTGTGTCCTGTGATTCAGGTCCCAGGGCCAGCTCGCAATCTGGTTTTAGGTGTTCCGGATGCTGCAGAGCCATAGATTAAGTTGGCACTTTATAAATAAAGACTGATGATTGTTGTTGTAATAATAATAATAACAACACTAATTATAGTAATAAAACTCACAAGGGGACCTTTACACATAACGTAACATAACTTGCACAGGGAGTACGTTACAGAATCCCTGTACAAAATCTATTGTGTTGTTGTATCATCCCAGCTTCCAACTACGGTATGTGATATAATAGAAGGGACAGGGATTCAGTATCATGTCATCTAATTTAAACTGTACTTATACATCAATGAAAGGCCCTTGTACCTCTTGTAGAACATACAGCAATGATCTGCTCTTACCATGGATGTTTGCAGATAGGGTTATTACTCTGTTGGCACAAAACTGCATTCATCTTTCGTAAAATGTATTTACTCTCAAGTTTATTTTATTTTATTTTTTGGGTGGAAGACTATAAGTGTCTATAAGTGTCTAAGGTTCATAATGTACACCACGGGCCCTAGCCTAGATGCGGCCCTCACCTAGATACCAAGTAAGATGGAATTATTCAGCCTGCTTCAAGCAGTAGGAGTGAGGACACAGTGCTGCTCACCAGCATTGTATGATTATATGCATTTATCAAAACAGTAGTTGTGACAAGTGATGTCATTGGGAAAGGAACATGTTTGCACCTCATTTCCTACCACTCTGCAGCAAATGATAGATTATCCTATGCAAAGCCCTATGGGCTTCATTGACCACACCCACAATGAATGATGAGATCAGCAATAACTAGCTGACTCAGACATATACTGGTTAGGCAGATGAATAATTCCATCCTCAAATGGAGAGATTGTGCAGAGCCAATGTGCTCATTTGTCTCTGATTCTATTCATACTGGGTGATATCACATTTCATTTTCAACCAAGAAATTCTAGAATGTTACCATGTTCCTGAGTTCTTCTGTCCACCTATAAATGGAAGGAAGCTTTAGATTGCAATATGGTTATTTGGACCAGCACATGAACTGGTCGTTGAACTTTTGGCCTCTATAGTGAATACCCAAATTCTTCACATTGTAAGTCATTTGGTGATTAGGGGTAGATGTATTAAGCCTTGGAGAAAGATAAAGTGGAGAGAGATAAAGTACCAACCAATCAGCTCCTAACTGTCTTTTTTCAAACACAGCCAGTAAAGTGACAGTTAGGAGCCGATTGGTTGGTACTTTAGCTATATCTTCTTTATCTCTCTCCAAGGCTTAGTACATGTCTCCCTTAGCCTGAAAACTTGTATAGAAATATCAGGCCTGCATTAGAGAATAATAGGTGTCGCAATTATCAAAGTGCAGAACATATAATATGGGTAGCTTTTATTAGCATCAACCCTTTATAGATACATACTCTATAACTCGCACTATACTATTAAAGCAGGGTTACAATTTTAGACTGAGCTTACCCCTTACACATTATAGTTTGGTACAGTACTAGCAGCTACGCTATTGTTGCCATCAAATGTAAATTTCACATTATTTCTCTAATACCTTATAAAAGTGTAAGTATCTCTTTTATTTATTAACTGTATGGTCCATGGTAAGACTAATAAGTAAATGGTTGGTTAGATTATTTATTTCCTTCTTCTTATGCTGGGAGCAAATGACAATCAACCATATGATCTTAAACACTGGAAAATGGACAAAAATGTTTGTTTAAATTGGTTAAATTCATTTGATTTAATCAATTTGTTTGAGAACGACCATTTTTGTCTGTTTTCCCATGTATGTGTCAGCAAATGGTAGATTGCCGTTTGCTCCCATACACTACCACATTTTCATTCCAACCAGCCAGATTGGGCAGATATCTGACAGATAATTGTATAGTGTATGCCCAGCATTAGTTCTCTATTTATATGATTTGTTGTGTGATTTGATTTTTTTCCATTGTTTTCTTTTGTATTTTTTAAGGGTGCAATAAAAATGTAACAATCTACAGGAACATGATTACAATAAATTATAATAATTATAATAATTAACAATGTCCTGTCAAATTCATACATTATGAAATAATTTTATTAAATAGAATCAGCATGCAAATTAATATTGTCATCTCTTTTGTGCAATTTTATTAATGCTTAATAACACTGGGTTGATGTAAATTTTTTATTTTAGCTATATGGAATCCAAACCCTTATATTTATGTCAAGCAGAGGTATGCAACTGCTGTAGAACTATTGTTAGTCAAGAGAATGGCTGTTTATACTGGGATTGGTAGTTCAGAAAAACTTGGAGAGCTATAGATTGCTCAACTTCAATTAATGTGTAGGTGCTTTAAAATAGAGCTGTACTAAAATGTATCTGATGCTTAGGTTGCGTTTCCTAAAATACATTTTGTACCTAACAAACAGCCATTTAATATGTTATTATATCAGCCAAAATAATGCACCCAGGATGAACTAGTTAACCAAGAGTTAAACATTGCAACATAAAAACAACTGTAAAGAAATTTAAATCTGCTCAAGATAATCACTGATCTATTACACAGAATGGACAGGATGGGGCCACTGGCCATATGTTCAGATTATAGCCTATAGGTACCTTGCATGCTATATGTATATTCAGGGCTGTAACTAGGGTGGTGCGACCAGTGCCATGACACAGGGCACCACAGGGCAGGGGGCGCTGTTTGGGCCTGTCAAATTTCTGTTTATTATCATTCTCACTTGTAGCTTCCTCTTCTTTCATCCCCAGCATCTCCTGGCCGCCCCTATCTCTTCCCTGGCCCTTCCCCATGAGGCCTAAGCCCTTTTTCGGGTCTTATGTCCCTGTTTGAAAAGTGGGGGGGGCGCCAATGCTCTTTTTGGCACAGGGCACCAAATAGTCTAGTTACGGCTCGGTGTATATTGTTTTCACTCAAATTATGTCCAAAATTGTTTTAGCGATTAATAAAAATATTGTAAGCAAATTCTCTTTCTCCAAAACCTTTCATATAAATGGCTGTTTCCTTTACATTGTTTTTCCCTTTTGTCCTTATGAGACATAAATTGCTTTCTAGTCTTTACCATGATGATCTGCAAAATATGAGTCTGCAGGGATAAAATAAAATTCCATATGAGGAAAACTCTGTAATGAACATGTGGACAGTGTGTATTCTCTGGAAAAGGCTGGTTGGCCCAGTTAAAGTCACATAATCAGGCTGTGCCTTGGCTATGTCAGAACAGGAGGATTAACCCCTTCATTGCGCTGGCAATAACAGCCAGTTAGCTACTGCAAATAATGCAGGACTGAGAAGAATATGCATAATCATAGCGCACAGGAGCAAGTCATAATCTCTCCATTATGTTACCTTATTTAATCTAGCATTAGACAATGCTAATAAAATGCTAATTTCTACCCTTGCATTATTACACAATAAAGAAAATGCAGTGATGATCAAACCTAACACTATCTGTAATAAACTGTGCATCTGTAACCATCTCCAGCAATGTAAAGTTAAATGCAGAAACTATTGCAGATTTCCACACTCCTTTATTCGTCTGAAGTAAAAGAATGATTAATGCTTGAGCCCTAGCACCCGTTAGACATTATGGCCATCAGATGATACAGAAAAAGCAGAGGATTTTGAGAAACTCCACAGGACATCTTAAGTCCCCCATACATCAGCAACTGATAGCAGCAAACGTGCAATTTGCTATCGATTGTGTATAAAAATCTTTCCCTTTTTCAATCGATTGCAGATTGCAGAATTGCCACAATCGATTGAAAAAGGGAAAGATTTTTTATACACAATCGATTGCAAATTGCACGATTGCTGCAATCAATTGCTGATGTATGGGGGCCTTTAGGTCCAATGTATTTTTATTTATTTCATTGTCGGATTTCGTTTCAATTGAAAGATTGCACAGTTTCATTTGGTGTTCCTGTTCTGGGTTCTCTCTATTTTAACATCTTCAACACCCTGGGAAGGTATTTACTATGACTTATACGATTTCTATGGGAAATGCTTCTGTATGGCAAATGTGTCAGTGCAGACGGAATCGTGGGCGTTCCTATGCATGAGCCCAAGCTCAGCTGTGGCCCTGTCCATTCTAATCTGCAGACAAGGGTGATAATCCATGAATGGGCTGTTGGGGGCTTTGTGCCAGTAACAGGAGAGAATTCAGGGCAGAGTGACGTGTAAAGCTGGGGATCAGATCTCATACGTGGCCTTGCATCTCTTGCTGGTGTGAGCACAGTGCGTGGAATTGACTCGTGTGCTGGTGGGTTTTATTAGGATTTTATTCTGATGATGGAGGAGAAAGGGGGGGGGGGTGGATTTCAGCACACTTGGCAGATGTAATGACACTCTTGCAATCCCCTAAACATTAAAATGTTAATGCAAATTTGGTGTGTTACGGGAACACCACCAAATGAGGCCCAAATTAATACTGATTCAATTTATGCATGTTTCAGATTTACAATAGTACTGAAAATACAAAGAAGATATTATTGCACCCTGGCATCTTATACTCTGGAATAGCCAGTACATTATGATGGCAGACACCAGCAATTGTCTCTACATTGTACGTAGACTACAGTCTGACAAACATGTTATTACAGAACCTAGCCACAATAAGTTATGACTAGGATTTGTCAAGCTGAAATTACACTGAAGACTGAACAGAGTATATAAAGAGAAGCCACATCTGTCCTAACAGTGGAGATGAGAAAGGGGTAGGCTGGGTGACCCCACTATGTTGGAAAAAATGCTGCTCTACTTAAAGGGTTAAGAAACAAATAAATACATATTTAATTTAATGTAATTGTTTTCATAACTGCAATTGCAATTGCATTGAGGGCAATTTGCTACAATTTTAATAACATTAAGTTTGCTAAACCACTGCTAAATAATGTAAGGGGACAAATGGTTTAGGTTTAACATAAAATGTTAAAATGGTAAATTTAATGAAAAGTCTAAAATGTTAGACAACTGCAAACATACCCTATTGCTTTCGTATGCTTGCCTTGCTATCAGGTTTTCTTGGGTTGTATCGTACTATACAGTCATGGCAGTAAAATGGGGTTTGATGCTAATATCATATGGCACAGACCTAAGAGATAGCACTCTAATTTGTATTTGTAGATGGGAACATTGGGCCTGATTCAGAGATGGACGCTAATGCGATCGCAGTTGCTATTTCATACACAATGCAGCAGCAAAAATATGCTAATGTTTGTAAACATCACCCGAGCATAAAGAAGCCCACTGCTGCCTTCTTGCATGCGTGCGAAGACGCATACCCATGTAAATATCAGTAACATTGATAGACATCGGAGGCCATCTCAGCAGCCTAGGGAGCTCTTCCAACATGCAGAGCTGCGTATGCAATTGCAGTGGCTAATTTATGCAAGCCCATGTAACAGCGTTTAAACAGAAAGGCACGCCTGCGTTTCGCCGAACCCCCCCCCCTGTCAACACCCCCAAACGCTCACTTCCTATCAATCAATCAGCGATGGGTCTCCATGGCCTGCAATATCACAGTGCGATTGCAGGGCTGCTTTCGCGCACTGCGATGCATACGTATGCGCGATGGTAAACAATCGCTCAATCTGCATGACAATTGCATTAGCGTTCATCTCTGAACAGGCCCGTTGTCTACTGACCATTTTAATTATTTCCCTGAAAGCTTATCAGCAAATGTATCCAAATACACTACAAAAAGAGGCCTGTTGTAAATGTAGCCCTTAAAGCTGTCATGAAATATATTGTCTATGTGTATCTTATAATTATTATTAGAGTGCCATCTAAATACAGCTGTTTTGTGAACATACTACAGGAGAACATAGATCATGGATAGAAAGATAGATGGACAAACAATGTACATGCAATCAGTCCACTATGAAGAACTGCAGTCTCTTTATAAACCTAATGTATAAAAAAACATGCAGCATCTAGAGTTAGCGACATCAGCTGATCACGTTTAGAAGACAAAGGAAAACAATGTACTGCATTCTGCACAGATGTGCACAGGAACCTCTAGTCCTCTAGTCTATTTGTCCTAGAAAAGGTGTGACCATCCCCATGTAATACACACAATAAAATGATTTACATTTATGAGGGATGTATCTAGTGAGAGCTGCTTCTTATTCCTGCTTTATGTGCAGGGGGAGAGGCATTACAGTGTAGAGGAAGTGATATATAGTAGCTGCTTTATTCTTGAACACATTTTTTATTAGAGGACAAGATCTACTGTAGATGTACCTGTACATACTAAAAACACTCAGACTAAAGGGGCCCATACGTATAACTGCTATCGCAGCAATTTCCCGTTCTGCTGACGCCGGGGTTGGGGAATTGGGGATATTCAACATGTTGAAAAATCTCGATTGCCCGATCCTGACCTGAAAATGGACGGAATGGGCTAGTTGGGGATTTTTTTACATGTTAAATTTACCTGATCCTCAGACTCATCGCCGATTATCGATGGCAACCGATCCGCGGATCAGTGGAACAGGGAATCGGGGCTGTAGATGTATTGAGAGATGTCCGGACATTCCTTTAAGAATGCAATTTTGCTGTGCTTATCTTGTGTGTTTTTGTTCTGCTCTTGCTCCGGAACCATGCAGATGCAACTGCAAGTGTTAGAGGGGGAGATGTACTAATAAATGAAAAGTGATAAACTGGAGAGTGATAAATGACCAGCCACTCAGCTCCTAACTGTCATGTTACAGGCTGTGTTTGAAAAATGGCAGTTAGGAGCTGATTGGCTGGTGGTTTATCACTCTCCAGTTTATCAATTTTCAGAGCTTGGTACATCTGACCCAAAGTCATATGCATTTTAGTCACATCTTACAACTGAAGGGCCATAACTGGGTGTTTATGGTGCGTTCTCTCGTAGGCTTAGTTTGGAGAAGGCATGTCATGGGAATTGCAGGCAATGCAGAGTTGGCGGTAAGCTTAAATACTGCAGTTTGCACCATGGATAGGGTTGTCTTAGTGATGTCACTAGCTGTCACTGATAGGCTATGTTTCCAAGAATATCAGTTCAGACCACATGACTTTTTCCTCTCTATTGGCCTGATGCAGAGTCTGCATCTATGACACATTGTATGCTTAACAATATTTGCAGATTTCCACCTGTACTCAGATTCGAATGCATCTATGTGGCTTCACCACCCATATACATTCCATTGTGAGAGCTGCCATCAACTTTATCAGCGCGTATGTGCACCAGTCCTTTTCTCGGGTGTAAGAGATCCATCGGAAATCGCAAGATTTGCACACACTAACCTCTGAATACACCACATTTCTGTGGACACATACTCTAAGTGCGAAGTTCCGGTTGCACCCATTAAGCTGGAAATGGAAATCCAGCTGACTTCCATGCTACTCTGAATAACCCCGCAGATCCTGTGAGATGCGTCAGACGGCCTACGATGCATGGGCTGTGCAAAGATTTGCAGAAGTAGTCACTTTACATGTGACTCTGGATCAAGCCCTATGTAGGTAACAAGGGCCTGATTTAGCTGAGGATGTAGTTGCTATCGCAACTGCTAACATAGTAGCAGCTGCGATAGCACTATTACGGTAATGCAGCAGGAGGCATCCTGTCTCCTGCATGCATTACTGATCCGAGCTGCGTCCAAGGACACAGCATCGGATCATCTGGGATCCGATCCACCAGCTAAGTGACTGTGGGGTCATGCAAGCCGACTGTCGCAGATCCTCAAAAGAGACCTGGAAATCTCCTACAGCTGACGGAGATCCTGGCCTCTCCACTCCCCCCTAATGGTGGCAATTTGGGAAATGGAGGCCGTCGCCGCCCCCTCCCCATCCCAAAACGATAGCAGACTCGTACTGCACATGCGCAGTACGGGTATGACGCATGCGCAGATTCCCGACCGTCGACTGCTAATTTAGGCCCAACGTTCGTATAAGTAACCAATGCTCCAACTTTATGTCATTATCTATACTCTTCCGCAGTTCTGTTTTTCTGTGAATAAAGGTGCCTGGCACTCAGAAAAAAGCTGCCTGTATGCACCTAAAGTTACGATTTGATACAAGATTCATAGTGGCTTCCACACTGTGAATAAGTCTCCAGATTGTTACTTTATTCATTTCTGAAAAGACTGAACTGATTTCCTACTGTTTCTGGAAGTAGTTATAAAAATGAAAAATGACACTGAGAAAGATGCCGGTACTGGCTACCACCATGTACAACCAGAACAAAGCACATTTTTATGATAATTTTTCTATAATACTAATTACCAAGTTGAATTTTATATTGTAAACGTCTCATGTATTTGCCTAGCAATTGAGTTTTTAGCTTGTGCTCTCTTAGTTTCCACAATAAAAAAAACACAATCTTTACACTTTTAATAAATTTACATTCGATAGTACTGTAAAAGCCAGCTAAACACTGGCATCATTTGGATCTCCATTTAATGACTGGGTTCCTATAAAGTGATTTGACATGGTATGGCCAAATTATGCGCCTAAAAGCTTCCATTTGATGCTGCAAAATGCATTAGACACTCTTGTAACTGAACAACCATGAATTGGTTTCTGCAACACTTACAGGTTTAGACAGTGATAAAAACAAAGAGTTTTATGCATACTCATACGTACACCCACATACATTCTGTGAGTAGGTTTTGTCATTGTGTCAACTGAAACCAGCATGGAAAGAGTTCCGTAATGCCTGCCGCACAGATCTTGCAGACAGTCTCTTCCCTAGCCTGCTTCTCTGTAGAGCTCAGACGATACTTTGGCCTGGGTTCCTGCTCTGCCTGGTTGCCAGGGGAGCTGCTAGGCAGGCCTTAAATATGCACGGTAAAGGCCTGGCCTGTCAAAGTGTCTGAGATGAACCATGGCCCAGTCCCCCTGCAGCTGGGCTCAGACATGCCTCAGCCCTTGTCTGGGGCCTGGGAATGGCAAAGCCCAGTGAGGTTCAAGGGCAAACTTGATATTCATTAGTCAGGGGCCTTGATGTTCCCACTCTTCTCCTCTCTGCTTTTTTTCTCTCCATCTTTTGACACATTCCTATGTGTCTTTGGGAGAAAAAAAGAACTTTCCCCCTCCTGCTTTCTCTATTTGTCTTTACACAAGACCATGCATAAACTGTACTATGAAACAAGGAGCCTAGGAGGACAATGTCTGCAAAAACACATTGAAAGACAGGAGGCCTGGAGTTGCAAGCCTGTCTGCTCCCTTACAATTCAAGCACACAAACTTTGACTGACAAAATGGCCCTTTTAACTTAACCATTCAAATTCTTTGCTTGTTCACACCATAATATTTTATCTGTGTACAACAGGCCCACTCTTCCTAGAATATACAAATTATGCCCCCACCCCATGCCCCTACAAATGATTCATTCTTAGGTGGCGGTCAAACAATTCCCACTTACATAATAATGCATCACTTGCGTACAGTCATATGCACCCAAGCATAGTAAGGAAATACAGGCTTCACCAATCTGTGTGCTTGTTATGTGTATATATATATATATATATATATATATATATATTAGGGATGTGCACGCTCGGATAGGTTCGAGTTTGCACGTGGAGTTCGGATTTTTCCCTCAAAAAAAACGGAACTCAGAAAGAGGCAAAACGTCATCTTGCATGGACGAACATCATCATTCCTGGACAAAAGTAAGGGTAATTACATCCAAATCAGGTGAATGGTGTAGGAATTACAATGGTTTCTATATGCGCCTCCCACTTTTTAAGGGGCCAAAAGTAATGGGACTATCAACTCAAAAGCTATTTCATGGACAGGTGTGGACTATTCCCTCATTATTTCATTATCAATTAAGCAGGTAAAAGGTCTGGAGTTGATTCTTGGTGTGACATTTGCATTTGGAATCAGGTGCTGTCGACTCTCAATATGAGATCCAAAGAGCTGTCACTATCAGAGAAGCAAGCCATCATTAGCCTGAAAAATCAAAATAAACCCATCAGAGAGACAGCAAAAACATTAGGTGTGGCCATATCAACTGTTTGGAACATTCTTAAAAAGAAAGAACGCACCGGAGAGCTCAGCAACACCAAAAGACCCGGAAGACCACGGAAAACAACTGTGGTGGATAACAGTAGAATTATTTCCCTGGTGAAGAAAAACCCCTTCAGTGGGCCAAATCAAGAACACTCTCCAGGAGGTAGGTGTATATGTGTCAAAGTCAACAATCAAGAGAAGACTTCACAAGAGTGAATATAGAGGGTTTACCACAAGATGTAAACCATTGGTGAGCCTCAAAAACAGGAAGACCAGATTAGAGTTTTCCAAACATCTAAAAAAGCCATTACAGTTCTGGAACAACATCCTATGGACAGATGAGACAAAGATCAACTTGTACCAGAGTGATGGGAAGAGAAGAGTATGGAGAAGGAAAGGAACTGCTCATGATCCAAAACATTCCACCTCATCAGTGAAGCATGGTGGTGGTAGTGTCATGGTGTGGGCATGTATGGCTGCCAATGGATATGGTTCCCTTGTATTTATTGATGATGTGACTGCTGACAAAAGCAGCAGAATGAATTCTGAAGTGTTTCGGTCAATATTATATGCTCATATTCATATTCAGTCAAATGCTTCAGAACTCATTGGACGGCGCTTCACAGTGCAGATGGACGATGACCCGAAGCATACTGCAAAAGCAACCAAAGAGTTTTTAAGGCTAAAAAGGGGAACGTTATGCAATGGCCAAGTTAATCCCCTGACCTGAATCCGATTGAGCATGCATTTCACTTGATGAAGACAAAACTGAAGGGAAAATGCCCCAAGAACAAGCAGGAACTGAAGACATTTGCAGTAGAGGCCTGGCAGAGCATCACCAGGGATGAAACCCAGCGTCTGGTGAGGTCTATGCGTTCCAGACTTCAGGCTGTAATTGCCTGCAAAGGATTTGCAACAAAGTATTAAAAAGTGAAAGTTAGATTTAGGATTGTTTAGTTTGTCCCATTACTTTTGGCCCCTTAAAAAGTGGGAGGCACATATAAAAACCGTTGTAATTCCTATACCGTTCACCTGATTTGGATGTAATTACCCTCAAATTAAATCTGAAAGTCTGCAGTTAAAGCACATCTTGTTTGTTTCATTTCAAAGCCATTGTGGTGGTGAACAGAGGCCAAAATATGAAAATTCTGTCAATGTCCCAATATTTATGCACCTGACTGTATATATATATGTATATATACCAATGTTGTAGAAATGGCCTGGCATATATATATATATATATATATATATATATATATAAACCAGATAGCAGGCACTCCAGTTCAATATACAGCAGCTGTGGTGCTCAGCTCTCAGATAAGACAATATAGACGTGGATAAAGGGGCACTCAATACGGACTTGTGATAAATAATAAGTACAAATGATATCTCAACAAGTGCATTTGTACTTATTATCAGAAGTCCGTATTGAGTGCTGCTTTATCCACGCATATATATATATATATATATGTATGTATACCAATATGTGTAGAGTTATGTATTATATATACAGTATATACGTGTGTTTGTCTGTGCATATATGTGTGTGTGTATTTCTCTCTCTCTCTCTCTAGATGGATAGATATTATATGAAAATTATACCTTCCTGTAACAGAAGACAAATCTGTTGTGATATCCACAATATATATCAATAGCTTTCTTTTACAACACTACAGTTGTGTGAAAAATACAGCTCCAATATTTTTTGTTGGGTAAAAAATTGATGTTAAACATACCCAGCAAATGTCCGGTTTGCCTTTTATTCATTTGTACAGAATTATTAACTGCTTTCATAAGCTGACTTCCTAGTAATTATCCAAGCCAGCCAGCACGTGTTATTAGTTTAAAATGATTTTTTCCCCCTCACCAGGACTCAGTAACAGAATAGAGGTGTAATTGTGCTAAAGAGTTAGCAGGGGAGAGCAGCTTTTGCACACATTTAAGTCTGAGGTCCTTAGATGGGTAGGGAGTATAAAGAACTTCATTTACATAAGCAGCATGTGTCTGCAAGAGAAAGAAAGATATCAGGGGTTGCAAAATTTAATCTAGACTTGAAGGAAAATAAGGGAGAGCGAGAGGAGGGGTGGAGAAAAACTGATAGTGAAAGGGGTTTAGCTAAGTAACACCCTGGAGAGATTAAATTGTCCAGAAAGTTTCTCGCCATGATTTTGCGAAATGGGCAATGGGGTGTACAGAGGGGTGGGGTGGCAACACCTCCCTAAGTGCATGAATGGAAAATAGGCGAAGAAAGAGATCTTTATTAGTTAGAAAAGAGGAAATGTGCCAGTGCTTAGGAAATTAAAATCATGTTCACAATATTTTATGCAGGAAGGCCGAAGGCTTGAGGGCAATTTCAAAGTTAAGGGCTGATACTTTTTACATAACAATAAGAATGATTTAAAGTAATAGAACAATTACAGCAGATTGTATGCAGGTTGCCACTATATTGTGGCAACTGGAAGATAATATGGAGACTGTGTTTTGAAGCACTGTAGCTCTACTTCCATATCACATAATGTAGCTAGAAGGTACAACCATTAGTGACTTATGTTTAGCACCAGGGTTAAATAGAAATCAGTGATTGGAATGTGATAGACTATGGCTGGGCTGGCATTTTCTAATGGACGTTACTCACCCGTCTATAGGCCAAATAAAGTCTTATGACCCTTTTAGCAGTATAAGTGATGAGACTGAGGCACACTAAACACTGTCTATGTTACTATGAGAATTGTCAAAATTTAAATGAAGGATAATGTATTTCCCAGTGATGGGAAGTTAGTATACTAAAAGCTTGAAATGATTGTCAGCTCACTTCACATTAAATCATTCTTATTTATTACAGTTGGAAATGCTATACCTCATTCTTCATGCATATATTTAGGTTCCCATGTGGCTTATTTAGTATCACGGGGCAAGGTGCGCACATACATGCTGTAACTAATAGCAACCAATTCAGTTTTATTGACATTTATTTTTCAAATTTTTAAACAAATGTGTGGTTACTGTGGATTATAACACGCACGCATGTTCATTGTGTTCCAGCCTTAAATAACCAATAATATCGAGGCATATAAATGGAGTTAAAAAGTGTACTATGTGTTTTTAAGCAAATGGTTCAAAATCTATTATTACTTAAAAAAAGGAATGGAAATATAATATTTTTATTTTATTTTTTACTTCAAGCAATAAATAGTGCAGACCAGGAAGCAATAGACTAGGATGATCTAGTGCAGGGGTGGCCAACCAGTCAGAGTCAAAGAGCCCCAAAATATCTGTAGGTATGTCAAAGAACCGAGATCATGCGCGCCGAACACACACATGCAATTAGGGGTGTGGCCTTGTGCCAGCTAGGCCACGCCCCTGGTATGATTTTTGTAGGAGCATATAAAAGTTCATGCACACAGTCAACATGGAGGTAACGATTAAAGGGAAAGAAAAAGCCAAAACAATATAAAAACATTGATAAAAACAGATCCACATAAAATACAGTGACCCAAGCCAGATCCACATAAAATACACTGAAAAAGCCACATCCACAAATAATACATTGAAAATAAAAAACAGATTCACATAATACAATCCAGCCGCTCCATGTGTCACTCCAGCAGCCCCTCATGTGTCACTCCAGCAGTCTCAGTGTCAGTCAGGGGAGTCACATCAGGACAATGGAAGAGCCACAGGTTGGCCACTGCTGATCTAGTGTGACATAACACCTTATACACATCTCATGTTGGTTTCAGTGGGAATAGTGACATTTTGTATAATTCTGGATATGACTATGTAACGTAACTAAGAGGAAGAGTTGCCTGCTTACACTATTACATATTTTAATCAATGTTATATGTAAATTCAGACTGCATATGCTGTTTTGCAGTAATTATGTTTCCAAACTGTAACTCATTCTGTAAATGCATGGCTACTTTATGAAAAATAATATATATATATATATATATATATATAAAATCTTAAAATCTGACCTATATAAAATACCAACTAATACATTCCCAAATATATAGGTAAAGCTAACATCACAAAACATTAATTTAGTTTTTGGCATTGTATTCACCTTAATCGACATGGTCCTATTATTATTTTGTTTCCCTTTTTTCAGCAGACTGAGGGATACCTATTGTCTGTGACTTTGAAAGACTAAAAGCAGGAGGACTGTCAGGAAAAAAAAGTACTTCCCCAGGATCACACATTTTAGCTCTGAAAAACTCCTGAAACTCATAAGCATATAATTGTGAATATTAGTGATAGCTCTTTCACATAGGAGAATTAGTAGATTAGTCTTAGCACTGGATGCAAATAATAATAATGCAAGATATAACATGCATAAAATGCTGCTCTGCTTACAAGAAGACATGTCATAATAGGGCTAGGACAGATAAAATGAATCTTTGCCAGTACACTGTTTATGTATCGGTATATTGTGTATAGTAACTACATTGTCCTCTAGACCAAGCCTACATGACTGCATATGTGCGTGACTAAGGATAGGGTAGGAAAGCAAGTTCTTTCCCACGAGTTAGAAGTCTGTAGGGAAAACCCCCAGAGGAGCCAAGTGGTGTCTGCTCCTTATTAGTTGTAGGGAAGACCAGTGCTGATGTTTAAATCCAGGCTGCATTAACATGACGATTAAAACATCACAGAGTGGTTTGTATAGCCAGTGTGTCATGCAGGGTAATCCTGGTGTCCTGGGATCCTCACATCCCACAGACACACTCTCTGTCCAAAAGACAATCTTGGACTTTGGAGATTATGATCAGATTCTCATTGGGAAGAGGGTTTATCGAGGGATAATACACATCCATGGTGAGGAAGTGATGCTCATGAAATCCCCCTCAGATAATAGCAGTCCAGAGGCACCTTCCCTGCCTTGCTCTTTTAATTGAATAGATCCCAGTGTTGCTTTGTGTGGCAAGGCTATTGCTTCTCTGTGTATGTTTGGTAACAGTGATGTAACTGGGTGTTTATCTTGTCTTCCAGGTCTCCAGGATGAGCCATTGAGGGTCCACAAAGAGCCAGCCACAGTCAGCCAGCTATCTAACAACACTGAGCATGCAATGGACGGTCAAAGAATGGAGCCTCATTATATTCATGTTTAATTAAATAAAAGTCACATTCTCACGCTTCTTTATCCCATTTCATGTAATATTAGATTTTACACTTTTCCAGTGCCAAATGATTGCATGTTTAAAATATTATTATTATTATTATTATTAGTTTGTTTTTAGGAATGATTGAGACTGGATAAACTATAGCAAATATTAGGAAATGTGCTTGTTCTATTGTTGCATATGCCAAATACCCAGTGTACTCCATTCTATAGTGGTTTATGACCTTATGATAAATCTATGATATGGTGCTTGAATAAATGAATGTGCTCTGGCAAGTTGTGTAACCTACACCCAGGATATATAATTTGATTTATACTGGGGATGGGTTTTTTTTCCTTAATATTTTATAGTAATTGTATCAGCATTACAATGCATGCTTTCTGCCGCATCATATATGTGCTATTAACATAATGACGACAAGCTCTCGGATAATGTGTTACATTTGTACATTTCATTTGCTTGTTTAGAGACTTTATGACAAATAAACATTTGAACCAGTGTTTCAACTACTCGGAGTCATATTGTGTTTTTATATAAGAGTTCTTCAGTTGTGGCTTTGATTTTACAGAAGTCAATATCAACTATATATTTGATGAAATATAACTAAGCATACCCTCAGAATAGATTACTGGTACATATAAGAATACAATACAAACATATAGATAGATAGATAGATAGATAGATAGATAGATAGATAGATCGATCTATATTTTTAAGAGAGAGAGAGAGAGCGAGAGAGAGGGAGAGGGAGCGAAAGAGAGAGAGAGATCTATCTACCTTTTTTAACACAGGGGAGTTAATATAATAAACAGAATACATATCTAATATGATAATTTACCATTAATTCTCATGTACACTGAAAACTTGCCTAAAATAGCATATTGGTATATGCAGAATATTGATCTATCCTATCTATCTATCTATCTATCTATCTATCTATCTATCTATCTATCTATCTATCTATCTATCTATCTATCTATATTATGCAGCGAGCAGTAATGTAAAATAAATGATGTATTCCTATCCACATGCATCTATACGGTCTATATATTTTGATTAAAAAAAACATCTTAAAGAGAAATATTGCACAAAGCAGACAGGATTCTACATGCTGTGATTCAAGTGTATGGAATAGATGTAAATGATATATACTGGTTTCAATGTAAATGACTAGGGTGGCTATAAAGTCTGCAAGGCTGTGATATAAAAGGAATACGTTAAATACAAAGGCTGACAAATCGGTATACTAGCTGTGATAAATGACTAACGTACATGTAGAGGCTGTATACTGCCTATTGTAATATACAAATCATATTGACAAACCTGATCGCACAGGGTTGAAATAGCTGTACACACTCAACCTTTTAGCCCAATAGCGCCTCAATGGAATCACGTTCCCTCCACAATGCAAGGTATTATAATGGATGCAAAGGTTGCTTCAGAAAGTCACACAACAATGTATTTTTGGCCAAAGCCTATTGAAAACATCAGCAGAATGCTTTTTTTATGCCTTTCTTTCATCCTTAAAGAAAATCACAGGGTGTAAACATGTCAATCTACAAGCAATGGCTTTTTGTTGGAAGGAAAGTTTAAGTGCAAATGAAATTGTATGCTTGTTTGGCAAACTTCATTTCAATCTCCAGCTTTAGGACCAATGTTCCTCTCTTCCTTTTTACAGTCCATAAACTGACAATGGGAAAGCAAATAAGGTTGTCTTGGCACCCATCCAATCAACGGGTTTCCTGTCGGGGGGTATGAAAGGAAATCATTATTGTGTACAGATTTCTTCAGTAAATGAAATGCTGTACTTATATTAGAGGGGTTCTCTGTTGATGTATGAATATTCAATTAGCAATAATACAATCCAGCCTCGTCTAAACTTCCATCTATCACCTGGCACACAGACTTGTAATCTATTCTTTAGTTCTTCTCACCCACTTCCACAGGGAACTATTTATTCTCCCTTGTTCTAGAACTTGTAAGATCATTTCCAATTTTATCATGCCCAGGATCAAAAAGCAATATATTAGCACACTCCCTGCTATATTTTATAAGCAGCGCTGCTCTCTTCAGAAGCGTTATCTCCTGCTAGTTTCACCTGACAAAATAAGATAAGCTGGAGAACTTTTATTTTCATAGAATCAGAGGTAAAAGGAAAAAAAACCCCAAACCCTCAAATATTGTTCTACCTTCCCTGTCCCACTATGTATGAAGTGGTGGGGGCACGTACGCCTTATGCCACAAATAAAGAAGTATATTGTTGTCAATAGTGACTTTATATCAATTGACTGATCATTCCTTCTTAACCAAAAATAAACATGTTCAAAATAGAGAATGGGGGCAGCCAGGTCTGATATCTTGTTTATGGTGAAATCTCCAGTCTATAGAGTCCATAAGACTGAACCATGATAAGCTCTACTGCAGTAGCGCCCAATGCCAGGGAAAAGGCAGCCAGTAACATAATGGGAAGGATTACAAAGTTTGAGGTTAGACAATATTTTCTTTCCTTAGGGAAAGAGGTTTGTCAGTAACAATCACAGGGTTCGTTTTCTGGTTGCAAAGCAAAGTTTTTGAGTCTGTTTAGACAGACATAATGGCCTAGGAAACACACAAGACAGTCCTTACAGTGTCTGCACAAAGGGAGTTTTATTCAAATTTGTTTTGAGTTTAGTAGATTTGCATGAAAAACGTGTGAGAAAAGCTGTCCCGGGTGACCTCATCCACAGCTGCCATTAGCGTTTAATTAAGTGCTGAATAGCAGCATTGGCTGAGCAGACTGGGGACGTGAAGAGAATCCTGTCTGCTAGCCAGACTGTGAGAAAACTCAGCAGCTTGCCACTAAAATACAGAGGGAACCCCAAAGCCAGACAATCCCTGCCCTCCAAACCAAAACATTAGTCATGACAACAGCCCTCAGGAGACAGACCTTCTATTAAGAGACAGATCCCCACCAGGCATTAGATCTAGAGGATAATCAGGCAAGGAGTGGGTTAACCCAGCCTTGGGTCAAACAGAAATAAACAAAATAGTGAAATTTAAAGTGGAAATAAATAAATTGAATAGATCTGGACATTTTGAGGTCTTGGCATAGTAAGTTGTGTGAAAGTCTCCATCTACTGTGATAATTCTCTTAGCAATTCCATTCAATGGCCAAGGGTTGACATGATTTAATGTGTACTGGCGGGACAGACACACATTTATTGTGCAGGGTGACAGACACCGACCTATTTTCAAGTTCAAGTGCAAGTTTGCAGGCTTTGCCCAGGAATCCCAACTCCTTTCCTCCCAGTCTTTTGTTCTCCCTAACAATTGCCCTTTATTCGTTCTTCTGTACTTGCCACTGTTAGCTGTCTGACTGCAAACTTAACAACTTTCCTGCTTAGTATAAGCACTCAAATAACCCTCTTCTTGCATACATATTTCACTGTCCTAGATATCTGTCCAAATTATCCATCAGTGAGTCGAGGAAGCATCACACCGTTTATTGCAACATTGCAAACACCATTTGTAGGCATCACATAATCAAGAAAAAAATAATATTATCAATCATTATCAATATAACTGGTGATAACCAATATGGAAGATCTAGCGTGCTCCAAGCATTATCCTCCGTACAGGAACACGGTCCCCATTTACGGATACCACTGGGAGACAGGTAAGAGGCTACATTTTATTTATTAATTTTCCTTTTCACTTATTTCGTGTTAAAAGCAATCATCTTAGACTTTAAAATTTTCTTTGACATGTTCAATAAATTAAAATTGGAGCTTATTTGGGGTGAGTAAGGAGGGGTGGGAGCATAAGATTACCTCAGTCAGGCATTTGGAGTGTTTGAGCTGATGCTGTAATAAGTGACTTATACCATTCTGTAAATAGTGAACTCTCATGAGACCGATGATCGTGCAGAACATAGGTGTGTATCTGAATTCCATAATCTCTTATGACATCACTATAAACGTGCAGAAGTCATAGAATAGTGTTCACTGCACTTGCCAGGATACTTGCATTAACTAATGACCATATGACAATGATTCTCTAAACAAATTTGAACTTTAACTGTATCTACCTATTATTGTGCAACATTGTATATCCTGGCCACTACAGGCGATCATGTAACTGTTAAAACGAATACATGTAACCTTTACAGAGAATACATTATCTGTGAATTGATTAAAACATGATAGATTAGAGAATAAGCAGTTCAACAGGGACATATCATATATATATATATATATATATATATATATATATATATATATGTATAGATATATATATTTTAATGAATGATCGAAAATGTAATACAGTCATCTTAATGGTAACCGTAATTGTTTATAAACAAATGAAGAGAAAGAATGCACGTCCTATGTGTAGGGAGTGACCATCAGTCTTATGTTGTTCTGATAACAAGTAACTAACAATTGACAAGTACTGTGTCAGTGTGGAAGCAGAACACAAAAGTATAACTATAGGACTTTTTTTTTATTCATCAGATGATCTTTTCTATGTGTTCAATACCTCAGGCATAGATGCTGTGTGAAAACCATTTAACCCCTTGCTAGCTGCTTGTGGTGGTACGTGAGATGCCAGGCGCTGGATTAATTGGCCATCTGAGAAGAAATGGAATATGTAGATCCCTCTTGCATGATAACTCCCAATCATGTGTCTGCTGCCTCCTTCTAGTTGTGCATAGCCTGTTACCTAGCAACGCCTGAGAACCCTCACAGTCAGGTTACAGAAGCATTTGGCCATGTTGTACAATGTTAGAGAGATTTCATAGCAATATGGCTGCTTGTTTGTGACAATCCTGGGCTCTCCTTTGCAAATTATCACATAGATTTGCTCCTTATTGCCAAAGCATCTGATTGGTTGTGCTAGATAAATATGCCTCTGCACTGCCACTGATCATCGTGGCAAATGCATTTAGCGTCCCACTGCACTGCGTCACTGGGTGCCTCATACATTAATAGTATTAATAAAATATATAATTCAGCAGTTACTTGTGTTCTTCCTGTAACGTGAATACTAATTATTACTAATGATTATTAATCACAATCTGCCATTTTCCCAAAATTATCTTTCCTATCCCTTACTACATTCATACACACACGTGTGTGTGTGTGTGTGTTTGTATGTGTGTGTTAGAGGATACTGATCAAAACAAATAAATTGATTAATATATGGCCTTATTCCAAATGATTCTAAATGACAATGGCCATTGATTAAGTGCAATAAATAGGTTAGTGTAAAAGGTTATCTCATCATGCAATAAAGGTGCATGTCAAAATAATAACAATGTAACACAATACACCTAATTCACCAAATTTCACTTAATGGTTGATAATTAGATCAGGGACTATGCTCTTATCTCAGGAAGTATTAATATGAAGGTCTGTCCATGTCACACGTTATACCATGTCACACGGTTGACCTTCCTATAACCTGGAAATGGTCTAATTGGACATTTCACTTGACAAGATGAGAGTTCATAGAGTCTGCTTTCAGCTACCTCCATATCTCTGCTGGCTGCCACAAACAGACATAAACAATTGGTTCTTGTAATATATATACCTGAAACATAAACAGGCACATGACAAACAGGACTTGTCATAATTATTTTATTTTTAATATATGAGCTTCATGCAGTTGGATGTGGCAATAGGGTAATCTACAGTATATAGACATGCAATTCTATTATGTACACACTGCGGTAAGTAAAGATTCCATACATTCAATAGTTGAAAGGAGTCATATTCATACGCAGGGTATACAAAGGACATGAATATACTATTTAAGTTGATCAGTTTACAGATCACAATACCTGCATGTCAAATATAATTGTAATGTAAGCCAAAATGGAATTCAATACAAGACACCTTATTTACTTCCCGTGATGTACTATTGCGTTTAATATTGTCTATATATTTTGTCTCAATAGAAACATGCAAGCTGGGAGGATAATTCCCTGTGTGCTCATTGTCATTGTCATGCACCTAGTCAAATCCTTCAGGCATCCCCTCCCAGTCACAGGGGTGTGAGATCTCCATTTTCTTTGTGTATTCTGTGGCAGAGAGTGACTAATCTGGCAGCAAGGCCGTCCTACCCTATCTCATACATACAGATGACCAGACAGCAATCCCACGCCTGGCACACAATCTGGTGGCTATTGAGTGTCTATAAGGGAAAATGTAACGTTTGGTATTATATACCTGTCTACTCAGGAGGATACAGTGACATTCAAGCAAACATAGCGCTAAGAAATTACAACAATGGGGATGTAATATGTGGCCTTTTTCAATTGTGATAAGATAAAGAGTCATTTTAAACCCAGAAACGTTATATTCACGCATTGCATAGGACAGGTGCTGGGATCGTGTGGTGGATTACAGGTGTGTGGAGCCTCCTATATACAGTTTGTTATATGCACCGAATATAATATGTACATATAGCATATATATATATATATATATATATATATATATATATATATATATATATATATATATATATATAGTGATTTCAACCACAAAGGCCAACTTTAACCAGCAACAGGTCCGTTTTAAGTTTCACAGCTTTTGTTTGTTTGCATTAAATTCAATTTGGCATCGGCTTATTGCTGTCCCCACACTGCCTAGTCTGTGCATCCCGAAAGCATTATTCCAAGGGTATAGCAATTCCTATGAGCACCGAGTAGTCACGTTGATCAGTCAGATACAAGATAAGTAGCAACAAAACACATGTTCGATCAACGAAGTCATTGATGAAACGGGAAGTGACTCATATGCAATATATTTAGCCGCATAGATGATTCTCTATCTGTCTAATAATAACAATACTATTGTATCCTTATATGATATTTGTTGAAATATTTCATAGGGGGTTTAACCCTTTAGGAAGGCTGAAGCATAGGTTGAGCATAGATAGCTAGGATAATAACAAAAATATACTAATACACACATTGTGGACAGTCAGGTTGCAAGGCACTGCTGTGGCAGGCATATAGTTAATGTGTGGTGTACAACATAGACGCTAATTATGATAGGCAAGCAGATCAGCAGATTTAGTATGTGTGCCCATGGTCTTTGCCATGGTAACACTGTAACATTATTAGACAGAATAAAATGACACATACAGTAACATCTATTGTATGACAGTCAGCCAATTACATATTAACTAGATGGTCTATGTTTATTGCCATGTGTCTAATTTGTGAAGTAAGTGGGTACACTAGTCTGTACACAGCCACCTAAACTGTTCAATGAGACTGGCAGAGTGCTCTATGCTGCCATCACTGGTCTCTCATGTGTACTGCAGTCGTTTATTTGCTGGAAAGATAATTAACAGCCAGGTTGGGTTACAATGAGGGAACGTCTGGCATGATCATCGTAGATCGGAGTGTGTAGGACCAATTCCAGCAGGTGGTATATTATGCAAGGCAAGCAAACGCGAGTTCCCAGCAGGCATTACAGACCCACATACAGGTTCATGTCGCTTATATAGATTATATGATCTCTCCTTTAAGCCCCTTTCTTCGTTCTCTACATTACACCTGTGAAACGGGGCTGAGGCAGAGCTGCCATTCTGTGCCACCCTGGGAGCACATTCATATGGTCACATTCCATTTTACAGACAGCAGCCATTTTGTAGCATCTGAAAGATACACGTGACGCTGTATACAGTGCTGGGAGTACATGCATCCTCCCCTAGGCTCTCTCACACACAAAACACGTAGCTCATTTGCCTACCAAGTGCCAGTTAGATTACAGTAATGGGATCGCCAGCTCTTCACCCCAGCGGCGATCACGTGACAGTGATAGAACGCACCGTAGGATGAATGAGGTTCCAGGAATGTGCCAGGCAGGTGTCATGCCCATCCTGCGCTCTGGCGGCTAGCTTACCTGGAGCACACCTTCTTGCGATGCAAACGGTCCCTGTACCCAGATAATGTTACCGAGAGAAAATGCTGACACATAAACATGGCAAGCAGAACCAATTGCCTTAAGTCAGTGGTTCTCAACGACATTCTTCTTAATACCCCATGTTTTCTGGATTTCCTTAAACTTGCACTGGTGAGTTAATCTATTTTGCTGGGTCAATAATTATCCCACCTATTTCCACAGATAGAAATCCTGAGGACTGGAGTTGAGAACCACTACCTTAATTAATAATCCAAAAATGTCAGTGCTGTGAGGAGGGGGTTACAATTTACAGTGCATCCGCTTACTGAGCCCATCTTAGGACGGTTATTTACACTTGTAAACAAGGTATTTATTAAAAAAGCAAGGGGTTTAACCCAAAGATATTCTTTGTGCAGATATTGATGTATTAACCCTGACAGCGCTAGTGGGGAGTGCAATGCACTACTGGGATCACCTTTATGAGGTACAGGCTGCCTGCTGTAGCAATATGCATCACTGCTGGGTCACCTATTCCTGCATACACCTGTGCACTTTATCAGATCCATTGAAATGGCAATGAGGGAATACAATATTACATTTACCGAATATACGAAGGTCAGAGCACAAGAATAAGCATAACTTTGTTTCAGCGAACAGTCACACTTTCACACTTAAATGTATTAACACTAGTGGTATAGATGGTTAGGGACACATATTAGTGTGTGAGTGTGTGTAAGGACACAGCTTCTTTGTCAGCATTGCTTTGAATGGTCCAGTTTGTTAGAGTTTTTTTTTAATTCCTTCCCAATTAAGAGAGCTTCTTCAAAGATATAAGACTTTTTCAGTTAAGCGAGTTGGCCTCAAATGAAGAACAAAAGGCTTGATGCATATGTCAGTGCCTCAGTCTAACCTCCCATTAACACACTTGTGTTTGCCTGCAGCACCTGCTGGCTGAAGTACTCTCCTTTCACACAATACACAAGGTCCACCCCCCAAGCATTCTGCACAGTACCTGACGGTGAATAAACACTACATGCATTTATACAAGGTACTTAGCACTTATTATTTAGCAAAATGCTTCATCTCCTGACAGCCTACACTAACCAAATCTACAATGCAATTTATGGAAACACAATACCTCTTATTCCAGCACAGCTGATTGTTAAACAAACCAGCTTTTCCAAATGAAAGTGGTTATTTAAAAGTGCAATCAATGCTACTTTATTAAAAAAACACATTTTTTTTGTTGTTGTGACATTCAATAAGCCCTTTGTGTTTCTTCCAAAGAGTCTGGTCTTTTCCCCTTATGCTGCAAAAACTACATAAAACCCTATATTTATGGGCCAGTTATTTTCTGCAGCTATCCAATTTACATTGGATTAATAAAATAATGTTTGATGATTTTGAATCAAGCATAAAAATACAAATCGTATTTGATTTCTATTTCCTCCCGATCTCGAAAAAGTACGATTAGTCTGACGTCTTCTTGTCCTACACCTGTATCACCCGTTTGTTACAGTGAAATAGTTTTATGTACACGTACTTTTGCACAATTAACAGCTGATCCCATGGCAAAGCAAACGTTGCATTGGTAAACTCCATCTGCCTAGCGAAGGATTGAAGGATTTTTGTAAAGGTTTTAGGTTTATTAATTATTTTTACATATATGCATTGCAGGCAATTCTAACTGCCACCTTTATAATACTATTAGAACATTGTACAAATATTAAGTATGTAAGATAGATACATTCTATTTATATAAATAATAATAATTTTTTGAACAAAGTTTAGATATGAAATAATTATTAATGATTATTTTTACAGACTAGTGCATATTAAAAGTTGATGGACTATGAATAATAATGTAATATATGATGGCTGTATATTGGAATCATTTATTGTAGGTTAAAATGTGTAGGACGCTGATATACTTTAACATTGCCCAATGACTTGTGAAGAGTCTATACTCACTTCAGCCTACTCCTATATCTTATAAATTGTAATCACAACACAGACACCGCATTATTTCAATATATCATCAAACATGATCCCACAATCAATTACCGACATACTGTATACACAACCCTATACAGAAATAATACTAAAGGGGTGTAAAACGGTTCTTTAAATACATTCCTATCCAGTTAACATGGGCGTAATAATCCTTCCATTATATAACAGAATTATAATATACAAAAATATATTATATTTTTTATCGTAGATAAGTATGTGTACAATATTAGTCGCAAAATAAATAGAAGTGCAGCTTCAAGAGCTTATTACAGTGATATTTCCCACCACAGGACTCTTCTTTGAAAGTCAAACTATCTCCTGTGAATTATAGCTGATAACTAGAGGCACATGAAATTTATAAGATTAAAGAACATAGGTGAGTCCACGGTCACTGTTACGCATGTAAGTTCATAAATATTTTCCCTTTGGTGCTGCTTACATGTCTTGTATTGCTAAAAAATATAAGGATTACCCACAATATGTATATGACTAGTGTAGCACGGTTTCTTTTACCTGTGCATACGAGCTCTAACTTGTTTAAATAATTGAGAAAACAATGCCAGCATAAGCAGTGCATTATATATATATATATATATATATATATATATATATATATCATTCATAATAACGTTCATAAAATCAGCAACATACAAGAGCAGAGCAGGTTTTTATACATGCAAGTGCTATTAAAGTGTTATCTAATACGTGCAATATTCTGCATAAACGTGTGTGTTTATACGCATCTTACAACCCTCCTGCGATTTGCTGCTGTTTCATGCCAACTGCAGCAATTTAGGAAACACTATCAATTGCACATTAAACGCATTCTGAGCCCCGCCAATTTAATATGATTCATGCTACTGCTATCTATCTATCTATCTATCTATCTATCTATCTATCTATCTATCTATCTATCTATCTATCTATCTATATATATATATATTGTTTTTATGGAAACCTGGACGTTTATTTGTATATAATCGACTGTAGTCATTGCAACTAAGAGGAAGGTAAAAGCTTGGGGCTATATATTTAACAGCAGGCTCACAAACATTTTGTGACGTCAATCCGTAATGAGATGTTAATTTTATGTAAGTACGCACGAGTTCTCAACTTTTAGTGCTACAGAGATAGACAGCATTGCCATGCCATCTGAGTGAGAAAAAAAACAACTACAACAAAAAGACTAGTCTCACTATATACATGTCTGTGTATAAAACTTACATTAGATGTGCAAATGTATTCCCTTATGTAACTTTGCAGGTGGAATGTACTAAAGGCTTAATTAGATAAATAAGTAGGGGGGGGGGTTAAATAAAAAATTGTAATAATATTCCTCCCTGATTGGGAATGCGTAGGGAACATAGATGCACCAATTAGAAGATATATTTAAGCTTCTAGCAAATCACCACCTCAGTGTCATAAATTCATAGAAAACTTATACCCCCCATCTTTTGTTTGCTACTAACAGCTAGTTTGAATCTTGTTTGAGGCAATCAAATATTCATAAATTATCCAATTATACAAAACAAAAATAATGCTGTGAGAATGAACCGAAGTGAATTGTCTTCCAGTGCTGATGACTCATGCAACAATGCAGGGTTTACAGATGCTGTAAATGCTATGTACATGCAATTTCTACATATTAAGGGGAAAAAAACATGTAGTTATATAAAAAAACACACACTTTGTGGTTTTACAAAAACCTGTTTACATCAAGTATCGTCTACACTGCTAGAAAAATGGATTCAATGGCATCAAAAATAGAAAGCAATCAAATATATTCAGCTAATGTACTTAAACTTGTTTTATAAATCATTTATCAAAGTGTTGTTTAACAAATTCCACTTCTCTCTAACCTACAAAAGTCACTTTACAGTGCAAAGTATACAGCGGTACGCCTCATTAATTACTAACATAGCATGTAAGTGCAAAATGTGCACAACCCCATGGCAACAAACCAAACACTTGCTTTCATTATTTACTTACCGAACAAATACAATCTAATTGCTGATTGGCTGTGCTTTGGTGCAAATCTCGCATTTAAATGTTATGCTAGTGAATAGACCCTACGGCGTGAATAAAATCCTGTGAATTGTTAGCCAAAAAATAGCCAAGTGCGTAGAAGTCACACACAGGAATTGGGGCGCCTGCACCTGGCCTTTATAAACAGAAGAACATTGGAAACCGCTACATGGTCATGCCAACTTACTTGTCCCATCACAAATCTGTGAGACATTATGTGACATTCAAATATACATTTTGACACACACGCACTCTCTCTCTCTCTCAATGTAGCATGCGGAACCACTTGTGTAGCACGTTGTGACGTACACAAAATGTAATCATAGACTAAACCCTTGCGTTACCAGTTGTGGCAATAGTGACTTTAAACGGATGTAATAAAGGAACCTTTCAGTTTGCAAACAATGTAGCAACATAAGAAGATACTTAGAATGCATTTTCTTTAATACAAATTCTATTTGAAATAACATGACATTTTGAAACATCCAATCTTATGATAGTTCACTAATAAAAATTAATTTGAAGGCTAAAATTTAGCCTTTTCGTTATCTCATTTGTAATGAACTGCAATGCATCTTTCAATTTACAAAAACATTAAATGAAGTCTGTATATAGATTTCATACAGAATAATGTATTTGCTGAGTGTTGAGTTTTTTTTCTCCCCCTCATTTTATTTGGTTGTTGCCTTGGTATATTTGTTTATTGTCTAAAATTAATAGAATGGAAAGTCTAAATGATATTATGCATTTGCAAACTGTCCAGCTGAGTCTTTGACTGGTTGGATAACAATTATGAGACTTAATTGAGATGCAAAGTAGTTAGTTTTTGTGCCAGCGTTCTCTTTGAAAATCGTTCAGACATTTTTTTTAAAGGCCATAACGGTGACCGTGCAATGCTGAACAAAGCCTGCGGATGTACCGAGCATTGTGCATGCAGGCCCTGAATTGCTGCGGCCTTTTTTTGGGTTAAGATTTTTCAACAAGTAACAAATTATACCTATCAGAGAGCCATAATGCCCTTCCTAGAGAGAGGGGCCAATATTTCCAAACACCCTGGAGTTCTGAAGGCTCAATCTACTATTTATAAAGCACACAGCTGAAAGAATGGTGTACCCAACCAAACATGCAATCTTCTGCCCAATGGAGACGATAAGCACAAAAAATACTTATTTTAGTACTCAATGTAAGAGGCTTTTTGTCAAAAATATAAACGTTAAAATATATGTAATGTATATTAACTCACACATACAGTATATACAAGAGAGATACAGAAACCTTGGTCCCTTGAGAGAGATGTGGATGCAGACTGAGAGAAATGTACTCTGTGTTCGTTTAGATAATAATAATAATAATAATAATAATAATAATAATAATAATAATAATAATGGTATAGCTACGCAAATACTTGAGGTACAGTACCGGAGATGCCATAGCTTAAGGGACCCATTTTTATATTGCATGTGCTACCTTTATTACCATAGCCAGCCGTCTTGTGAATCTTTTCTTTGAACTACAGACGATTCTACTGTAAACTGTGGTTTGATGTGGGCTCTGTACAGTCGTCACCAATGAGGTCCAGACTCCAGAGTGCTTTAGCTACAACATTGGATACTGGTACTGTATGGTTTTGGGACATAAGATATCTAGACAAACCACCTTGGGAAACACATCATTCTAGATACCAGCAGCTTCAATAGAAGCTCACTGAGGGCAGCTTACAGGATCAGTTAATGGATCAGTGCATGAGCGCTCCAGAGACGTCATGATAACACAGTGAGCAAGAGCTCACATGTATAGTACACTGTGTACTGTATCAGATTCACAAAACCTCACATAGGTGTAATCACATAGCAGTATCACAGTCATTAAGAAGGAAGCACAGGCTGCATGCGGGTGCTGTAATCACTCCCTGCCATTAGCTGCTTACTGTCGTTTATGCAACTATATATTCAAGTACTGAAAAACTGCTAATGAGAGCAGGTAACCCTTTCATGGTAACGCAGTGCCCCTGACTTTATAATATGGTATGCCTTTTGCTTTGTCTATTGCATGGTTGCTACATATTTACAATCGTACAGACAATACTGTACAAGCACGTCTGATTGGCTGTTATGAATTTAGAGCAAGGTTGCACAGTGGAGCAATGTTAGTGAATAGTTGTACATTTCCCAATTAACTTATTACCCCTCTCATTTGTAGTTTTGATTCCTTGGGATTTTCTTGCTTTCTATTAGTCTCTGTCCAGTGTCCAGCGTAACCCTATAGCCTTCCTATCAGCAGCACCTGTCCCACTGAGACTGGTTCTAAATGTTACACCAACAAGAGTAATACTGCATGCCCTGATCGCATTGCAAAATGCGATCATTAATAAATGGGCCCCTAAGAGAGCTGGAGCACCAGATAGGGATTACCTGATCTACCTGCTGGGGTCCTGACTACAGTCACCAAACGGGAAGAGGAGCCACGATCTGTATGGCAAATGTATCATGGGTCTTTATTGAGGCACTGCGATGGAGGTCAAACAGGAAACCATGCAAGAGATACAATCGCCTACTCTCTCCTTATCTAAAAATAGCAGTTGTGGCATGATGTGCTAATAAATCTGTGTCAGATAACATCATTCTTATCATTTCTGATATTAAGCAAATGTTTTTCCTCCCCACCATTGGTGTCCATCATTTTCATACGATTAAATGTTCTTGGTGCATTGCATTATTGGCATCTCTGATAGTGATGCACACTAGGTACAAAGAAATGTAGAAAATCCCCCTTAAATATCTCATCGGAAGCCATGGTGAATTAATCAAGTTATTAGGACAAACAGATGCCTCTTTGAAGGCTTGCTCGTTAAAAAAAAAAAATGAAAGTCAATATATTGGACCTAACAGAAACTCTGCATAGGTCCAATCAAATTAAAAGCTTGAATGATTAAGGGATTACAGCATCTCCTCCTCCAGTTGCTACTAAAAGAGCATTTGCCATGTACTGGGAGCAGCCCTGCTGGCCTGGCTGCCTCTGCCTGAATGCAGGTGTAAGGTCACGTGATCCGTGTTGATGACTTGTTTTAATTCATTTATTCTTTGGTGATTTTCTGCTTGTCAGTGAGATGAATAGATACCATTATACATAGCACCAGACAAGATCTCCTTGTTCCACGCAGGCATCTAGAAATGACTGTGCACATGTGAGAATGCATAATAAAACTTCTCCCTATCCAAACTGTGTGGGTGAAAGCTGCAGTTATTATTTATTTTGTATGGTGATGAGTAGAAGGGGTATAAGGATTTTCAAAAACACAAACAATAATTTCATGTATTCCAGAAAGGCAGCAAATGCCATACTCAAATGTTTTCTGCTAAGTATATATTTTTATAAACATTATTGAGTTCAAGCAGAGTGCTGTGTGTTAGAATAAGCAGTATATATCTGTATTTCCGTATAAGGCATGCTATGTAAACAATGCTCCCACACGACTGCAAATCTCCAAGGGAAGGGTTAAGGAGGGGTGTTTATGTGGCTGTATATATGGGATGTAGTTAGCATCCCGGCATGCGGAATGCCGACAGTCAGAAGACCGGTGCCGATATCCCAACAGGTCAGGATAACGGCACCAGTATTCCGACTGCCGTATAGGGGTGTTAGGGGGTGGGTAGGGTTACGTAGCAGGATTAGGGTTAGGCCTCAAGGGGAGGGTTAGGCACCAGGGAGGTAGTGTTAGGATTAGGGTGCGGGGAGGTTAGGCTTAGGCACTAGGGGGTAGGTTAGGGTTAGGCACCGGGGAGGGAGGGTTAGGGTTAGGGTAGGGGTTAGAAAAGTACTTACCATTCCTTCCTATGGGTGTCGAGATTGTGGCTGTTGGGATATCGCTGTCGGTATTCTGACCAGCGGCATCCCGACAGCCGAGATTTCATACCCAACCCTATATATCAAGTGGCTAAAATTGTATGCCAACAGTGGCCAAAAAGGTGCAATCTTCAGTAAATGAGATAATAATATCAGGACAAAGTTCTTATCACACAGGTAATTATGGGGCCCATTTATCAATAATTGCATACTCAATGCGATCTGGCCGCAATATTAGCACCTGTGATCATGCTGCAGTATGTGATCTTAGCGCCAGAATGTATTAAATTGCCCATGTCCTGTAATGTGCTTGTGGTGAAGTGTCACAGTGGTCTCTTCACTCCTTTCTCGGGACTTCTGCGCATGTGTGGTCTACTGACCACGCATGTGCAACTGCCATTGCCGAGGAAACCTCTCCTGGTTAGTTTTGTAAAGTGTAGCCCATAGGCTAATTGGCACAACAACATCTTTAGATGGCGTTAGCTGTGGGGACCACACTCCGGAATACTTTGCACTCTGGAGACTGGTAATGCCGAAAGCATCACATCCCCCAGAGAAACCCATGGGGGTACGGCTGCTGTCGGAAAAGGAGAAACTGCAGCAGATATCGGAGATCAGTTGCGTCTGGTGGCGGTCAGTGGCTGGAGATATTTGCCATCTGTGGGCAGGAGATGGTGGTCTGTTATGCACCATTGAGGTATTCCTGCTATGGGCAATATCTGACGTATAGTCCTGTAGGAATATCACTTTTCCTCTTAGAGGTACTTTTTCTCACAACCTTGTGTGGAAAAGGTGAAATGCTTCAAAACTTTCCCTGCTGTCATCTGACCTAACAGGGTTGACTAATTTTTCCTTTTAATAGCTAGACATTAGAGTGACCCAATAAGCGGTCCGCTTTTACTGCCAGTGAGAGCTCCCAATATCGGCACTATGCACTAAGCAATTTAAAAAACAAACAAAAAACTTCGGATTTTCACAGTGATTTTGCATATATACTCTCACAAGGATGATGACATAAACAAAAATATTGGAGGAAATAGGGTCAGATTATTGGGAATAATCACACACTAAACAATATAGTTACATCGTGGCCAACATATATCAGACATTCTGAACGATCAGATAATTGGAGCCGAGCGTTTCTGGCCTGTTTCCTGGGCATTTCTGCAAATCCATCATGCATACACACTACACAAAAATTGGACCCATCTGCTGATAAGTGAATGATTGGCCTGATAATTGCATAGGATGTACCCAGATTAACTCTACTGAAGGAGAGATATGCTGTCCATCCACTTGTAGATGCGGGGGGCGACGGCACGACTACGACATCATAATCATGCCGTCGTCCCCTTAGGGGTGAAGTGCATACACTGAACATTCAGACGTTCAGTGTATGCAGATTAATCATCCCCGAACATGGCAACCTGACGGCGGTCGTCAGGTTGACCATCATGTTCGGGCGATGATACATTTTAAAAGCGACCAGCAGGCACACGCATCGCTGGTCGTTTTTAACATTTTACTGCCCGAATTGCGGGCGATTACCAAGTGATTGAGCGATAATGACGATCGTTATCGCTCAATCGCTAGGTTTAATCGCCTAGTGGATGGGCAGCATTACAGGATTGTTTAAGAGTTTAAAAGGGTTGGCTTACTTAGTTGATGCCTGAAACACAGTCAACATTGACAGTCTACCTGGATGTCCGCGCGTTTTCTCAAACTCCACGTGGCCAAAACTGAACTCATTGTCTTCCCTCCATCTCAAGTCCCCTCTCCTCCCAACTTCTCTACCACTTTTGACAATATTACTACTTCCTCTGTTCCCCAACTCCACTGCCTGGGTGCTATTTTTGACTCCTCTCTCCTTCACTCCCCAAATTCAATCCCTAGCCCAATGATTCTCAAATTGTGCCTCAGGGGTGCATCAGGGCACTTGCACATGTGCCTTGGGCTGGTGGTCCAGTACCAAATAAAATTATTTTTAGTCAATGTGATAGGCAAAACCAGTGCTAATGTCTGTCAATAAAAAAATATGTGGACAAAAAGAAGCGCATGACTAAGGGTGACATATAAGCACAATTTACTTAATTTAATTTTTGTCGATTTTCTCACTAAGAAACATTTGGCCCCGGGGTGCCGTGGAAAAATTGCTGATACTCTAGGGCGCTGTGATTCTAAAAAGTTTGGGAACCACTGCCCTAGCCCAATCCTGCCGTTTACAGCTCTGCAACATTGCTCGCATCAGACCCTTACTGTCCCAGGATGCCACTAAACTATTGTCCACTAGCTTATAACTTCTCACCTCGGCTACTACAAACTTCTCCTCACTGGCCTTCCCTGCTCCCATCTCTCTCCTCCCCTATTCTTACTCAGTGCAGCAGCTAGACTTATCTTCCTCTTCCGCCACTCCACATCTGCCTCCACTCTCTGCCAAGCGCTTCACTGGCTCCCCTCTCCTATAGAAACCCCTTCAAACTCCTCACCCTCACGTACAAGGCCCTCTCCAACTCCACTGCTCCCTACATCTCCAACCTCATCTCCATACATACTCCCCCCTGGTTGACCAAGAACCATCACCTTTCTCTCCTCTGGTTACCACCTCTCACTCCTAAATCCAAGATTTCTCCCACATCACTGGAATGGTCTCTTTTGCTCTCTCATACTATCCCCCTGCTAGCATAGCTTCAAACGAGCACTGAAAACCCCCCTGTTCATACACAAGCATATCCATCTGCCACCTAACCTTGTCAACACATAGCTTACCTCACCCTCTCTCACTCCCTGCCCTCAGCTCCCCTTACACTGGCCCACTCCCTGTGTCTTCCGTTTGTTCTTCCCCTTCCCTTAAGATTGTAAGCTTCTATAAGCAGGGTCCTCCTCCCTCCTGTTATCACTACCTACTGCTATTGCGCACCAGCTACACACCACACTTCCTTGGGGTCACTACCCCAGGCACCATTGCCTCGCTCCCTTCCCACCTTTAGCCACTCTAAACCTGTTAGTTGTGCCCACTCCCCGTACTCCCTGTATGCCTTGCTTCCATAGCTGTGTTGTGAGTGTAGTTCTTTTTGGGGGATGCAGTCAGGAAGCCGACGGTCGAAATGCCGACCTCCGGCTTCCCGACTGTCTAATCCTGACATGGGACTAATGACAGGCGTTGAAATACCGACACCTATCATTATCCCTACACTGAGAGCCCGACGCCCGGCATACCGAATCAAGATAAGTCGGGCGCCGCGCGCGGACAGCAGCGCTGTGGGAAAGGTTAGGTTTCAGTGCTCCTGGGGGGACTTAGGGTTTGGCACCCCCTCTGGGAGGGTTAGGTTTAGGCTGCGGGAAAGGGGGGATTAGGGTTAGGCACTAGGGGGAAGGTTAGGATTAGGCACCCCTAAGGGAGGGTTAGGGTTAGGGGGAGATAGGGTTAGGTGTAGTTACTATACATACTAGGGGTGTGCACCGGCCACTTTTCGTGTTTTGGTTTTGGATCTGGATCTTTCTTCGTGTTTTGGATCTGGATTGGTTTTGCCAAAACCACCCTTCTGTGTTTTGGGTTCTGGGTTTTGTGTTTTGGATCTGTATTTTTTTGAAAAAAAGCATAAAAACAGCTAAAATCACAGAATTTGTAGGTTTTTCTGCTCCTATGCTATTATTAACCTCAATAACCTTAATTTCCACTCATTTCCAGTCTATTCTGAACACCTCACACCTCACAATAGTGTTTTTATGTCCAAAAGGTTGCACCGAGGTAGCTGGATGACTATGCTAAGCGACACGAGTGGGCGGCACAAACACGTGACCCATCTAGGCGTGATACTCCAGTGGCAGACAGGATGGCAGTTAGAAAAACTAGGCCCCAAACTGTACATAATGCAAAGAAAAAAAAGAGGTGCAAGATGGAATTGTCCTTGGGCCCTCCCACCCACCCTTATGTTGTATAAACAGGACATGCACACTTTAACAAACCAATCATTTCAGCGCCAGGGTCTGCCACACGACTGTGGCTGAAATGATTGGTTCGTTTGGGCCCCCACAAAACAAGCTGGCAATTAATCTGTCCCTGCACAAACTGGCTCTACGGAGGCAAGATGTCATCCTCATCCTCCTCATCCACCGATTCCTCACCCTCTTCAGTGTGTACATCCTCATCCTCACAAAGTATTAACTCGTCCCCACTTGAATCCACCACCACAGGTCCCTCTGTACGTTCTGGAGGCTGGTCTCCCTGGAAGAGCTGATAATTCATTTTGATGAACATCATCTTCTCCACATTCTGTGGAAGCAACCTCCTACGCCTTTCGCTGACAAGGTTCCCGGCTGCACTAAACACTCTTTTGGAGTACACACTGGAGGGGGGGCAACTCAGGTAAAATTGAGCCAGTTTGTACAGGGGCCTCCAAATTGCCTCTTTTTCCTGCCAGTACAGGTATGGACTGTCTGACATGCCTACTTGGATGCTGTCACCGATGTAATCCTCCACCATTCTGTCAATGGTGACAGTATCATATGCAGTGACAGTAGACATGTCAGAAATTGTTGCCAGGTCCTTCAGTTCAGACCAGATGTCCAAACTTGGTCCTGCCTGCCCTGCATCACCTCCAGCGGGTTGCTTAGGATACCTAAGTTTTTTCCTGGCAGCCCCAGTTGCGGGAGAAAATGAAGAAGGAGCTGTTGACGTGTCGCGTTCCGCTTCAGCTGACAGTGTGTTCACCAGCAGGTCTTTGCACCTCTGCAGGCTTGTGTCGGCCGGAAAGAGAGACACCACATAGGCTTTAAACCTAGGATCGAGCACGGTGGCCAAAATGTAGTGGTCTGATTTCAACAGATTGACCACCCTGGAATCCTGGCAAAGCGAATGAAGGGCTTCATCCTCAAGTCCCACATGCAGAGCGGAATCGCTCCGTCTTAGCTCCTCCTTCACTTTCTCCAGCTGCTTCTGCAAAAGCCTGATGAGGGGAATGACCTGACTCAAGCTGGCAGTGTCTGAACTGACTTCACGTGTGGCAAGTTCGAAGGGCTGGAGAACCTTGCACAACACGGAAATCATTCTCCACTGCGCTTGAGTCAGGTGCATACCCCCTCCTTTGCCTATGTCATAGGTAGATGTATAGGCTTGAATGGCCTTTTGCTGCTCCTCCATCCTCTGAAGCATATAGAGGGTTGAGTTCCACCGTGTCACAACCTCTTGCTTCAGGTGATGGCGGGGCAGGTTCAAGAGTGTTTGCTGGTGCTCCAGTCTTTGGCACGCAGTCGCTGAATGGCGAAAGTGGCCAGAAATTTGTCGGGCCACCCAAAGTGTCTCCTGCACGCCCCTGTCGCTTTTCAGAAAATTTTGCACCACCAAGTTTATTGTGTGAGCAAAACATGGGACGTGCTGGAATTTGCCCAGATGTAATGCCCGCACAATATTGGTGGCGTTGTCAGATATCACAAATCCCCAGGAGAGTCTAAGTGAGGTAAGTCACTGGGCGATGATTTCCCTCAATTTCTCTAAGAGGTTGTCGGCGGTGTGCCTCTTACTGAAACCGGTGATACACAGCGTAGCCTGCCTTGGAACGAGCTGGCGTTTCTGAGATGCTGCGACTGGTGACGCTGCTGCTGTTGCTGCGTAAGGTGATACATCTACCCACTGGGCTGTTACAGTCATATAGTCCTTAGTCTGCCCTGTTCCACTTGTCCACATGTCCGTGGTTAAGTGGACATTGGGTACAACGGCATTTTTCAGGACACTGAGGACACTTTTTCTGACGTTTCTGTACAGTCTCGGTATCGCCTGCCTAGTGAAGTGGAATCTAGACGGGATTTGGAACCGGGGACACACTACCTCCATCAATTGTCTAAATCCCACTGCACTAATGGCGGATACCGGACGCACGTCTAACACCAACATAGCAGTCAAGGCCTCAGTTATACGTTTTGCTTCAGGATGACTGCTGTCGTACTTCATCCTCCTCGCTAAGGACTGTTGGAGGGTCAATTGTTTAGTAAAAGTAGTGGTGTTCCTACTTCCTCTCTGGGATGATGAACGACTCCCAGCAGCAGCAACAGCAGCAGCGGCAGCAGGAGGCGTAGCAATGCAGGATCCTCCAGAGGAATCCCGGATAGGAGAGTCAGTCATGCCAGTGACATGGCCTGCAGGACTACTTCCGATCCTGACTAAGGAGGAAATTGACGAGGAGGGAGCTGACAGTGTGGTTTGCAGGCGCTTGGATACAACAGGACAACGGGATTTAGGTGTCCCTGGACTGCTTACGGTCTTAGCCAAAGTTTCTGAACTTGACAGTAACTTATTATGAACGCGCTGCAGGTGCCGTATAAGGGAGGATGTTCCTAGGTGGTTAACGTCCCTACCCCTACTTATTCCAACTTTACATAAGGTACATATGGCAAGACAGTTGTTGTCCGGATTTGGATAGAAATATTGCCAGACCAAAGAGGTGGAATGTTTGGTCTTCTGCCCAGGCATGACCGTGATGGGCTTTTTCATCCCACGGACAACAACTGTCTCCCCCAGAGCCTGATTTAAACAAACCACATCACCATCAGAATCCTCCTCGCCAACTTCCTCCTCAGCGCCAGCTACACCAGTATCCTCATCCTGTTGTACTTCAACAGTGACATCTTCAATTTGCATATCAGCAAGTGGACTGTGGGTGCTCCTTTCAGCACTTGCAGGGGGCGTGCAAATGGTGGAAAGAGCCACCTCTTCCCGTCCAGTGCTGGGAAGGTCAGGCATCGCAACCACCACCACACTTGGACTCTCCTTGGGGATTTGTGATATCTTCTTAGAAAGCACAGTTCTTCGCTGTGCTTTTGCCAGCTTAACTCTTTTGATTTTTTTAGTGGGAGGAGGGCTTCCATCGTCATGTGAAGCGGAAACACTAGTCATGAACATACTAGGGATCGACCTTAGCCGTTCCTTGCCACTCCGTGTCGTAAATGGCATATTGGCAAGTTTACGTTTCTCTTCAGCTGATTTAAATGTTTTTTTCAAGGTCATTTTCCTGAACTTTGTCATTTGGGATTGTATGTGCCCTCTATTATGACATTGGGCATCGGCCTTGGCAGACGACGTTGATGGCATGTTATCGTCTATGTCATGACTAGTGGCAGCAGCTTCAGCACTAGGAGGAAGTGGTTCTTGATCTTTCTCTATTTTATTTTTATCGGAGAAAGTTTGGTCCTCCATTTATGTTATATCGATTTGATATATACGTGCGGCTAAACACAGAAAATATTTTTTTATTTTTGCTGGAGAGTAGTGCACTTTGTGGGTTACACCAGCCTTTAAGAAATGAGCCAGCCGGCTCTTTACTTATGGGACACAGGCGCACGCTTGGCGCTGCTCCTTTGTTGATGCACGTGCGGCTACTGCGCACACAATTCACAAACACAGAAAATATTTTTTTTTTTGGTTTGGACTGGAGTGTACTTTGGGGGTTACAGCACCCTTTAACGGTCAAGCCAGCCTGCCCTTTACTTATGGCACAGGCGCACGCTTGGCACTACTTTGTTGATGCACGTGCGGCTACTGTGCACACAATTCACAAACACAGAAAATAATTTTTTTTTTGGTTTGGACTGGAGTGTACTTTGGGGGTTACAGCACCCTTTAACGGTCAAGCCAGCCGGCCCTTTACTTATGACACAGGCGCACGCTTGGCACTACTTTGTTGATGCACGTGCGGCTACTGCGCACACAATTCACAAACACAGAAAATAATTTTTTTTTTGGTTTGGACTGGAGTGTACTTTGGGGGTTACAGCACCCTTTAACGGTCAAGACAGCCGGCCCTTTACTTATGACACAGGCGCATGCTTGGCACTACTTTGTTGATGCACGTGCGGCTACTGTGCACACAGTTCACAAACACAGAAAATAATTTTTTTTTTGGTTTGGACTGGAGTGTACTTTGGGGGTTACAGCACCCTTTAACGGTCAAGCCAGCCGGCCCTTTACTTATGACACAGGCGCACGCTTGGCACTACTTTGTTGATGCACGTGCGGCTACTGCGCACACAATTCACAAACACAGAAAATTATTTTTTTTTTGGTTTGGACTGGAGTGTACTTTGGGGGTTACAGCACCCTTTAACGGTCAAGCCAGCCGGCCCTTTACTTATGACACAGGCGCACGCTTGGCACTACTTTGTTGATGCACGTGCGGCTACTGCGCACACAATTCACAAACACAGAAAATAATTTTTTTTTTGGTTTGGACTGGAGTGTACTTTGGGGGTTACAGCACCCTTTAATGGTCAAGCCAGCCGGCCCTTTACTTATGACACAGGCGCACGCTTGGCACTACTTTGTTGATGCACGTGCGGCTACTGTGCACACAATTCACAAACACAGAAAATAATTTTTTTTTTGGTTTGGACTGGAGTGTACATTGGGGGTTACAGCACCCTTTAACGGTCATGCCAGCTGGCCCTTTACTTATGACACAGGCGCACGCTTGGCACTACTTTGTTGATGCACGTGCGGCTACTGCGCACACAATTCACAAACACACAAAAAATATAATTTTTTTAGCACTTGGGGGGAACACCCCTGATGGACAGAGCACCCCCTGGACAACACTACAGCACCCCTTTATGACTGGGACACTGCACAGGACTTTGGAGTGGACACAGCCCCTATGGAGAACTGACTGCACAACACAGTCCAGCCAGCCCCTATGGACTTTGAAGTAGTGGACACAGCCCCTATTAACAACAGCAACACAGCACAACACAGCCAGCCCCTATGGACTTTGAAGTAGTGGACAACAGCAGCACAGCGCAGCACAGCACAGCACAACACTACTCTGCACTACACTACACTACACAGCCCAGCCAGCCCTAACTCCCACCCTCCCTCTTCACTGTCCACATCCGAGTGAGAAAATGGCGCCGACGCGGGTACCTTATATTGGTTCCAAAACCCGCGAGACTCGGAAGGCGGGATGATGACGTTTTGCCTCGATTTCAGATCCGAGTCAGGCGGGAAAAGTCGAGCCTGACTCGGATCTCCCTCGGATCGGGGGTGGCTCGGGGGGGTTCGGATTTCAGAAATCCGAACCCGCTCACCCCTAATACATACCAATCGGGATTTTCAGTCCTGCCGGTCTTCTGGTGTCGGGATTTGAACCGCCGGGCATAGGTCCAGCGGGCATTCATACTGATCCCCATTTTGGTGTTTGTTGTCACTGTAATGTTCTGTTTACTGTTTTGTACTGTTTACCCTGTATGGTCTTATTTTTTGCCCTCTGTACGGCGCTGCGGCTCACATGTGGCACCCTATAAAGTTTAATACTACTACTACTAATAATAATACCTATAAACTAGGGGTGTGCACCGGCCACTTTTCGTGTTTTGTGTTTTGGTTTTGGATCTGGATCTTTCTTCGTGTTTTGGATCTGGATTGGTTTTGCCAAAACCACCCTTCCGTGTTTTGGGTTCTGGGTTTTGTGTTTTGGATCTGTATTTTTTTAAAAAAAAGCATAAAAACAGCTAAAATCACAGAATTTGTTGGTTTCTCTGCTCCTATGCTATTATTAACCTCAATAACCTTAATTTCCACTCATTTCCAGTCTATTCTGAACACCTCACACCTCACAATAGTGTTTTCATGTCCAAAAGGTTGCACCGAGGTAGCTGGATGACTATGCTAAGCGACACGAGTGGGCGGCACAAACACGTGACCCATCTAGGAGTGACACTGCAGTGGCAGACAGGATGGCAGTTAGAAAAACTAGGCCCCAAACTGTACATAATGCAAAGAAAAAAAAGAAGTGCAAGATGGAATTGTCCTTGGGCCCTCCCACCCACCCTTATGTTGTATAAACAGGACATGCACACTTTAACAAATCAATCATTTCAGCGCCAGGGTCTGCCACACAACTGTGGCTGAAATGATTGGTTCGTTTGGGCCCCCACAAAACAAGCTGGCAATTAATGTGTCCCTGCACAAACTGGCTCTACGGAGGCAAGATGTCATCCTCATCCTCCTCATCCACCGATTCCTCACCCTCTTCAGTGTGTACATCCTCATCCTCACAAAGTATTAACTCGTCCCCACTTGAATCCACCACCACAGGTCCCTCTGTACCTTCTGGAGGCTGGTCTCCCTGGAAGAGCTGATAATTCATTTTGATGAACATCATCTTCTCCACATTCTGTGGAAGCAACCTCCTACGCCTTTCGCTGACAAGGTTCCCGGCTGCACTAAACACTCTTTCGGAGTACACACTGGAGGGGGGGCAACTCAGGTAAAATAGAGCCAGCTTGTACAGGGGCCTCCAAATTGCCTCTTTTTCCTGCCAGTACAGGTATGGACTGTCTGACATGCCTACTTGGATGCTGTCACCGATGTAATCCTCCACCATTCTGTCAATGGTGACAGTATCATATGCAGTGACAGTAGACATGTCAGAAATTGTTGCCAGGTCCTTCAGTCCGGACCAGATGTCCAAACTTGGTCCTGCCTGCCCTGCATCACCGCCAGCGGGTTGCTTAGGATACCTAAGTTTTTTCCTGGCAGCCCCAGTTGCGGGAGAAAATGAAGAAGGAGCCGTTGACGTGTCACGTTCCGCTTCAGCTGACAGTGTGTTCACCAGCAGGTCTTTGCACCTCTGCAGGCTTGTGTCGGCCGGAAAGAGAGACACCACATAGGCTTTAAACCTAGGATCAAGCACGGTGCCCAAAATGTAGTGGTCTGATTTCAACAGATTGACCACCCTGGAATCCTGGCAAAGCGAATGAAGGGCTTCATCCACAAGTCCCACATGCCGAGCGGAATCGCTCCGTCTTAGCTCCTCCTTCACTTTCTCCAGCTGCTTCTGCAAAAGCCTGATGAGGGGAATGACCTGACTCAAGCTGGCAGTGTCTGAACTGACTTCACGTGTGGCAAGTTCGAAGGGCTGGAGAACCTTGCACAACATGGAAATCATTCTCCACTGCGCTTGAGTCAGGTGCATACCCCCTCCTTTGCCTATGTCATAGGTGGATGTATAGGCTTGTATGGCCTTTTGCTGCTCCTCCATCCTCTGAAGCATATAGAGGGTTGAGTTCCACCGCGTCACAACCTCTTGCTTCAGGTGATGGCGGGGCAGGTTCAAGAGTGTTTGCTGGCGCTCCAGTCTTCGGCACGCAGTCGCTGAATGGCGAAAGTGGCCAGAAATTTTTCGGGCCACCCAAAGCGTCTCCTGCACGCCCCTGTCGCTTTTCAGAAAATTCTGCACCACCAAGTTTATTGTGTGAGCAAAACATGGGACGTGCTGGAATTTGCCCAGATGTAATGCCCGCACAATATTGGTGGCGTTGTCAGATATCACAAATCCCCAGGAGAGTCTAAGTGGGGTAAGCCACTGGGCGATGATTTCCCTCAGTTTCTCTAAGAGGTTGTCGGCGGTGTGCCTCTTACTGAAACCGGTGATACACAGCCTAGCCTGCCTTGGAACGAGCTGGCGTTTCTGAGATGCTGCTACTGGTGACGCTGCTGCTGTTGCTGCGTAAGGTGATACATCTACCCAGTGGGCTGTCACAGTCATATAGTCCTTAGTCTGCCCTGTTCCACTTGTCCACATGTCCGTGGTTAAGTGGACATTGTGTACAACGGCATTTTTCAGGACACTGAGGACACTTTTTCTGACGTTTCTGTACAGTCTCGGTATCGCCTGCCTAGTGAAGTGGAATCTAGATGGGATTTGGAACCGGGGACACACTACCTCCATCAATTGTCTAAATCCCACTGCACTAATGGCGGATACCGGACGCACGTCTAACACCAACATAGCAGTCAAGGCCTCAGTTATACGTTTTGCTTCAGGATGACTGCTGTCGTACTTCATCCTCCTCGCTAAGGACTGTTGGAGGGTCAATTGTTTAGTAAAAGTAGTGGTGTTCCTACTTCCTCTCTGGGATGATGAACGACTCCCAGCAGCAGCAACAGCAGCAGCGGCAGCAGTAGGCGTAGCAATGCAGGATCCTCCAGAGGAATCCCGGATAGGAGAGTCAGTCATGCCAGTGACATGGCCTGCAGGACTACTTCCAATCCTGACTAAGGAGGAAATTGACGAGGAGGGAGTTGACGGTGTGGTTTGTAGGCGCTTGGATACAACAGGACAACGGGATTTAGGTGTCCCTGGACTGCTTACGGTCTTAGCCAAAGTTTCTGAACTTGACAGTAACTTTTTATGAACGCGCTGCAGGTGCCGTATAAGGGAGGATGTTCCTAGGTGGTTGACGTCCCTACCCCTACTTATTTCACCTTTACATATGGTACATATGGCAAGACAGTTGTTGTCCGGATTTGGATAGAAATATTGCCAGACCAAAGAGGTGGAATGTTTGGTCTTCTGCCCAGGCATGACCGTGATGGGCTTTTTCATCCCACGGACAACAACTGTCTCCCCCGGAGCCTGATTTAAACAAACCACATCACCATCAGAATCCTCCTCGCCAACTTCCTCCTCAGCGCCAGCTACACCAGTATCCTCATCCTGTTGTACTTCAACAGTGACATCTTCAATTTGCATATCAGCAAGTGGACTGTGGGTGCTCCTTTCAGCACTTGCAGGGGGCGTGCAAATGGTGGAAAGAGCCACCTCTTCCCGTCCAGTGCTGGGAAGGTCAGGCATCGCAACCACCACCACACTTGGACTCTCCTTGGGGATTTGTGATATCTTCTTAGAAAGCACAGTTCTTCGCTGTGCTTTTGCCAGCTTAACTCTTTTGATTTTTTTAGTGGGAGGAGGGCTTCCATCGTCATGTGAAGCTGAACCACTAGTCATGAACATACTAGGGATCGACCTTAGCCGTTCCTTGCCACTCCGTGTCGTAAATGGCATATTGGCAAGTTTACGTTTCTCTTCAGCTGATTTAAATGTCTTTTTCAAGGTCATTTTCCTGAACTTTGCCATTTGGGATTGTATGTGCCCTCTACTATGACATTGGGCATCGGCCTTGGCAGACGACGTTGATGGCATGTTATCGTCTATGTCATGACTAGTGGCAGCAGCTTCAGCACTAGGAGGAAGTGGTTCTTGATCTTTCTCTATTTTATTTTTATCGGAGAAAGTTTGGTCCTCCATTTATGTTATATCGATTTGATATATACGTGCGGCTAAACACAGAAAATAATTTTTTTTTTGGTTTGGACTGGAGTGTACTTTGTGGGTTACAGCACCCTTTAACGGTCAAGCCAGCCGGCCCTTTACTTATGACACAGGCGCACGCTTGGCACTACTTTGTTGATGCACGTGCGGCTACTGCGCACACAATTCACAAACACAGAAAATAATTTTTTTTTTGGTTTGGACTGGAGTGTACTTTGGGGGTTACAGCACCCTTTAACGGTCAAGCCAGCCGGCCCTTTACTTATGACACAGGCGCACTCTTGGCACTACTTTGTTGATGCACGTGCGGCTACTGCGCACACAATTCACAAACACAGAAAATAATTTTTTTTTTGGTTTGGACTGGAGTGTACTTTCGGGGGTTACAGCACCCTTTAACGGTCAAGCCAGCCGGCCCTTTACTTATGACACAGGCGCACGCTTGGCACTACTTTGTTGATGCACGTGCGGCTACTGCGCACACAATTCACAAACACAGAAAATAATTTTTTTTTTGGTTTGGACTGGAGTGTACTTTCGGGGGTTACAGCACCCTTAACGGTCAAGCCAGCCGGCCCTTTACTTATGACACAGGCGCACGCTTGGCACTACTTTGTTGATGCACGTGCGGCTACTGCGCACACAATTCACAAACACAGAAAATAATTTTTTTTTTGGTTTGGACTGGAGTGTACTTTGGGGGTTACAGCACCCTTTAACGGTCAAGCCAGCCGGCCCTTTACTTATGACACAGGCGCACTCTTGGCACTACTTTGTTGATGCACGTGCGGCTACTGCGCACACAATTCACAAACACAGAAAATAATTTTTTTTTTGGTTTGGACTGGAGTGTACTTTCGGGGGTTACAGCACCCTTTAACGGTCAAGCCAGCCGGCCCTTTACTTATGACACAGGCGCACGCTTGGCACTACTTTGTTGATGCACGTGCGGCTACTGCGCACACAATTCACAAACACAGAAAATAATTTTTTTTTTGGTTTGGACTGGAGTGTACTTTCGGGGGTTACAGCACCCTTAACGGTCAAGCCAGCCGGCCCTTTACTTATGACACAGGCGCACGCTTGGCACTACTTTGTTGATGCACGTGCGGCTACTGCGCACACAATTCACAAACACAGAAAATAATTTTTTTTTTGGTTTGGACTGGAGTGTACTTTCGGGGGTTACAGCACCCTTAACGGTCAAGCCAGCTGGCCCTTTACTTATGATACAGGCGCACGCTTGGCACTACTTTGTTGATGCACGTGCGGCTACTGCGCACACAATTCACAAACACAGAAAATATTTTTTTTTTTGGTTTGGACTGGAGTGTACTTTCGGGGGTTACAGCACCCTTAACGGTCAAGCCAGCCGGCCCTTTACTTATGACACAGGCGCACGCTTGGCACTACTTTGTTGATGCACGTGCGGCTACTGCGCACACAATTCACAAACACAGAAAATAATTTTTTTTTGGTTTGGACTGGATTGTACTCTCGGGGGTTACAGCACCCTTAACGGTCAAGCCAGCCGGCCCTTTACTTATGACACAGGCGCACGCTTGGCACTACTTTGTTGATGCACGTGCGGCTACTGCGCACACAATTCACAAACACAGAAAATAATTTTTTTTTGGTTTGGACTGGAGTGTACTTTGGGGGTTACAGCACCCTTTAACGGTCAAGCCAGCCGGCCCTTTACTTATGACACAGGCGCACGCTTGGCACTACTTTGTTGATGCACGTGCGGCTACTGCGCACACAATTCACAAACACAGAAAATATTTTTTTTTTTGGTTTGGACTGGAGTGTACTTTGGGGGTTACAGCACCCTTTAACGGTCAAGCCAGCCGGCCCTTTACTTATGACACAGGCGCACGCTTGGCACTACTTTGTTGATGCACGTGCGGCTACTGCGCACACAATTCACAAACACAGAAAATAATTTTTTTTTGGGTTTGGACTTTAGTGTACTTTCGGGGGTTACAGCACCCTTAACGATCAAGCCAGCCGGCCCTTTACTTATGACACAGGCGCACGCTTGGCACTACTTTGTTGATGCACGTGCGGCTACTGCGCACACAATTCACAAACACAGAAAATAATTTTTTTTTTGGTTTGGACTGGAGTGTACTTTCGGGGGTTACAGCACCCTTAACGGTCAAGCCAGCCGGCCCTTTACTTATGACACAGGCGCACGCTTGGCACTACTTTGTTGATGCACGTGCGGCTACTGCGCACACAATTCATAAACACAGAAAATATTTTTTTTTTGGTTTGGACTGGAGTGTACTTTCGGGGGTTACAGCACCCTTTAACGGTCAAGCCAGCCGGCCCTTTACTTATGACACAGGCGCACGCTTGGCACTACTTTGTTGATGCACGTGCAGCTACTGCGCACACAATTCACAAACACAGAAAATATATTATTTTTTTAGCACTTGGGGGGAGCACCCCTGATGGACAGAGCACCCCCTGGACAACACTACAGCACTCCTTTAGGACTGGGACACTGCACAGGACTTTGGAGTGGACACAGCCCCTATGGAGAACTGACTGCACAACACAGTCCAGCCAGCCCCTATGGACTTTGAAGTAGTGGACACAGCCCCTATTAACAACAGCAGCACAGCACAACACAGCCAGCCCCTATGGACTTTGAAGTAGTGGACAACAGCAGCACTACACTACACTACACTACACAGCCCTAACTCCCACTCTCCCTCTTCACTGTCCGCAGCCGAGTGAGAAAATGGCGCCGACGCGGGTACCCTATATAGGATCCAAAACCCGCGAGACTCGGAAGGCGGGATGATGACGTTTTGCCTCGATTTCAGATCCGAGTCAGGCGGGAAAAGTCGAGCCTGACTCGGATCAGACTCGGATCGGGGGGGCTCGGGGGGGTTCGGATTTCAGAAATCCGAACCCGCTCACCCCTACTATAAACCACACTAAAATGCAACTTATACATATGGACAGGAGCATATTTAGAGAGGAGGGGTCTACGTGCAGTCGCTGACTGGGGCCTCCTCCTCCTCTCTACCAGTGCACTGAGTGCAGCTGTAGACTCTGGGCACTAGTTTGTGCCAGCATCTACTGCGCATGCGCAGGTCACCGGGGAAATGGCGCGGCAGCAATTTTCCCTGTGATCTCCCTTCTGCGCATGTGCACAATGCAGGGAAAATGACTGCAGCAAATATTTTCCCGGTCAATTTGTACAGCCCTGCTACCGCTGTCACGGGACTTCGGAGAGGTAAGTATTGAATAATGGGTGCATGGTGTGCGGTGTGGGCTCCCCTGGACCCAGGGACCGTTGTGTACTGTACACCCTGCACCCATTATAGATATGCCCCTGCTTAAGGAAACTGCACCTGTCTGCTTATATTTGAGAGGTCTTTTGTGCCTGCCTTATGGCTAAGATCAAGTGCAGTAAATATTCTTGTGGGATTTGGTTTAGCCTCTCTTATAAGGCCGGTTACTGGAAAGCCAAGGTGCAGTGTGTCCCCAGTGCTGCTTGAGCCAAGGGTACCTGAACAGGCACTGGTGAAGGGGTCACCTAGTAAGGTACACTACACAATGGACTTTTTATTTTCGCCAGCACTTCTTATTCCTTCATACTGGCCTTTTGGCTGGGCAGGATTTTTTTGGGGGGGAGAAATCCAATAACAAGCACTTACAATGTAAATTTTTTTGACACATATTTCTGCTCTGTATATTACTGTACTTCACATTTGACTGGTGGAGGGTAGGACCTTCATTGGCAGCTATCCTCCAGATGTTATTGGAGGTCCCCTCTTAGCAAGAGCTTAAGACTCTAGCCCCCGGGAATCTTCAGCCGACTTAGATGAGCATAAAGACCTTTGACCCCAGTGGAGCCTTATGAGTGTTGGTGATGGGGAGTTTATATGTGCTCTCTGAATGATGTCAGACCTGCCTTGAAAAAGACAGGCTGTTTATAGCAGCACAGTAACCCGACACCCTATTGGTTCCGGATCACACCAGAAAGGGACAATAGCAAGTTACAATAATATCTTTATTTTACACAGCACACTATATAACAATGTAAAGACGATAACGTAGATACAGTATATACAATATGCAATATACAATGTAATACCATCAATATGCCCTCCACCCCTGTGCTTACAGTTCCCCTGTATACACAGAAATCAGTTTTTCATTTACCCTCCTTGTCAGAGGAAGTACCGCTGATGGAGAAATCGCTGAGTGATATCTTGCTTCTGTTGTATTGCTGGGGTGCTGCTGGTCCTGGCCTAGTCTTGAGGGCCCCCGCTGCTTAGCCTGATTGTCCTCTACCAATGTGGTAGGGACCTGGTCATCAGTCAGACCCATAGGGTACAATGAGTCAACAGAGAGCTCCTGATGGTTTTTTTTACGTGTAGTTGCCAATCTGTAACTGTCCACACTTAATAGTGGCAGGAAACCGCAATTTCGCCCTGGTACTGTCTGTTACTACAGGATTTTTCTGTACCTGACAAAAGCCGTAACTTCAATGCCAGAACCTCCAACTACTACTCAACCCCACTTAACTCCCTTAAGTCTTTTTATCCTCTTCCTCATGTCCAGGTATGGGTTACCACCCCCAATGGGAGCCACTGTCAGCTTTTAGCATAGATATTGAACAGGTATAATATCATAGATGGTGTCCTATTTCTAACTCCTCTGGTTAAGGTGCCGTAAAGTCAGATTACATAATCCCTGAGAACGCTGTATACCTTTCTATTCAAATTATACATTGACGATATACCATTGGACTTCCAATTATCTACAGTTCTAGTGACTTGTAAGGGTAGAGGTTTTGGAGGGAGATAACTGATAGGGAGATTCCCTGGCTTGCATCTTTAAAACCCTATATTTACTAGAGATGTCCACAGACCCTCGTGTTTTGCTTTTGGTTTTGGATCTGGATCCCCCCTGGTTTTGGATCTGGATTGGTTTTGCCAAAACCTCACCTTCATGTTTTGTTTTCGGGTTTTGGTTTTGGATTTTTACTTAAAAAAATTATAAAAACAGCTAAAATCACAAAAAATGGGCCTGTTTTTGTTCCTACAGTATAATTAACCTCAATAACATTTATTTCCAGTCATTTCCATTCAATTTTGACCACCTCACAATATTATTTGCTTCATCTACTTAAGGCCAAAAGGTTGCATCTAGCTAGCTGGCTGACTAAGCTAAGTGACATGGTGGGCGGCACTAACATGTGCCAGTTCAGCTTCTAATTTCCAACACGGATACAGTGTGTTATACAGTGTGGGTTGGATACACCAATAGTGCACTTACTGTGGCAGCAGTGTTGGCAAAGCGGGGTTGCTGACGATGTCCTCAGTACATGGAACGGCAGAGCTGCGGTGCTGGCAGTGTCCTCAGTGAAGGGTACCGGTGATGTCGGCAGTGCGGGGGAGCCAGTGGTGTCTTTAGTGCAGGTTTGCTAGCTGTGTCAGCAGTGTGGGGGTCCCAGCGGTGTCTTTAGTGCAGGTTTGCTGGCTATGTTGGCAGTGCGGGGGTTGCTGGCGGTGTCCTCATTACATTGTCCTCAGTGCTGCGGAGCTGGCAGTGTTCTTAGTGAAGGGTACCGGCGGTGTCGGCAGAGCGGGGGTGCCAGCGGTGTCCTCAGTGCAGGTTTGCTGACTGTGTTGGCAGTGCAAGGGTGTTCTCAATGCAGGATGCCAGAGGTGTCCTCAGTGCATGTGTGCTGACAGTGTCGGCAGAGCAGGGTGCTGGTGGTGTCATCAGTATGGGAGTGTCGGCAGTGTCAGCAGTGTGGGGGTCATTGACAGTGTCTTCAGTAGGTGGGGCAGCAGTGCATAGGTGGCGGCAGTGTTGGCAGCGGTGATGTCGGCAGCGGGGGATGCTGCCAGTGGGGGTGCCGGCGGTGTTGGCAGCAGGGGGTGCCAACAGTGTCAGGTGGCAGGGGATGGCGGACGCCATCTTCTTTTTCTTCTATGTGCATTTTCAGTGGGCTTAACGCTGAATGACTGAGAGCCGTGACAGATGGTTCTCTCAGCCAATCAGCGTTAAGCCCTCTCAATACAAAACCTCACGACCCGACAGCGGGGACGTGAGGTTTTGCCTCAGGTGAGAGATCCGGGGCAGGCAGGGAGATCCAAGCTTCACTCAGATCGCCCCAGATCCCCGAAATTCGGGTGGGTTCAGATCTTTGAGATCCGAACCCGCTCATCTCTAATATTTACATTATATGTAATAAGGCAACTACTTTAGATACAATGGCATTAAGTGGTAATAAACTTTGCAACATTGTTACATATATTATCACAATGATGGTCTCTCCCAATGGACTTCCTCACCCTCCCATGTGAGTGGACAGTCACTTGATCTGGCATCCACTCACCTTTGTGATACTTCTGATTACACCAATTCCCCATTCTCCCTCTCTGACCATCACCTTCTCTCTTTTAACTTATCCCTTTCTCCTACTCCACCTCTGCCTCCTAAGGCTACTATCACTGAGCGTAACATTGAGGCTATCTACACTGTATCCTTACCCTCCCTACTTGACTCACTTCTCTCCTCTATTTTATCTCTCTCCTGCCCCGAACAAGCCACTTCTGTATACAATGCATCCCTTACTTCTGCTCTTGACTATGGCAGTCACTACTCACCGTCTCAGATCCACACCTCAACCCTGGTATTCCAAATGCACCAGATATCTGTAAAAGTGTTCACAAGCCACCCAGCGACAGTGAAGGAAATCATGCTCCAAGGCAGACTTCCTCCATTTCAGATTTATGCTCTCATCCTACAGTGCTGCCCTTTCCCTCTCTAAACAGTCATATTTCAAGAACCTCATCTCTTCCCAGTCCACAAACCCCCGGTGTTTCTTCATCACTTTCACCTCCCTCTTCTGCCCACCCCCTCCTCACCTCCCCTCCTCACTCTCTACCCTTGACTTTGCCACCAACTTTACATCATAAAATTGACTCCATACTTCAGGACATTGTATCCCACCAGGTCCTCAGCACTCCACCCTCTCTTTTCCCAGACCACCCCCTCATCCATCTTACCAACCGTAACATCTTTCTCTCCTTCATCTGGAGAGGAAGTCATGGCCCTCATCTGCCACCCCTACCTTCCACCACTCTTTGACCCTAAATCATGCTGCCTCCTCCGCTACCTCCTTCTCCCTGTCCCAATCTTGCCCACCTCCTCAATCTCGCCCTCTCATCTGGCACTGTTCCTTTTGCATTCAAGCATGCACTTGTCTTCCTCATTTTTTAAAAAAACCTAACACTCTTCAACACTCTTAACACTCTTCAAATCAGGGGCAGAACTGTGGGAGACAATGGAGGCGCCTGCCGCCGGGCTCCAGGTCTGAAGGGGCACCTCCTCCATTGTCCTCAACATATTCACCCCACTTAGGGCTGTAACTAGGTACCCAGAGTGCACCGTCACAGCTGCCCAATACATGGCACCCCTTACCGGCACCTGAGAAGCCACCATACACTAGTGAAGAGCTCCATGTCATTGGAGGGGGGGCACCAAAATATAACTTGCCACTGGGCATCTGGGATGAATTTACACCACTGCTTCAAATACTGACCCATCTCTTTCCTACCTTTTGCCTCCAAACTCCTTGACTGTATTATTTACAACAGTCTTACCACATTTCTTTCTTCCCACTTCCTGCTTGACCCATTCCAGTCTGGCTTCCGTCCTCTCCACTCCACTGAAATTGCCCTCTCAACAGTGAGCAATGACCTCCTTGCTGCCAAATCTAAGGGCCACTACTCTATGCTCATTCTTTTCAACCTCTCTGCTGCTTTTGACACTGTGGACCACCCTCTCATCATGCAAATCCTTCACTCCCTTTGTTTACATGACACTGCCCTCTACTGATTGCCCTCCTACCACTCTTACCATTCCTTTTCTGTCTCCTCTCATGATTCCACTTACACTAATAGTAGGTGTCCCCCATGGTTCTGTTCTTGGAACTCTCCTATTCTCCCTCTATATGTCCTCTTTCTGGCCTCCAATATCATTTCTATGCTGATGATACTCAGATCTACCTTTCCTCCTGTAACCTCTCCCCCTCTCTTTTCACTCGTATCTACAACTGTCTCTCTGCTATCTCATCAGGATGTTCCAGCGCTTTCTTAAACTTAACATGTTTAAAACTGAGCTGATAATTCTCTCATCCTCCCACATAATCTCACTTCCCACAATTTAATTATCTATTGATGGCACAACCATCTCCTCTAGCCCCCAAATGTGCTGTCTTGGAGTAATCCTTCAAACCACACATTCAGTATCTTTCACAGTCCTGTTGTTTTCATCTCAAAAATATTTCCAGGATCAGACCCTTTCTCATCCAGGATGCTACTAAGACCATCATCCACTGACTGGTCATATCCAGATTGGACTATGTAACCTCCTCCTATCTGGCCTCCCTGACTCTCACCTCTCTCAACTCTAGTCTGTCCTTATTGCTGCTGCTCAGCTGATCTTCCTCTCCAAACATTCTACATCTTGCTCCCTTCTTCTACAAGCCCTACATTGTCTCCCCCTCCCCTTCAGAATCCAATTCAAGCTTCTCACACTCACAAAACCATTACCCATTCCTCTCCCATTTACATCTCTGACCTCATCTCCCTCCACACACCTGCAACCCACTTAACTCCACAAATGCATGCCGCCTCTCCTGCCAAATGATTACTTCCTCCCATTCCCTTCTCCAACATTTTTCCCATGCTGCTTCCCACCTTTGCAATTCTCTCCCCCTCTCTATCAGGTGCTCCACCATTCTACTAATCTTCAAACAGGCTCTCAAGACTCACTACTTCAACAAAGCTTTCCAGCTCTCATCCTAACCCACTGCTCTATGATCCTTCCTCACTATCGACCCCATCTGTGTCTCCCCTGTCTGTCTGCCTCTTTCCTTTAGAGTGTAAGCTCTCATGAGCAGGGCCCTCTTCCCTCATGTGCTTCTCCTTCCTTTACTTATACTATCATTTACTCCTAACTCCTCACAACAGCACCTAACATTTGGTTGCTGGCACCCTGCTGCTTATTATATAAGTGTTATGATCGCTAATGCAGCAATGTTTATAAACCATGTCCTGCATTGTTTTGTACTGTTAATAACTCATTTGTTTATGTAAGGCGCTGCAGAACCAATGTGGCCCCATATAAATAAATAATAATAATTTCCTATTCTCTTGCATCCGTGATCACTTTACATTTCTAGTTTGACCAGCTATTGTGTTATTGAGCATGCACTGTTGTCTGGCGTCACATGTGTGAGCGGGCAGCAGCAGGGAGGGATCTTGTGGATCCCTCTCCTGGAAATTTTGCGAATGCAACCCATAGGTTATACCAGGCTAACAACATCTTCGGATGCTAAATCCGACAGCCTAGCAGCCTGTATAGAAATCTATGGTGGTTGCTTCTGCTGTTGGAAATGGAGGAACCACAGCAGATATAGGAGACATCTGTTGTGGTCCCTTCTGTGTACATCCAGGGGATCCTGAATATCTCACAACTATTATATGATGAATAGACCCCATATACAGAAAATCAGAGGAAGCCTGTAAAAAGTACAGTGTCTGTGTCACTACCCTGGGAGAGAGAATATACAGGGTTAATAACAGGATCAGTGTCCCTAGCCTTGTCACAGTAGTTATTGTCATCAAATTGTAATATATGGAATAGGAAATGTGGTGTGCAGTCCTATAAATAATATTGTATAGGTACAGAATATTGCTCAGAAAAGAAGAAACAGTGGGGATATGAAAAATTAAGTTTATGGACCAAGAAATGTAAAATCCATTTTTGATAAGTATTTACGTTTTTACTATAACTTATCTTGGAATAGTAGCAGAAACCATTTTCTGAAGGTGCCTACAAGTCTGCACATGGGCGCTATATTTGTTTGTATGCTTCTTTTCATCAATGTAGCCCGACTTACTTCCAACTCTACAATAGCCACTGAGTTTGTAAAGAAATATTGTTAAAAGTGACTGCAGGCCTATAACTGTGTATATATTTTAATCATAGTACAGATGTCTGTATGAAAAACAAAAGTAACAAGTTAACAATTGTGACCTGTCAGTAAGAGTAGGATTTATATGGGAAACACATAACAGTCAGGACTCAGAAGGGAAACAATCACATTTACTATGTATGACACTGTGTACACTTTGTGGTGCCTTATAAGTAGGGGTGTGCACCGGCCACTTTTCGTGTTTTGTGTTTTGGTTTTGGATCTGGATCTTTCTTCGTGTTTTGGATCTGGATTGGTTTTGCCAAAACCACCCTTCCGTGTTTTGGGTTCTGGGTTTTGTGTTTTGGATCTGTATTTTTTTTAAAAAAAGCATAAAAACAGCTAAAATCACAGAATTTGTAGGTTTTTCTGCTCCTATGCTATTATTAACCTCAATAACCTTAATTTCCACTCATTTCCAGTCTATTCTGAACACCTCACACCTCACAATAGTGTTTTTATGTCCAAAACGTTGCACCGAGGTAGCTGGATGACTATGCTAAGCGACACGAGTGGGCGGCACAAACACGTGACCCATCTAGGCGTGAAACTGCAGTGGCAGACAGGATGGCAGTTTGAAAAACTAGGCCCCAAACTGTACATAATGCAAAGAAAAAAAAGAGGTGCAAGATGGAATTGTCCTTGGGCCCTCCCACCCACCCTTATGTTGTATAAACAGGACATGCACACTTTAACAAACCAATCATTTCAGCGCCAGGGTCTGCCACACAACTGTGGCTGAAATGATTGGTTCGTTTGGGCCCCCACAAAACAAGCTGGCAATTAATGTGTCCCTGCACAAACTGGCTCTATGGAGGCAAGATGTCATCCTCATCCTCCTCATCCACCGATTCCTCACCCTCTTCAGTGTGTACATCCTCATCCTCACAAAGTATTAACTCGTCCCCACTTGAATCCACCACCACAGGTCCCTCTGTACCTTCTGGAGGCTGGTCTCCCTGGAAGAGCTGATAATTCATTTTGATGAACATCATCTTCTCCACATTCTGTGGAAGCAACCTCCTACGCCTTTCGCTGACAAGGTTCCCGGCTGCACTAAACACTCTTTCGGAGTACACACTGGAGGGGGGGCAACTCAGGTAAAATAGAGCCAGTTTGTACAGGGGCCTCCAAATTGCCTCTTTTTCCTGCCAGTACAGGTATGGACTGTCTGCCATGCCTACTTGGATGCTGTCACCGATGTAATCCTCCACCATTCTGTCAATGGTGACAGTATCATATGCAGTGACAGTAGACATGTCAGAAATTGTTGCCAGGTCCTTCAGTCCGGACCAGATGTCCAAACTTGGTCCTGCCTGCCCTGCATCACCGCCAGCGGGTTGCTTAGGATACCTAAGTTTTTTCCTGGCAGCCCCAGTTGCAGGAGAAAATGAAGAAGGAGCCGTTGACGTGTCACGTTCCGCTTCAGCTGACAGTGTGTTCACCAGCAGGTCTTTGCACCTCTGCAGGCTTGTGTCGGCCGGAAAGAGAGACACCACATAGGCTTTAAACCTAGGATCGAGCACGGTGGCCAAAACGTAGTGGTCTGATTTCAACAGATTGACCACCCTGGAATCCTGGCAAAGCGAATGAAGGGCTTCATCCACAAGTCCCACATGCCGAGCGGAATCGCTCCGTCTTAGCTCCTCCTTCACTTTCTCCAGCTGCTTCTGCAAAAGCCTGATGAGGGGAATGACCTGACTCAAGCTGGCAGTGTCTGAACTGACTTCACGTGTGGCAAGTTCGAAGGGCTGGAGAACCTTGCACAACACGGAAATCATTCTCCACTGCGCTTGAGTCAGGTGCATACCCCCTCCTTTGCCTATGTCATAGGTGGATGTATAGGCTTGTATGGCCTTTTGCTGCTCCTCCATCCTCTGAAGCATATAGAGGGTTGAGTTCCACCGCGTCACAACCTCTTGCTTCAGGTGATGGCGGGGCAGGTTCAAGAGTGTTTGCTGGCGCTCCAGTCTTCGGCACGCAGTCGCTGAATGGCGAAAGTGGCCAGAAATTTTTCGGGCCACCCAAAGCGTCTCCTGCACGCCCCTGTCGCTTTTCAGAAAATTCTGCACCACCAAGTTTATTGTGTGAGCAAAACATGGGACGTGCTGGAATTTGCCCAGATGTAATGCCCGCACAATATTGGTGGCGTTGTCAGATATCACAAATCCCCAGGAGAGTCTAAGTGGGGTAAGCCACTGGGCGATGATTTCCCTCAGTTTCTCTAAGAGGTTGTCGGCGGTGTGCCTCTTACTGAAACCGGTGATACACAGCGTAGCCTGCCTTGTAACGAGCTGGCATTTCTGAGATGCTGCTACTGGTGACGCTGCTGCTGTTGCTGCGTAAGGTGATACATCTACCCAGTGGGCTGTCACAGTCATATAGTCCTTAGTCTGCCCTGTTCCACTTGTCCACATGTCCGTGGTTAAGTGGACATTGTGTACAACGGCATTTTTCAGGACACTGAGGACACTTTTTCTGACGTTTCTGTACAGTCTCGGTATCGCCTGCCTAGTGAAGTGGAATCTAGACGGGATTTGGAACCGGGGACACACTACCTCCATCAATTGTCTAAATCCCACTGCACTAATGGCGGATACCGGACGCACGTCTAACACCAACATAGCAGTCAAGGCCTCAGTTATACGTTTTGCTTCAGGATGACTGCTGTCGTACTTCATCCTCCTCGCTAAGGACTGTTGGAGGGTCAATTGTTTAGTAAAAGTAGTGGTGTTCCTACTTCCTCTCTGGGATGATGAATGACTCCCAGCAGCAGCAACAGCAGCAGCGGCAGCAGGAGGCGTAGCAATGCAGGATCCTCCAGAGGAATCCCGGATAGGAGAGTCAGTCATGCCAGTGACATGGCCTGCAGAACTACTTCCGATCCTGACTAAGGAGGAAATTGACGAGGAGGGAGTTGACGGTGTGGTTTGCAGGCGCTTGGATACAACAGGACAACGGGATTTAGGTGTCCCTGGACTGCTTACGGTCTTAGCCAAAGTTTCTGAACTTGACAGTAACTTTTTATGAACGCGCTGCAGGTGCCGTATAAGGGAGGATGTTCCTAGGTGGTTGACGTCCCTACCCCTACTTATTTCACCTTTACATATGGTACATATGGCAAGACAGTTGTTGTCTGGATTTGGATAGAAATATTGCCAGACCAAAGAGGTGGAATGTTTGGTCTTCTGCCCAGGCATGACCGTGATGGGCTTTTTCATCCCACGGACAACAACTGTCTCCCCCGGAGCCTGATTTAAACAAACCACATCACCATCAGAATCCTCCTCGCCAACTTCCTCCTCAGCGCCAGCTACACCAGTATCCTCATCCTGTTGTACTTCAACAGTGACATCTTCAATTTGCATATCAGCAAGTGGACTGTGGGTGCTCCTTTCAGCACTTGTAGGGGGCGTGCAAATGGTGGAAAGAGCCACCTCTTCCCGTCCAGTGCTGGGAAGGTCAGGCATCGCAACCACCACCACACTTGGACTCTCCTTGGGGATTTGTGATATCTTCTTAGAAAGCACAGTTCTTCGCTGTGCTTTTGCCAGCTTAACTCTTTTGATTTTTTTAGTGGGAGGAGGGCTTCCATCGTCATGTGAAGCTGAACCACTAGTCATGAACATACTAGGGATCGACCTTAGCCGTTCCTTGCCACTCCGTGTCGTAAATGGCATATTGGCAAGTTTACGTTTCTCTTCAGCTGATTTAAATGTCTTTTTCAAGGTCATTTTCCTGAACTTTGCCATTTGGGATTGTATGTGCCCTCTACTATGACATTGGGCATCGGCCTTGGCAGACGACGTTGATGGCATGTTATCGTCTATGTCATGACTAGTGGCAGCAGCTTCAGCACTAGGAGGAAGTGGTTCTTGATCTTTCTCTATTTTATTTTTATCGGAGAAAGTTTGGTCCTCCATTTATGTTATATCGATTTGATATATACGTGCGGCTAAACACAGAAAATAATTTTTTTTTTGGTTTGGACTGGAGTGTACTTTGTGGGTTACAGCACCCTTTAACGGTCAAGCCAGCCGGCCCTTTACTTATGACACAGGCGCACGCTTGGCACTACTTTGTTGATGCACGTGCGGCTACTGCGCACACAATTCACAAACACAGAAAATAATTTTTTTTTTGGTTTGGACTGGAGTGTACTTTCGGGGGTTACAGCACCCTTAACGGTCAAGCCAGCCGGCCCTTTACTTATGACACAGGCGCACGCTTGGCACTACTTTGTTGATGCACGTGCGGCTACTGCGCACACAATTCACAAACACAGAAAATAATTTTTTTTTTGGTTTGGACTGGAGTGTACTTTCGGGGGTTACAGCACCCTTAACGGTCAAGCCAGCCGGCCCTTTACTTATGACACAGGCGCACGCTTGGCACTACTTTGTTGATGCACGTGCGGCTACTGCGCACACAATTCACAAACACAGAAAATATATTATTTTTTTAGCACTTGGGGGGAGCACCCCTGATGGACAGAGCACCCCCTGGACAACACTGCAGCACTCCTTTAGGACTGGGACACTGCACAGGACTTTGGAGTGGACACAGCCCCTATGGAGAACTGACTGCACAACACAGTCCAGCCAGCCCCTATGGACTTTGAAATAGTGGACACAGCCCCTATTAACAACAGCAGCACAGCACAACACAGCCAGCCCCTATGGACTTTGAAGTAGTGGACAACAGCAGCACTACACTACACTACACAGCCCTAACTCCCACCCTCCCTCTTCACTGTCCACAGCCGAGTGAGAAAATGGCGCCGACGTGGGTACCTTATATAGGATCCAAAACCCGCGAGACTCGGAAGGCGGGATGATGACGTTTTGCCTCGATTTCAGATCCGAGTCAGGCGGGAAAAGTCGAGCCTGATTCGGATCGGACTCGGATCGGGGGGGCTCGGGGGGGTTCGGATTTCAGAAATCCGAACCCGCTCACCCCTACTTATAAGTAAAAGCTGATAACAACAATGGAGAATCATAGGATTTTCATGTCACATTTCCCAACTTTATGCCCAAACATAACTTAACATTTTGATTAGTGTGTAACCAACTTTTTGTATTCAAGTCTAATCTCCTGTTTACTTGTGTTGTACATTCTTCATGGGCCAATCAGATCATCTGAATGATGTGAGGGGGCAGTATTATATGATGTCAGGAAATGATGGGAAGGCATGTAGGAAGCACACGTCTGTGGGGCCCATTTATCAAAAATCACATGCTCAATGCGGTCTGGGAGCAATATTAATGCCCAAAATCGTATTGCAGTATGTGGTAATACTGCTGGAATGTACTAAATACTGTATGTTGGGGCAGGGGCTTGGACGGGCTCATCAGCAGTCTTTTCACTCCTCTGTGGGGACTCCTGACCATGCATGTGCGGCGGCCATTGCAGGGGAGGGTTCTGGAGGAACCCTCTTCCTGTAAATTTTGCGAAGTTTAGCCCATAGGCTAAAGCAGGTAATGACATCTTCAGATGGTGTTAGCTACAGGGGCCAATCTGGCAGCTTCGCAACACCAGTGGGGGCTGTGGCTGCTGTCTGAAAAGGAGGGACTGCAGAAGATATTGGAGATATCACTTTTGTAGTAGCATGATCAATCAGCTCCTGACTGTCATTTTTCAAACACAGGACCTGATTCAGCAAGGATCGCTATCGCAATCGTGGTAGCATTCGTGCACGCAGTTCTGCTGGGAAAGTATGCTAATAATTGCAATCGCAAAACACTCTCACTGACAACTTGTAGACGCCCACTTCCCCTCTCGCACATCCTCAATACCTTGCAATCCAGCCAAAACATCTGTAACATCAAAGTACATCAGAGTCACTCGCACATTTAAGGCAGGTCTGACCCTACCACTAAATTGCTAACTTTCCTGTACGCAGTGAGAGCTCAAGCTGCGTACGCCATCGCAGTGGCTAATTTATACACGTCCCTGCAATGGCGTTCAAACGCACTGGCATGCCTGCATTTCTCCGACCACCCCTCGCAACCACCCACAAATGGCACTTCCTGTCAATCACTCTGTGATTTGTCTCCGTAGTCACTACTATCGCAGACACGATCGCAGTGGTACCTTCGCACATTGTGATGCATACACATGCGCAGTGTGAAACAATCGCCATCTGCATATGCTTTAGCATATCCTTGCTGAATCAGGCCCACAGCCTGTGACATGGCATTTAGGAGCTGATTGGTTGGGACTTTATCTCCGTCTACTTTATCTCCATCCAAGGCTTAGTAAATTGACCCCCTTGTTTGTAAATAAACAACAAACATGTAATATGAATACATGTATGTTTTATATAAATCATAATTTAGAATTCTATATAAATTACATTTGATAAGTGTAAAATTTGACTGGAAGGGCTCTGGTAGTAATAAGTGGTACAGCATTTTCATTATAAATATCATTATTAAAGCAGAAATACCATATATCTTTGCATTTCTTTGCATAGCAAATCTAAGAGGTCACCCCAGTTATCACACTGCCTCCAAAACCCTTGGCTTGTTCACTGTTCAACACTAAAGTACCCTCTTACTCAGGATTCCTTTATATGATATGCACAGAAGCACAAGCTCAGCTATCGGGAAAGAAACTCGCGGCCACGAGATGTCATGTGTAACTGTCAAAATGCCCAGGTCAGTTCTTAAATGTAGCTAGGTGTTTTGGACTATAATCCTGGGACTGTGTCAGTATACAAATGTACTATGCAGTGGCGTCACTAGGGGGGTGCGGGCTGCTCTTTTGATGTCACCCTCTCGGATGCTGTCACTGAGCATGCGCACGTCATTCACACTGCACTGATAGAGGCTGGGGGCTGCCCTGTCCTACCTGTCCTCCCTCCTCCGTTGCGTCATCATCCCAGTGACATATTCATATTTAAAATTATAATGTGGACAAAAGGTTTTAAGTAACATAACAATCGTAAGGGGTGGTGATCTGCTCTCAGAAATGGTGAAGAATGGGATATGTTGGACAAATGGGGAGGTGGGGAGGGATAGAGAGAGGGGGTGACTAATGCAGCACTGTGAGGGTGGGGGTGTCCAGTCCCTCTTGAGAAACTATACATTGAGGGTAGATCACGTGCGCTTAAGTCTGGTGTTGTGCAGGACAGGGGTGTTTGGGGGGGAGGGGAAAATGAGGAATTGGGGGGTGGGGGACACAACACCCCTGTTGTGTCCCCCACCCCCCCAATTCCTCCTTTTCCCCTACCCCCCAACCCCCTTGTCCTGCACAACACCAGGCTTAAATGCATGTGATCTATCCTCAACATAACAATCGTGTCAGCATTCTCCCATCGGCATGATGATGTCGACATATTGACTGTTAACAACATTTGTGTTGTTGATTAAATAACTACTTCCTAGCGTGTGAAAGGCACTCAAGGTGTGCTAATACTAACTGGCATTTCTGTATACAGTGTATATATTTGTATATAGTCTAGTTACTGTTTACACTGCCACCTCGTGTGCTGTGCCTTAAAGGTATTGCTGTACTTTTGATATTGTTCTCTCTTGTGTGATCCTGAAACTATAAATGTGTCGGGGGGTACTGTGCCTCATTGTACATTCACCTTTGTGAAGGCGAGTCTGACCTAACACCACATAAACACATAAACCTGGTAATCTCACATTAACTACCTTTTAGTTATGCATTTGATAGCTATTTTTGTTTGCTGTGCTTCAAAACATTAACTTGTTTTAAAAATCTTTCTAGAGGGTAGATACGTGTGTAGCACAATAACATCACTTCTATCAAGTGCAATCTGAATCTAACGGGAAGCAATCGGGAAGCCGACGGACGAAATCCCGACCGCCGGCTTTCCGACTATCTAATCCCAGCAAGGTACTAATGACAGGCATCGAAATCCCAATGCCTGTCATTAGACCTATCGATCGAAGGTAAGCCGGGTGCCGGGCGCGGACAGCCGCGGGGTTGGGGAGGGTTAGGTTAGGGGCTCCCGGGGGGGGACTTAGGGTTAGGCCCCCCCGGGAGGGTTAGGCCAGAGGAAGAGGGGTTAGGGTTAGGCACCCCCGGGGGGGGAGGTTAGGGTTAGGCATACCCCATGGGAGACTGAGGTTAGGCTGCGGGGAAGGGGGGGTTAGGTTTAAGCACTTAGAGGGGGGTTAGGGTTAGACACTTGGGGGGCAGGTTAAGGTTAGGAACCCATAAAGGAGGGTTAGGGTAGGGAATTAGGTTAGCTATACTTACCTGATTGAACGTCCGAGATCTTCACCTCTGCCGGGCTGCCGCTGTCAGGATTAGAACCACCGGCCATGCGGCTGGTGGTAAATCATACTGATTCTGAATCTAACACAATGCAAAGTACAGCTAATTCATTAATGTATAATAATGAATTTTAATGGGTTACATTAAAATTTTTATTTTTTCATAGTTTATCCCACCTCGTTCGCTCACTCACTCACTCACTCACTTCTAGGAATTTTATTGTAGTCATAGCCGTTTTTAAAATCTGTAGTTACATTGTTTATTTATATAAGACTAGCTGGAGTATCTGGCGTTGCCCAAGATTTTAAGAATGTTTGTTTACACATCATCATCCAACAAACCTCTCCTTAGGCAGGCCTCACGAAAAGTGTGAAAAACTTCCCCATCAACAGTCCTAAGGTCTTTGAAGGAAGTAGGACCTGTAACGGTGTAAAGCAAACTTCGGAGATAGAAGCATTAAAAATTTGTCGGATGTACAGTGTAAACACGGCCAAGAGCTTCTGTTGCTCTGATACCAGGATGACTGTGTACTTCCTGATTGCTGGATCGCAGTATGAAATGCACAGCAACTACTTCCAGTTCCTTGTGCAGCTGTTTCCGGCATTCAGGTTCTCCGCGGTGTATAAGATTCATCCAATCGGTTTTACCCTTCAGGGGCTGACAAAGAAATGAACCGGAAGTAGCCTCTGTGCGTTCCATAGTGCGGTCCAGCAACCAAGGAGGTAGACAAATAAGTTTGGTCGCCACTTTTGACACCATCTAGTTGTGTAAGCTGATGCATGAGCAAGTATAAATAAAAATTTGTACTGCAGAGCTGCGTTTTTGCATCCCAGTATAGTTGCCATCTTTATGGCCCTGACTGAAAATCAGATGGATCTCTCCTCATGGATGCAGATATCAATTTTTACCATACTCAGACTCATAATAAGCCTGGCTTAATAGCAATAGTGGTTCCTCAGTGTAGGTTTGCTGACTGTGTTGGTAGTGCAAGGGTGTTCTCAATGCAGGGTGCCGGCGGTGTCGGCAGAGCGGGGGTGCCAGCGGTGTCCTCAATGCATGTGTACTAATTGAATTTGGCCCTTAGAATGAGTAGCGATACCACAGTAAGCTATTTTGACACTTATTGAGTATTTTAGGCACCCCTTGAAGATTGCAGCCGTAGAAGACCACCTGGCACCTACGTTAACCTAATGGCCCCACACTCTCTGTTAGCAACAGCTAGGAGATGACTTATTAAAGGCTTAAGTTTTACTCCTGCTTTGTCTGTGATGGCTCCCAGCACCTCATCAGTACAGGAACAAAGTCTTAGCCCAATTCTAGCAGAAAACTGATTTGGGACACGCCAGCTAGAAATATCTGAAAATATTCAATTCCTTTTTATAATCTAGAGATTGCACACTTACTGCAGCTCAGTGCTAAGAACCATATTCATTCATCATCTCTATATTAGAAAGAAAAATCTATATCATGTTGAAGATTAGAATATTCATTACAGAAGATAAAGGGACAATTTCAGATAATACTGCTTTATTCCAAGATTTAGATAAGGTTTAGCACTGAAAGTTAGTCACTTATATACTAAAATGACAAAATGAATTAAGTCTTGATGCTATGGACCAGTGGGACTCATTCCCCTAATTTTGTATACGAATGATATATATCAGGAACGGCTATGGTTTCTGGGTTAGAAATATGTTGCTTGAAGAATTCTGGTAAAAAAAAAAAACTGTGGCAATGAAAGGGTTAAGGATTTCCTCTAAATATGTCCGTACTGCCAAGGATAGATAGGTTCCGTACAGAATTTGCTTGGAATCATTTCTTTCTTTACCTCTGGTCTATGCAATATTATACTTTATATTATCCATACATATGTAAACTAGAACATTTAATTGAATAAAGTAGGACAATAATGTATTATTATAAATGGAATCAAATTGTGGAATCATCAGTGAATGATGATTGTAATGACATCTATCATCGGGTAGGTTGAAAATAAGGTAAATAAGTTTCAAAGAAATAAAGATATTTAAAGGTCCTAAAATGAGTTGTTACATAATATATGGTGGTGCTGCTTCACCAGTCTGGTAAATGGTACAGCCCATTTTGTGCTAGCAACATACAACTGGGTGGGATCAAGTGATGACAATACATTATTCTTACCTTATGTAAAACAGGCTGCAACATTTTGGGCTTCGGATCCCTCCATTTGAATGTAACAATATTTCCATTCAATGATTTGAGACATCCCCCTTTTTACATAGCAAATAAAAAATGTCGAAATAGCACAAAAAGAAAAAGAATGACACTGTATTGATCAGCCAAAGCAATGAGCTGTTTCTATATGGGTATTACAGTCAGTGGGATTTTCAGGCATTCCCACACCCAAACACCATCACCTGACTCACATAATATTGCCAAAGGAAAAATGCTTACTTGTCACAGGAATCATAACAACCCTGATTGTAATATAAGTAGGCATAGTTGCAATTAGCTATAGAGCTACTACTCTCACAAACAGAGGGCCCATGATTATTGCAAAACCATTTATATCTTCCAGGCCAGTAAACCCCAGTGTCTGCATTATGTGTTAGCATAAGAATGAGAGCTGGTCCTGTGAACCTCTCTGACCCCATGACCTTCTCCCCAGAAGTGAATAGCTGTACTCTCAGTCTCCCCAGCCTCTCCAACAGGATTGAGCTATGCCTAAATTCCTAATCATGGTAATTTAATATATCTTAAACCCCTGGCTGCTTTATTTTAGCTGTTCTATAGTTTGTTTTAGGCATTCACTGGCTCTCACCCCATCATTAGGGCTCCTTATTTGACGAATGTAAGAGTTGGCTATGAGACTACAAGTCTCTTTTCATCTTCTAAGTAAGCTGTGCTCCCATGTCATTAGAATGGTATTCCCAGCCATTGAGTCTTTTCATAGCAGCTTAACAAAAACTTTCAGGAGTTGAATATTCCCAAACTATAAACCCAGCGTCTTAAGCAAATATGTTCAGTAAAAGGAGTTTGGCAGTGTTTTTTCCTGCACAGGCAAGCTAGGAAACCTGTAGCCGTATATTAGTGACAGCAAAAAAAGTAAATAAATAATTTTATACTTTACATTATGTTATTGTAAACATTTCTCTGTTCTTTTTTTTAGTTTATGTTGTTGGTGTATACTATGTGTGTTTTAACCAAGATATGTGCATTACAGACAAGTACCAATAACTCCTTCAGGACCACATATGTTTTGGCACATAATACCAGACCAATATCCCCATTATTTCTACAGGCCATTTTCACCAGAATTACATTTTTTTCTTGTTTTATTATGCAATGTACCTAATTGATTTTTTAATAGTGAAATATACAGAAAAATTGCAGCATGAATAAGAAAAAATGCATTCAGCCATGATATCAGCCTAGCTGTTTTGTCACAATTATGTAACTCTCATACATATTGCATTTTAAATATAGTTCTCCTGTCATGAGATCTATACTGATGTCTGTGTGATGTCTGTAAGTACTTCCCAAGTGTTAGTGGGCTTCTTCCAGGTGCTTCGGTTTCCTCCCATACTCCACAAATGAAATACTGATAGGATAATTGGCTGCTAACTAAGATGGATCCTATTGGTTGCGCTTGCACTTGTGTGGCAGAGAATTTAGACTGTAGTGGCTATCAGCGATAACCAGAGGCGGCTCCTACCTTTTTCTGTCAGTGGGGCTGCCCATGCAGCAGTCTGGTCAGTGGCCCGGACAGCTACTCTTCTCTTTGGCACCTGCCAGGTGCATTGCACATGCCCTGCAGCCACTAAGTAAAATCCACCATCAGGGCTGGATTAAGGCTTGTGGGGGCCCCAGGGCAACTAAATTGTGGGGGCCAACTTCAAGCCACAAGGAGCCTACCCCCCCTTCCCCCAAGCCAAACGGAGCCTACTGCTCCATCCTCACCGCTGAATACTCACCTGACCTCCCGGCAGAGCTGCTCCACAGTCCCCTTATCAGCGTCACGGACACGATGTGTCATGTTACGTTGATGAGGTGACTCGGGAGCCACTCTGCGCTATATGCAGCAGCACTGACTGTGATACTGCATGCAGCAGAACACAGAGACATGGCAGCTGAGCCCCCATCCGGGAACAGGTGCCACTGGACACCTATGCTTGGCAGGGTCACACCGACTCTGTGTGGGGGCCCCTCTGTGTGTGGGGGCCCAGCGGCTCCTGTCACCTCCCTTGTCCACTACTGGTGAAAACCTACTTCAAATGCGATGTGCTGTTTCATGCACTGTTTGGACTGACTGTTTGCCCTCGTGCATGTAGAAACATTGTTTCATTGTTAGTCAATGGGTTAGTCAGTATTGTAATATTGCTACACTGACTATTTTTGTTTTCTCCTTTATTTGTTATAGAAGGACTACAATTAAAATGCAGTGTTCAAAGACATTTGTACAAATTTAGGGGCATATTCAATTAGGTGTGAGAACAGCAAAAATCTTGCACATGCTGGGTTTTCCCTGCAGGCGCGGGATTTGTGCTATACAATTAGGTGCAGGTTTTTTGTTTAGTTTTTGAGCGTCGGGAGGTTTTTTTTTGAGCAGCCCCAGAAAACTACCAATATTTCCTAAAAAACATATTTTTAGGAAAAATGGTCAGGAAATGACTAATTAAGCAATTGAAAGTTTCCAATTGGCTTAATTAGTCCTTCATTTCTCACCTTCCAAAGCAGTGTTTTGTTCCTTCAGCGTTGGGAGCCGGGTCTTCTGCAGCAGGATGATTATGTGAGTGTTTGTAAGTGTGTATGAGTGAGTGTGTGTGACCCCCCCTGTGCAAGTGTGTTCCCCCCTGTAGCCTGCGCTCAGAGAACTACATCTCCCTGCAGCCCTTGCACCTCCCAGCACCCCTGGAGCCTCCCATTAGCACCTTGGGACTCCCAGCAGCCCCTCCCCAGTTACAGGATAAAGGGAAGGCCACCAGGAGCTGCGGAGACCCACGGACATGTAAGTATACTTTTTTTTTACGCGCCGTGGATTTTTCAGCTTTCAAAAGCTAGTGACCACTTTTTTAAAATTGGGTACGTGGGTATCGGGAGCGAGCATACCCGCGGTATTCCACAACTGGGCACAAGGGGCATGAGGTTTTTTATCTCGCTAAACCTCTCCCCAATTGAATATGCCCCTTAGCGTCTGATTCTGAGGTGGGAGTAAAGCAAAAAAGAGCAAGTAACTGTGCACATTGGCAAAACCATGCTGCACTGCATGTAGGACAGATTTAAAATGTGCAGAGAGATGTAGATTTGATAGAGGTGTGACCAAACTGACATCTAAAGAGTGTAAAGATAAAGCTGTTCAGCATTTGTGGACTACATGCAAAAACAGTCAGTATTTACCAGGCATACAATATATATATATATATATATATATATACATAAAATAAATGATAGCCTGAGGAGTGCATAATATTCACAATTTCAATCCCCTTTGGTGATACAATATTGATACAAATATAGATATAGATTGTAAGTCTATGGAAGATGAGACTTGAAACACAAACCACTTTAATCATTCCAAAACACTTTATTGAAATTCAAAAATACATAAAACTTCTCTTATTAATATATAACCTATTATCCCAATTATAAGGAATAGGATTATTGAACAAATCTTTGTCAATAGTGACGACAATCACCCAATGCGTTTTGTTGTTCACGACTTCATCAGGGGTTCTGTGGCTTGCTTGTCTCAAAATGTGTAAGAGACCACCCTTTTGATGACAGCTAATACTGGTTGATTCGTTAGACAGCTCCTGAGTATTTTTAAATCCTTAATTATAGGAACATATAAAGTTTGTTCTATCTTTCAGACTTAAATTCTGGTCTCCCAGGTTTGGATCTTGATTTTGATAGAAACCACCTTTAGATGTTAATAATAATAATAATAATAATAATAATAATAATAATCCTCATACTGATAACAAAATATCTCCTTAATTGCTTGCTCCTGTTGTATAACAGATCATATACAAATCCCAGACTTCTCTAAAGTTTCTTTAACAGAAGGATAGTCCTCCACCCTTGTGATTCACTCCCAGACACACAAGATTAAAAATAAAGATAAAAGTTCTAACCATACAAATGTTTGTAAAGTAACATAAAAAATATCAAACTTAACATCAACCTGTTTGTGTCAATAAAAAAAAACAAAAGCAAAAAGTTCAAAACTGAAAAGTGGCATGGAGGGAACCATAGCTACTCTGGGTTCATGGGTACTAACAACTGTTTGCTCCATCCTTCTTTTTTTTGTATCTTGTTGATTTCTCTCAGCTCTACTCACTGAGGGGTCTCTATACTTAGCCTTGGAGAGAGATAAAGTTGATGGAGATAAAGTACCAACCAATCAGCTTCTGTCATTCTTCAAACACAGCCAGTAAAGTGACAGGAGCTGATTGGTACTTTATCTCCGTCCATTTTACCTCCCTTCAAGGCTTAGTACAGAGACCTGTTTGAGCCAATTTTCAGGGGACCCAGTTTTATGCTATAATGGGGTTTTCAATGCCAAGTTCTTTATATCTTGCAGCTATGCACTTGGTTACACCATGTAACCAGTATAAGCATGTTCTTGGTGTGCACATTCTGGTGGATAGACAGTAATTCTTACCGTACTCTTTCTGCCGCCACTGAAATGTTCAATATATGATTACATAGAAGGGCAGAACTCAAAATGTTTGATATAATTAGAGATGTGCGCCGACCCCCGTGTTTTGGTTTTGGATCTGGATCTCCCCTGGTTTTGGATCTGAATCTGGTTTTGGATTTTATTCCTCTGTGTTTTGTTTTCGTGTTTTGGTTTTGGATCTGGATTTTTGCTTAAAAAATCATAAAAACAGCTAAAACCACATAATTTGGGCCTGTTTTTGTTCCTACAGTATTATTAACCTTAATAAAAATGATTTTCAGGCATTTTTAGGCATTTTTAAGCACCTCACAGCTCACAATATTGATTTCACTATTTTTCACCAATACAGGCCAAAGACTGCAGCGAGCTGGCTGGCTAAAGTAAGCGACAGAGCAGCGACACAAGCACACGGCAGTTTAAAAAAATAGCAGACATCTATGAAACATTGCCACACAGCAGTGGCAGACAGGATGGCAGTTTAATAAACTATAATATTGTCAGTCGACAATGCCCCAAATTGTGCCAAATGTAAAGGAAAAAGGTGGAAGATGGAATTGTCCCTCCCACCCACTCTTATGTGGGATATTAAAAAGGACATGCACAGTTTAACAAACCAAGCACTTTAGCGACTAGGACTGACACTTTCGCGGCTGAACTCTTTGGTTTGTTTGGCCCCACAAAACATTTTTTGGAAGGACTACCTTCAATTATTAAGGAGGAGGTTGATGATGAGGGTGTTGGTGGTGGAGATTGCATGTTATGGTCCAAACTGCTGGTAGCTGATACTGGACTGCTTGTTATTAATTTACAAATTATAATTTTGTTAAACAAATTGCATAAACTCGCTGCAAATGATGTAACAGGGAGGTGCCTAGATGGTTAACGTCCCTTCATCTGCTAACTTTGGCTTTACAAATGGAACAGATGCCTTCACAACTGTTGTCAGAATTTAGATTAAAATAATTCCACACCCAAGATGTTGCTTTTCTGGCTTTCTTTTTATCATTAGCAAGAACTGCTGCCACTGGTGGCTGATTTATGCAAACCACATCCTTATCATCAACATCCACATTAGCGTCAGATAGGACACAAATTTCCCCCTCATCCTCATTTTGCACTTCCTCCACACTATCATCCTTATTTTTTATTATTTCACCATTTAATACTAGCACAGCCGTCATGGCGTCAGTGATCCGCTGTGAAACTGGGTGAAAGCTGTTATGCTTACTTCCTCTATCAAAGGACTGTTTAATAGTCAATTGTTTTTTTAAATTACTTCCAATCACGAATGAGGATGTAGATGTTGATGCGGGTGTTGGTGTTGGAGATCGAAGGCGTTTGGAATTCACAGAGAGGGAGCAGGTAGGTGACACTGGACTTGTTACGTTTTGAGTTTTGAAACTTGGCAACATACACTTTGATAATTGATGAATGCGTGCCAAGTGACGTAACAAGGAGGAGGTTCCTAAGTGGTTTAGGTCCCTCCCTCTACTCACTCTTGCATGGCAACGGGCACATATGGCTTGACAACTGTTGTCTGGATCGGGATGGAAATAATTCCACACGTGAGAAGTAGATTTTTTTGTCTTTTGTCCCGGCATGACAACAGTGGGCTTTGGCTTTTTCAAACCATGGGCAATGGCTGTTGCCTTACTTACACAAAGGACATCTTCGGCATCAACATCCTCATCACCAACACCAACATCTTCATCATCAACATCCTCATCATCCTTAGCGCCTTCATCCACCAAAATATCCTCCTCCTCCATGTGCAATTCCACAGAAGCATCCTCAATGACTACGTGTGCAAGATGTTGACTGCCCTTCCCCACATTTACAGAGGGCACACAAATGTTGGAACTTGGAGGATCCTCCAGTACACTAGTATTTAGGTCGGGCTCACACATGGCAACCGTGGACACACTTGCACTCTCCTCGGGGATTTGTGATTTTGATTTCTCAGGGCACACAGTTGTTTTTTCCGGAAGCTGTCTTAACAACTTTCACATTTTTAGTTGGACCACCACCACTACTACTAAAAGCAGAAGGGCTATCAGAATCAGCAGTCTTCTTCATAAAGTGAGAAGCCCAAGGCCTTATCCTTTCCTTGCCACTTCGTGTAGTGAATGGCATATTGTAAATTTTTTGTTTATCTAAAGTCAAATATCCTTTCAATTTTTTTTTCTTAATTTTAGTAAAACCTGCTTTACCATATCGATGGTGTGACTTAAGCCCTGGGGCATGGGCCTTCCTAGAGGTCGAGGAAGTTGATGGCCTTGCACTGCTGGTGGCAGCTACAACATGTGGTTCGGGGCCTTGCTCTCCTGTCATGTGACAGCCCTCCATATTTTTTCTGCAGTCTAGAAGCAGTGTCACAATCACCAATAGTGTAGCCAAGGTGCGGTTACAAAATTCACACACGTGCAGTCGTGCGCACACACAAAAATATTAGAAAAAACGACAAATGATGATTTATATTTTATGTCAGCTACAGAAGAACTTGGCCCCAGAGTAACGATTGATCATGACTGGAGTCGGGCAGCACAAGGTTGCAACTTGCGATACTGGCTTGATCTTGTGCTCTACTGCGGTTAAGGCAAAAACCCACCCACACAAACAAGAAAAAAATATGACACTTTTATTGTTTTTTTTTTTTAAGAACGACTGTAGTCGGGCAGCACAAGGTTGCAACGTGCGTTGCTGACTGGCTCTTGTGCGCTACTGTGGTTAAGCCTGTTAACGGCACATGCACACACAGAAAAATATAAAAACTTTAAAGACACTTTCATATATTTTTTTTTACTTTTTTTTTTGGAGTCCAGAACTTGGGCCCAGAGATGGAACACAGCACAATCCCAGGACACAGCAGACAGCCCAGATGGATCACCAGACAGCACAGTGACAGTGACAGCACCGTGACCAGAGACCAGAATGGATCAGCAGACAGCACAGTGACAGCACCGTGACCAGAGACCAGAATGGATCAGCAGTCACCAGCTCAGGACACAGCAGATAGCACCAGCACCTCTCCCAGCCCTACGCTACCCACCCTCCCTGTTCAGTCTCCACAGCCAGAGTGAAACGGCGTCTGTCGCGTGGTCCCTATATACTACATTGATCATAGAGACGAAAGCTTGCGAACCGCGAGAGTTCCATCTCTATGGTTTTGCCTCTGTTTCGAGAATCGAGTAAGGCAGGAACCTTTGAGTCTGTTTGGATCCGACTCGGATATGCTAAATTCGGGTGGCCTCGGTTCTCTGAGAACCGAACCCGCTCATCTCTAGATATAATGGGGACATCTATAAATCAATTTTGGTGCAGTAAAGGTGCTGCCAGTCATTACAGTCAATCAGCTTCTATATTTTGTTTAGAACAATTTATCATATGTACCAGTTTTCAAACGTGTTCCCTAATATGTATTCTTGTCATGTAACTGTGTGAACAGAATTGTTCCCCAGTACCAGCCATTATGGGCTAGGAAGACAGATATGTCCTGACTCCTTATCTAGTATAATGAATACATTTGTACAATTCATATATTCATATTTAGTCTATGAGAGAGATCTACAACATATACACATTTTAATAGCATTTATAACAGATCTCTGCAACTCATACTAATATTAATCCATAATATATGTCTACATCTCATTTGCAGAATAGTATTATAAAAAAAATGCTTCTGCTGCTCAAAAGCATACTGGTATGCTTATAGTCCATAATAGTTGTCTAGGACTCATACACAAGCTACTGTTAGTAAATACTACTGGGCTATTTTATTCTGGCCACATACATAGCGATCTGCACACGATGAGCCGATGTGTACGATTTCCCTAGAAAAACTCTCCCAGGCAGCTCTGCACACGATCTCCACATGATCTGCACACAATTTGGTGTCCAATCTTCATACGATCTCTCCTGCATCCAGACTTTTACAGTGCATCGCCTCCTAGATTGTCAGATCTGCCCTACTGCACGGCAGATCTGACGATGCGATGTGCAACCAGCAGGGATGCGCATCGCATCGTGATCGTGAGTGGGGACTCACGATTTACTCAGGATTTGGCCATATTTTACACGATCTGTCGTTCCAATGTGTCGGAATCGGCCAGATCTGGTAAAATATTACTATATGTGTGGCCAGCTTTAGAGTTATGTGCAAATTTTGCTCAAATGCAAACTGTGTTGTACTACAAGGGGTGCAAATGCAGATAGTTTTTGCATGCAGGGCAATGAGGTTGTGTATTTTAAATTTTTCCACTTGCAAATCAAACTGGTTGTTCCAAGGGAACATTCTACACCCAGCAGCTAGATATGCACCTAATCCTAAATCAGCCTTAGCTGTCTGCAACTGATACAAATTATTATTTTAGCCCATAGTAGATGACTGGAACTCATATACATACTACAGGTTGAGTCTCCCATATCCAAATATTCCGAAATACTGAATATTCCGAAATACAGAATATTTTCAGCATGACTGAGATAATGAAACCTTTGATTTTTGATGGTTTAATGTACATAAATTTTGTCTAAGGCACAAATTATTAAAAATATTGTATAAAATAACCTGCAGGCTGTGTGTATAAGGTGTATATAACACACAAATGCATTCTGTGTGTATATTTTGGTCCCATTCCCAAGACATTTCATTATAATATGCAAATATTCCAAAATACGGAATATTCTGATATCCAAAATACCCCTGGTCCCAAGCATTTTGGATATGGGAGACTCAACCTGTAGTATGAGTCCATAACAGATGTCTAGATGTCACGAGTATACTAGTAGTAGTCAGTTCTATTAGCAGACTAACGGCGTACTGGGTGACACAACATGTTAGGGTTAATGTTGCTATCAATATGAAATGCGAACGGACATGCTGGGCACAGTAGTCCTCCAGATAGGAACTTAAACCAAAGTATAATGCACTTTGGCCAAGGTACATGTGGTGTTAAATATGTAACGCAGTTGCTGGTGTTGGTGGCATTTAGTCCACATGTGGTGCAGTGTAACCAGCTCTTAGGTTAATTGAATCAGGTAGAACAACAAGTAGCATAAGACACAGGGATGTCACAGGTGTAACAGCCGTATGCAGAATATATTAGTAATGGCAGCCTGGAGCTTAGGTTGTTGCTGGACGTTGCAGTGCGCTGGGTGTGATTGCAGTATATACACTGGCGGATGATAGCACTGGTGCCCTATGCACTAGCAGTGGTAAAACAGTGTACTTGCTGTTTGGTATTACGGCTCTGTATGGTACGAGTATCCTTGGTCTGACCATCCCCATGAAATGCCAGGGAGTAAAGACACACGGAGACACAGCACATGTGCTTTAGCACATGTCAGAGGTTGGGCCTGTCAAACTGACTTCAGCAGGTTCTAGTGAGCACTGAGCCAGCCTACCTTGTCATGGTACTGAGAACCAGCAGTGCAGAAGCGCACTCCTTCCAACAAATTCTACTTATATACAACTCATAACCTGGGTTATTTTATTCTATAATAGTTCTCTATAACTCATATGCATACTCAAATCAGTTCATAGTACAATTCATGCTAGGATTAACCCAAATCAGCTCATACACATAATGCATGAAAAATGTTAAGGGAATAAACTAGAAGACTTGTATATTTTTTTCTAGCTGCCCTCGATCTTTACGCATGTTCTCCTGGTCTGTCATTGAGAGGGCTGGCATCAATATGCATGCTTTCTTGGGCTTGATTGAATGGACTTCATTAAAACTGTGGGCCCCAACTCTTCTTTGAAATAATCAAAAGGGCCTTGCTTAGAAAGGAAATGCTGCTGATAAATAGAGAAATAGGATCCTGAAAAGACGCCGAGAGAGTGCAAACAACAAGCTGGCAGAACAGAGTAACAATCATGAGAACTCTAGTCCCATTTCAATGGCTGTCCCATTTTGTTGCTTGAGGACTGTTACAACATTGTATGCTTTATGAAAAAACACATACACACAAAAAACAACATCGCTTAACAAAACAAATATATGTTTTGAAATTTACGCTTCAGCAATTATTCTTTTAAATGTTAATCTGCGGAGAGTATTGTTTACAAGGATTCATTTATCAAAGACCCAAAGTTTGATAGGCAAATGAAGAATACATCTATTGACCATTTTCTTGCTGTGTGTTTTTTTAAACTGTATTCAGCTAAAGAACGTATTGTTGGGAATGAAGTTCTCTAACAGTCCTTTTGAAGTTTAGACTTAATCTATTTCCTAACTGTTACAATTTTCTTCGTTCAATGGTTTTAGAAATCTATTGGATTCAGGTATTTTTGTTTTCAAAAGTACAATGTTTCAATTCAAAAACAATCCGTAGTATATAATATATACCAGGCATAAATAAAATGAATAAACAAATCTTTATAGATAAGTACTGTGTTTGAATCTTGTATAGTGTATTGGACACTAACACAGATGCCCATGTACTGATGGCATCCTTGTGTGATTTTTATGGGTTCCATGCAGGGTTCAAAAATTAGCCTGTGGAATAAATGATCGTTTAGGGTAAGGATTTTTACAAAATATTTTTGAATTGACCCAGTACATTTTCTATCAGAAATTATACAAGATAGGACATAAACATTTTTCATTAATTTGCTGGACAAGGGTCCCATATGCGTCTATTCACACAAGGTTACTCTTTTTACACCGACTCAGCAGAGAGGGGTTATTATTATTATTATTCATTATTTATATAGCATCCACATTTTTGCTTGTATTCATATTCCAGGAGAAAACCAAAACTAAATATATTAGTACAACACCAAAGGACTCCAGGAAAAGGCATACCATTAAAGTATAGGCGCAGCAGTATAACATGGGATGGTAGCTTGAACGTTATGCCATAATGCAGTAGCAACAAATAAGCTCTGTGGTCCCCAATGGAGGCTTAGTGCTACTGTTTGTATTGGTCTGTTTGCTTATGCTGCTACCGTTATAGAATATGCCCCTATACTACACTGGCAGAATTGGCCAGTACTGTACGAAGAGAGGATAAAAATAATTATGCGATGTATAATAGAATGTGTGATTCTAGTTGTGGACTGTTAATGACCTACTGTATCTCGCTACGATGTAAAGAAGCACAATCAAAGTACTTTTTAAGTAGTTGACATCTTTGTGTTTTAGGCCTCTATTCAGCAATAGTGATGATGTTTCCCTGATTATTATCGGGCAACATTGTCACAATTGTTTTGTCAAGTATTACACTTTAGCATTGCTATTCAGCATTTTTTATGCAGGGACAGCGGTCGCGTTAACACGTTGTCCCTGCGATGTTGCAGAAGGAACTGTTTCGGGATTCCAAAAACAATACCTTCTGTTTCTGCTTCTGCACATGCTCAGTCATGCGCTGGTGAATAGTCCCTGTCCCTGCTGCGGTGACCGCTGAGTGTAAGTCCAACTCCAGCCTGTCAAAACTGTCGAAAATTATTGAAATGTGTACATAGGCTTTATATTAGTCTGTATACATTTATATTTATGTGCTTTTATGTTTAAAATTTATATATACATTTTAAATATAAAAGCACATAAATATAAATGTCGGAGTTGGACTTACCTGTCGGCGGTCACCACAAAACAGGGATGGAGACTGGGCGGAGTTTCAAGATCCTGCAGGGACTTATGTGAAAATTTTCCTCTGTTCCTGCAGTTTTTGGGATATTTAAGGATATGTTTCATATAATGCCATTCTGAGATGGCATTATGTAAAGTAAAGAATTTTTGAGTAATGTAACGCTTTTTGCTTTGCTGAATAGCAACAAGCATTAAAGCACTGTAGAGAGCAATGGCTGATCCTTACAGTCCGGTACTCTGCGATATGGGAATTAATGGAGAAGATAATTGCGTTATCTTCTCCATTAACCCATTGCTGAACTGTACAGTGGAAATACTTAAAAATGCGGAAATGATAATTTCTGCATTTTTTAAGTAAAAAAATCATTGCTGAATAGACCCGTTAATATTTTCGGAAGGAGTGTAGCCTTCTACTTGTGTGTGTTTATATTGGAAAAAATCATATTAGGTATTTATATACATATTACAGTCCAAAGAATGAATTCTGAATCAAAATGCCATATTTTTTATAACTAGCCATCACCAATGCTGGATACGGGTCTAGGATAGACAAAGTCTATTTTCAAAATGTTGACATTCAAACCATGTTCTGAATGAATACTGCCACACTGCTCCTTGTTAGGACTACTTTACTGTGCTTATGACACTCTTAGCTTACTTATACCTACCAACTGGGACCATGCAGGGGATAAGGCACATCCATAAACAGTCAATACCTTGATAGTGTACAGTAATAATGCTAGTGGATTTGCATGAATAAATTTAACCAAACAGTGTATTAAACATGGGCTAACAATATATAAATTGCATCAAGCAGCATCTATAATGTAAAATAACACAAAATAAAGAGTGGTGTTTATTGGTTTTAATTAGTGGTCTGCCTGTATAGTGTATTTTATACTTCTATCTGCTGATTTCGGTTCAACCTTGTCTTACAAAGCGCTCATCCAACATTTTGAAGGCCAGTAAATGTAGTATCAAATGAATTTACGAGTAGCAGCAATAATAGTCTGAAAGCACTTGATTTGTATATTACATATTGGTGTCAGTTGTGTTCATCTATTTCTGTTTTTTTTTTTTAAGGTATTTATCAATCTTGTTTGTGATTGCACCCAGGTAGATGAAAGCTGGTTTATCTATTGTTAGTAGCAGAAGAGATGAGCGGGTCTATGTAATTTCACAATATGGGCATGTCGTTCCTCTACACTGCATTAGACCTGCAATATCATGTACTTTACTCAAACTTATAAAACAAGACTCCATTCCATTTAGTGAATTGTGAGAGCTATATGGTGCATTGAATAATAAAGAGCACACAGTATCTAGATAATATATTAAAATAATGAGGACATGCACTGATCAAAACTTACCCATTGGTAATTTTATATTTGTGAAAATAAGATACATTTGGGAAATTGGATATTTTAATAGCTAAAATGATCTTAAGGTTAGATGTTACTGTTTAGGTGATATGCATGTCTATCCTTCCAATTAATTAAATGCTACAAAAGCTTATTAATATACAACAACTAGTCAGTGATTTTTATATTAGCCATATTAACCTAATAGTAATACTGATTCCAATGCAGATGTCCCGGTGATTAATAAAAATATTGCCTGGCCAGACAATGATCAATTTCATGCCATGTGCTGCAGAGTGGGAATAAGGTGAGAGAAGATGGTTTATTGTGGATGTTCAGTGGCACAAAGGGAATTCATCTCCCCCCACTCCCTCCCTTTACAATTAACTCTCCATCAACTCCAACACTTGATGTTATGTCAAGGATGCAGACATTTGCAGCAGGGGGAGAGTGGGAGGGCCCAGCAAGATGTCAGGTGGTCATATCCTGGCTGTTATGTGTATGTACATTTATAGTACGCTCTGCAGACATCCTGTTTCACAATGCTGGTGGGCAGGTGAGCTTCAGGACCAAATGATATCCCAGTGCTGTTCAGTACCCTGAGACATGTAAAGACAATATGCTCGCAATGTTAACTGCATCAGTGCCAAAGGATATGGAGAAAAGATTGCTTTAACCCCTGGGCCCTGTATTTTAAAACTTCATAAGCAGCTATATATATACAGGACATCAATGTTGCATTCTATATATTCAAATTAAAGGGAGTTGCTAAGACAGAATAAAAATATCTGACTGTCTAATATGTGTGTGTCTGAAACTCTGTTAAAACCTTATTAATCTTCAAATATGTCTCTCTGTTGCCCTCTAGAGCACAAAGGTGGTGGTGGTGGCTGTAGGTTACTGTAGGTTGTACTTGGAATACCACACTACACATGTGGATTTAATTAGACTGAAGTGGCTGAGTTCATGTGGATTTAATTAGACTGAAGTGGCTGAGTTATTTATCTATTTTCTTATACATTAATAAGGAAATAACTTTTTATATGGGCTAAATACTCTCAGCTACTGATTTGATAGTATATTTCATAAAGCTGAATCCAGCCTTTATTTTGGAAAAGAAAGTTTGTCCCAGTTAAATTGGTAGTCAATTTATCAAAGTGTTAAAGAACTTTGGCCACTGATTTACAGAGCAAACAGACAGGTAGGGGTGCCCTGTATATACAGGTTGAGTCTCCCATATCGAAATATTCCGAAATACGGAATTTGTTTGGCTTGACTGAAATAATGAAACCTTTGATTTTTGATGGTTCAATGTACACAAACTTTGTTTAAGGCACAAATTATTAAAAATATTGTATAAAATTACCTACTGGATGTATGTATAAACTGTATATGAAACATAACTGAATTTTATGTATGTACACAAACTTTGTTTGAGCCACAAAATTATTGAAAATATTGTATAAAATTATCTGCAGGCTGTGTGTATAAGGTGTATATAACCCATAAATGCATTCTGTGTGTATATTTGGGTCCCATTCCCAAGATATTTCATTATGATATGCAAATATTCCAAAATACGGAATATTTCGTTATTCAAAATACCCCTGGTCCCAAGCATTTTGGATATCGGAGACTCAACCTGTAATACAGATGAATGGACAGTTTCCCAAAGTGGTGCAAGTGTGCCTGTTCCTACTATTTCATCTGCATTAGTTAAATAATATATATACCACACTTGCAAGTATTTGATTTAAATTTATATTTAACTATGTTTGTGTCTATTCAGTCTCAGTAACTTTGCTCTGCGGTCTTTACCCTAGATTTTTTGTAGCACTTAACTAATTTAAATTGGATTATTGGATTGTTGGGTACCTGCTACATTAAATGCTCTGTGGACTTTATGAATTAAATTGAAACAGTCTATATAGAAAAACAATATAACAATAGTGGCACTCATGTGAGACACCCATCCATGAGAATAGCATTTATACTTTATAATTTGGATTGCTTGAATTTATATTTATATATAAAACAGAATTAGCAAGGTTATATTCTCCAATAAAGATTCATTCATGGTATTTTACTAATAGGTTTATATCTCCAATATCTCATGTGCTTTTTTCTTTAGTGTATTTTGTTTGAGCACTCTATCCATCATTTCATAGATGATTTTAGCTAGTAAAGTATGTGACCAGGCTCCTACCAGCATTAATGTAAGAGAGGCAAATGACACTGAAAGAGGTAAGTTCGCTCGTCTAGAAATGCACAGATAGTGTATATGGCTATTTCAATAAAATCACCTAGTTGTAGTAAATGGGTATTCACAAGTTATTCACAATTTGATCAAAATGTACACTAATATTCTAACATTATTCCAAATATCATATAGCATAGCAAACATTGTTATATAGTCTTATATAGAATATACTGCATGTATTTCATTGTGCCTAGAAGATTTTAGTGGTGTATGTGTTCTTTATATCTTACATAGCCACTCAGAGCAATGTAGCACTAAAAACTTTTGATGAATTGGTTTGCATGCCAAATATCCCTCTTACTGTGTATTTTTGTTATATATTGTTTAAAGTAGCTAAATTAATCTAAGATCAATTGCCCAAAGTCAATTTAAAATGTTGGTTATTTATACAAATTAGCACTATACCAATAATTCAGTGCTCTAACCGTTTTGGACAAGGATGGATTCAGCTACATTCTATTCATGGCAACCCTACCTATGTATGTGCATGAAATAAGTATTCATGCATATCATACATATTCAAATTAGGTCAAAAGTGTCTACTTTGGTGCCAGTCTTTAGACCCAGAAAGACAATGGGTCAGGTGCCACGTACTGATATATTACACTCTTTAAGACTAATAATTTGTTATAAATTCTTCACAGTGTAGCCATTTAAGTTAAAGCTTGCTGAACATGTATGCATTGCTCTAATTTAGCTCAAATATTTTAGTTTCTTTAATGCTGCCCATCCACTAGCAGACTTGTCCCTGAAAGATGAAAGATCAAAAGATCTTCACAAATCGTTCATCAATTCCTGATGATCGTTATCGTTCATGTGCATGAATGATTTGTGAACGATTGCACAAATCGACCAAAGACCATAGACCATATACCAACAATTTTCAAAGCAGTTGTTAATAAAAGTGGGATGAAATATTTATTTAAAAAGAATCTATATGTATTGGTCGTTGGTCGTTTTGGCTTTGAAAACGTGCTCCGATGCATGAACAATGGAATGATAACGATGTCCAATAACGACTAATTGATGGGCAAAACAGAACGACGCAAACGACCATTGGGATCGTGCATCGCTGGTCTTTTAGAGCATTTTACGGCATGATTTGCGGGATGATTTCGAAGCGATTGAATGATAACGACGGTCGTTATCGCTCAATTGCTAGGTTTAATCGCCTAGTGGATGGGCAACTTAAGTGATCTCAAACTTTGAAACTTAGAACTGGTTTAAGAACCACTGGGAAACAATTCCAAGAATTTTTAAAACCAACCAACCAACCAATCAACCAACCAACCAACCAACCAACCAACCAACCAACATTGTTTACTATCTGTTTAGTAATACTTCATTAGATGCTTTTGCAAACCAATGCTGGTCAAAACTGATATGCCAGCTGCCATTCCAGAAAACGCCCACCATCATCTGCAACCTATACCCACACCAAACTGCACTTACAACATGTAACAAAAAGCTATAGAAACATTCTACTCTAACATATCTGCTATCTACTTTACTTAAATAGCAGGTTGAAAAATTTAGTCAAGCGTAACTAGAACTGTTGACTTTGATTCACTTGGAGATATTAGTCTGTTTAACGGTTTCAATTGTTAAAAAGACCACATTTATGAGTGATTCTACAGCCATTGTACAACATATAATGGCTCAATAGTATTAGACAGCTAACACCAGTCACATATGTGTGCCCAGCAGGTAATGGGTAGTTACACTAAATTGTCCTGCATTCACCCTGACATCTTTCAAAGGCAGAATGCCTGTAAAAGGCGAGAGACTGGTGTGTCACCAGCTGCATTTCTAAATAATTATCCTATAGAATGTATGAATAATTAATAGTAGGGATGTGCCAGATCAGACAGAAGGGGATGGGAGAACAGTATGGTTAGACCAGAGATATAGCACTACAAAAAGTGACCTGCCTACAGTATATCCAGCCAACACTTACTGGGAGATACATTTATGCATATACTGTATCTAGATACTGAATATTAAACATTGTGTTTCAATTCTGTATAAACAATGAGAGAGACAGAAGTGTGATACTGACTGTTTTTCTAGGGTATAATACATAGTTTTTCACTTTGTGTAGTGATTTTAAAAACTAGGACAAGAAGCCTTATAAGCATCGTATTCACAGTGATTTTCCATGGAGTGATAACGAGTTGGACTACAGACCATTGTTAGGGATAGTTAATGTGGGAAGGGTACTTAAATTGCATTGATATTCCAAACACTGTGATGACCACTAATAGTCTATGATTGGGGAAAAGCAGTAAGTCTTATCTTTTGTTGTGCCTGAACACATGAATACAGTATGCTATTATTTAATCTTGCAGCATATACAAATTAGGGATGTGCAGGCTCGGATAGGTTCGAGTTTGCACGTGGAGTTCGGATTTTTCCCTCCAAAAAAACGGAACTCAGAAAGAGGCAAAACGTCATCTTACATGGACGAACATCATCATTCCTGGACAAAAGTCCAGGAATGATGATGTTCGTCCATGTAAGATGACGTTTTGCCTCTTTCTGAGTTCCGTTTTGTTGGAGGGAAAAATCCGAACTCCACGTGCAAACTCGAACCTATCCGAGCCTGCACATCCCTAATACAAATACACCTCCTCATCCTGTTAGATGTTCTAAAATGTAATAATCCTATACACTGAGCAAACCTGGAGTGAACTCAGGCCCTGATTCAGAGCTGGATGCTCTGACCAGATTGCTCGCTCTGAATCAGGGCCGTCCTAGTTAAATTTGGAGCGGCCTTTTGGACGCTCGCATAGCTGTGGGTTACCACCCACAGCTTATGCGAGCGTCCATGATGATGGTCGCGATGGTCAAGACCATCGCGACCATCGGGCTTGCGACGAGACCCTGCGGTAGGGTCTCGCTGCCGCAAGTCCTGGAGTGATTTTGGCTCTATCAGAGCCAAAATCACTCCCACTGACATCACTAGTGATGTCAGTGGGGCCAGCCCCCAGATGGTAGGCGTTCTCATGGGAACGCCTCCGTCTGGCAGCCATGCCCCCAGCATGCCCACCAAAGGGGGCATGCTGTCACTCACCATCGACAGCACGACAGACCCTTAGTATGGTATATAGTAACAGAATCACATTATTACTGAGCAGTATATAGGTGCACAGAATTCTGCTATGAGAGATATAAGTATGTAATAGTAACATGGGACAATCATAAAGAGCACAGGACACACGTGTTTTAGAAGTAATATATAAGCTTACAATTAAATGATGACATGCTAGAGCAGGCACATATAAACACATGGTCAGCACCCAACAGAGCAGATGTGGTAGGCTTGAGACACTTCTTGCACTATAACACAATAAACATGTGTGTCTGAAGTAAATAATGGATTATAGTAGTCACACTTAGGTCTGTTATGAAGTGTAAGATGAGAGGATTTACACATGCACACAGCTATGCCCTGCCCAACTCATTGATAGTCTTTATTGCCAGCAAACGCAGATCCATCACCAGACTGATAAATCTCTGGCCCTGTGCCTGTCCCCTTGGAAGTCCAACTCCCCTGGCCCTGTGATTCTGGTAATAAGGACCTGCACACAAAGGCAGGGTAAACGTTATGTAGATGTCTGCTCACCAACTGCTGCCATCTCGCTCACTGCCTCTGCTGGGGTTGTTTTGTTTAATTAAACTCAATGTCAGATTCTATTTTCCACATGACTGCTTATCCCTGCTTATATTGAAATTAACTATTTATTTAGATATGGCACTGCTTTATGTGTTAGCTGTTACTTCATATGTTATATTTTACATGTATCTCAGAGTGTACACTATACATGCATATTCAATGTCAATGAGAGAGAAACCGAGAGTGAGATGTGAGGGAAGGAGAGAGGGATAAAGAGAAAGAGATATTGAGAGAGAGGGAGATAGAGAGACTGAATGTGAGAGAGAAATTCAGAGAGCGAGACTGAAGGGAATGTTTATCACAATCTGCATATTTACTGCGGATGTATTAAATACTTTTCGCCGAAATTAGCAATGTGAAAATTTATATTTTAATACAAATTTACTAAAATCCTCTTGCCTGGAGACAGACTTCAGTAAGAGCCCCTCCTGGTGAAGAGCTGGAAGCAGTGTGATAACGTATCTCTTTCACACTACTACCTTGTATGGGTACCCAGCAGCCAATGTGCAGTTGTTGGCCGGCGCATGCGTCACTGGGTGGCGACAGAGAGGGTATTTTTAGTGAATTAGTAGCCCTTAGGCTACTATAGGGTAACGCCATCTGAAGATGGCTTTATCCTATCCAAGCCAAGCTCCGGAATGCTTGGTTAATGCGGCAGCACAGCGGATATCAGAGCTGTTGGAGATATCTGCTGCAATTCCTCCATAGTACATCTGGGGATACTTAATATTTGCGGTTACCCACCCCAAAATCCTGCAAAACTTTAATGATAAATAGACTCCTGAAAGAGAGAGAGTGACAGACAGTGAGAGAGTGAAGGAAAGATACTTTGAGTTTGAAATAGAGGAATATAGAAAGGAGAGTAATGGAGAGACTGGTAGAGAGGGGTTGGGTATGGGATCCCGGTGGTCGGGATGCTGGCGGTCACAATACTGACAGCGGCAATCCGACAGTCAGAATCCCAACCCAACTAGGTAAGACCCCTAACCCTCCCAGTCTAACCCTAACTTCCCCTCAGCAGCCTACCCTATCCCCCCGCAGCATAACCCTAACCCCCTCCCACAGCCTAACCCTCCCCCTAGTGCCTAACCCTGACCCCAAACCCATACTTGTCTACCCTCCTGATTTGGCTGAGAGCCTGCTGAAAATCTGGAGCCGCTCCTTCCCCCCCTGCAAAGGCAGGTAAGCCTCCTGGCGGTTGCCAACCCCTCTGGACCCCATCCCCCCCCGCGGTTTTAATAGAAACCCCCATAGCAGGGGTGGCCGATGACGTGATTCACCCTGAATTGCGCCATCATGACCCTGCCCCCTGCTTCACAATTTCCAGTAATCTAGGCACGCCCACGTTCCGCCCACAAATGCCAGGTAATATGTCCGGCCGCGTAGAGGTTACATAGTTTGCTGCTATAGAAAAATTATAAAGAATAGTTAGAGTTACTGCCATTTGTATTTCTTCTTTCACTGGGGATGGGATGCATCAAGTGTTTAATAACGCTGTATGCTTGTACAATTGCGAGTAAAATTGCAAAAGCTCTCTCGATAAGGAAAGGAGGAAGCCTACAATCCTAAACAAACATTTTCCCCCAAAGAATCAATTGTGACTTTAAAATATGATTGAGGGTTTTTTGTATATAGAACATGAATTACGCTTTAGGATAGTACGAGGGTGAGTCAAAAATTATCCGCACTCGAGTTATAATAAAACTTATGCTGGCAGCACTGTCTTATCAACACTTTCCGTACTAGGTCGCTGTCTCCACACAGGGGGGTTTCCGTCTGCCTGGAAACCCTCCTCCCCAGCACACATATGACCACAGTAGAAATAGTAATATAATAGAATTTTGCTAGTGTTGCATGTTCTTCTCAGTATCACAAATGAAATAATTAGCACCACCTGTGGATCTATTAACATGTATCTGACAGTAATAAATAACCTGTGCACCAACTAGGAGATCTGGAAAACATGCACTATTAAGGATGCACTGCTATAGAGCCCAATATGTACATATATGTCCAGGGCAGTGCTAGGTTCTTCTGCTGCTCCTCCAGGCTCCCGGACTTGCTCCAATAGTCTGGAATGGTGCACACATCTAAAATAAAAACATCCAGCTCAGGAAGGATAGCCATACTGCTGCATCTAATGGCTTATTGTGATCGCTGGTCTTGTGTATGCTGGAATTATGATACACAATATACTTTGTATGACGCATATTAAAACTGTTGAGTACTAATTATGCCCTCGTCATGGACTGGCCACACTCGCTCTAAAATCAAGCATTTGGAAACCCCCCTCTAGAAATCCTGCATTTGCCACTGCCACAGTCACTGCTGTGCAGTTTTGAACATGTTACATCAGTTCATTTGTGACTGCAGTGCAAGAGAAAATGGCTGCCCCACTTGTGATATGCACGAAAGAAGAGCAGCGTGCAGTGAATCGTTTTTTTGTGGTCTGAGGGTGTGTCTGGTGCTGATATTTATCGAAGACTTTGTGCACAGTATGGAGAAAGTGTTTTGTCATGAAGAAGTGTGTATGAATGGATAGAGAAGTTCAAAGAAGGTGGCACGAGTATCAGTCATGAAGAAGGAGTTGGACGCCCATCCACAACTTCGTTTTGAGGTGTTAAAGCATCCTCCCTATAGTCCTGATCTTACCCCATCGGACTATTACCTGTTTGGTCCCCTAAAAGAAGCCATAAGAGGATGAAGATTCACGGCGAATGAAGAGTTGAAGACAGCGGTGCATTCGTGGCTTGCAGCTCAGCCTAAAACATTTTTAATGAGTGAATATGAAAGCTTGTTGACAGATGGACAAAGGGCCTGATTCAAACCCGTTCGCGAGTGCACAGTGCTCGTAAGCGGGTTGATGGTCCCCGACTGCTCATGCGCCACCTCCGGCGTGTGCATGCGCGAGACCCGTACTGCGATGGCAACTCCGTCGCAATGGGTCTTGCTACAAGACGGGGTGGCTGTTGATGTTGGTTGACAGCTCACCCCGTTTTGTAGGCGGGGAGGGGGGATGGCTGCATAAACACAGGTGTTTCCTTAGGAACGCCTGGCGTTTGTGGGCGGCCCTACTGACATCACTCGTGATGTCAGTAGTGGACTTCCTGCTGTATTAGAACAGGAAGTCCACCCGGGCTTGCGAGAGCTGAGACTATAACACAGGTCCCCTCGCAAGCCCGATGGTCACGATAATCGTGATAATCATCCACAGCTTAGCGAGCGGCCTGGAGGCCGAAAAAAAATAAAATAAAATCCCTGCCCGTATTCAGAACGAGCAAAATTAAATGATATAAAAAAAGTTGTAACATAGTGCATCACTGTGCTAAAATTTTGCATCATTGTGGTAAGACAGTGCATCACTATGCTAAAACCATGCATCATTGTGGTAAAATGGTGCATCACTGGTATGATATTGCATTACTGTGGTAAGATAGTGCATCTCTGTGATAACATATCACATCACTGTGGTAAGATTGTGCATCACTGTTGTAATATAGTGCATCACTGTAATTTGTGACTCACCCTCGTAGATGTTTACTTTGAAATGATATAAAAAAGTTGTAAGATAGTGCATCACTGTGGTAAAATCGTGCATCATTGTGGTAAGAGTGCATCACTGTGCTAAAACTGTGCATCATTGTGGTAAGAGTGCATCACTGTGCTAAAACTGTGCATCATTGTGGTAAGAGTGCATCACTGTGCTAAAACTGTGCATCATTGTGGTACAATGATGCATCACTAGTAAGATAGTGCGTCACTGTGGTAAAATTGTGCATTTCTGTGATAAATAGTGTATCACTGTGGTAAGATAATGCATCAGGAGTCTATTCAGCATGATATAATTGACGTAAAAAATGCAAAAACACTAGTTTCCACATTATTTAAGCTTTTGCCCTATTTAGCAATGTGTATATGGAGAAGATACCCTAATTATCTTCTCCATATTTTCCTAATTCGCAGGGTTCCGCACTGTAGGGATCAGGCCATTGATCTCTACAGTGCTTTAACGCTTTTTGCTATTCAGCAAAGCAAAAAGCGTTAAATCACTAATAAAATATTTCCTTAATATAATGCCATTTCAGAATGGCATTATATGAAGAAAATACTTAAATATCCTGAAAACTGCAGGGACAGAGGGAAAGTTTCCCATAAGTCCCTGCTGCACCTTGTAAGCTTGCCCAGTCTCCGTGCCTGCTTTCCGGTGATTGGCGGCAGGTAAGTCCACCTAGAGCCTTTTAAACCTGCTGAATTTGATTGACATTTGAATACAGGCTTTATACTAGCCAGGCTTTATATTAGCCTGTATACATGTATATTTATGTGCGATTATATTTAACATTTATATATAATATACTGATTCAGTAAGGATCGCAACTGCAACATCACTCGCAGTTGGTCAATTGTTGCGTACTGCGCATACGTATACATCACAGTGCATGTGCGTGAAGGCACCACTGCAATTGCACTGCGATCACGGAGACCACACAGAGACATTGCAGAGTAATTAACAGGCAGTGAGCATTTGGGGGTGGTGACGGGGGGTGGTAGGAGAAACGCAGGCGTGCCTAACCGTTTAAATGCTGTTGCATGAACGTGCATAAATTAACCACTGTGATTGCATACACAGCTTGAGTACTCACTGCATGCAACGAAGTTAGCAATTTCTCAGTAAGGTCAGGGTTGCTGTAATTCTGCGTGAGGGACCGATGGTACTAAATGTTAGTGGGAGACAGTGGGTATCTCTATGCTGGCAGTGCGACGGCATTGTGATTGCAATAATAGCATATTTTCGCAGCAGACCTGCGTGTGATTACGGAGCTGTGATCGCAATAGCAATCCATGATGAATCATGCCCATAGTGCGTCACTGTGGTAAGATTGTAAGATAGTCCATCACTGTGGTAAAACTGTGTATCACTGTGGAAACCTACTGTATCACTATGGTAAGATAGTGCATCACTGTGGTAAAACTGTGTATCACTGTGGAAACCTACTGTATCACTATGGTAAGATAGTGCATAACTGTGTATCACTGTGGAAACCTACTGTATCACAATGGTAAGATAGTACATCACTGTGGGAAGATAATTTATCATTGTGGTATTACTGAAATAGTGCATCACTGTTCTAAAATAGTGCACCACTGTTCTAAAATAGTGAATCACTGTTCTAAAATAGTGCATCACTGTTCTAAAATAGTGCATCACTGTGGTAAAATAGTGCATCACTGTGGTAAGATAGTGCATACCAGTGATAACATATCACATTACTGTGTGAAGATAGTGCAACACAGTGGTAAGACGGTAAGGTTGTGTATCACTGTGATAACATAGTGCATCACTGTGGTACTGCAATATAGTGCATCACTGTGGAAGGATAGTGTATCACTGTGGTAAGATAGTGCATACCGGTGATAACATATCACAATATTGTGGTGACAGAGCGCATCACTGTGGTAAGGTAAAGCATCACTGTGGTAATATAGTGCAAAACTATTTTAAGATAGTGGGTGGGGTGCACTGATGATCTATTATACAATAAAACCCCTGAAACTGCCATTTTCGGGGGTTTGACTGCACTTCTCATTTGCACCAAGCTTTGGAAAGCAAAGCTTTCTGCAGATTGGAGCTGGTGTGTAACACCATCTTCAGATGGCATTACTCAATAGAAGCCTATGGGCTTCTATTCGGAGATCCCCATAAGAGGAATTGAACTGGATCCCTCCCAACACCCCAAGTGGCGCGTGCAACCTTATGCGCATGCGCAGCAGGACACCACAGTGATTTCTGGGTCATAAACCTTGAAGTCCCTCTCTCGCATAGGACAGCTCTTACCGGGAGAGCTGTCCTTTGTGATTTTATTCATATATACAGCGTTATTTATGTCAGCTTGCATGTGTTCAGTGTTGAGATACATTGCATGCAAAATGTGATGCTTGATGCATCCTGCCCATTAAGATAGTATATCACTGTGATAAAATAGTGCATCACTGTGATAAGATAATGCGTAAGTGTGGTAACATAATGCATCACTGTGATAAAATAGTGTATAACTGTGGTAAGATAGTGCATTGCTATGGTAAGATTGTAAAAGCATTAGTGTAATAAGACAGTACACCACTGTGGTAAGATAGCACAACACTGTGATGAAATAGTGCATCACTGTGGTAAGATTGTGCATCACTGTGTTAAGATTGTGTATCACTGTGGTAAGATCCATCACTGTGGTAACATAGTGCATGCATTAATGTGGTGAGATAGAGCATCACTATGGTCAGAATGTAAATTAGTGCATCAGACAGTGTGATAAAATAGTGCATCACTGTTGCAAGATCATGGATTATTGTGGTAAAATAGTGCATCATTGTTATAAGATAGTACGAAAATGCATCACTATGGTAAGATAGTTCATCACTAGGGTAAGATAGTGCATCACTGTGGTAACATAGTAAAATAGTGCATAACTTTGTAACATTGTAACATTGTACATCACTGTGATAAGATAGTAAAATAGTGCATTACAGTGGTAAGATAGTAAGATATTACATCACTATGATAAGATAGTAAGTTATTGAATAACTATGGAAAGATAGTGTATCACTGTGGTAAGATAGTAAAATAGTGCATCACTGTAGTAAAATAGTGCATCACTGTGGTAAGATAGTGCATCACTGTGATAAGAGTAAGATAGTGCGTCACTGTTAGAAGATAGTAATATAGTGCATCACAGTGATAACATAGTAAGATATTGCACCACTATGATAAGATAGTAAAATAGTGCATCACTGTGATAACATAGTACAACACTATGGTAAGATAGTGCGTCACTGTTATAAGATAGTAATATAGTGCATCACAGTGATAAGATAGTAAGATATTGCATCACTATGGTAAGATAGTAAAATAGTGCATCACTGTAGTAACATAGTACAACACTATGGTAAGATAGCACATCACTGTTATAAGATAGTAATATAGTGCATCACAGTGATAAGATAGTAAGATATTGCATCACTATGGTAAGATAGTAAAATATTGCATCACTGTGGTAACATAGTACAACACTATGGTAAGATAGTGCATCACTGTGGTAAAATAGTAAAATAGTGCATCACTGTTAGCATAGTGCATCACTGAGGTAAGATAGTGTATCACTGTAATAAGATAGAAGATAGTGGGTCACTGTGGTAAGATATTGCATCACTATGATAAGATAGTAAGATATTGCAAAACTATGGTAAGACAGTATATCACTGTGGTAAGATAGTAAAATATTGCATCACGTGGTAACATAGTGCGTCACTAAGGTAAGATAGTGTATCACTGTAGTAAAATAGTGAATTACTGTGATAAGAGTAAGATAGTGTGTCACTGTTATACGATAGTAATAAAGTGCATCACAGTGATAAGACATCTCCTCCGCCACCTCTCTCCTTATGCCTGTTCCCATCTTGCCCACCTCCTCAATCTCTCCCTCTCATCTGGCAATGTCCCTTCTGCATTCAAACATGCCCTTGTCTCCCCCTTTTTTAAAAAAACCTACCCATGATCCCAACACTCTCGTCAACTACCGTCCCATCTCTCTCCTCCATTATGCCTCCAACCTCTCTTGGGCGTATTGTTTACAACCGCCTTACTGACTTTCTTCCCTCCCACTCCCTCGACCCTTTTCAGTTTGGCTTCGGTTCTCTCCACTCCACTGAAACTGCCCTCACAAAAGTCAGCAATGACCCCTTGCTACCATATCCAAGGGCCACTACTCTCTGCTCATTCTCCTTGACCTCTCTGCTGCTTTCAACACTGTGAACCATCCTCTCCTGCTGCAAATCCTTCACTCCCTTGGTCTACGTGACACTGCTCTCTCCTGGCTGTCGTCCTACCTCTCTGACTGATCTTTCTCTGTCTCCTCTCATGACTCCTCTTCCCCCCCCCACATCCTCTTACAGTACGTGTTCACCAAGATTCTTTTCTTAGACCACTCCTATTCTCCCTCTGTATGTCCTTTCTAGGTGAACTCATCAGCTCTTTTGACCTCCATTATCATCTCTATGCTGATGATACTCAGAACTACCTTTCCTCCCCTGACCTCTCCCCCTCTCTCCTCACTCTTATCTCCAACTGTCTCTCTGCTATCTCTTCCTGGATGTCCCAGTGATTTATTAAACTTAATATGTCTAAAGGTAGGTACACACCTGACAGATATATCTGCAGATCGAGTGATCTGCAGATATATCTGCAGATGATGGTTGTTCATACACACTGAACGGCCATCATCTGCTTGTGCCCTCGGGTCCCGGTGGCCAGGGGGCGGGACTTGGCAGCCGGTGGGCGTGTCAGGGGCGTGTCCCATTCCCCTACTCGCAGCTGCTGCTGTGTGTGCATGGGCGGTCTGCAGACCGCCCGTACACACGTGCCGATGGACAGATATGTCTGCAGAATGTCAGCAAAGAAGAACAGCGTTTGTTTCTAAACCATACGGATATAGACATTAGTCAGCATAATTCATCAAATTAGACTATCGGTATAGTTAATACAATGTTGTTCTAAGAGGAAATAACAAATTGCAACTTAACAAATAAGACGGCGGTTGCTACATTGTGACTTTCCTATTACATTGTATAGCAAGGTGCATTACACAGTGCACCAGGTCACTCTGGGGATGTGCCCTCCCCTCATTGGGAAGGATCTGTAGCCCAGCAACCGAAGACATAAAGGATATCATCCCCTGAGACTGAAGTCAGGGCCGGCCCTAGCCAATTTGATGCCCTAGGCAAGATTTTGGCTTGTGCCCCCTAGCACCGCCACTAGTTCCACCTCTAACCAAGCACCCCACTCCCAGCAGCACAGATCACAGCAGCAATCCTCATCCAGCAACACCCATCACATTCACCCGCAGCAATCCTCATCCAGCACGCACTCCTCACCCAGCACAGTGCCCCTCACCCAGCAGCACAGATCACAGCTGCAGCACCCATCACCCCTCACCTGGCCAGCACACAGCACCTCTCACAGCAGTCAGCTCAGCACCCCTCACTCATGCTGAGCTGACTTATTAAAAAAAAATCAACTTTAAGAGCTGCCAGACTACCTCTGCAGCCATGCGTACTCTCGCCCCTGCAGTTGTTTCCCCAGCTCCTAGTCATTCCTGTGCATGGTGGCTGACAAGTACATTGCCCCCACAGGAAAAAAAACACACTGCCCCAAACAGGGAAAAATTCAAACATATTGTCCATCATGCATTATCCACTGACAGAGGCCCCCATTAAACGATGAAGCATAACATCTTTAGCACTCGCTGAAGGGGTTATGCCTCCCTTTCTGGATTTAACAAACAACAGTAACATAAGATTACCGCTGTTTGTCAAGCATCACTCTCACCATCTTTTAGATAACGAGAGCGATGCGTTCCTCATTGCTGGCAATGGAGACCCGGCGGTGCCTTTCTGGCTTCTGCGAAGCCTTCCAGGTACTGCTGGGTCCCCGTGTCATGCGCAGGCAAACCATTGTGCATGTGCATTACACCGGCCCACCAGGGAGTGGAGAACCCTGCCGATGAGGAGGACTTCATGGGATCTCGCCGGAGGGGTAAGTATTGATAAATACCAGTGGCATTTTCGTTTGTATCACAGTGATACTAAATGAAAATTTCCGCTGGTATTTTCAATCGTTTATAAATGTGGCTCAGTGCTGTTATATTTGGTAGGAGAGTGCCGGACAAAAGAGGATAGTAAATAAAAAAATTATATAAATATATATATAGATATACACATATGTAAATATATATATATACACGCACACATATACTGTAAATATATATACACACACATATACTGTATATATATATACATATGTATATATATATATATTTATATATATATATATATATATATATCTCAAGATAGCTATATACATGCTGTATATGCTCACACACAAATGTAATATACTGTACTGTAAATGTATAATGTACCAGGAGCAGGACAGGCAGTCAGGTCACAGGGCTGGTTTGGCTCAGGCTGTGTGTGCTGGGCTTTTATTTTTACCTCCGGGGACTGTCACAAAACGTCAGATCCCTGGCAGCAACTGCAGGAGCTGAGCGGACACAGGCTCTGGGGGAGAGGTGACCAGAGGTGAGTGGAGACAGAGAGACCTCCTCCGCCCGGCACGAATTCTTTTCCCTCTTCACTATGGCCCGCACGGCAGCGCCGCAGCTGCCAGTGCCGGCATACTATGAGTCAGTCTGACTCACAGTTGACTGACTGGGGGGCGGCTGCAGGCCCCTTCATAGTGGCGGCTCGACCGTGGTGCCAAGTACCGGCCGCCGCTAGTTCCATCAGACCAGCGTCCATTTCAGTTGCTGTCCCTGCCAAAAACCTCCTCCGGCACTAGGCTTGGAATGCCCCTAGGCATTTGCCTATGTTGCCTATGCCTAGGGCCGGCTCTGACTGAAGTATTTAATGTAAACTAAAATACTTTTACCTGATGGGTACATAAAAACATAAGACATTCACATCTGAATTCCCATATTCGCTGATTTCTTTCATGGCTTAGTTATTGGAGCTCATAGAAGTTATGTCATGCTCGCAAAACCTGTTACCACCTTAGTAAATCCTAGTTATGCAATACTCCTTTTCAGTATGTGTTTTACAAATAACCTGTTATAGCATACATATGGCTTTCACAGGGTAGTCACAGTGCAGTTTTCGTAAAATATAACTGTGAAAGCAATAAAATAATATAGGGGTCTATTTACTAAGCAGTGTTAGGAGACAGAGTGAAAAGTGATAAGGAAGTGATAAGGTGCCAGCCAATCAGCTCCCAACTGTCATTTTTCAAACACAGCCTGTGAGATGACAGTTGGGAGCTGATTGGCTGGCCCCTTATCACTTTCTTATCACTTTTCACTCTGTCTCCTAACACTGCTTAGTAAATAGACCCCATAGACTGATAGGATTTTACATAGGGTGGTGAATGCATGTTGGGTGCACTGATAACACTGCACAACATGAAAATGTTTCCGATATGAAAATAGTTACTTCTAATTGATTTCAGCATGCAAAGAATGAATATGACATTTAATGCTCTCAGTTAGCTCTGAGTTCCGAGATATAGCCCATTTATGACGATGTATGGGTATTCCTAGTGAAGTGGGCAGAAAGGAGAGAATCTTACCAACAAACTGCGTTCCGCGCAGAGGGGGTGGGGCCTAATGACCCAATTAAATTAATCAGTTATTTGTCCCCTCCCCTATTCAAATATATGCGATTCACGGGATTACCCACACAAGATAACTGTGGTGCACTGAGTGACAAGCATTGTGAGCGATTCCACCAAGACATTTCAGCAATGGAACAAAGATATCAGGGTAGGTGAATCACTACTGTTGGACAGTGACAAGAGATGCCCCAGAAGAGGAGTACAAGCGACAAGCAAAAAGAAAGTACTCCCATGAATAGGCCACTATATTAGATAGTACTTTTGTATGCTGTATGTTTGTTTCGTATGCTGTATGTTTGTTTCGTTTTGTGTTCTTATTTGTGATTGATTGAATTAAAACAACTGTTATTTATTTTCTATCAAGAAAATATCAGATTATTTTAAAATAGCTTTTCACTATGACTATATTACTAATGTACATACAGTATAGTGCAAGTAGTGTAGCTCAAAAAATAGAGCTAGTAAAAACATTCTGAAATCATTTTAGTTTTTCCTGACCTCAAATTAGTAATGTATGACTATTTTTAGAAAGGAAACAAATTGAAAGTATTAATTTGTTGTACAGTGTAATGTGTAGTGCTCTTGTCTTTGTGCAAGCCCCAATCTCGGACTGCAAAGCAGTCTGGGACTTGCAACTCCACAACAATTAGAAATCCACAAATTTCAAAACATTGCTGCCTAGTAAAACACACACACACACACACACACACACACACACACACACACACACACACACACACACACACACACACACACACACACACACACACACACACACACACACAAAAACATTTTATATTATTATGAGTACTCAGGAGAAAGAAATGTGGTCACATTCTGGTATAATCAAGGGTTAAATAATTGTGGATATTGCTGAAATGTTCTTGCTGTTAGCGATCCAATTTATAAGAAGATTAGATAATAATCCATATTAGCACAGCACAAGTGACAGAATACATCTCTATCTCTCTTTCTCTCTCTCTCTCTATAATATATCTATCTATATAATATATTTATCTATATAATCTATCTATCTATCTATCTATCTATCTATCTATCTATCTATCTATCTATCTATCTATCTATCTATCTATAATTCAATTATAATGAATGCATGATCCAATTTGAAACTTTTACTGTTGCTGATTTTCAGGTTACCCATATACCCATGTTCATTACAGTTCGGTTAATTACTGTAACTGCTTATCCAATAGTTAATTTAGCTACGCTCAAACAGAAAATCCCAAAAACCTGTGTCGACCCGAATTATTGTAGTTTAGAAAGATGGGTTTAAACAGTGACATCAGTGAAACCTGCCTATTCCTGCATCAAAGTGAACAAAACCATACTGGGCATTATCCAGGAGATGAAGCAGAGTGAGAAAAGCTATAGAAAGTGCTATAAAAGGCATGCATTGTGAGCGGGGGGGCGGGGGGCGGCTCACATCACAGCTCTATAATGGGGAGCTCTTATCAGAGGTGACAAGTGCTAATTATCAGTCATCCTTATAGGCAGCAGCTACAAGACAGGGACTGCGGAGGCACAAAACAAACTATGCAAGTAAAGTAAACTCAGAATTAGGTTGAGAGAGACTCTTATAATACACAATGAATACAGTGCGGTAAAATAAGAATAATACAAAACAAACTATACAGACACCATAAAACATGAGTAGCAGCCAGTCAGTCAATACTCTTGTAGAAGTTAATACTCTCGTGCAAGAAAGGAGATTTGTAAGCTTTACAATACAAATAGGACAGCGACCAACGTATACGTCTATAATAATAATAATAATAATAATAATAATAATAATAATAATAATAATAATAATTGCTATGAGTATTTGTGATACAATCCAGAAAAAAAGTGCATTTAACTAACTCCTATCACACCTGAAAGATACATTTGGTAAAATATATTGCGTACGTTATATATGATCACAGACCTATTTGTCTATTAAACTGTGAGTATACATAATACCACTTTTTGTAACCGAAATTTAAAACTTTAGAAATGAGTAAATGCACTACATGAACGAGGATTATTTCTAAACATTACAACGAATAACAGGTTGTTACCGATGCTCTAGTTCTCAACTCCATCACCTCCTATACAAAATGTATTGTTCGCAGTGCTTCTGGCAGTTACTGTAAAAGGTGATAAAGCCATGCTCATATTTCGTGTTTCGGAAATAATAATTTCAGTTAGGGGCAATTAAAAAGCAATTGGCAAATACAATAAAATAAACATAAATCCATACTAGCTGGATGGAGATAGTTTTGGAGTAAAGTGCCACAAGTACATATATTTTGATTAATTACTGCTCCCCTAGGAATAGTGTAATGTACAGTATGTGGTGTGTGCACGTGAGGGGAGCCCAGATCAGCGCACTGACCGGGGTAGCTGGCCAGCTGTGTGGTGCTGAAATCTGCACCTCTTATTTCTGCTCAGACTTCACGGGGCGATTTTGTTTTTATGGGTAAATGACTCGACGTCCGTCTTGTAAAAGTAGATAGATATATATATATATATATATATATATATAATCAGAATTTTGTAAAACAATGCACATTGCGGGAGCTGATCTAGATAGCCGTGTTCTTTATTATTGATATATCAATATGGACTCAGTGCTTCCATCACTTACATAAGTGCCACAATAGACCAATATGAAAAATAAAACCTAAATATTTTACTAACATTTTACGTACAAAGAAGCCGGAATGTATCACGACTATCTTATTTACTGTTAAACATCGCCGCTCATTATAAATCACAATGTGGATTGGCATTTTATTAACTTCATTTCTACAGCATCCAAGTAAGATCTCGAAGTAGAGCTACCTACACACTTCTGTAATGTTAGCATTACTTTCCAATTAAGAAGATGTTTCTTGATGAGAATTCTAACACATCATTTTTCGGAAAGCTGAAATAGCATTTCAGTGTCAGTTAATTGTTACACATCCCGAGAATTTCTGCTCGTATTGGGAATGTACTTCGAACGTTACATATGCCATATATCATTACAAAATAAGATACACACATATGCGCACATATATATTTATAGTTTTGTATCTATCTATCTATCTATCTATCTATCTATCTATCTATCTATCTATCTATCTATCTATCTATCTATCTATGATTCTAGGTATATATAAACAATTTTTTATTAACGTTGGTATTTCTAGTAACATTTCAAACTTAAATCTCAGAGAGGTGAACGGTGTAACGTGTAATTGTACTGCAGAACCATATACTTATATCACACATAAACGAACAGGTTGGCATTAGAGTTGCTCTTACAACACTGCAGCGCAGAATGTACTTACAATGCATTAACTATGGTTATCGTGACAATAATATGAGCAATTCAGCAACAGACAAACAGTGAATGAATGCAACGAAATATATAGGACGATAGGTAAAATGACTTCGTTTAGTATACGAAATGCAAAAGGTTTTCATAGAACATGAATTAATGAAAGCAGATTTTTCATGTGGTTGTAGTTATGTTTTTATATTAAACTAGTAGTTTAGATCATTAGATAGTTTGTATATGTAAATAATGATTTGTAAAAAAACAAAACGAATCAATAAACATTAGCACCCTGGGACCGGATAAGGGGGTCGCATTGTAGATTTTTACCAAACTGTACATATTCTTTGTAAATAGCTTCATACAGAAGAAACAAAACATTTGTATGCCAAATAATCTCGTTGTGCCCTGCAAAGAGACCTCATGCACGGGACAATCTGCCCTTTCCGACTGGTCACCTTTGTTTTAAATAGTCAATTCAGCGTTCAATGCAGACACATGCAATGTTACCCCACCCCCACCAGCTACGCTCCTGCGCTGGTCTATGCACACAGCACTACCTCTCCTGCATTCGCCATTTCCCGGTGTCTGTGATCGTGCTAGCTTGTAGTGTACGGTACCAACTTGGCCAGAAAAATAGTTAGGAACCGGATTGTACTACAAAATAATAGAGTTTAATGAATAACTAATTATATAGAATTTTTAAGCCCTTAGAACAGAAAGACGCCTAACCTTAAATAGCAAAGATGTAGCTTGCATTATTTTAATAAATAGCCACTAAACGGCATTATTTATAATTAATCCTACAGTACATCTGTTTTCATGCTGTAAGGTTATTATTGAAATATTAAATTTTAAATGAAAACAGAAATGCGTAGATATTAAAATCCTGTCCAATGGTCAGATTATATACGGGCTTGTAGTATCCAGTGTCAGTTTATAACATTACATACAGTATACAATATACATAGATGCTACTGGCCAGTAAGAAAGTCACCCTTGAGAATGTATGTAAGTGTTGGCAGCACTGTAGTTGATGAACTAAATGTGGATTTGTACATGTTTCAGATAAATAGGAATCATATGGACCATTTTTGTGGAGTTTGTCTTACAGCATACACTGAACTAAATAAGCAACTGTTATATAGTCACACATAATAAAAGTATCATAATTTGAAATCAAAACAGAAAGGAAATGTTTCCAATTACCGCTTCTTTCTTCTATGTGACTCTCTTAGACAGTCTATTTAATTTACATAGAATGTTAGCAAGTGGAGAAAGTAAATTAAATGGAATATACAATATGGTTCATTTACAATCCACAGAACCTGCTGACCTACAATACTTATATGAGCAACTGTACTTACTTAGCCCCCAAGTGCATTGCAAGGTGCATACCTGCTTCATGACCAGTGTGTACACTCCTTATAAGTAGTCTGTGACTGGCTATACATGTTAGTATATACTATGTAAAATTCACCAGTTGGAAATAATAAAAACATCTAATTGAAGAACAACTTTCCACCAATTTTCAATCACCCCATTTAAAGTAATTACTTTTTTTAATCATAAAATACTGTTCAGCTTGTTCTCATGTCTTAAATGACTATACACATTACATATGTTATTTTTGTGTGTTTAGTGACTTTTAATGCATGGGTCAAAGTGGGTTTTAATTAATACACTTTACTGCAGAAGTAGAAAGTATGTTCCATTTTATTTTGTATAAGAACCGATCTCACTTGAGCCCATATGCCTAACTCTAATTTAGCAAAGAACATTCTTAATTTGCCCAATGGACCGTGTAATCTTTTACAATCCCAAACATCATGTGCCTTCCCATAAAACCCTAGATGCATTTGTACTAATCCAGGCAGGTGACATCAGCCTTTATACGTGGTTTTATACTTGTGTGGTTTATATATATATTATATAACCCTTAGGGGTCTATTCAGCAATGATTTTATTTTTACATAAAAAATGCGGAAACTATCATGTCCGCATTTTTTAAGTAAGTCCACTATTCAGCAATGGGTTAATGGAGAAGATAACGCAATTATCTTCTCCATTAATTCCCATCTCGCAGAGTACAGTTCTGAAGGCATCAAGCCATTAATCTCTACAGTGCTTTAACGCTTTTTGCTATTCGGCAAAGTAAAAAGCGTTAAATTACTCAAAAAATCTTTACTTTATATAACGCCATCTCAGAATGGCGTTATATGAAGAAAATTCTTATATATCCCAAAAACTGTAAGGTCAGAGGGAAATTTTCCCATAAGTCCCTGCAGAAATATGAAACTCATATGGGTTTATTTTACAAATATAACCCTATTACTACTCTACCTTACACGGTTTCCTATACACACTCTATAGTAAAGTACATATAATACTTGCCTGTTGTGAAGCTCCTGTCTTTCTTATGCGGCAGGTGGTGGCTGCAGTCAGTCCTCTGGCCACCGTCACCCCTTTCTGCTGCTTCATAAAGCTGAAGTCATTAGATTATGTAACATGAATAGATTTACAATTATGTCACATAGGTGACACAACAAAGTCTAAACATCTCATGTTCTGCCTAAGTATAAAATCTCAATATTATTAATGTCAATGAAACGAATATGTTATGCCGGGTTGAGTATGATATGCCAGTGGCATATGCAAGATGGAGTGAAATCCTGACAGCTCGGTAAGTATCCTATCTCTCCCCATCTCCCCTCCCAACCCTCCCTTGGTGGTGCCTAACCCTAACCGCCCTGGGGGGTGCCTAACTCTAACCTCTCCCCGGTAGTGCCTAACCCTAACCCCCCCTTCCCATACCCTAACCCTAACCTCCCCGGGGGGTGCCTAACTCTAACCTCTCCCCGGTGGTGCCTAACCCTAACCCCCCCTTCCTGTACCCTAACCCTAACCTCCCTGGGAGGTGCCTAACTCTAACCTCTCCCCGGTGGTGCCTAACCCTAACCCCCCCTTCCTGTACCCTAACCCTAACCCTCCCCGGGGGTGCCTAACCCTATTTTCTCCCCCACGGGTCCCTATACCTAACCCCCCATCTCTGGGCTAAGTATCATACTTACCCGTCTTCTTACCTTTGGAATGGTGGGTGTTGGGATGCCAACGTCAGTATCCTGATCCTCTTTGGGATATTGTCGTTGGCATTATTCCGGGCGTTGGGATTCCGTCGTCGGTATATCAGCATATTCAATTTATTTCAGTGTTCTTTTTATGAAAAAAGTGATTGGCACTATGAAAATAAAATACTGGTACCCACTTATGCTGCTGTGGTCTGTTAAGTGGCTCCCTATTTTTTTTTAAAGTAACTGGAAAGGAGTAATCTGGTAATACAAGTCCAGGCAGGAATGATAAAATACACGAGAGATGACAGTCAGAACTTCCTGTTTAAAGACAAAAAATATATCTGCACTCAGGGCCTGATTTAGAGATGTAGGCATTTCCGATTACGCAGATCGAGTGATTGTTAGTCATTGCAAATGCAGGTAAGCCACACTGTGCACGTGCAGCGATTGATTTGCAATTACGCTGGCACAGAGGAATCACTGACAAGTGAGTCAGGGTTTGGGGAAGGTGAAGGGGGGGTGGTTAGAAAAACGCAGGTGTGTTGGACTGTATAAGCACTGTTTTCAGGGCATGCATAAATTAGTCACTGAGAGACCAACTAGAGAGACTATTTCTGTGGCATCAAAAGGCGCCTACACGCGGAACGATGTAGGTAACGATACAATCTTGTTAACGATTTTGCTTGAACTCATGAACACTCCTGGACAACCGATATTGTACAATCAATCAAACGATATAGATGGGTCATTACCGACTGCAAATTGTTAACGATATATCGCTTGCCAGCAAACAACTTAAATAATGGGTGGGCTTAACTAGGGGCTATATAAAGCAGGTGCCATTTTAGGTCTGTGCACTTCTGCTGTGTGACTAGTGAGGCTTGGTGTATACCTGCTGAACGCTGTACACTGCTATTGTGCTCTGCTTTATTTTGTCTGGCTTAACAAAGTGTGTTTTTCCTGCATTCTATCCTGTATTCTATCCTGCATTCTGTGGTGATGGATTCCTAGCGATATTCACTTCTGCTAGCCTATGCTCGTGTGAAGCTGAGAGCTGAGAGGGATCAGTAAAGAAGGAGGGTGAAGGCCTGCTGGACGAAGGAGTGGCTGATGAAGAGGGACACTTGCTCCCACATGCTGCTGTTGATGGAGATTCGTGAGAACAATCCTGATGACTACCCAAACTCCCTGCGTATGGATGACGCCACCTTCCAGGGGGATCGGTATGAAATACCGCCAGCCCATGTCCGGCGGTTCAAAGCCCAACGCCGGAAGAGAGGCAGCAGTGAAGATCCCAACATCTCCAAAGGTAAGTATTTACTAACCCTACCCCTCCTTTAGGGGTGCCTAACAACCTCCCTCACTAGTGCCTAACCCTAACCACCCTCTAAGGGCCTAAAGCTAACCCCCCCTTCCACGCAGACTAAACCTAAGTCTCTCGGGGGGTGCCTAACCCTAACCTCCCCCCGGGGGTGCCTAACCCTAACCCCCCCTTCCCCTAGCCTAAACCTAACCTTCCCCCCCGAGGCTGTCCGCACCCGGCTTACCTTCGTTCGCTATGCCGGGCATCGGGCTCCCTGCGTAGGTCTAATGACAGGCGTCGGGATTTCGACGCCTGTCATTAGTACCTTGCCGGGATTTGATAGTCAGGAAGCTGGCAGTCGGCATTTCGATAGTCGGCTTCCTGACTGCCTACATCCGGAGGGAGAATCCTAATATGTGGAGGGCCATTCCTGATGAGGAGAGGCTGGTGGCTACCCTGAGGTTCCTGGCTACAGGAAGGTCACTGGAAGACCTGAAGTTTGGGACCCTCATCTCTCCTCAAGCTTTGGGGAACATCATTCCTGAGACCTGCAAAGCCATTGTGAATGTGCTGAAGTACTAGTATTATAAGGTAAGTAAAAACACTACACAGTTTTTGCTTGTGCAAGAATTTTTTTTTACTTAAACAAATAATGCACCCAACATGGCTGCATTTGTAAAACCACGCAACCAACATGGCTGCATTTGTAAAACCACGCAACCAACATGGCTGCATTTGTAAAACCACGCAACCAACATGGCTGCATTTGTAAAACCATGCAACCAACATGGCTGCATTTGTAAAACCATGCAACCAACATGACTGCATTTGTAAAACCACGCAACCAACATGGCTGCTCGTTTTACTGTATAAATGTGCTACATAAAAATAGCAACATGTACGTAAAATTTTGACCCATTGTAATAACAATATTAAAACTTCATTATCAACAAGGTTTATCATTCCCAAAAGCTCTGCTGCTCTATGATATATGGTGGGTCTGACGCCGATTTGTATAGGCCAAGAAACACATGGCGCAAGTCCAGATTGTGGCCCCGGCTTCCAATAATCTCCCCTTACGCCATATGTTTAGTGACCGTGTCCAATCAGAGTCATTACCACCACATACCATAGAGTAGCTATTGGGAAAGATAAAACTTGTTGATACTTCAGGCAACAACATCAATAAAACATTTTTTGAATTAAGTATCCATATCTGGATTAATATGTGGTAACATAAATGGAAAAGGCAATCATCATCAAGCTTTATCTGTCCCAATAGCTACGCTGCTCTATGATATATGGTGGGGCTGATGTCGATTTGAATAGGCCAAGAAACTCATGGTGCAAATCCAGATTGTGGCCCCGGTTTCCAACCATCTGTCCTTATGCGTAGGGAGGCCAATCCCGGGATTCGGGATTGAAAAATTATCAATCCCGGGATGGGATACCTGGGATTGGCTTAGTTTTGAAAAAAAATGTCCCCCACCCAGCCCCCACAGTGACTTACTGGGCAGCGGGTGCTGGGGCTTGATGCGGCTGACGGGGCTTTCAGAGACTGGGTGGGTGGCTGGATGGGCGCTCCAGCCAGCACAGGGCTGCGCAGCGCGATGTGTGGACAGAGGTTATGCTGCACAGCCCTGCATCTACCCACCCAGTGCACACAGCTGGAGCCTGCAGATCGGAGAGCCGGGAGTCGGGCAGCAGTGACTAGAGAGGCAGCCGGGCAGCATTGACTCACTGCTGCCCGGCTCCCTCCCTAGTCACCACTGCCCGGCTCCCTCCCTAGTCACCACTGCCCGGCTCCCTCCCCAGTCACCGCTAGGGAGGCCAATCCCGAATACTAGGATTGGAAGCTTCCGACCCCGGGATTCAATCCCGGCCATTTTTAGGCCAAAATCCCGGGATCCTGCCAATCCCGATTTCAGGATTGGCCTCCCTACTTATGCCATGTGTATAGTGACCATGTCCAATCAGCGTCATTACCACCATATACCAAAGAGTAGCTATTGGGAAACATAAACTTGTTGATAATTGGAGTAGAGAATCTAAATTTTGGGTAGATTTAAAAAAATTCTAAAATTGATGTTGCTCCTCGTCTGCCTCCAGCATGGCTCTGAATATAGCTTCCGATGATGTGGGAGGGTATGTGGCTTGGGGAGTAGGGTATGTGGCTTGGGCATTTAAGAGGTGGTGCGGGGTCAGCTGTCGTTCCCGAAAATGGGGCGTTGATCAACGCAATGTCCTGGGCTCGCAAGCTGGCCAGCCTGAGTAAACTGAGGCTTGCTCAGCTGGCTGGAGGCCCGGCGCCATCCACCATCATGACCATCGATGGTCACGATAGAGATACCAGCCTGCGACCTCCGTCGCAGTGCTGGGATCACAAATGCAGCAGGGAGTTAATGCAAGGATCGCAAATGCAAAGCTGCCTGCGTGCAGCTTTGTAATTGCAATCCTTGCTGAATCAAGCCCCATGACTTGTTCACTACTTCCTTTTTGCCAACCAGGCTTCTCCTGCACATACTGTATAGTTAATTCTAAAATCCCAATAGACAGACAGCTAATATACCAGCATCTAACCAACATTACAATGATACTTGATTCAGTAATCAGTAATCCTGATATCAGCAGGAAACTACCCTTATGTGTAAATACTGTCAGCACCAATGTCATTTATCTGAGATCAAATTAATAATACAATTATTGCACAGCTATGTGAGCAGTGTTATCTCTCATGCAGGAAATGGTGTACTTTCTGTGACAGTAGCAAGTATGGAGATATCTCGGCTAATGCACTATACTTTCTTGTTGCTGCCTAATCTGTAGATCGGCGATTAAGCTGTGAAAATGAATCTGAAATCTTTGCTGCAAATCTTTACTTTATTATATCTTGTAAATGTACAAAGTTTGCAACACACCATAAATATGATGGTTCAAAACTTCAAATAAACCTTCTTAGAACAAGAAGAATTGAGCTGAGTGGTTTTAAACTGGTCACTTCTATCGCTGCTGAACATGGCCTACTGTGAGAGATCCAGGTTTATATGTGTCTAATGGAGCATACACACGATCAGATTTGTCAGATCTGTCAGATGAACGATTGAATGATTTGAATGATTTTACCAAAGATTTGAACGATTTGAACGATTTTTGACTGCATTAAAATTAATGGAATCATCCAAGTCTGACTGCATACACATCAGATGTCAGATATCGTTATCTGACCATTTGGAACGTGCATCGTTCAAATCGTTCATCTGGCAGATCTGACAGATATGTCAGATATGTCAGATTTTCCTTCAGATATGAATGATTGAACGATATTTTAAATAATTATCGTTCAGATCTGAAGAAAAATCTGACCGTGTGTATGCTCCATTAAGCTGCATACACACACAATGATTTTGTAACGATTTTATGAATGATTTTATGAACGATTTTCTGTCAGATTATCTGTCAGATTATCTGTCAGATTTTTTAAAGTGTAATGAACAAACGATTTTTGCATATTCCCTTAATGAAAATCATTGAGTTGACAAGTCTGACTGAACTACAAACGTGAACGTGCATGAATGATAATCGTTCATCGTTTGACTCAGAAAGTGAACAATTTTTTCAAACGATTATCGTTAAACGATATAGTTTAACGATAATCGTTCAAAAACTTGTTGTGTGTGTATGCAGCTTTAGGCTATGACTGAGGGGGTCATTCAGACCCGCTCGCGAGCGCAGGATGCTCGCAAGCGGGTCGATGTTCCCCAGCTGCGCATGCGCACGACGGAGGGAGCTCCGTCGTGCGCATGCGCGAGACCCGGCGAGCTACGGGCTCTCCATCGCTCCGGGTCTCGCACCAAAGGGGGCGTGCTGTCGATGTTGATTGACAGCACGCCCCCTTTGGTGGGCATGCCGGGGGCGTGCCTGCCAGACGGAGGCGTTCCCATGGGAACGCCTACCGTCTGAAGCCGGCCCCACTGACATCACTAGTGATGTCAGTGGGAGTGATTTTGGCTCTGATAGAGCCAAAATCACTCCAGGGCTTGCGGCAGCGAGACCCTACTGCAGGGTCTACGTCGCAACCCCGATGACCGCGATGATGAAGACCATCGCGACCATCATCATGGACGCTCGCATATGCTGTGGGTGGTAACCCACAGCTATGCGAGCGGCCAGGAGGCTGCTCCATTTTCATGGAGGAAGGCCCTGATTCAGAGCGAGCGCTCTGGTCAGAGCGTTCGGCTCTGAATCAGGCCCTGAGAGTCAGGTTTGCCTTAACAAAGGCAACAATGTTCAAAGTGACACAGCTTTCCTTGGGTTGCAGATCACACAGGACTCTGTGTTGCACAGGTGATGGCAGATATATTTGCAGATATTTTGACTGTCCATCGTGCTGTGTGTACGGGCGGTCTGCATGAAAAAGCAAATACAGAACAGGTAGAACATTAGAATTCAACTATCAAATTAAAGATAAAAAAAACACTATGAGGGGTATTCAATATGAAACGTTAACTTCACTGTCGAAGTTAACGTTTCATATCAGAGTTTTTACCTGCGTTAAAGTATGGGGCGCGCTCCCGCTTATACCCGTATTCAATATAAAATTAACAAAAACGGGAAACTCCGAAGTTGGATTTGCGTAAAGTTACGAATTTTTCCTTAAAAAAATTGTAAGACCCCCCTAAAGTTGTAAAGACATGGGGGATCACTATGGGTACCCCCATTTTAGCCTTTAATTGAAAGTCGGGATTTAAATAGCCGCAGCAGGTGTTTTTTTCCCGACATTGAAGAAGTGATGCAGAAGAGCACTTAGGTGATTTTTTTCGTTTTTTTAAGTGGTCCCATCAAATTTGGGGTACATGAAAATGGGTACTAGCATATTTTGATGTCCCTAAAGTAAGTTTTTAAAAATTTTGCATTTGTGCACCTGCCGCTATAATTCTATTCTAGAAAACACCTGCCGCATACTTGCAGAATAGCCCTGAACCTATTTCCCTATTGCTAAACAATTTTTTCCAATTTTTTTTTTCCACCCCAATTTTTAAATTAATTTTTTTGGGTGTCCCTATTTTTTTTTAAAACTTTTTTTGACACAGTTCTTTTTTAAATGTCATTCCCAGGGGTGCAGGCTATTTTTTTTTAAGCCTGCATCCCTAAACCCCAAGTCTGCACTTTTTTCAGACTTTTCAAAACTGCGATAAGTCTTTGAAATTGAATACGGTGTAAAAGTCAAACCTGCGATAATGATGTCAAAAGTGCGATATTAACGCAAAAACAATGTTATCGCTCCCATATTGAATACCCCTGTATGCCTGCTACTAGATCAGGCTCAGGGGTGCCGAGGGGGGGGGGGAGCAGGTACTAATTACCTGTACCTGGGCTTGTTGGAGGGGACCCGGGTTTGTTACACTGCCACCCCTCCCTCTTACTTGTCAGCAGCCCAGCACATGATGCTGTGTGCTGGGCTGCAGTGGGAGACCAGGGAAATTGCTGCCATTGAGCAGCAGCAGCAGCAGCAGCAGCAGCAGTCTCCTCTACTCAGCCTGTGGAGGGGACCAATCACACTGATCATGCCTCACCTGGATTTGCTCCAGGTTGAGGAGCGCACAGCACTCCCCTCTCCATAGTGTGCAGCGCTGCTTTGCGGTGCTGCAAATAGGGATAATTTTTTCTAAGGGGGTGTGGCCACACCTCCTGCGATTAGGCCACCCCCTTGATAGTAATGGTGCCCAGACTCTCTTCTGCCCTAATCAGGCTTAGACAATCGTTTGCTTTGCAGCTGCTACGTAACTAGGGCAGTGTGGCTGGTGCAGCCGCACAAAGCACAAGATGTCCTGGTGTTGAAACTGCCCGCAAGTGGCAGAAAGCTCCATTTACCCGGTGCCCGCTACAATGTTTTTATTTAGTGGTGTGCCTGGCTCCTTCTCTGCTCTCTCAGAGTTCCACCTCCTGACTTCAGCTTGTGCACTGAGTGTGATTCTGTGTCAGTGACAGACAGTGAGGATGACTGAGCTCACAGACTGGTGGCCAGGTAAGTGCCGTCAATGTATCTCACCCTATGTAAGGAGTCATAACTGTGTGGCATAATGTGCAAGGGGGCATAACTGTGTGGCACAATGTGTAAGGGGCATTACTGTGTGACTGTCAGGTTGCGGCCTGGGATCGGCCGTTACTCACCACAGCGCCGGCTTCCCCTGATCTACCGGGTGGTCAGATGTCAGGAGCAACGGCGAGTAACACGCTGAGGAAAACTCATGGACGCAGCCATGACAGTCCGTATCACCCGACTGCCTTTGTCCTGTGGTAGCATCATTAGCTGCCAGCTGACGTGGTCCTCCAATGGACTGCTACCTTTGTGTATTTAACTGGGTTCCGTGTAACAGGAAGTTGCCTGAACAACTTTGCTACTTCAGTGTTGGTTCGCTGTGGTTTCATTCGAGGCTCCACATTGGTCCAGGCTGAGTTAATTCGCAGTATCCTCCAGTGTGTCTTCCAGTGTTACCCACGTCCTGAGTTCCGAGTGTGTTACCTCTCCTCTCGAGTTTATTTATTTTTTGTTGCAGTCTCTCTCTGCTTGTGGCTACTATATACTGTACACCACCCTGTACCAGAGACCAGCACTTTGGATTAAAGTTCTATCTGCGTCTGGATCCATAGTGCACTTACTAACCCGCATCTGGGGTCCCCAGTGCACTTATTACATCTATCTGCGTCTGGATCCCCAGTGCACCTATAACTGATATCTGTGTCTGGAACCCCAATGCACCTATAACTGATATCTGCATCTGGATCCCCAGTGCACCTATAACTGATATCTGTATCTGGATCCACAGTGCACTTGTTCGCTACATGTGACTGTGACGCTCCCTGAGTATCAGTGCTACTATACTCTCCCAGCACCTCTCCTGTGTCTTCCTGTGTTTTTGTTTCTTTCCCACTAGTACAGGATACCTGACCAAAGGGCCGCGACATGCTTGCCGGGTGCAGCTAAGCCCAAAACCGAATTGAAGGAGTCACTTGCGAACAGCTCCCAGTAAGTTAGACTACACGCCTTTGGTCAGATCTTGTCAACATCCGGTGCTAGTGGATGAGGAAGACATATATACAAGCCCCTCGTCTTCTGCTATCTCCTTCCCCGCCTTCTGCTATCTCCTTTCCCCAGGGTCCAGGCTCCAAGCCCTCCTGCTAAGGATCCCGAGAATGTAAGCATGACAGTGACATAATAAGTAAGAGGCACTACTGTGTGGCATAAAGTGTAAAAGGGGTACTACTGTGTGAAATTATGTGTATAAGAGGCTCTACTGTGTGGCATAGCTTATATAAGGGGCACTACTGTGTGGGGTAATGTGAATAAGGGGCACTACTGTGTGGCGTAATATATATCTGGTTAAGATATGTTGATATCAATCTAGCACTAGGCTTTTTCCAGCCAGGACTGACTACACTATAGCAGGAGGACACACCACCAACCAGCACTAGGCCATCACCATTGACTTTTACTGACCCCTAAACTTAAATAATTATCATTTGATAATGATTGGGTAATTATTACTTGTAGCACTAAAAATCATTTATGAAAGACTGTGATGCCACAGTAAGCAGTGGCAAACGCAGGATTTTTAAGGGGGGTTTTCCATATATATATATATATATATATATATATATATATATATATGCAGCAAAGCACAGCGGCACTCACGGGTCTTGTAATAAAGAATGACGCCAACTAATGGCACGTTCGCTCAATGTTTCAGTCGCTTAGACTTTTATCAAGAACTTGATAAAAGTCTAAGCGACTGAAACGTTGAGCGAATGTGCCCTTGGTTGGCGTCAGTCTTTATTACAAGACACGTAAGTTCTGCTGTGTTTTGCTGCATATACATTGAGTATTTTACACTACAGATGGCACCAGGGCCATTACAATGCGTTTTTTGTGGAGTGCTGGCTTAAAGAGAAAAAAATAATAATAATAAAAAAGAAAATATATATATATATATATATATACACAGCATTCATACACACGCAACTTAGCATACTCATGAACAGCACAGACACGCACACATAAGCATACTTACACACAGCATACATGCATAAATACATGTATATATATATACACGCACAAGTATACTTACACACCAGAGACCTACATATATATACATACTTGCACACAGCATACATTCATACATGCACACAGCATATATACATACACACACACACGCATACTTATGTATAGCATACATTCATACATGCACACACACACACACATATAAACATCAGTATAGTTACCGAGGGCTGAGGAGGGAGGAGGTGGGTCACCGCCGGAGCCCATGTGAGCGGAGTTGCTGCTGCGCGGCATGTGTAGCAGCTCCTTCCCGGCGATCTCCTCCTGAAGACATAGGACTTGAGCTAGGCCCAATGTAGCTGCGCCAGAACGATGACCACAGCGTTGAGAGCTGTGGCCTTCACGGAACCTGACCACCCACACAGCATGACGATATACACTGGGAGACAAGCGGCTACCCCACCTCCTACTGCCGCCGATCTTGCATTAATTTAACAAAATGAAATGAGTAGAACCGAACCACGCATCTCTACTATAGTTTCCTACAACTGTGAGGTTGTCAGGAGTTGTTTTTAGAGAGATGAACAATAATAAACATAGAAACATAGAATTTGATGACAGATAAGAACCATAGTCTCAGTAATTCTTCTGCTCAAAATAACATGATGCCACAGATTCTGTTTTTGGGTCCAGTCATCATATAAAGTGATCATGGGCATTTACATGTTGCCGGTTATAGTATTTAATCTATCTGTTAATGATGTTGCTAATGATGTTGTTATAATTATTAATTATCAGGTCCTAGACCCAATGATTATAATATATTATCGCTGCTATTTGCGGCAATAAGAAATCAATAATTACCAGGATGTATTAAAAACCACAGGCATGGACAGGGGTTAATGCAATCACTTCACTCTTCCTTTGAGAGCTGGGTGCACTACTGTGTATTTGCGGCCTGCTCACCACATGTGCAAGTGGAAGGTGCCAGGGAGGGATCCAACTGATCCCTTCCCTAGCAACTCTTGCGATCTGTTGCCCATAGGCTACAGCGGCTAACGCCATGTAGAGATGGAAATAGCTACCGTGACCAGCTTGGTAAATTCAGCAAAAAGGCTGCCTCCATATAATCCTGCTTCTGTGAGCGAAAATGGGCATCTGCAGCAGATATCTCCGATATCTCTGATATTATTATTATTACATTTTATTTATAGGGCACCACAAGTGGTCCACAGTGCCACCCATACTGTAAAGGGTACACAGAACATTACATTACAATACAGTAACCAAAATATAAACAGAACACAAGTAACAATTAGCAACACAATTCTCCATACACAGTACAGCTCTGAAGGTGAAGGTTGTCATAGAAGTGCTAGAGAAGAAGGCTGTAAGACAGTGGGGAGGAGGACCCTGCTCCTAGGAGCTTACAATCTAGGGGAGAGGGGAGACAGACAGATGACATGAGGCATGAGTGTGTAGAGGGGGACCTGAGTGCAGGAAGTAAGCAAGGTAGAGATGGCTGAGGCGGGAGGGACAGAGACTTGGTAACAGGGTTATGTGATGGAAGGGTATGCTTTGGTGAACAGGTGGGTTTTCAGTGCACGTTTGAAGCTCTGCAAAGGTCGGGGAGAGCCTGATAGAGCGAGGAAGCTCATTCCAGTGGAGGGGGGCTGCACGGACAAAATCTTGGACACGAGCATGAGATGAAGTAACCAGGGTGGAGGAGAGGTAACAGTCATTGGCAGACCGGAGTGAGCGGGAGGGAGTGTGTAAGGAGATGAGGTTGGAGATGTAGGGAGCAGTAGAGTTAGAGAGGGCCTTGTATGTGAAGGTGAGGAGTTTGAAGAGGATTCTGTAGGGGAATGATATCTGCTACAGTCCCCTGTATATACATTTGGGGGATACTTAAAATATTTGCATGTGTTATTCTTGATGCTAATCAGCTATTAGTGAAATGCTAAAGAACTATTCCTTTAACAGTAACTGGCTGGATCAATGCTGTGATCTCTGTATTTCATTTTTCTTCTATCAGCAATTCTAATAATAAGTACAGGTTTTAAAATGGTCTCTGTTTGGCACTTTGCATTGTATATCCATGATAACGGTCTCTGTGGGCTGGAATGTCTAAATAAAGACCTTGTTTTTCAATGTTAAACGGAGAGTACTAGTGTACTAACACAACAGAAGGATGCCCACCTTACCTTACACACATCCGTAATACTTAGCAAGACTGCGAAACCATCAGTAACATTGAGTACCATCGCAGCCTCACGCACACTTGCACAAGGTCAGATCTTACAGAAATTCTTACAGAAATTGCTAACCTTCTGGAACACAGTGAGAGCTCAGGCTGCGTATAGCATTGCTTTAGCTAATTTATGCATGCCCCTGCAACAGCGTTCAAATGCCCTGGCATGCCTGCGTGTCGCTGACCACTCCCCGTCATCTCGCCCAAATGGTACTTCCTGTCAATCACTCTGTGATGGGTCTGCATAGTCACTGCGATCGCAGTCCCGATCACAGTGGAGCGTCCGGGCACGTGAACTGCGATGCATACGCATGCGCAGAACGCAACAATCAACCGTCTGCGTGTGTAATCGCACTTTCCATCCTTGTTGAATCAGGCCCAGTGTTTTTCATTTGTGGCAACATACTTGAACACAAAATTAGTTTTCAATTAGAAGCTTTTTGAAAAATAATTCTGGGCTTTGATGACAATATAGGTTATATAACCTCTTCTAACAAGTAAATGTCCAGTGTGTTTGAGACCCTAAGACACTTCTCAATTAACTGATTTTGTGAGTTATATCTTATATATAAGATGTATTGATCTGTTTGTTTGTTTGTCTGTCCAGTTATGCATTTGGACATCCCTGCACCAATTGGGATAATACCAATACGAGGTGGTCCAGTTGGATCCTGGCAAGGTTTTAGGGGGGTTAGGGTCCCAGTCAGACCTCCCGTTTGTGTACACTGGGCAGAGCTTTGACCCAGGGAACCTGTACTGGGCTTTCCACTGGATGGATTTGGATGACATCACATAATAAAAATTAATAACTTGAAGATACATTCCTGCACTGATTGGGATAAAATTAACGCGAGGTGGTCCAGTTGGATCCTGGCCAGGTGTTAGGGGGGGTCAGGGTCCAGGTTGGACCTCCCGTTGGTGTACACTGGGCAGAACTTTGACCCGGGAACCTGTTCTGAGCCTTCCACTGGATGGATTTGGATGACATCACATAATAAAAATTAATAACTTGAAGATACATTCCTGCACTGATTGGGATAAAACTAACGCGAGGTGGTCCAGTTGGATCCTGGCCAGGTGTTAGGGGGGGTCAGGGTCCAGGTTGGACCTCCCGTTGGTGTACACTGGGCAGAACTTTGACCCGGGAACCTGTTCTGAGCCTTCCACTGGATGGATTTGGACAAAAACTTCACCTAGTGGTAACATTGAATCCAAAATGACATACTAGGGGGTTGAGGTCCCGGTCTGAAATATTTATAGTGTACACTTGTGACATTACAAGTGCCAGCATACACTTGTGCTTATGTTCATGTTGGCACTTGTGAAATAATAAGCGTTGCCCCCTTCATAAATGCATTCTTATTGCCCCAGTTACAATAATATTGGTCTTGCAATATACTGTCTGCATAAGAGGATAACACATGAACCGCTTTGCTGCAGAAGGTTTTCTCTGTCCTGTGCTGGGAACTTATTTTAATTTGTACTTCTCACATTCCAACATCAATATCACATTTTTTTTTATTTAGTACCCTCCCAAATTAAACCTTGTTCTTTTCAGAAAAGATTTTTAGAGAAGACCATTAGTTTTTTTGTTCCATCTAACACCTCAATAAAATGTAACCAAAATGGTAAAAAAGTGTTTTTTAATGAAATTTTAAACTAGTGAACTAAAAGCAAATTTGATTTTTTTTTATTTTAAACACCAAAAAGACATGCTGTATGGTTCTTGCTTCAGCATTAATCCACCTTTCCAAAATTGAAATTAAAAAAAAAAAGTCTATGCAGATGTTTTAATAACAAAACCTGTACTTGAAAATCAAATTGCCACCTCTATTTTATCTGACAAAGGATGGGGGAAATCTGAACATCAGACTCCCTCTATCTGAGATAAATTGTATTTCTGGTGTACTATTTTAGTCATTATCTGGTTATCATTACAAATAACTGCTGATATGCATATACTATTCGATGGCAGTAAGTAGAGTAAATAGTATACACCAGCAGAGTGACTCAGTGCACCAACAGCTTAGGCCTCTAGCACCACCATAGCGATCCCTTCATCATCTACTTGACGTTAACTGCCGGGATATAGACATCATTCTGTTAATGTAGTCACTCATACTTGTGCATTCACTCAACTTGGTGTTGTACAATACATGCTTCAGATTCATTCTTCTCATCAGACCATCCTCATATGCTGCTTGCAGCGCTGTCCACATGTCTTTAGCTGACACTTTTCCATGTATAATAGAATACACGTGCTATTCAACACTTAAGCCTATGGTTCCATGGCTCTTTCTATTTCATCTAGCTTAGGACTGTCACCAGGGTCAATTATTACATTCCACAGCCTTTCCCGTTATAATTTCATCTCCATTACAAATTTCCATGTGGTATAATTCTCTATACCTTTCAATTTAATTAAGCCCAACATGGATGTAACTCTGTATATATGCTGCGCACTGACATGGTTATGCAGCTTCACTGATAAGTTTCTCTGGTTAACACCCTGTGCTGACACTTTGCACTAACACTCTGTACTGAACATGTGTCTATGGCACTCTGGTGCTTGGTGATTGTGTGTTTAGGTGCCTGGGCGTTTAGGTGTCTAGGCCCATAACCTGCAGAGTACTTGTAGTATACACCAGGGGAATCACTCAGTGCACCAGACAGCTTAGGCCTTAACCAGGAGTATTATTTATTGTGTGGCGTTGTGGTTGTACAACCGTACTCACAGTTACATACACACAGCATCTGATGGAGCGGAGCTTGAGCAGAGCACACAGAGGACCAGCTGGTCATGTGTGTGGGTAGCTGTGTGGTTATACACAGTATACGTAGGATCCAGCCGGATAGTTGCAGGGATATATAGCAGGGTCTCACAGAGCTAATCCTGTCACTGTGGCACTCTAACACAGTGACAGGATGGCGCCATGCATGCGCAGAAAACCAAACTGGTGACCATCTTGATGAAGCCTAATGCTTCAGGAGTGTGACATACATGGAGGTAGCACAGTAGTGCTCTACCTATTTCAACTACAACTACTATGGGGGTACATTGTTTGAAAGAACACATGGGAAAATGTAATACCAGGCTATGTATTGTATTACTTCTGACACTGCGCATCACTTCTACCCCGCATGTGCATGTCATGCCAGAGACCTCTGCAGCTGCCCATGAGGCAGGAGCAGGTCACGGGCAGTATCAGGTGATAGGGAAGTGACGGTTGGAAGCGAGCAGCAGTTGGTCAGGGAGTGCACTGATGTACCTGAGGAGGGGTGCTGTTGACCTCACAGCCAAAATAAAGACCTGTGTCCAAACAGGAGAGGTGGCGCTGACTGAGGGGAGATCCTCCTCTCACCATCAAGGCTGTACTCAGTGACTGACAACAGAGAGAGGTTGGGGAGTCCATGGAGAGCCAGCTACAGAAACCAGAGAAAGCTGCCTCTAGTTACTTCAGTCCATCAGTGCATAAAGGAGAACAGCTGAGAGCTAAAGAAGCAGTGAGCACATCATAGTGAGTACTGAAGCTCCTGAGGTAACACAATACATACCTGAGGCAAACCAACACGCCTGCACCCCAAAGACCTGGAGTCACATCACTAGCAGTGCAGATAGCAGGGGAGAGAGCTGTGATATTATGCATAAAGACAGACACTGTCCAATCGCCAACTTTTGGTTCAGGTGCTGTCGCCTCAAATGTATGGACATGCACAGACTGGGCACTTCAGTAAAGACTGTGAGACAAAGAGTAAGATAAAGCCTATCACTGTCCTGTATAGTTATAATAACAAGCACGTCGCAGACTGTACTTTAAGAACAGCAAAAGATATAAAGGAGTTTAAGAGACAAGCTAGGCAGACTCTGTAGTTTGAGAACTAGCTATTACGCCCAAGACCAGCTACTAATGTAACCAGCATCCAGCCAATTATCCGGGAGTCACTACAGAGAGAAGAGAGAGTTGTACACCACATAGTTACATCTAAAGTGACATTTAGGGGAAGCTGGTTATTTTACTGCAGTATAAAGTATAGTTAGTAGGAAAGTTAAAATTATTCTTGTTCTAACTTGTTATACTGTATATGGTAGGGTTGTATAAAATATATAATTTATTATTACAATTTCATATTAAGTATCTGATGTTAGGAAACTTTTTTTAATTGAATAGCTTGGGTGTTTCTGCAAACATCTAATTTAAATTGTGAATGCAAATATGGGATGTAATGTTTTATTGCATTGAAGTTTATTTGTTACATTGGTGGTGTGTTCTGGAAACCCATTGCCATGGCCATTCTGGGAAGCTTCATTCCTGAAAACTAAAGCTTTACTGTTATGCTATTTCTGTTTACTGTGCTGAGATTGGGGACCATCTGTCTCTCTGCCGTGGGTGTGAAAAGTCCAGAAGACAACAGGTACATGCAAGACAGAACATACAACACTAGACTGTTACATCCAAAATTGGTGTCACAAACAGGATTCGAATATAGAGTCAAAAGTAGGTGATTTCCCTCTACGCAATGACAAGAGGTCACAGTCAGAACAACAAACCTTCATCACATCAGTTGGACAGGTAGATGGCCCTAGTCGTGGAACCCCTTCCATGGCAACCGCTTCGCCCATAACAATGCCATACTACTTCGGGGCCACATGGCTGCCGACTTACTCTGGGGATGCACGTTCACCAGACACCAGTACTTTTAAAGAATTTAAAGTACAAATTACAGTGATGCCCAGAAAGCAGAGATCCTCATCGGGCAGTTAAAAGGCCCCGCTTTACATGAAGTGATATCATGGCCTGACAGACACCGGAGAACTGTCAAAGATATCTTCGAAAAACGAGTCACTTTTTTTGACTCACGAACCATGTCCGAATTGAAAAGGCACCTTTATGCAAGGAAGCAACAGCCCCACAATTCTTTAAGAGAATTTACTCTTAGTCTGCAGGAATTACTTCAAGAATTACAAAACCTTGACCCTTGAGAGATCCAGCAATATGATCAAATGTTAACCAACCTATTTATCGAGAAAGCTCTCAGGGATCAATTGCGAATGTGGAAATTTCAGAATCCAGATTGCCCATTCCTTGAATTTAAAGAAACTGTTATGAAAATTCTGGGGCTGAATCAAAGTTCCGAAGATGACTACATAGATCAGAAGTCCATACAATGTTAGTTACGGTGGAAGGAAAGTTCCTCCAGCACCTGGAGAGTTTATTGTACAACATGCAGCAGAGTCCTCCTGTCCTGATCTGATTGGGGTAATGAAAGGTCAGATCGTAGACCTTACGCAAGGTCTTACCGAGGTGTGTCAGGAGCTGAAAGGTCTAAAATGGAAAAAGTTCTCAACTAAGCAAAATGACTAGCATTCTGATTGTGGACTGCATAATAACCCTAGATGGAATACCCCTAGCAGTCCAGGAAGATGATCCCCTGATCAATTTGACACCCAGAGAAGGCCCATATGAAGGCACTGCAACCAGAGTGGTCATGTTGAGCGCAATTGCCATCAACAAGAAAATGGAAGATTGAGAAGTTCTGAGGCCTGAGGTCAAGGACCAGCCTTCCGGAAGAATAGAAAGAATAAGTTCACCCTTGGAAGAAGAACAACACCACGAGGATGCAAGTGCACACATAGTATAGCCATGTTGGAGTCGTAGCGAAGCCATGTGCAGGCAATGTTCTGCTAGCCAGTGCAAAGAAAAGTTTGGGTCAAGTCGTATGGTTCCTTGTGCAACGTTTATCAATCGAGACAACACCAAGAGTGATATTTTTGTACATTACTTGGCCCAAGAAAATACCTTTGAAGTCTGGAAGATGGAGAGACTGTAGAGTTTGATGTGGTTAAAGGGGAGAAAGGTGCAGAGACAGCTAACGTAACTTTGCCTGGTGGTGTTCCAGTCCAAGGCAGCAAATACGCTGCAGGTCTCAACCATTATTAGTGCTATTCACATCGAGGAGGTCCTCCACGTAACTACCAGCAAAACTACCAACATAGTAAAGGAAGAGAGAACTCTGAAGAAGCTGAAAGTGTGGTAGACAGAGGGTGCTAATAAACAACGACCTTACCAAAGGCGTCGCTATCCACCATTCTATTTACGTAGACCATATAGATGCAGACAACAATATTCAAATGCTCCATTGTCAGCTGAAGTGCTGAAGAGAACAGTTGGTCGAGATGTGGAGGAGCAAAGTAGATGTGGGCAGCAAAACCTGCAGGGAGTGGTCAGACCACAACCTCCTTCAAAACCATTATGTCAGAGTAGATTCAGAATGGATGAAACCCATTCCATTATGGCCCAGCCAATCAGATTTGTGTGCCATAAGTCAGAAACTGAAAGTGTTGCCGACTCACCCATAGCAGAGAGGTTGGGGTCCCCTGAACCAAATTGCGTAGTTTCTTTTATGCAAAAGTCTAAATCTATTGATCCTGAGGAACTATATTTTGTAGCAAAAGAGCCCTTAATGTTAGTTCAATCAAAGTATAACTTCCCAGACTATGAATTCACTGAGATAAGTCCTAATGAAATAGCATTAACTATGCAGAAGGTTTTAAGAAAGTCGGGAGGAAGATAGAAAGGTTCTCCATCTATCCAGTATAGACACTAGCCTGTGAATAATTGTCTATAATAGTTAATTTTTTTTTATGAATATAAGATGTAAATAGTTTTACTTGTAAGGAAGAAAATGTAAAAGACGGTTCCACAGAGTAATGTAAATGTTACAGCATGAGGACATGCATATTTTCAACAAGGAAGTATGTAATACCCCGCTATGCAATGTATTGCATCTGACACTGTGCATCACTTCTACCCCTACATGTGCTTCCATAGCAGTTATTGTCTGGTGATAACATGCCATACTTATCTATGGAAAACATGTTTTTTTCTGTAGCACATGATATTGTCTGTGGAACACAGGTGATCACCCCCTCTTTCTAATGTGGTTACCCTTTAATTATTGGAAGCCAGTTTAGGGGATCTCTTCCCCATCCTTGGACTCCCAAATGTTTCTACAGTGTAGGGGTTAATGTCTGGTGATCACCAGACTTAACTACTTGTGAGGCACCTCAAACAAGAGTGCTTACATATCTATAGGTGCCAGGGTGGAAAAAAATATAGGAACTTACAGTCCCTTCCCCATTCCCTGGCATGCGTGCCAACATCCCTACCTGGAGACCACCCCAATGGCCGACCTAGAAGGTTATTCGTTTTTTTTAATGTTTGCATTTTTAAATGGGGGCGCTTCACTGCAGTTGATGAGTGGGACTTGTCGTCTGCAGCTTTAAGGTATATGTGGATGACGATTCCAACTCAAAGGGATGAATATTTGAACATTGGTACATTATTATTGCTCCATAATTAATAAGTTAAAGCATATAGTTTGGGACTACACAAAGCATGCAGTTTGAGGTTTCAGCTACAAACTGGCAGTTAGTACATTCGATGAACAGTGGTTTGCAAACTGCATATAAAATTGATTAGATTGTAGATAAATTATTATAGATTTTTTAATTAATTAATGCAAGCACTAACTGAGACATGCCTTTAAACATTTTCTTCCTTCCAACTTTGTGATTGTAAGTGTGAGCGTGGTCCAGACAGATGGAAAAAAAAGTGTTCCCCTTCCTGACTGCATTTCAAATATCCAGCAACTCTTTTAGTAAAATCATTATCTGTCCCAACATTACAGGGAGTGTGATGTTTAATTGTTTTACTGATCCATATATTTCAGCATGAACTTTTCACCTGGGAAACATTGCCATGCTTATATTTTCCCATTTATCTTTCACCTGGACTCTGAACAAAGTCAATGCAAGTAATTCGTGAAGCACGTTCAATGTTCACAGTGAAATGCTTTTGATTTGCATTGGGCCTTTGGTGTGAGTTGGGTAAGGGATGCCAGTGCTCGGGATCCCAGGGGTCAAAATTCTGATACTGGCTTCACGACAGGGTTAGGATACCGACACCTCTCGGTATCCTATCCTTCTCCTCTCCCTACCCCTACAGATAACCCTCCATCCCCTGGTGCCTAAACCTAACCCCCTAGCAGTGGCATAAAGTGAGGGGGTCGAGCAGGGCACAGACTCTTATTGGCTGCTGCATCCAGGGCTGGAGCTCACTCATGAGCTCTGCCTTCCGGCTCCTGCACTGAGTGAAGTTAGAGAGCAGGAACAGAGATTCTGGTAAGTAAATTATATGTGTTGTGTGTGTGTCTTATGTGTAAAAGGCACTACTGCTGGGGGCACTGTATATTGGGCACTGCATAGTGGGCACTATATATTGGGCACTAATGGGGACACTATATAAGGGGTACTACTGGGGCACTGTATAAGGGGCACTATATAGGGCACTACTGGGGGCACTGTATAAGGGGCACTATACTGTATATTGGGCACTACTGGGGGCACTGTATATTGGGCACTACTGGGTTCACCATATATTGGGCACTAGTGGGGGCACTGCATAAAGGGCACTTCATAAGGGGCTCTACTGGGGGCATTATATATTGGACAATAGTGGGGCACTATATAGTGGGCACTACTGTGGCACTGTATAAGGGGCACTACTGGGGGCACTATATATTGGGCACTGAATAAGGGGCACTGCAACAGGGGGCATTGCATAAGGGGTACTACTTCTGGGGGCACTGCAAAAGGGGCACTACTGAGGGCACTGCATAATGTGCACTACAACAGGGGGAATTGCATGAGCAGCACTACTACTAGGGGCATTGCATAAGGGGCACTACTACTGGGGGCATTAAGGTGCATATGGAATGGAAAGGAATATCCCCAGAGTGACGAGAAATGGGGAGACGCCCCCATTATTCAGTGTCCAAGCCTCTTGTGGCATGTGGCCACGCCCACTTTTTCAGTGCACATGCCTCTGGCGTGTGCTCATAGGGGGGCTCCATTTTTCATCTTGCTCTGTGCTCCAAATACCCTGGTTACGCCACTGCCCCCTAGTGCCTAAATCTAACCTCCCCCTCCGCGCACCCTAAACCTAACCTTCCTCCCTTAGTGTCTAAACCCTAACCCTCCCCCTAACCCCACTACTTACCTTTGAGATGGCAACGGTCGGGATGCCGGTGCCGGGATACTGGCAGGTGTCGAGATTCCAGTACTGGTATTCTAAGCACTGGCATCCCACTTGCCAGGATTATGACAGCATCCCCACTGGTGGACATAGTGGATATCAAGATGTCTGCCTAGTCTCCATAGCACAATGGGCATTAAAAAAAAAAGTTAGAGCACAATTTTGCAACACTTATTCTATGTGTACTGTATGTTCAGGCTGCAAAGCCTACATGATATGCTGGCGATATTCTGGTTAGGAAACTTTGGGGGAACATTACATAGAAACATAGAACTTGACGGCAGATAAGAACCACTTGGCCCATCTAGTCTGCCCCTTTTCATTTATCCTTTTGGCAACTTCAACCCTATTTGCTCCTTGCGTCTCTCTTCAGGATATTCTTATGCCTATCCCAAGCGTTTTTAAATTGTTCCACTGTCTTAGCTTTGCACTCAAATAAATTAAAGACAACAAAACATGTTGTATCAAGAGGGTGCCAGATGAGCCTGATATTTATTAACATTTCTCAGGTGCCTCATTTTGTTACGAGAATATGGCGGTTTTGACCTAAGCAACCGATCAGATTTTAGCTATCACTCATTTAGTACATTCTATATAATGGTAGCTACAATCTGGTCCTGCTAGAAATATGCCCCTAAGCTATATCCCTTTTCCACCAAAATTCCGGGTCTGACCTGGAGTTGGAACTGAGTTCCTATCCGGATCAGACCCGGAATTTAGCAGGAGCCGACTCGGGATATTCCAGAGTCGGTGCCGCTCACCCCGGAGTCGGGTTTGCGTAGACCCAGCTTTCCCAGCGTGAAAGTGGACGCTTGGAGATGACGTCATCTCCAAGCGCCACTGAAGTCGGACCAATCGACCGGCTAGCAGCACATTCCAGGTCACCGTGACCCGGAGTGCGCTGTTCTCACAGCAGGGTTTCACGTGCTACGCCCGTATTAAACCCTGCTATATACCTGGGTTGGATTGCCGGGTCACTCGACCCGGCGATCCAACCCTCACCCTTTTTACACCAAGGAGCTGCCTGGGTTAACCCTGCAAAAACCCGGGTTTTAGCTCCGTTGTAAAAGGGGTATTAAGCCCCATAAGCACGTGGAAGATTATGCATAAAACTTTTTGTTAAACAAATACAAAGGAGAAATAAAAATAGGGCAAAGATGCCCAGTTGTAATGGTTTCTTATGGGAGATATGCTTACCAGTGACCTGTCTCATCTGCGGCCTCCCCTCCCTTTTGCTGCATGACATCATTCTCACAAATGTACATGTGCTAAGTGATAATCCTTGGAATAAATGAAGGGTTAATTGTATCTATATTGGCAGCATAACTTGATGTAAGTGCTCAGTAATTTGCTTGCATTATACAGGTTAAATGAATTCCTGCTATTGCTATAATTTGTAGTGATAATAACAATTCACACTGTCTAGGGATGTGTACCTGGTTATACCATGTATGTAATAGTATAACAAAGATGCATTGAACCAAAGTAGAGATGAAATCCAGCTGAAATCAGCAAAGCAATCCATGGAGGTGTTGATTGTAGCCTACAGACATTTAATTGGATTATTTCTGTGATATCATAGGGGATTTTCATCAGTAGTCTAAAATGACCCTACGCCTTATAATTTATATCTCACCACACTGATACACTATATGTTATAATTAGAATGAGAAAAAAAGGAACATCACCATATTCTTGACCAGGAGCTATCAAGGTCAGCAAATTACAGCATCACTTTGAAAGTAAACATGGTGAGATGAAAGCCTGCACTGCTATAGAGGACAACGATACATCATGCTAAAAGCCAGAGGCAAATGTTCCTGGAATCTTATGGAGATCTTTTCATTGTTAGTTGTTAGGAGTACAGCACAATCACTGTGGGAATATGTATGATACTTTCTTTATATATTCAACTGGACTGAAGACTCTAACAGATTATTTTCCTTGTGGCTTTCTGGGTTGTAATAATTTATAATCAAAATATGTTAATACTGCAATTACTCAAGTTTATTTATTTCCTTGTAGGCCTGGTGCCCATGCATGCTGGGATGGGAGCAATAATGCACAGGGATACGCCATGCATGGCTTGCTGTCACTTCGGCAGTGAGCCTGCAGAATGAGAGTGGAGCAAGCAGCGTGTGGAACAAAGAAGAAATGCACTGTGAACCACCTCATTTACCATTTAGCAGGGAGCTCAAATATGGTAATGAAGCACACAGGAGGATGTGCTAATACCGAATCGTGACTGATAGGCTTGCTGCACAATTTCCCTTGTCTGAAGCATCTTTCAGGTGCGGAAGATAATTAAATATGGCTGGCTTGTTGAGGTCATTGTCTTGACAACAATTAGGGATGAAAAAGGAAAGTCCATGCGTATATAAAAAGTAAAGGAGCTTTCATTACAGGGAAAATGGACACATCTGACTTATGTAAAGCTGAAAAGCAAACTGGACATATAGTTTAATTAGCAAAATAAACTGCTTTTATGTTTGCGATTGCTTTTTAAATAAATATGAATCAAATGACAACCAAATAATTTAGCTATTTATTAGACTTTTACAATCAACATAGCATATTAGCTAGTGTAACAGTGCTTGCAATAGATGACTATTATCTGGAAGGATAAATACATATAACTGGAACTTTGGGACACAAGAAGATGCACATTGATACAAGATTGAGGGTGTCATTAAGTATGTCAAGAGTATTTGGGAGTATGGAACACAAAGTAAGCTCACTTATACCCCTTTTACACCAGAGCTAACACCCAGGTTATTGCAGGATTAACCCGGGTTGCTCCTAGGTGTAAAAGGGGCCTGGGTTGGAGTCCCGGGTCGAATGACCCGGCAATTCAACCCAGATAACTTGCAGGGTTTTACACGGGAACAACCCGTGAAACCCTGCAGTGTAAACGGTCCTGTTTACAGCATTGGGACTTCCGGGTTTCTTGGCGCTTGGAGATGATGTCCACTGCACCCGTGTGCAGTATGCACGGCGCCGCTCTGGGAATAATCCGGATCGTCGCCGCAGCAGAAAAGGTCTGTCCTGGGTCTGACCCGTTTTGTAACTGTGTTCAAAATCTCGGGTCAGACCCAGGATTTAGGTGTAAAAGCAGTATTACCTGTGCCATGAGAAAGGGGATTATAAGAGGAATTTTATCTGGTTCTTGGTAGCCCTTGTATTGTTTATCAGAGTTGCAGTTCATGCATAGCTTGTCCTCTAGAATTGTGTGAAAGTCTCAGTGCATACCGTGTTAGATGCTGGAAAAAATGACACAATGTATAAAAATAAAAATAAGTATTACTTTATGAAAATATATATAAATATAAGTAAATCTGGTGAGTGCCTCCTTTTTTCATTCTCTTTGTATTACTACCCTTAGTGGGTTGTGGGAGACACCCCAGTGGATGAAATGACTGTATAGATGTGAGTGTGGCCTAACTATAGATATTGATGAGAATGGATCCAAATTGATTAATCTATTTTAGGACTGCTCTCTGGCCTGACGGAATCAGTATGTATGACCGCCGGCCGCCTGCCGGAAGCTCGGCAGGAGTGAAGATCCTGACAGGTTTAGGTAAATACAACTAATCCTGCCCCTCCCCTAACCCTCCCTTAGGGGTGCCTAACCCTAACCCCCCCAGTACCTAACCCTAACACCCCCTAAGTGGTGTAAGCCTAACCCCCCATCCCCGCAGCCTAAACATAAGTCTCCCGGGGGGGTGCCTAACCCTAACCTCCCCCCCGGGGGTGCCTAACCCTAACCCCCCCTTTCCCTAGCCTAACCATAACCCTCCTGGGGGAGTTGCCTAACCCTAAGTCCCCCCCAGGAGACACTAACCTAACCCTTAGTTATAGAGGGAATACTCCTTAGTGTTTTATTCTCCCTGTGTGTAGGTGTGGCATTTAGAATAAACCAATGAGTCCTTGTGATGTCTGAGCCTCTGAATAAAAGTTCAGGTGAAGGAGGCCTTTGTTGTCTGGGAGTTGTGATCATGGGCATAACTACCATGGTGCAAGGGGTGCAGCTCTCATGGGGCCTAGAGCTTAGGGGGGACCATCTTACTTGTCAAAATTACATGTGCTATATACATTTTTCACCATTCGGTGGTACATAGGGACCCTTACAAACTTTTGCTACGGGGCCTTCAAATACCTATTTACGCCCCCTGCATGTACTATAAGCGGTATGTTCTGTCTCTGTCCTGCGGAGGCTATGTGAATGTTCTGATCGCCTTGCAGTGGTGGTGTTAGTAGATATAAATACCTGGTGGTCTTCAGACTGGTCAAACAGTCCTCATTCAGTGGTCTGGTCTAGATGCTGAGGGTCTACCGGCAGACTTCTGACGTGCCCATACAAAAGTGCTTCGCATCAGTAATTGGAATCGATGCATTCTGCATTCAGCACTTTTCACCTTACTGGGCTTCTTCAGCATAGCAGATAACGTGATCCTCTGCCTTGCCGTATTCCTATAGTGGCTGCATTATGCTCGTATGCTCGAACTTCCGCCCTTAGTGAGGCCATTGTAGACGGAGCTTCTGCACACATTCTCATTGTATATTTGCATATAATACATAATAATAATAGCGTGTCCTACAGACATTGATCATAAATAACCTCTGGTGTAGTGGGACACTAACCTCAATTTAGTTCTCTCTGTATTTATGTAGATTATAGGAAAGTACATGTGGGTTGTTTGATGTAGCAAACATTGTCCTGCTAAACTGCTATTTGTGCAGGTAACACATTTCTTACGTTGTACTTTTCTAGCCCTCTCTGCTCCTCAGATCTGTTATATGATAATTCAAGACTAATTGCCAGCAGATGTCCTATATGCTAACTGAGTAACATGTATTGCATTGCAACTATGGACCTGATTCAGAGCAGATTATGCCACAGCCAATTGACTTCCTACTGAGACGTCCACCAGCTGCGGCTCTAATTTGCTGTGATGAGCTGAAAGTTAAACCATCAAGCACACATCGACCACACCATCGCACACTGTGATACCACTTTTACATCTAAATTCCGGGTCTGACCCGGAGTTGGAACAGGGTTCCAATCCGGTTCAGAACCGGAATTTAGCCGGCGCTGACAAAGGATATTCCCTAGTCGGCGCTGTTCACATCGGAGCCGGGTCTGCGTAGACCTGGCTTTTCTGGCGTTGGTGGACGTTTGGAGATGACATCATCTCCAAGTGCCACTGAAGCCGGAGCGATCGGTCGGCATGCGGCGCGCTCCAGGTCATCGTGACCCGGAGTGCGCCGTTCACACTGCAGGGTTTCACGGGTTACTCCCGTGTTAAACCCTGCAAGTTACCTGGGTTGGATTGCCGTGTCACTGATGTACTGCACAGAGGTGCAGCATGTTTTTCCAAGGAAGTAATGATATCACCGCTACTGCTACCGCTGTTTCTGCTGACATAAGTGATTACTCTGTATTACATTGTTTTACCATTGTTACTGCTGACAACTGCTGTTATCCTGAGTAAACCTCCAAACCTGCTAAGGATAAACTCCATTTCACATCCCACTGGTGCCTATTGTTTTACACCAATAGGGCATATCAACAGGTTATGGGCCCAGGCACCACAGGAACTAAAGAAACCTGTGTGTGAAGCATACATTGATTCCTGCATTTGAATCAGCAAGCACTGTGCAGCACCAACAGCAGCCACCATAAACTTAATAAAACTGAGAGGCTCAAATGATTATGCCACATGGAGGTTCGCTATGGAGATGCAATTTAGCATGAAAAACTGTGGAGGACTACATCTAATCCAGGTGAGGTAGATAGAGCCATGGGCACCATATGCTGAAGTGTGGAGCAACACATTTACTCCATAATTCACAGGAAAGTGTCAGCATATGACATGTGGATAGTCCTGAAGGCAGCATATGAAGATAGAGGTCTCATGAGGAGGATAGATTTGAGCACTGTATGGTAACAAAGTGAGTGAATGCAGAGACATAAATGACAATATTGATAAATGATGTCCAATTCTCAGCAACTAACATCTGTAGGAGTCCAAGTCGATGAGGAGGATTTCACAATGGTGAAGCTGCAAACCTAACGTCTGAATTCAATTTCCTAGTAGTAGCTTTAGAATCTAACGTGACTAAGCTATCAACAGAGATCGTGATAACAAAACTGCTGCAGTTCCAAGAAAGCATACCAGTTGAAGTAAGTGCTGAGAATATTGCATTTCACACAAAAAATACCAAACCCAAGAAACCCAATTACAGGTGTTAAATATACAGACCTCCCAACATGACCCATTCCAGGAGGGTTAAAATGCTCCAGGACTTCCCTCTTAATTTATGATTGCAGTCTCCTGTGGTGAAGCAACTTTCTTAACAATTAACTAGTTCAACACAGGTGTAGGCAATCATAAATTAAGAGAGAAGTCCAGGAACAGAGCATCTTGTCCCTCCTGGAATGGGTCATGTTGGGAGGTATGCATATGTCACAAAGTTGGACACAAGAGTCTAAACTGAAATTCAGCATGACAGAAAAATGAGTCAACCCTAAGACAGTCACAAAAGAGACTGTTGGCATATGGACTCGGGAGCAAAAAGGCACTTCAGTTCACATAGCTGACCACTCACGACACTATAAAATCAGAGGGATTGGAAACAAGGTCCTTACAGTCATGACAGTCAGAACAATCATGTTTCACCTAAAGATATGAGGTGAAACCATAGTCACTGATATTCAAGATGTGGTATTTGTACCAGATATAGGGTACAAACCTCATTGCCATAAGCGTGCTAAAGCAAAAAAGCTTCAAGGTCAATTTCACAGAGGGCAAATATGTTGTACAGAATAAAAGAGGAATTGTGATCGCAACAGCAACCTGATGCCATTATCTGTACATCCTAGGTACAAAAGAGTGTTACAGTCAGGTGCATAAATATTGGTACATTGACAGAATTTTCATATTGTGAAGGGGTTTTTCTTCACCAGGGAAATAATTCTTCTGTCATCCACCACAGTTGTTTTCCGTGGTCTTCCGGGTCTTTTGGTGTTGCTGAGCTCTCCGGTGCGTTCTTTCCTTTTAAGAATGTTCCAAACAGTTGATTTGGCCACACCTAATGTTTTTGCTATCTCTCTGATGGGTTTGTTTTGATTTTTCAGCCTAATGATGGCTTGCTTCACTGATAGTGATAGCTCTTTGGAATTCATATTGAGAGTCGACAGCAACTGATTCCAAATGCAAATGTCACACCTAGAATCAACTCCAGACCTTTTACCTGCTTATTTGATAATTAGATAATGAGGGAATAGCCCACACCTGTCCATGAAAAAGCTTTTGAGTTGATAGTCCCATTACTTTTGGCCCCTTAAAAAGTGGGAGGCACATATAGAAACTGTTGTAATTCCTACACCGTTCACCTGATTTGGATGTAATTACCCTCAAATTAAATCTGAAAGTCTGCAGTTAAAGCACATCTTGTTTGTTTCATTTCAAAGCCATTGTGGTGGTGAATAGAGGCCAAAATATGAAAATTCTGTCAATGTCCCAATATTTATGCACCTGACTGTATGTGATAAGGCCTCTGATTTAAATCAATCTATGGAATTCTGGCACAGATGGCTAGGCCACCTTGGGTGTGATAACATCCAGAAGTACCTTGATGAGATGGTGACATGAATGACCGTGAGTTACACAGACAGACCATCATGCAAAAGTTATATAATGGGTAAGCAAACCAATTATCCCTTCTCTAAATCCGCAATCACAGCTGAAGCAAATGGGCGCTACTCCTTTAATAGTAGTGCAGGTTGGCAGTGGTGGGTGGTAGCAGTTGGCCCCCCTCTTTTACTTAAGGGGGCTGTGCAGCAGCGGTAGGAGTGGGCGCCCCCTCCCCCCCATTGTGCCAGTGTCGGGTCCAGGACTCCAGTCCTGGCAGTCCCCCCCTGATGGCGGCCCTGGTTGCAGAACAAGGTAAAACACCATTAGAGGTGTGATTTGGAACTTAGCCAAGCATCAATCATCTCAGAGTATTTGGATGCAAAACATATGCTCACATACCTAAAGAGAAAAGACCCTAGCTGCCTGTATCCCAAATCAGTGGAGTGAATTATGCTTGGATATTGTGTCAGCAGCTCCCACCACACAGAGTGAATACATAGAGCGCAGACATTTTGAAACTATTTATTTGTGTGTCTAAATAACACAGAAGATACGTATATCATATATGGCATCCTCTGCATGACACACTAGTATGTTTCCATTTGGCAATCATACCTAATATAGCGTCATCATGGGATTTAGGTTCTAGGCTACACACCTATAAAGCTTTATCACATTGGTGGTGATATTGTGTGCTTCACAATATTAGGAACACTGGGCCTGATTCAGACCCGGTTGCAAGGCCCAGTGTTCCCAGTATTGTGAAGTACACAATACCACCAATGTAACACACTGTCCAAAGAGTCAATAGCACCCTCTATATAATGTCACCTTCACCTACACTTACCATCAGGTACATCCTTTTAAAAGTGCATCAAAGGGCCTGATGCTAAGTTATGTTAGTTTATCATAATTATACGTATTCGAAATTTGCATGCTCACAAAGAGAGCGCAGCGGCATGCATATGCGCCAATGCAGGCTTTGCATACTGTATATCTACTATCTAGCACTGCATATCTCTAAAATCAGAGGGGCAGAGCATGGAAGCAGAGCAAACACATACTGGGAGCATAGAAAGGCATGTTCATGTACATATCTGGACATATGTACAGCTCTGCATGTGAGTACAAATATGCTATTTTTGTGGGTGCTTTTTTTTTTCTTAGAGTATTTTACACCATTTTTTCAACCAATTTTTTTTCATCACCTAGATGTATAATTGGGACATATAATGCCACCTTCTTTATATGAGTAACACCAGTTGGTGACCTTATCAGACATATTGTCCCGGCCATGTTGAGGGGGGTACAATTGTAATTTAATTGTAAATTTATTTCTTCCATGAACTCACATTTTCAACATTTCTTATAACCTACTATGCCAAAGCTCCAACCATATTATCATCATAAACACGTGTTCCTCAACTACCACAAATGCAACAACAGCGATGGACTCTAGTTCATCAGTCTGGTGATGTCTCCATCATGTATCTTTTGTATGATAGACTATATCTTCTATAGCACTGGCGTTTGCTGAGCAAAGATGCAAAGCCGCTCATGGAGATGCCTACAATAGAGTTGATCTATGGAGGTCTATACCTAAAAAAGTAAAGCTTTCTGACTTTCCAGACTATTATTAACTTGCACTGGCTTTTCTATGAGAGATCTAGTGACTGCCTGACCTACTTATATTGGCAGATTATAAATTAGGACTTTATTTAAAAAAAAAATAAAAATACAATATGCAGGAATTTGAAATTCAAATGCGCGTAAAACTCCCTGAATTGTGAGTGAATTGAACGTTTTGACAGCTGATTGGGATGGCAGGTTCAGTGTATCTCTGACAGCTGTCTGAATGCTTCTTGTATGAAAGATGGGAATCAGGCAGCGGTGATGGCTGAGTGTGACCAAGCACATCAGAGTGGAACAATTCATTACGATACACCAAACTATGCACTCATTCTCCTCTCATCACTTCACAGATGGCATTGCATGTTTAACAATGTTCTTCAATATAAAATGTCTTTACTCTCCCTTCATGGAATGGAAGGGGTCAAGTGGAAATAAATAGAAGTTTTTCACTTTATCAATAAATGAAGTAACATGTTATTGTGCAGATTAGGTGTGTCATCTAGTCTAAGGATTAGCATCATTCAAGGTAAATAGTTTTATCAACCTGGGATATAACATTCACTCATCTGCTAATATAATCGGCTATGTACAAACTCTTCTTTTTCTAATAAGTATATAAAGGGGTCATTTTTGACCAGACAGATCTGCAATATTGTGTAATACAACTACAGTATGTCATCCTTGAAGTGACTTTATGAAACTACATTTACACCACAGCATGGGGATATAATAATAACAGTCATGGTAGGTGGGTGGATCAAAACTAACCATCACTATATGTACCATACAGTGATCTTAGTCAGCTGATATCAAATCAATGTTTTCAATCAGAAACACACCCTCATTTTAGGACATGTGCTCAAAGGTAGTAACACCTCCCTACCATGAGCGTTTCATAATGGTGAGCATCTGCATAGGTGGAGAGGTGTGGACTGGTCAAGGTAGAAATCAGTAGTGTCAGGGCAGGGGTTGGTCATGACAGAAATCTTGATGTTTGGGTGACAATTAAGTCCAAGTGAGGAATTGGGTTTTGGCGATTACAACACAGTAAACCAGTCCTTGAAATGGCCCCAGCCCCACAGAGAACCCATCTGGATATACTGATTTATCATGGCTTATAAAACTCCTCAATGACTTCTTATTCAAACCATTTTAATGATTTATATTCAAGTAAAACATAAAAAAGAGGTCTTGCTTGCGGTAATTGTACTATTGCAAAACAAAAGATACCTCCGCTGTAGGCATCCCCTTCTCTTCCTCACCTGGAAATTCACAAGACTGAGCTCTTGGATGCCGTATTTATGATACGAGTGAAATTTTTTATAAAAACTGGGGACCATACATAGAATCCCTTAATGCGAGAACTCAGTCTAACATTGCAATTGTTAAATTGTTTTATGTATTGATTTTTTTTTATATTTTATGTACTCTAGTATGAACTTTATCTCTCTCATGTGTGTATATTTTACTAAGCTTTGAATCATCATTGCTGACATAATACTCTGTACCTGACATGTTTTCATGACTTTCTTACTGTATCTAGTTTGTTCTTGCATAAAAAATGAAAAAAAAAAATTGCAAAAAAAAATAAAAAAAATAAAGTGACAAGCAATTTGGAGGCATGAACGCTTACACCCACACCTTTAGTTTGTGCCTCTCACACTAAGACATCTTCTTTACAGATTGACACGTGAAGGCTTGACTATGGTTTTAATTAAACATAAAAATATTACCTTTAAAATTAATGCTATAGTCGTAGCTCTACTTGTCTAGGTAGACAGACTACCATTTGCTACATCCCTGCATTCAGCTATCACTGGGAAAGTCCCAGGTTGATCCACGTCTGACTCTTGAAGAGGTTCCTTTAATGAGAAGCTTTGTATTACTGAATGTAAGCAATCTGTGCATTCTCCCCAGGGATCATAATAAGCATAATAAAAGATATGCTGCACTTGGCTATACTTGGCTTAAGCTTCTCTAGTTCTTTGGACCCAGCTGTGACTATATTATTGCTCATGCATTTATAGAAAGCGAATGCTGATGGCGATGATACATAATGTTAGCAAATGAAAAAGTCACAAAAACAGTCCTTGATAATACATATTAATGGACTTTGCTAAATCCAAGACTAATTTGCAAACACAGACAGATTTGTCTGGAGCAACAATTAGTTTACTTTACACATGAATTTTGGCATACCTACACATAATTCATATACGAGCTAGCACACATATGGCTAAGGAGCAAAACAGAATTTTTGCTGGATTTAAGTATATTTCCCATAAGGCAGGCTGAGTCTTGTTAATTAGGATCCAGAAAGGTTTCATTTAAAATATGCATATATGTATTTTATAAATTAAGGGTCTAATGTAGAGAAGGCAGTGAAGAGGGCATTCATTGCTCAGAGGAAATATGCATGGAAAAATGATTGCCCATATGTAAAGCTGAACACATCATGAGATGTGTCTGTCTCTGGGAAGCTAGCATATGCGCCTGATTTACTACTACTAGTCATCGTCATCCTCATAATCCTCATCGTGCCACTTACAGCTGCCCTAACAAGAATGAAATGATATGTCTCATAACAATCATACAGTATATTCTTTTACATACTTTTCTGGTCCTCCTATGTCATGCATTGGCATGAATATGCTCTTGCTGAATCTCGTTTAAGTGAGAATGCCCCTTCCCACGACCAGTTGTGCCTCTTTGGTCACAAAGGTTGATGAGTCTAAAGTCTACATGGCTGCATTTGCGTCTGTTTATTTACTGAGCATGCACCAGGAGTGTATTAGGAGGGGGTCCATGTGTAGTCCAGTCCCCCTCCTCTCTAGCCGGTGGTGCATGGTGAAGACTGGCCCTATACCAGAGTCTACTGTGTGTGCACATGCGTAAGAGGAAATGGTGTGGGGGGCATTTTCCTGGCATTTTCTTGACTGCATATGCGCATGTCGCTGGGAAAATGGCCACCGTATTCCAGGTGATTAGTGCAGCGCTGCCACTGCTGGTGGGGTACTCCAGAGAGGTAGGTATTAAAGAACATGGGTGCAGGGTGTGTGGTGTGGGCACCCCTGGACCTGTGTGCACTGCACACCCTGCACCCAATTTAAATATACAACTGGCATGCACAGTGCAAATTCATGTAAAGTACACTCCGCAATTAGGCATAGATCTGACACTGCATCAGCCCCTACATGGGAAAGACACACAATGGAAATGCATACTACAAGATCCATTTCCTATGGCAGGCACACCCAGAAGCACAGACCTGAAGCTGGGATGGAATAAAGGGCCTGATTCAGACCCACTCGTGAGCGGCTGTCCGCTCGCAAGTGGGTCGATGTTATGGACTGAGCATGCGCACGACGGAGGGAGCTCCGTCGTGCGCATGCGCCAGACGCGACGAGCGAAGGAAAGTCCTTCGCTCGTTGTGTCCGATCAAAGGGGGCGTGCTGTCAATGTTGATTGACAGCACGCCCCCTTTGGTGGGCGTGCCTCCCTGATGGGGGCGTTCCCACGGGAACGCTTCCCGTCAGAAGCCGGCCCACTGACATCACTAGTGATGTCAGTGGGAGTGATTTTGGCTCTGGTAGAGCCAAAATCACTCCGGAGCTTGCGGTTGAACACATCAACCGCAGGCTCCGGCTCGCAATTTCGATGGTCGCGATGGTCTCGACCATCGCGGCCATCACAAAGCACGCTCGTATAGCCTGTGGGTGGTGACCCACAGCTATACGAGCGTCGAGGAGGACGCTCCATCGCGGCCATCACAAAGCACGCTCGTATAGCCTGTGGGTGGTGACCCACAGCTATACGAGCGTCGAGGAGGACGCTCCATGAAAATGGAGCCCGGCCCTCATTCAGAGCGTGCGCTCTGCTCAGAGCGTACGGCTCTGAATGAGGGCCAAAGTCTATAAAAGTCATGGGAAGTGGACTGTTATTTACTCTGACTGTAGGCTTAAACTTTGCTGTTACTGCCCGTTACCCCACTCTTGTCACACTAATCATGCCAGCCCCCTTAATGAGAAGGTGTGAAAGTGGTCTGTGCAGCTATAGCCAGTTATTATTATTATTATTATTATTATTATTATTATTATTATTATTATTATTAACATTTACTTATAGTTTGCTTTACAATTGGGAACAAAACAGTGATAGAACAGTAATAAAACAAGACTGGATAATAACAGACAGACAAAGAGCTAAGAAGGGCTTGGTCGCAAGTTTACAATCTATAGGTATTATATGTTATAACATAATCGCTAACCATTCCTCCAATCAGAAGACAGCGTTTTACCAGCCTTCCTCCCACTCTATATAATCTATATAAAAGCGGTGTGTATAATATTATATTTGAAAAATGGCATCATGTTTGAGTGCCATGACTATGAGCCTTTGATAAAACTTGTTGCAGTGAACACATCAGCCAGCATATGTTTTTTTCTGGGTGTACTATAGATATATCCTCCTTATTTCTATTCTCTAAGGGCTACAGAAAAGAAGTAATGCGTATGGGTCTGGTTCAGAGTTGGATGCAGTTGCATTCGCAACTGCGGTTTTGGACACAGCGGGTTTGCAAACATATAATAATGAATTAACTGAGGTCTTGTTCACAGAGACGCCCACCTCTGATGCCTCACATCTGCTGCTTGAGTACAAGAGACGAAACATCGAGAACATCGGTGGCACATCGAACATCTGACAACCCTATGCTGTCTCAGAATGTCCGTCACACCTAAGACAGTGGCGCCTCTCAAGCTGCATGCAAATTCGCAGGGGCCCACTAGAGCTCGCCCAGAAAAAGGTCCTGACATGCCTGTTTTTTTGTAGCCACCCCGTTACCTCCCCCAAACGCTGACTACCTGTCACTCAAAGCTTGTGCGAGCAGCCTGGCGATGGTCGCTATTATCGCGACCATCGGCATTGCGAGGAGACCCTTGTGGTAGGGTCTCAGCACTCGCAATGCCAAGTGGACTTCCAGCTCTAATAGAGCCAGAAGTCCACTACTGACATCACGAGTGATGTCAGTAGGGCCGCTCACAAATGGCAGGCATTCCTTCAGGAACGCCTCAGTTTGTTCAGCCACCCCCCTTCCCTGCCTACAAAAACGGGGCGAGCTGTCAATCGACATTGACAGCGCCCCATTTTGCTGCGAGCTCCCGGAGCGAGTGAAGGTCTCATTCGCTCCGGGCTTCGCGCACTGGGCCACCATCGACCCGCTTAGTGTTTTATTCTCATAATATGTTATTGGGAAGTGATGTTCATATCTATTATTTGCAACATTTAGTGGTTTTAATGAGGCATAATAACAATGATGTTTTGTGTCTAGAAGATTAGTTATAATCTCACTGCTTTACTATCCTCCTATACTATATATTGGGTATCAGACTATTTTCTCGTAAATGTATAATATGGTGATTAAATATGCTAAATCTATCATAGTATAGTCTTTCCAGCATTGTTGGACCTGATTCAGATGTGGACACAATGCAGATATTTATATATATTTATTTTGAGCGATTATCGGTCGACTGCGCATGTATCATGGTCACACTGCGCACGTGCCAAGGTTCTTTTGAAGTGCCATTCGCAGTGAGGATTTAATTGCAAAGTGATTGACATTCAGGGACCCTTTGGGGGTGGTTACGGGAAGTGGCAGCAAAAAAGCAGGTGTGTCGGACTGTTTTCGGGGGGGGGTCACATCCTGAATCTGCAATTCCAAAATATGGCTACAACATCTCAGTTCAGACGACCGTTCTGTGTGACCATAGGGTTACTCAGATGGTCAATTATCAAATGATCTGCGACCTCTGCTGCGTATTAGTGCGCAGTTGCTTGGATCTGTGAAAGCACCATTGGGCATCTCAATACATTTCCAGCATTAGCAAATTTTCGAACAGCAGCTGCGTATGGGATTGCAGCTGCGATTGCATTACAATCCATATCTGAATCAGCCCCATTGTGCCATGTTCTAAATCTGAAAGCGGTGATGACAATCATACAGATGTAAGCCTCAGCCATATGTCAAGTGCACGTTTATCAATTACGTTAGCAGCCATTTGTACTTTCTGGGGGAAAGTTAATGAAGGGGTGAAACCTGCCATTTGGGCTGAAAAGTATAAAGTTTTCAACCCAAAATGCCAGGGTTTGCCTTTAAAAAAATGTCCATTTTAATCTCGCTACAAAAATCCTCAGAAAAACTGCTAGTTTGACAAATCGGTCTTCTTTAGATTTGCCTCTCTGAGTGTAAAGCGGCCCATACACGGTGCGATAAAGCAGCTGATCCGACGGATTGGTACGATTTGGCTGCTATATCGCATTGTATATGGGCATGATATCAGAGCATGCACCCGTGGGGTCGTACATCGCACCCCCAGATCTTACTGCAGGTTCAGTCGATCAGGGGATGCGATGTGCAATCCCATGCAGTGCTATGTGGATGGGGGATGGGGAGCTGGCATATCGGGCGGTCGGCCACCCGATCGCACCATGTGTGGGGACCGCCAGATATGTCAGAAGTCGGATCCCCCGTCGCGTTGCACAGTGCATATAGCACCGTGTATGGCTGGCTTAATGATTATACGCAGTCGAGTCACATTGTTATGACCACCAGTAAATAGCCAGAGTAACCACCGTGTGCAGCATGGACAGCAGCTAGACGGGCTGGGAATGAATCAATAAGATGCTGGTAGGTTGGCACAGGTATCTGGAGCTATGCTGACTGCAGTGCATCCCACAGCTGCCGGAGGGTGCCTGGTGGAGTATCCATAGAGCGAACACAACGATCAAGGTGGTACCACAGACGTTCAATTGGGTTCAAGTCCGGGGAATTAGGGGGCCAGGGAAGTACTTGGAAGTCTTGGTCATGCTCGTCCAAACACTATAGGATATTTCTAGCCATCCATCCATTCGATGAAACAGAAAACGTGGCTCATCAGAGAAGGCAACCCTTTTTGCAACTTGGATAAATTGCCCCTTTTACCCATGACAACAACGACTGATATGTGTGCAGATGGCCTATGGCACACCTTATATACCCACCAAGCCAGCGCACGGCACGTGACGTACTTCATGGACTACGCGCTGCCGACGTCAAATGTGGGAGTTGGGCATAACAATGTGACTCGACTGTGTATTTATAGAATAGGATTTTACATTGCCTTCATACCATACTGTAAGTATCTAAAAGAAAAAAAAAAGTGATTAATTACCAAAGAATGTCCATATTGTACTAATGAATATGAGGTTGGGTTCCACCCAAATTACTTCTGAAAACACATCAGCTGTCAGTTCCATTTTTTTCTTATTATTGTCTTAGTTAATAAAAGCATCATTATTTTGTGAATGATGTACATGTCTCCTGACTATTTTGGATAAGTATATACAATGCAGTACATACTTTCCTATTCATACTCCCATTAGTAGACATGGTTTAGAAGACTCAGCACATTCTGTGGGCACTGAGCAGAACCAAATAGTGAGATATTACAGCAGACAGGCGTAACAGTCAGTGGTATATGATTTCAAATGATTGAGGTTGTTGTATTGTTTTCTAATGGAAAGATCTTTTACCCTTTCTTATCACAGTGTATTTAAACCACTCAGCTTTTCCTTGGTAAAAAAAATAAAAAAATTCATCCAGTGTCTATCATATGATAGAGAGGAGAAAATAATGAGTGCTGATATATGATACACAAAAGAGAAAAGTAATGGGAAAGTCTAACCAGCTAAGGATGTGGAATAATCACAAGGAAGACAGAGTTGACTGAACATTTTATGAACCATAAAACTATCTGAAGGTCCTGGAGGAACTTATTAAATCAACATCATCTCATTGTTGGCCTTCTGAGAAACAAATCAGTAAGAAGATGAAATGTTTAAATAAAGTCAATCCTTTGAAGTGATCAAAAGTTGGATTGTACGACTGGGTACGCTACATTTTATAACCACATTCATGTACATGTACAGTTTTAACCTAAAATGACATCCACCATTCTGCACAATCCTTCCAACATTTCTTCAAACTCTTTCCTAATCGCTCACCTTACCCCTCATCTGCTGCCTATTCCTCCATGTGCACCTCACACCTCCTCCAGGAAACCATTGCTGCTGCTTGTTGATAAAGGCTTTGTGACCTCTCCCAGAGACAATGGGTATCATATGGAGTTGAACGCACTTGTGTAAGAGAAAATTATACAATTACATGATTATTAATGGCTCTATTCAACATGTTAATTATCGGACCACGATAATAAATGTTCCTTCTCGACGAAAGCACCAGAACAATTCATCATTGCTCCGGCGTGGAGACAGCTGATCCGAAAATCAGCTGTCTCCACAAGTTTTTTCACTACTCCATTTGGTGCAGTGAGACAAGTGCACAAGCATGACCTGCAGGTCACGCATGCGCACAAGAGCTCTGACGTCCAGTAGAAGTAGCCGGACAGGGGCAGAGGGATCCACAAGGATCCCTTTTTGCGACCAGGGACTCCTTCCCATAGATGGTGAATGCTCTCGCAATCAAGCTCCGAATATATTGTATTTTCAGAACTTGATAAATTCTGTCCCCATACTAGTGTATGGGAACAGCGGGCCATTCCGCGAGAGGAAGGTAAGCAGGAGACATTTGTGATATCTCCTGCTTTAACCTTTTGATGAATGGCCCGAATACTTAATTTCTGCAATTGCAGGTGAAAATGGTCATTTTCACCTGCTTTTGTAGAAATTAATACTTCTTTTACACCAAAGTTCAAGGTCTGACCCGGGGTTTAGAACAGGGTTCCAATCCAGATCAGACCCGGGGCTTAACCATTTCATACTGCGGTGCCCACCCAGGATATTCCCGAGTTGGCACCGTTCACGCCGGAGCCGGGTCTGCAGTGACCCGGCTCTTTAGACATTGCAGATGAAGTCAGCTCAAAGCTCTGCTGTAGCCAGCCAATCGGGCGGCATGCAGCACGATCCGGGTCATCGTGACCCGGATCGCGACGTTTCCACTGCAGGGTTTCACAGCTCGTTCCCTGTTAAACCTTGCAAGTTACCTGGGTTGGATTGCCGGGTCAATCGACCCGGGTATCCAACCCTTGCCCCTATTACACCTAGAAGCTACCTGGGTTAACCCTGCAATAACCCAGGTTTTAGCTCTGGTGTAAAAGGGGTATAAGTGATGATGAATAGAGCTATAAGAGTTGAACTTATCTAATGATGTGTGAGATTCAACATAGTATGCTAAGAGTATCTGCATGAAGATACACTTGATGCTGATGATGACAGCCATTGTAGTGTAGAATTATTATATAAATATAAATAAAATAAATAACGTTTTAAAAAATAAAATAAAAAGTCTGACACCTATCCACTAAAAGTGATCCAAGCTCCAGTATTCATTGCTGTTGTTGCAGGATACAGACAGTGTGGGGTCTGGAAAACCACCAATATAGGCCAGGCTTATTTGGTCAAACTATAGCAGAGAAGTCCACAGTGTTGTTTCCTCACAGTGGGACACAGCCCCAGCATGTTCAGCATGGTGCTGAATTCCCTAAAGCAATTGGGCAACTCCATCCCCCTTGATAACAACAGTCCAGTGCTGGAACTTTTCCCAATACTCCTGCGTGATAAGTGTTTGGGAAATAATGTAGATATTAGAATTTACGTATGTTTCACTACTAGTCCCAAGGAGCGCAGTCATAAGTTGCTTTGGCTTGCTAGTGTGCTCTGTCCCTTTATAGAAAAATGGGAGGGTGCATATATGTAGTTTGCAGGTCGGCACCAAACACCCTAGCACCGACCCTGATCACAAACCTAACAGTGGTGAGACATTCACGAATGATGGAGAAGTTAAAACTTCTGGGTGGAACTCCAGGAGAGGCAAGAGGGAAGGGAATGGTTAAAAATTACACAGGTCTCTGTAGGTGCCCGGAAGTGCAGGTGACACATAACCATGCCCTCCCTCGCCATGCCGCATTTGCATCTTTCTTGTGGGTGCCATAGCTATGTACACACTAATATGGCTTAGCTCTTCTCCCTTTAGTGGCCACGCATTCCAGAACCAGAGCCCGGGCTTCTGATGCCCAGAGCAACCCCGAGGAGTTCTAGAGCTTTTTTGTTCCATTAGGGGAACACTTTTTTTTGTTGGCTTGATTCACCTAGTGATTTCAGGCCCATATGTAACAAAATGGGAATGTGTCCCCTAAAACAGGAAAACCACACACTACCAGGTTTTATGTTATGGTGTGACCAGCCCAGCATGTTATTGCGACTTTTGCTGGCAGACCCCAAGCTGTTTGTCCCCAAACACAGCTATAAGTGCTGTGATCACTTTTCAAAAGTAGGGTTGTTCTGTTTTTTTTAAATTCTGTAGCAGCTGCACAAATCTTTGGAATGGTGGCCAAGCACTAATAAGCCGGCTGGCAGGTAAATCGGGTTAGGTACAGCATTCTGATGGGTCAGAATGCCGGCAGCGGAATCCTGGCAATTTTTGGTAATTATTCTAAGGCTAACCCTAACCCACCCCTACCGCAGCCTAACCCTCTCCTCCCGCAGCCTAACCCTCCCTTACAGCTGTCTAACCCTCCCCCTAATACTTACCGTTTGAGGTTGCGTGCATTTTGATTTGTCTGGATCCCGCAGCCAGTATAGTGAGTGCCGGGATTCTGTCGAGATGCCGACTACATCCTGGTAAATCTGCCTTTACTGTACTTGGCCTCTCTTCATCCGTTCTGCCACTGTAACAAGTAATCACAAGTGAAAGATAAGGTTGAATCTAATATGTACAAATGGATTCATACTTTTTTTGCATAGTATGAAAATGAGGACTTTTATCCAACTACATGAGACACAGGGGTCAATCCTATTAGGTGCAAATTGCGAGTTGCTATTTTCTCTACGAATTTGCACAGCAAATTAATTTTGCAATCCAATTAGCAACTCACACTGAACCAGTGAGACTTAATTCACATTTTTCCATTCGCAACTCCCTGAGGGTGAGAGATGGAAAGGAAAATCTTTATTTTAAGGTTAAAATGTGGGGACACCGTGCTGAACCCCCTGGACATCCCCCTATGACTAATTAGGCAATTGAAAGTTTCCAATTAGCTTATTTAGTCCAATAATTACATGTCACTTTTGGGTGTAAGAAAAATGTCCTCACATTACCCCCAAATTAACTTTTTCGTTAGTTTAGGTACCCCAAATTTAATTACAATATTTTTTTAATTGAAAGACAATTAGTTTTTATAATTTTTTTTTTTACAAATCTTCAAGGTGCCCTCAAAGTACCCCCAAATCACCTTTTTCCTACTTTTTTTTGCATTTTTCATTTAATTAGTTTGAAATTAAACGAAAAAAGTCTGCTTTTTATAATTTTTTTAAATTTAAAAAAAAAAGCACAAATCAGCCATTTGACACCATTTAAAAACCTACAGTACCTTTCTAATGCCCACAAACAGCCTTCTATACAGTCCTGCTAATTAAATTATCAATTTTGGTGGGTCCAGGATGGTCTCCCCACTTTTCTATGCACTTCTCTCACATCTCATCTGGCAGTCAATCGCACCCCTCAGCTGCGAGTACCGCGAATAGGCATTTTTAATTGGTTTGGAGAGTTCTTGGGAGCACGCATTAGTGCGAAGTCTGCAAGTTGCAAGAAACAAACTCGCTACTCACAACTCGCACCTAATAGGACTGACCCCACAGTGTGAGGACCACTGCTAAACAATTAATGAGGATGGGGATGTGAAACACAGGGGTAATGTTTAAATGTAATTTAGTTTATATTAAGTAAGGTCCTCAAAATTACAGAATATAACTAGAATTTAGAAAACTGAAGCACAAAATATCTCATATAATTATTCCTATGTCTATAATCATAAATACAACTTTAATAGTTGTAAGAGGCTTGTAGGTTGCATTCTGAATAACCTTTCCCCGAAGATGAAAAAAATATTTCTATTGAGAATTATTTTTATTGTAATAGTTTGTAAGGATCAGGCACGTATATGACACTCAAAACAAATAAAAACTTGAATATATATATATATACTAACTGGCCGCTGGCTTGCGTCAGTGCCCAGAGTGTATGAGAGTTTTAAACCCTTTCTATCTCTCAGTGATGAACTGCAGCTGGGACTGGACAACTGTGAAAACATGGAGCTCCACACCTCCACTGCTACTGCAGAATGCACAGGCTTCACTTGAGCCTCACAGCAATGTGGGCAATTCAGTTGAGAGACAACCCCTCTCACCATATATTATATATATATAAATATATACACACTGGTGGCCAAAATTGCAGACACATTTTGAAATTTGAATGTTTATCAACTTCGAATGCTTATAAAAACTGTTTCACTTCACGCAGTGCAATGATTCATATATCAAATGAGGTCAAATATTTGCATTACAAGGGAAGCTATGCCATGAAAACAACACTTAGGGTGAAAATCCCTGTGTACTTATGATGTTACTGTCCTATCAGTATTTAGTTGGGTATCCTTTATATTTCAAGACCGCAGCACAGCGACGTGATCCAGGATTGTGGCGTTAAGTGAAAATGGTCTTTCGTATGCAGCAATTGCAAGAGAAATTGGTGGGAATGTGACAACATCATGAGTATGAAAGTTTTGTTTACGCTATCAAGAAACACAATCTATACAAAACAAAGAAGGAAAAGGCTGGAAAAAGTGCACAACAGCAGTTGATGATAGGACTTGCGTCAGGGACAGATGGATGTCATCTGCGGCCATTAGCAGTAAACTGAGTGCAACTGGTGTTTTTGTTAGTGCAAGAACGGAACGGAGAAGACTAACGGAGGTTGGCCTAAAAGGTAGGATTCCCCAAAAAAGCCATTGCTGAATAAAAAGCAGCAGCAGAAACTAATACAGTGGGCAAAAGAACATATTGCATGGACAGAAGGTCAGTGGAAACAGGTGATATGGAGTGACGAAACTAAGATATCGATATTTGGTAGTGATGGGAGAAAATGTGTGAGACGTCGCATTGGGGAAGAGGTACATCCAGATTTTATTCAAGCAACAACAAAGAATCCTACAAGTGTTATGATCTGGGCATGTATGACAGCAGATGCTGTAGGCCGCCTTTATGTCATAGATGCAACACTGAACAGCAGAAAGTACATTGACACCATCCTACAACCAAAACTTCTACCTTCTATCAGGGATCTTTTCCAGATAATACCCCATTTTTTTTTCCAGCAGGATTCAGCTCCCTGCCACACTGCACGGACATGCAAAAAGGGGTTCATGGAGAATGACATACAGGTGTTGGAATGGCCAAGAAACAGCCCAGACCTGAACCCCATAGAACATTTGTGGTTCTGTTTGAAAAAACTGGTACATCTGAGGCGTCCATCCAATAAAATGCAATTAATTGAGGCTATAATTGTCTCATGGCACCACATAAAAAAGAAGGAAGAGCTACAAACATTGGTTGGCTCAATGACACATCGCTGTGCTGCTGTCTTGAAAAATAAAGGATACCCAACGAAATACTGATAGGATAGTAACATCATAAGTACACAGGGATTTTCACCCTGTGATGATTTCATGGCATAACTTCCCGTGTAATGCAAATATTCGACCTATGTTTATTGTGTTGAATTCAGCATTAAATTTCCTTTCATTTGATATATGAATCATTGCACTCCATGAAGTGTAACAGTTTTTATAAGCATTCGAAGTTGAAAAACATTCAAATTTCAAAAAGTGTCCACAATTTTGGCCACCACTGTATATATATATATACATAGTAATTCAATGTCCATACAAAACGGAACAGGCGGCAGTCCCACGGACTTCATAAACAAGTATTCTTTATTTAGCCAACGTTTACACACTGATGACAAGGTTTGCCAGGCCTTGAAACGTTGGCTAAATAAAGAATACTTGTTTAAGAAGTCCGTGGGAGTGCCGCCTGTTCCGTTTTGTATGGACATTGGATTACTATATTAATACAAGGAAGGCACCCCGGCACTTTATCCACTGAACTGTGAGTGCCCCTCTGCATGTGAATATATATATATATATATAGTATATATATATATATAGTATATATATAGTATATATATATATATATATATATATATATATATATAAGAAATATCTGTGAATTTCTCAGATGAAGGCACTCACTTAAAAATTATTGATTTTATTGAGACATTTTTCTTCAAAAAACTTTTAGACGTTAAAGTCAGACACCATATTTGGTTGTGTCGACGTTTCGGTCCAATTTATGACCTTTTTCAAGACTAGTGTCTTTCAAATCACAAGTTTATAGATGTCAAAATCATATGTATGTTCAACATACTGTATCAGAAACGCTGCCTGGCACAATGAGGATATGGACGTGTTAACATCACCTTATCCTTCATAGTGGCAGCATCAACAGCAACCTGCACAGCGCACACATGGAGCTCAGAGCTCCAGAAGCAGCCTCTATATATAGTATAGAGGGTCCTGCACTCACATCTCAAATATATGCATCTGCTGGGGTGCTCATGAGGGGCTATTGCTCTAGTATACAGAACAGACCCAAAATATACACATAGATTCCATGCGGAAATGGTGGCACTCTCCAGACTAATATTGTAAAGCAAAAAACAGTGCATTTAATGTCCAGCAGAATACAAACTAAAAATAAACATATACATACCACCAACATTTCGGTCCCACCTGGGATCTTTATCAAGGCAATGTCAATGCTGCACAAGTTCAACACAACATAAATGCATGAAACAGAACACTGAAAATACAGAAGCTGTCTCTCCGGCACCCATATTTATGCCCACATTCACCAAAAGGACACCGTGCGTGACGTCACTTCCGGGCGCGATCATCAACCGGAAGTAGCGGTCCGCCAAGCGGAAGTAGCGGTCCACCAACCGGAGAGTGCATCATTTCCGCATAAGTCTATGTATATATATATATATATATATATATATGCTTCGTATGGTTTTGCACTAGCCACAACAATGTCTCTCAGTTGGGTGCCTTCTTAAAGAACATAAGAACATATACTGCAGGTATTCCCCTTAGGAGCTGTGTAGGTCCCCTAATGAAAAAAGAAAGCGGCACTCCATGTTGAAAACCACGATGTGTATTGTGAAAATTACATGATACACCACTTCAAAGTCGACGTTTCAAGGTCTCCCAGAACCTTGTCTTCAGGACTAGTGTACTGCCAAGTGAACAAGTGAAAGTGTCTTACCTTAAATAGTTCAATAATTGTAGCGTGTCAGTGCACGCTGGACTCACCCGGCCAGCTGATAGTGCTTCCGTCAAGGGAAACCCGGAAGGCGTCACCGATGATGACATCACACGTCTCCCTGGTAACCCTGTACACCATCGTCATCACACTGGATAGGGGAGAACAGCGAAGCATAATGAAGTGTACAAAGCATAGGGTGCTGTTGTGTTGTGCTTGAGATGCTGTGCACGGTAAACAATGTATGTGTAAAATGAACTGTGACTGCAAATAAAAATGTAAGATGCTGGTAAAAGCAATGGTTAATAAAAAAAGTGTGATAAGTGATAGCAAAACAATTACTAAATAAAACGTGAATATAAAAAAAGTGTGTGGTGAAAAGTGAATGTGTGTAAAGTGTAGTGAAAAAGAAAATGAAATGTATATAAAAAGAATATGTGTGTATATGGAAAAAACATCTACATAAATGCCATATTGCATAAACATCAGTAAAAATATAAGTAGATATGCGACTAATACATGGCACCAATAATGATAATTCTTACAAAAGCTAAAATAGATATATATAAAGATAGCAGCCAACTATAGTATACTGTATAAGTCTAAACGAAATAATTATAACCAACAAACGGTGTATTTTTTAAAAAAAGAAAAGAAACTTAAAGGAAAACATTCCAGGCAATTTTTTCATTTAAACCTCGAGGCGCTAACGTGTCCAGTTGAAACATCCATTTAGATTCACATTGGGACAATAATTTGTTCCTGTCACCTCCACGACACAATACCGGAATGTGATCAATGATTTTATATTTAAGGCTAGACAGAGTATGATTGTTAGCCTTAAAGTGACGTGCCACTGGTTGGTCAACATTTTTGCCTTGTAAGGCAGATCTTATGGCCGACCTGTGGAGGGCCATTCACTCCCAAAAAGTTCTTATAGTTTGTCCGACATAATAAAGTCCGCATGGGCATATAATGAGATATACCATGAATTGTGTTGTACACGTTAGTGTATGGCGAATCTTGTATTTAAAACCAGTATGTGGATGTTTAAAATAATGTCCTGGTTCCATGTAACTGCAAGTTACGCACGACGGGCATTTATAGCATCCTGGTTTTTTTATTTGCACAGCGGTAGAATTTCTTTGTTGTAATCCAGAGATATCTGTTTTTACCAAGAGATCCCGGAGGTTTTTACCCCTTTTATAGCTAGGCATTAAGTTTTTCTTCTGTAATCCCGGTAACTCACGATCTCCAGTAATTAAAGGCCAGAATGCTTTGATAGCCTTAGGTACTATACAACTGGAGAGCGAATATTCTGTTACAAAAGGGATTCTATCCCTATTGCTATTTTGTTTGTTTGGGACCAGTAACTCCTCTCTGGATAATTGAAGGACATCTTGTTTGTTTTTTTGGAGCTCCCTAAGGCTGTATCCTCTTTCGGTAAATTTAGTTACTACTGTATCAAGGGCTGTATCTAAGTGTCGATGGTCACTGATGATACGTGCAGCCCTAAGCATCTGTGATCGAGGCAATCCTTTCTTTAATGCTGGGGCATTTTTATAAAAAATATCTGTTTTGATCTAATTCCCATCGATGCTAACTGTGACATCTAAATAGTTGATGTCTGTATAACTGTAGTTAAAGGTGAATTCAACCGGGCCCTGTGTTTTGTTGATATTCTCTATTAAGGTTATAAGGGACGTTTCTGATCCTTGCCACAGCAGGAATAGATCATCTATATATCTTGTATATAGAAGGATATTGTCAGAAATATGTTTGTCAGAAAAAAATAGTTGCTCCTCTTGTTCGAACATATAAATATTGGCGTACGATGGGGCCACATTTGACCCCATCGCACAGCCTTGTTGTTGCAGGAAAAATTTGCCATTGTGGATAAAGTAGTTTTGTCTTAAAGTCAGCTCCAATAATTGTAGAAAAAATGGAATGTCCAATTTATCAAAATTATTTCTATATAGGAATGTTCTCATAGCTTCCATCCCTTGATGATGTGGAATAATTGTATATAGATTTTTGACATCTAACGTACACAAAATGGTCTTATTGGGTACAGCACTGATTGTCCTTAATTTATTAAGAAATTTGGTAGTGTCCTTCAAAAAAGTGGGCTGTACAGAAATATATGGTTGTACTAAATAATCCAGAAATTGTGCGATTGGTTGCAGTAATGAATCCCTAGCCGATATGATTGGCCGTCCTGGGGGGTTAGAAACATCCTTATGAATTTTTGGTACTGTGTATAGTACCGGAGTTTTAGGAAAAGACTGTGTTAGAGCCTCATGTTCTTTTTTTGTTATTTGACCATTGTTCAAAGCTATTTTCAGAATATTATCCAAGTTGTTCTTAAAACCAATAGTAGGATCCTCCGTAAGTTTAAGGTATACCACACTGTTGTTGAGCTGTTGATCGATTTCAGAAATATATTTGTCCAAATCCTGCAAGACAATACCGCCCCCCTTATCGGCTGGGCGAATCACAATGTTATTATTGTTTTGTAATTTTTTTAACGCTTGATGTTCCCCTTTGGACAAATTGGTATGCTTCTTAGGTTGTGCTGCATTGTATTTGCAGACCGAATCATCCAACAGCCTCGTGAACGTTTTTATTGAGGCATTTTGGGATGGAGGATCAAATGTAGATTTAATTCTCTGAGATAGAAATGTGTTATAAGGTAAGGACTTATCACCCTCTTGAGACTGAAAAAATTCTTTAACCCTTAACGTTCTATTTAATCTATGGATGTTGACTTTCCACTGTAAATCATTATGTTTATTCGTGGGAATGAATGATAAGCCTTTATTAAGTATTGATATTTCCATTTCCGTAAGGGTATATGAAGATAGATTATAAATCAATTCCTCCTCTTGTTTGTGGGAGGCTTTGTAGTCCCTCTCATTTTGTCCCCCCCGTCTGGTGGGTTTATGCCTATGGCCTCTCCTTTGGCCCGAGTAACTCGTCCTAAAGGGACGGCTGTAGTGGCAAGTGTGTCATCAGAGTCAATGATGTTAAACTCACTATCGCTGTTGGAAGAAGTATTATCATTTCTGTTTTTAAATCTTCTATCTCTCCAAGTAGATCTCTGTCTTATCTTTTGCTGCATAGGTTCCGTACCACTAAGCCAACGATATACCCGATTTTCTTCATAATCGGTTTGAACCATGTTTAGCTTTTTGCGCTTAAAAGCGCTTAATTCCTTGCGGTAAGATAGGCATTGTGCTTCTAATTTATCCCATATGGCTTTGTTGCTACGATCATCCAATGCCGTCTTATTTTGTGTGGATAAAGTTGCTATTTTATCCCGTGTATGTTGAAGGGTTTTTCCTGCTTCTTCTATAACTAGAAGCATAAGGTCTAAACTGCATTTGTTAAGTACAGAGATCCATTTAGTACAGAAATCTGCATTGGTTCTCCCTATGGTAGGGGTATTTCTGACCCTAAACCCCCGTGGGATATGCCTGGCACGATAGTAGTCTGATAGTGATGACCCATGTAGTAAAAAATCGATTTCCTTTTTTTTCAGTCTTAGTAATTGATGGTATAAATCTTGGACAGATTGTTGTTCGTCCAATGTAATGGAATGTTCTTTAAACAGAATGGCCGCTGCTTGATCTTCAGTAAAGCTTAGAGTGTTTCCCAAATGTTGGTGTATATCCAAGAAATTAGACGCTTCCAATGTATTGGTTTTGTGTTCCATGTTGGTAAAGAATGCTGTCCTATATGGACACTATGCTTGTTCACAGTCCAATAATAGTAAAAGAATATGCTGAAAAGATTGTTTTCAGTCAATTTACAGCTATAAATAATTATGCACAAGGTAAATAGAAGAAGCTGTGCCTCAACACAATGGACTATAACATATAGTCCATAAATATATATGCTTCGTATGGTTTAGCACTAGCCACAACAATGTCTCTCAGTTGGGTGCCTTCTTAAAGAACATATACTGCAGGTATTCCGTTTAGGAGCTGTGTAGGTCCCCTAATGAAAAAAGAAAGCGGCACTCCATGTTGAAAACCACGATGTGTATTGAGAAAATTACATGATACACCACTTCAAAGTCGACGTTTCAAGGTCTCCCAGGACCTTGTCTTCAGGACTAGTGTACTGCCAAGTGAACAAGTGAATGTGTCTTACCTTAAATAGTTCAATAACTGTAGCGTGTCAGTGCACGCTGGACTCACCCGGCCAGCTGATAGCGCTTCCATCAAGGGAAACCCGGAAGGCGTCACCGATGATGACATCACACGTCTCCCTGGTAACCCTGTACACCATCGTCATCACACTGGATATGTCGGACAAACTATAAGAACTTTTCGGGAGAGAATGGCCCTCCACAGGTCGGCCATAAGATCTGCCTTACAAGGCAAAAATGTTGACCAACCAGTGGCACGTCACTTTAAGGCTAACAATCATACTCTGTCTAGCCTTAAATATAAAATCATTGATCACATTCCGGTATTGTGTCGTGGAGGTGACAGGAACAAATTATTGTCCCAATGTGAATCTAAATGGATCTTTCAACTGGACACGTTAGCGCCTCGAGGTTTAAATGAAAAAATTGCCTGGAATGTTTTTCTTTAAGTTTCTTTTCTTTTTTAAAAAAATTCACCGTTTGTTGGTTATAATTATTTCGTTTAGACTTATACAGTATACTATAGTTGGCTGCTATCTTTATATATATCTATTTTAGCTTTTGTAAGAATTATCATTATTGGTGCCATGTATTAGTCGCATATGTACTTATATTTTTACTGATGTTTATGCAATATGGCATTTATGTAGATGTTTTTTCCATATACACACATATTCTTTTTATATACATTTCATTTTCTTTTTCACTACACTTTACACACATTCACTTTTCACCACACACTTTTTTTTATATTCACGTTTTATTTAGTAATTGTTTTGCTATCACTTATCACACTTTTTTTATTAACCATTGCTTTTACCAGCATCTTACATTTTTATTTGCAGTCACAGTTCATTTTACACATACATTGTTTACCATGCACAGCATCTCAAGCACAACACAACAGCACCCTATGCTTTGTACACTTCATTATGCTTCGCTGTTCTCCCCTATCCAGTGTGATGACGATGGTGTACAGGGTTACCAGGGAGACGTGTGATGTCATCATTGGTGACGCCTTCCGGGTTTCCCTTGACGGAAGCGCTATCAGCTGGCCGGGTGAGTCCAGCGTGCACTGACACGCTACAGTTATTGAACTATTTAAGGTAAGACACTTTCACTTGTTCACTTGGCAGTACACTAGTCCTGAAGACAAGGTCCTGGGAGACCTTGAAACGTTGACTTTGAAGTGGTGTATCATGTAATTTTCTCAATACACATCGTGGTTTTCAACATGGAGTGCCGCTTTCTTTTTTCATTAGGGGACCTACACAGCTCCTAAAGGGAATACCTGCAGTATATATATATATATATATATATATATATATATATATATATAGTACCAGTCAAAAGTTTTCAAGACACCTTCTCATTCAATGGTTTTTGTTTATTTTAATTATTTTCAACATAGTACATTAATACTGAAGACATCAAAACTATGGGGCGGTCCTCATGAGAGCCAGTCTCATCATAGCGTTTGATGGTTTTTGCAACTGCAATTGAGGATACATTCAAAGTTATTAAAAGTTTCCTTATCGACTGACCTTCATGTCTTAAAGTAATGATGGACTGTCGTTTCTCTTTACTGAGTTGAGTGGTTGGTGCCATAATATGGATTACAACAGTAGTCAAATAGTGGTGTCCACTGTGTACCTACCTCTGCACAACACAACCGATGGTCTCAAACACATTAAGAAGGTAAGTAATTCCACAGATTGACTCTTGAGAAGCCACACCTGTTAATTGAAAACCATTCCAGGAGACTACCTCATGAAGCTGATTGAGAGAATGCCAAGAGTGTGCAAAGTTGTCATCCAAGCAAAAGGGGGCTACTTTGAGGAATCTATAATATAAAATATATTTTGATTTGTTTAACACTTTTTTGTTTACAACATAATTCCATATGTGTTCTTTCATAGTTTTGATGTCTTCAGTATTGATCTACTATGTTGAAAATAATTTAAATAAACAAAAACCATTGAATGAGAAGGTGTGTCCAAACTTTTGACTGGTACTAATATATATATATATATATATATATATATTTCATTAACGGTAATAAAACAGTGGAAGCAGTGGCACACAGTGGTAGCAATGGTTACAAGAGCGGAAGTTGCAGGTAGTCAGGGTCTTACACCTGGGGGTAACGGTACTCTGACATGCTAGGTTGCGTATACACAATGACATCACTTGTTTGGAGGTCGGACTTCCCGTGACTCAGGGTCCTAGTGCTCGGATGTATGCAGTAGACAGTGCCGGAGTGCACTGCTCTGTAACATTTCAGTCATGCTGGGAAAATTCATTCATCAGCTGAAGGCCAGTCCTCCAACAATAGTCAGTCATCTTTAAAGTATCCATTATCTACAGAAAATAGAAACAGCTATTTTATGGGCCGGGCCATAATTTGGCTCGGAAATGCAATCAATGAATTGGAAGGAAATAATGACATAATTGAGGCACCGTTTGTAAATAATTGGCATCCTTTTGCATTTTTGGTTTTTCCTTTTCACTACTTCCCATGAACTCAAGCAAACCTCACACCCACAAATCATCCTTGCCCTGCCTCTTCTCATGGTTGCTGTACTTTGTACAATTCCCACAATCTATGCACTCTTCTCATTAGTATACAAAACTTAAAAAAACTTTCCATCAACCTAATACTTCCATACGCAGGGTGTGTTTATAACAAACTCATACCCATTCATGATCCACTCATTGCAAAATCCCTCAGCCTCCTTGCCATTACATTGGCTTGGCTTACCTCCTCTGATGTTATGTTCTCTGGTGATCACTCCTACAAGGATCTCTCCCTCAGCCATATTCCCAGACCCGGAAAGAGACAAAGTAATGGAGTAGACATTCTACTTTTGCTTTAATACACCTTCTGAGTCATACTCTTGGAACCCTCTCTCTCTTTATTTTCCTATGAAGTCCACATTATCCATCTGTTCTCTCTTCTCCTTCTTCATTTTGTCATTTATTGCTCCCCAGGTCCATTACGTCAATGAATTGACAAATATGGTACCTGTCTCACTTATTTCCTATACTTTTATCTGTTTTCTCTCATACTAGGTGATGTCAACATTCCTACTAAGAAGCACAATCTGTTGCCACAAAACTTCTTTATTTATTTCTTCTTTTGGTCTCTCCTCATTGACTTCATCTCACATTTACCCTATTGGATGCACCCTTGACCTTACCTTTAACCACTTCTTCTCCATCTCTGCTTTCTCCAGCTTGACCTTCCCACTCTTCTATCACAATCACCTTTGCTTCAACCTCCCTAGCCTCATGCTCCCCCTGCGCCCAAATCCACATGCAGGCAGCGTCGCATATATATATTCTTGAACCAATCGACTACTCATTGTCACTAAAACAACTGCTGTCTCCTATGACTACATTATTCTGCCCTGACCAGGCTGCCCCTTTCTGCAACATGCAGCCCCAGCCACCATATATAGGAGGAAATGTATCAAGCAATGTTTTATTAGGCGGTTTTGAAATCAGCAGCAGTTTGGGAGCTGTCTGTATTGTGTTCAATATTGGTACAATTTTACAGCAATTACAAAATAGACATTTCCCAATTAATAATGGCATCAATTAAACTCTGCTGTGTGAGTGAAGGCAAATAATAAGTAAAAATAAATAAGTTGTTTGAACTGCAAGCTACCTAGAAGTTAAAGTCTTTACATTTTTGACTTAATGTCTCTACAGAGAGTAAACTCACTTATTGTGCAAGTCTAGTGCAGTGCAAATGGCTATTTTAAAAGCCATGGGCCTTTGGTGTAAGCAATAGGGATTTTTGTGAAGTTAAACGCCTCATTTCATGTATAAGAATGTACTCACCCAGCAGCTGTACCACTGGCACCACAATAGGAAGCAGTTTCCTGTTAGATATAAATATGATCCAGCTTTACTTAAATCAGTGGCGCGCCAATCCGATAATTATAATGAGGAGAAAACTACTGAGCGTGTAATGCGGTGCCCGTTCTATTACCACCAGACAGAATGTAGGGTTAAGGACCAGAATGTGTAGATAATGACTTCTAAATTCAAAACAGACAGTTAACCCATTTGCTGTGGAAAGCACCAGAGGTGACATGAGGGGACACATACAGGAGACCCCTTTGCAGCAGCTAAAGGTTTTAAACTTAAATAGGATGTACAGCGGTATAGCATGAGATCTATATCCACTGGGGCTTCCTTTGATCTCCGTCATTAGGCAGGGAATTTTGTGCTTGATTTCCATGTTAAGGATGCATACAATTGCCCGGTATACTTATTATGAAAATCAAGAAATGGCTTGGTGACAGTGTATGCCGAGGCAGTAGCCATTCATCTGCTTTAAACAGCTTGAATTCAGGCACAATCTACAAGTAAAATGAGTTTAGTGGTGTCTGCTCCTTAATAAGCAGCCAGATGAGAGTGGCCCAGCATTCCTTTGGCCCTTTTGGGCACAGGAACAAGGAAAATATAAGCTTTTAATATGAAAGTGTTCTAAATCCAAGGCAGAATATTCCTCTTCTGTGCTCCTTCCCCGCAGACGGCTGTAGTATTAGTAATCTAAGATTAGCTTTTGTAGAGAAAGTGGCTGGACATAGAAAGATTTTTGACATACAAGTAATGAGGATGAGGTAGGGATACTGAAATATGGAACTTCATGTTAAATAAAACAGCCTCTTAGCATTGAAACACTCATCTACCATTTCCACTGTCTTGGACAGAGATATTATTTGAAACTTGGATTATTTATATTAAAAGGAAAAACTGTTTGAGACATTTTTAAACGGAATTGGAAGGTGTTGGGATGAATTGCACTCCCCATCGACAAGCAAAAGGAATTCTCTGAACGCCTTATACATGTAGAACATATGTCCTGCTATTTGCCTTAGTAGACAACTTTAATGATTACACTTAATAGTCCACACTTCTTACAATCTCCAGGGGATTAAAGTACTTTTCAGATTAAAAATAACCCATCATAACAGCTCAGGATGGGGCAAATGCCCTAAGGAAATGTGAAAGTATAGCAGTGGTTCCAGAATAAAATGACTTTCTAAACGGTTCTGGTATATTTTATGCATGTTAAAACTAGCATTTAGAATCATCTGTTGCAAAAACAAAGAGTGTATAGAAATATATTACAATGTTATTCAGTATAGTCTATTTATATAGCATCATTAATTAGACATTAAAATATCTTACAAATAAAACACAAATGAGGGATAAATGCACATTATAAATACAGAAGCAAAGCTGGAAATTAGTATTCTCTGTTCCCATGAGCTTACAATCTAATTGGCATATTGATAAAACACACAGTCACATTTGCATTTTTAAGACAAGTGCACCCATGTGAACAGAAGAGTGCCGGAAGTTTATTTAACAATGACTTCAGGGAGGGAGTTTGTCTGGGGAATCTTCAGTAGGAGAACACTAGATAAAAATGGCTTCAGATGGAATAAAGCAGAGTAGTAGTGGAAGGTGCAGAGAGGTAACTGAATGGAGAAAACAAAGCCACTGTTCTATCCAGTGTGGATCGATAAACGCTTCTGTGTCCTTTGCTGCACAGCGATTAGGGACAACAGGGTTTGAAGATGATCTTTAAGCGGTGACCAGTTTGCAGCCACTTTAAAAACAAAATAACTCGTGATAGATTAAAAATTATTTGACAGCATTTTCAGTTTTTTTACTTTTTTTTTTACAAATTCTACAAAAACTTATGTTTTAAAAAAGAATCTGTATGTAAAAAAATTACATTTGTTTAAATTAAATAAATGCAAAAAAGCCAACTTTTTTGTTTTTTTAAAGAAAACCAAAAACTGCAAGGAGGATATTTAGCCTCTATTTGAACTAGTCTATTACAGATAAATAATGATAACCCCCTCCCAACCAAAAAGACTAATGCTGGCCATCAGGGCCGCCATCAGGGGGGGACTGCCGGGACTCTAGTACCGGGCCCGGAGACAGAGGGGGCCCGGCTGACAGCGGCGAAGAATGCACCAGGCGGCTGTCAGGGGCCAGGGACAAAGCATCAGCGCTGTGGCATTTGCACTATGTAGTACGTACTGGAGCCGGCCGTGAGCTGTGATTAGCTCACGGAACGGCAGCCTATCAGGAGCAGCAGCTCCTTATCAGCCAATCAGGAGCGGCCACTCCTGATTGGCTGCCGTTCCGTGAGCTGTGATTGGCTCGCGTCAGGCTGCGTAGTTCAAATGCTGAAGGCTGCAGCGTCGCGGATGGCGGACGGCTCCAGTCCGACTCCATAGTTGAATTCCACAGCGCTGATGCTCTTTCTTTGTCCCTGCCTGGCGCCCGATGCATTCCTCACAGCAGCTAGCCAGGCTCAGGACAGGAAAACGCAGGTATGTTGACCCTGCCCTGTGCCCCCCTTCTCTTGTCCTGCCAGTCTTTCCTGCGCCCAGTCTCCCCGCTCAGCCAGCCAGCCTTCCCTGCCTTGCCCCTCCCCCAGTCCAGCTAGTCTTCCCTGCGCCCCCCTCCTAGTCCAGCCAACCAGCCTGTTTTCTCTGTGCCCCCTCCACATGTTCAGCCAGCCTTTCCTGCGCCCCCCCAGTTCAGCCAGCCTGCCTTGTTCCTCCCCCAGTCCAGTCAGTCTTCCCTTGTTCCTCCCTCCTTGTCCAGCCAACCAGCCTGTCTTCCCTGCCCTTCCCTGTGCCCCCTCCCCATGTTCACCCAGCCTTTTGTGCTCCCCCCAGTCCAGCCTGTTAAGTCCAGCCAGCCAGCCTTCACTACCCCCCAGTCCAGCTGGCCTGCCTTGCCCCTCCCACAGTCGAACCAGTTTTCCCTGCACCCCCCCTCCTAGTCCAGCCAGCCAGCCTGTCTTCCCTGCCCTTCCCCTACTGCCCAACCAGCCTTCACTGCCCTTTGCCACCCCAGTCCACCCTTCCCAGCCCAGTGCCCATCCCCTCCCCCGTGCCTAGCCATCCGTTTTATGCACCAATTGAGGCAAAACCCCTTCTATAGCTCCACCCACATTATCCACCACTCTGCCCATCTCTGCTTTATACCCCGGGGAGTTAGTACCGGGCCCCAGAATTTCTGATGGCAGCCCTGCTGGCCATACACGGTAAGATTTTCTGTCCAACCATCCAACTAGTTGGTTGGTTGGAAAGAAAATCTGGTAACGTATGGGAGTAAATGATGATCAGCAATTTGCTCCTAAATGCCATAAAATAGATTAAAATGGTTGTTCAGACAAGTTTGTTAAATGCTTGCTCTAAACAAGTTGTTCAAACAACAGTTTTTGTCCATTTTCCTGTGTTTGGTAGCAAATTGCTGATTATCATTTGCTTTCATACCTTACCAGATTTTCATTCCAACCAACCAACTAGTTGGATGGTTGGACAGAAAATCTTACCGTGCATGGCCACTGCCATTAATGAAAGATCTATCTCCGTCCTAGGCTAACCTCTCACATTAATACACTGCAAATACCACAGTAATGCAGTAAGCATTACTGCCGATGTTGTCCCAAATATTTTTGACATGATAATTTTTATATTATTTTTTTTATCAACTGATATTCAGCAATAAACTTTGTGGGATAGCGGTTGCGTTAACACTCTGTCCTTGCGAAGTTCCTGAAGGCATTGTTTTCAGAAGTCCGAAAACAAAACCTTCCTTTTCTTGTTCTGATTATGCTCGGTCATGCACTTTCTTAACACTTAATAGTCCCCTTTCTTGCAGTGTAGAGAGCTGCAAGTGTATATCCAGGTCCAACCTCCCAAAATTGTCTAAACTGATTAAAATGTGTACATAGGCTTTATATTAGTCTGTATTTATATGCTTTTATATATGAAATGTATATACACTAGAGATGAGCGGATTCGGATTTCAGAGATCCCTACCCACCTGAATTTAGCAGATCCGAGTCGGATCCAAGCAGGCTCGATTTTCCTGCCTGACTTGGATCTCAATCCGAGGCAAAACTATAGAGTCTGAAATCTCGTGGTTCGTGAGCCTTCGTCTCTATGATCAATGTCGTATATAAGGGACCACGCGACGGACGCCATTTCACTCCGGGTGTGGAGACTGAACAGGGAGGGTGGGTAGTGTAGGGCTGGGAGAGGTGCTGGTGCTGTCTGCTGTGTCCTGGGCTGGTGCTGATCCATTCTGGGCTGGTGCTGTCACTGTGCTGTCTGCTGTGTCCATCTGGGCTGTTGCTGATCCATCTGGGCTGTCTGTGCTGTCTGCTGTGTCCTGGGCTGGTGCTGCTGATCCATTCTGGGCTGGTGCTTTGCTGTCTGCTTTATCCATCTGGGCTGGTGCAGAACTGCAGATACATCTGGACTGGTGCTGTGTCCATCTGGGCCCAAGTTCTGGACTAAAAAAAAATAAAACAAATATATATAGTAAAAAAAAAATCAATCAAAGTGTCTTTTATATTTTTCTCTGTGTGTGTGCATGTGTGTGTGCGGCGTGTTAGGCTTAACCGCAGTACCGCACAAGATCCAGCCACCAACGCAAGTTGCAACCTAGTGCTGCCTGACTCCAGTCGTGCTAAAAAAAAAAAAAGTCAATAAAAGTGTCTTTTATATTATTCTGATTATTCTGTGTGTGTGTGTGTTAGGCTTAACCGCAGTACCACACAAGATCCAGCCAGCAATGCAAGTTGCAATCTAGTGCTGCCCGACTCCAGTCTTGCGAAAAAAAAAAAATCAATAAAAGTGTCTTTTATATTTTTCTGTGTGTGTGTGCGTGTGTGTTAGGCTTAACCGCAGTACCGCACAAGATCCAGCCAGCAACGCAAGTTGCAACCTAGTGCTTCCCCACTCCAGTCGTGCTAAAAAAAAAATAATCAATAAAAGTATCTTTTGTATTTTTCTGTGTGGATGTGCATGCATGTAAGGCTTAACCGCAGAAACGCACAAGATCCAGCCAGCAATGCAAGTTGCAACCTAGTGCTACCCGACTCCAGTCGGGATTAATCTGTGCTCTGGGCCCAAGTTCTGGAGTTGAAAAAATATATATATTGTCTTTTTCTTGTCAAATTTTTTGTGTGTGCGTGTCAGCCACACCTGGCTGTCACTGTCATCGGCGTAGGTGTGCAGGGGAGCTGTGCTCCTGTCTGTTGAGGGACTGCAGCCCAAAATAATAAATAAACAATTATTATTGTGTGCGTATCAGCCACACCTGACTGTCAATGTCATCGGCGTAGGTGCGCAGGGGTGCTGTGCTGCTGTCTGTCAAGGGGCTGCTTCCCAAAATAATAAATAAATAAATTTGATTGTGTTCGTGTCAGCCACACCTGACTGTAACTGTCATCGGCGTAGGTGCGCAGGAGTGCTGTGCTGCTGTCTGTCAAGGGGCTGCATGAATATTGCAATGAAAACTTTTTTTTTAAGTTATTGGGTTACAAAAAGTTTTTTTTTTAAATCTTAAACATAGCAGAAATGTTATCCTAACAGCTTATAAAGTTATATGCTCTAAAAAACTAAAGCCTATATTTATTTACAAACCTATATAGAGTAGAGATCCTAAATTTTAAAACTGTTCTATTCAAAAACGTAAACAAAAGTCTGGAGAGGCCTCAGAGAACATGAAAAAAGATGCTCTAGGTGCTGAACTTCAAGGGATTTCTCCATCATGTTCTGCAGTGTGGAAAGGTTTCATTCACATGTTTTCTATAAAGCAATTCAAAGTTACAGCCTTCAAAGTGTCTGGCTATAACATCCACCTTTGCCAGGAATTACCAAAGATTATTACAAGCAAAGGATTCATCTGTCCGGAATGTGTCTGTGAATTCATGGATCGTATTTGGCCTGAATATACTAAGACATCCAGTGATTCTGTCACTGTGTTCTGTAGCCGACTTTATTCCTACCTGAATCGCAAACTGAAATACGGAATAGTAAGCACACACAACATGGAGGCCTTTGTTATTTCACTGCCTGCATGCCAACCAATACCTCCCAGACTACACCCACTGGGGAGACCAGGTCTTGATAATGACCATCCTCATCTGTTGCTAGGCCTTCTTCTTCCAAACCATTCATCCTGGACTTCCTGTCCAAAAAGGGTGAGCAGGGTACAGAAAGATCTAGATGTCCCCGATGACATTTTTTTTTCATCTATAATAGATGCTGTGGAGAGATAAGAGCTTCAGATGTTGGAACAGGGGCTCCCACCTGTTTGGCTTCACTCCAGAGAACAGAGCTCTGTTCCTCAGGAAGTGTCTATGCCTGAGCTGATAGCTAGGAAGTCTCTGTCTGTTGGTAAACACCTTTCAAGAGATGGCAACCCAAAATAACAACAACTATAATAATGTGTCCACTGATAATCAGCCTAATTCCTTAACAGCAACATACCCCATATGGCCAACTCTTTACATGACACCCAGTTTGCAGCCTCCTCTTCCTTATGACACTAATCCAGTCGCCATGGTTGATCAATCAGCCATGTGTGGTCCACCCAATTTTTGGCCTTCTACATTCTAACATATGCACATATTTAAGAAGTGGACAGTGGGAACAATGGCAATTTGAAGGCCACTAACTAACTCTGTCTTTTTTTAATGTCCCTGTACAGGTTGGGAAATTCCATTACAGAACAGAAGGTTTGCAAAGGATTATTTATTTTTGGAAAGCACGCTTCCTGGTCCCCTTCTGGGATGAAAAAAATCCACTCCCAGCAAGCAGGTATGGCGCTCAAGAAAGAATTTCCAAGAAAGACACAACGTAAGACTTAAACCTTAAATCTGAAATGTTGCATTTGCTGCTCTGTTCCGCTTGTTCACATATCTCATATGGTTAAGTGGACTGTGGGAACAATAGCAGTTTGAAGGCCACTAACTAACTATGGCCCTGATTCAGAGCCGGACGCTCTGACCAGAGCGCTCGCTCTGAATCAGGGCCCTCCTCCATTAATATGGAGTGTCCTCCTGGACGCTCGTATAGCTGTTGGTCACCACCCACAGCATATACGAGCGTGCAACAAGATGGTCGCGATGGTCTTGACCATCGCGACCATCGGACTTGCGAGTGAAACCCTGTGGTCGGGTTTCTCAACCACAAGCCCTGGAGTGATTTTGGCTCTATCAGAGCCAAAATCACTCCCACTGACATCACTAGTGATGTCAGTGGGGCCGGCTTCAGACGGTAGGTGTTCCCATGGGAATGCCTCCATCTGGCAGGCATGCCCCCAGCACGCCCACCAAAGGGGGCATGCTGTCAATCAACATCGACAGCACGCCCCCTTTGGTGCGAGACCCGGAGCGATGGAAAGTCCTTCGCTCGCCGGGTCTCGTGCATGCGCACTACGGACTTCCCTCCATCGTGCGCATGCGCAGTGGGGACCATCAACCCACTTGCGAGCGTACTGCCGCTCGCGAGTGGGTCTGAATGACCTCCTATGTTTTTTTATGTTCCTGTACAGGTTGGGAAATGCCTTTATAGAAGATTTGCAAAGCATTATTTAAGTCAATTGTTTATTTTTTTTTGGAAAGCACTCTTCCTGGTCCATTTCTGGGATGAGAAAATTAACACCCAGCAGCAGCAGCCATGCTCAAGGATTCTTCTGTTGCAAGGACTGATGTAAATGTACTATATCACATTTTTTTGTAAATGCCTCCTCCCTTCCCCTTCTCCCCTATAAATTTTCTTTTGAATCAAAAAACTAAATAACATTTACTACCAATCAACCCTTCCTGTCCCTGCCCTACCTTCAACTACATACATACTCCAACTCCGTAAGGCCTCTCTTGATTAATAAAAGTGTTTCCCGATGTGCCATGTTTGAAGTTAAACTGCCATGTGTTTGTGCCGCCCACTGCTGCAGCTTAGCTTAGTCAGCCAGCTATCTTGGTGCATATTTTTGGGAATAAACTAGATGAACAAATAAATATTGTGAGCTGTGAGGTGGTCAAAATTGACTGGAAATGAGTGGAAATAAATGTTATTGAGGGTATTAATACTGTAGGAACAAAAAAAGGCCCATTTTATGTGATTTTAGCTGTTTTTTTGATTTTTTAAGAACAAAATCCAGATCCAAAACCAAAAACCGAAAACAAAACATGGAGGTGAGGTTTTGGCAAAACCAATCCAGATCCAAAACCAAAACACGGGGGTCGGCGCAGATTTCTAATATATACAGTAAATGTTATATACAAAAGCACATAAATATAAGTGTATACAGACTAATATAAACCCTATGTACGCATTTTAATCAATTTAGACATTATTGGGGGGCTGGAGCTGGACAACCATAAACTTGCCGCTGACCACACTGCAGGGAAGGAGACTGAGGTGGAGTTTCAATATCCTGCTGGGACTGATGGGAACATTTCCATCTGTCTCAGCAGTTTTCGGGATAATTAAGGACTTCTTCATATAACGCCATTCTGAGATGGCATTATATAAAGTAAAGATGTATTGAGTATTTTAACATTGTTTTGCTTGCTGAGTAGCAAAAAACATTAAAGCACTGTTGACAGCAATGGCTCTACAGTGCGATACTCTGCGAGATGGGTATAAACGGAGACGATAATTGTCTTATCTTCTCCATTATCCCTTTGCTGAATAGTGAAAATACATAAAAAAAGCAGAAACAATTGTTTCGGCATTATTTAAGTACATATTACATTGCTGAATAGAGCCCCTAGCCAGTTATCAGTATATTCAGCTGGACATTTGTATCAGTTTAATTGACAGAATGCATTCTATTCAGCCATTAATTTGCTTGATTTTGTCTATTGATTATGTGAAAAGAATTCACCCCAGTCTAGATTTTAGCATCTTCTAGAGGTTAGGCCAGCGGAAAATTCATAGCTCTTCTTTCCAAGCATGCGGAGCAGATTGCATTACTTCACGTAGTCCCTGCATTTGCCATGTTGACCTCAGTTTCTTGTGCTACCATTTCCCACACTGTAGAATGGTAGCCCATACTAGAGATATGTCTCAAGGTCATAGCCCTTCCTTAGCTAGAAAGGGAGTCCTCTGTGTTTTAGTATGACAAAGATGTGTAGGTGGGGGTTGTGGGTTCAGTTGATCCACTGACTGGATGGCAGATGTTATGAACAAAAAGAGGGTGGAAAGCTGCATGTTCTCTTTACAATGAAACCACTTGACCACCTGAAATTCAGCCATGTTATGACCTCGCTAATAGTTTTTTATGGACGTAAGGAGTGGGGTCATTCTTTTGTGTCCACTGCATAAAAATGTTAGCAGCAATTTAAAACTAATTAGCAAGCCATAAACTACACTAGCGCTCACACTTCATTAAGCTGCCATAAAGAAACTTTATTCCTATGCTCGCACTCAATTAACCGAAGCATTCTGAAAGTATGTCTCTGGCATTGTTAAAAACATCAAGAAAAGAATTCCAAATCACCAAACAACATGTTGTTCACTAATAATAAGGTGCTTCATGTAAAATGTTTTTAATCAATCAAAAAATAAACCACTGCATGGTTTAGTTAGTATTTTTCATTCTACAATTAGTCAAGAAAGTGAATCTACATAAGGGGCTTTATTTGCAAGCTGCCAAATCCCAGCGTGTTGGAGGCAAAAATTTAAAACAGCAAATTGCAGTCAGTGGAAAGTGCGCTGGGCTGTACACTAACTTTGAGTGCCGTTTTAAATTTTCACCACCAACCCGCTTGGAAGTGCTTTGTAAATAGAGCCCCACGACTGTCTTATATGTGTCACTGGGGATGTAGTCAAAAGGAGACATCTTTTTTTATTTTGAAAAAAATCTCAAGTCTTTTATAATTCAATTCAGATATTTCAAGGGAAGATTGTATGTGTGTTTGAGAGGCAATAGTATATTACTGTGCTTGCTGGGTGGTGTGGTACCGTCAACTTAATCCCAAAATAATAAAAGTTGAAAAAACAAATATTCTTTCTGTTTTAAAAATAATCTCAAGCCTTTTATAATTCAATTAAGGTATTTCATGGGACAATTGTGTGTGTTCCAGAGGCAGCATATATTACTGTACTTGTTGTGGCCCTGTCAGCTGCATCAAAAATAATAAAAGTTGAATAATACTTTTTTTCTTGTTTTAAAAAATATTCTCATTTCTTTTAATAAAACTGCATGGTAACAATAACAGTCTTTCATTTCCCTTTCTGACTGTATGTTCTCTTGGTGTGGTGGCAGTTAAAACTGTAGCTTTACTCCTGTCCTGGTAGAAATCAATCATGAATCAGTATATAGAAGAATGGAAGCAACACAGCACTAGTGTTGGCAGTCATAGTACTTCTTCAAGATATACTTTTAAAGAAGGTTAAAGGGTAAGATGATGTAAGAAGGGGCACTCCAAGTCTAAAAAATGTTTGACAATCTTTTAGAAACAAAATCTCCTCTAACTATGAAAGGAAAAGTTGCGGCTGAAAATCAAAAATTTGCCAATATGCCATGCACTACACGCAGATGCAAGCAAATGCTCAGTCCATGGTCTTTATTTGAAAGTTGTGGTGCTGCTGCTGCTCTTTTATGCACTAGAATTCTCACTCTGAATCTGGATGTGTCACCTCTAAAATAGGCAAATCAGTACTCTAAAAGAACCCTAAGGCTGAAAAACAAATTGTGTGTTCACAAACTTCAGGGATTCCGGAGAGTTTGATTCTGACACTGTAATCCTAGAGAAGCTTCCATCTACCACTTCTGCACCCTCTGCAAATGTGAGGATGATTAGTAGTAAAAGTAATGATGATGATGGTTTAGACATATAAATTGTGGATGCTATGGTGGAAGCTATAAATGTGCCACAGGATGAGGGGGATAATTGTGTATCTGACACTAATGAGGATATTGATGATGAATGTGTTGGACAAGAACAAGTTGCCAAAATTCATGAGGATGTTGTTTATGTAGAAGTCAGCCAAAAGTGGCAGCACTTCATGCTAGTGATAACAAGTGCATTGTCATGTCTGGGCAAAAGACCAAAAAGCCACCTCTTCTATGTGGAAATATTTCTACCCAAATCCTGACAACATTTTTCAAGGCATCTGTAGCATTTGTAAAGCCAAAGTAAGTAGAGGTAGGGATGTTAAACATCGAAGCACCTCCTCTCTGTTATATCATTTGCCGTGAGTTAAATCAAGTTGTTTATAAAGATCTGAAAAATCATATATAATAACAAGCAGTCCAGCCTCAGCTACCAGCAACATGGATATATCCCAGTACATTCAAGCTCCACAGCCAACACCTGCATCTATGGGAATAAGTTCATATCAGGCTCCTGTAGGCAAAATGGAGCCAACATGCACCGATGTCTGTCAGTGCAGTCAGAGTAGCACACCTATGGGGCAAAGAAGGGAGTAATGTGCCAGTTTCCCCCATGTTTCTGCACCTCCAGCCTCCAGTGTTTCCCCAGCCTCCAGTGGCTCTCCAGCTCTAGCCAGCCCCCTTTTATCTATCCTGCCCACTAGTGTCTCTCCAACTCCAGCCAGCCCCCTTCTGTCTCTCCAGGCCCCCAATGTCTCTCCAACTCCAGCCAACCTCCTTCTGTCTCTTCAGCTTCTTTGTGTATCTACAGTTCCAACCAGCCCCACAGTGTCTATCCAGCTCCAGCCCCCACATCCCTCCAGCTACAGCCTTCTTCTGGCTGCCTTACTTTGCAGCTCCTCTGCCTTTCAGTGGTGTAGTGTGGCCAGAAGATCAGGAGACAGTGGCTTACCAGACCCCACAGACAGATCCATCTAAAATCACTGCCTGTTCCACTGCAGTGATCAGCAGGGCACATGCAGTGGTAACAGGTGGATATATCTGTGGACCCAACCCAGAGGCCAATATCTCCATAACCTCTGGGAGTTCCACAAACACCTTCATCATCAACCTTCTCATTTGTGATCGGAGGTAGTCCTCCTGCATCCAATTTGCAAAGACAAATTGATTCCCCTATCCACGATTACCAACAATAATCCTTGCATGCTAGGGCTGCTGCTGCTGGGGGTGAATTTTCATCACCGAAGGGGACCAAGAAGACTAGTATTTTCAAAAGAGAATTATTTGTGAAACAATAATTTGCAAGAGGAACCAAGTTTGACAACCACCATCCTGTTGCACAGTGGATGGCTGAAGCCATGACGGCTATGTTAGCATTAGATCTGCATCCAATATCTGCCAACAATTAATCTAGTTTTAGTTGATTAGTTGAGGTCATGTGTCCATGCTAACAAATTACATCTCAATTCCATTTTACCAGAACAGCAATTCCTCACATGTACTGAGACATTAAAAAAAGTTTTTCTTTGCCTAAAAAATGCCATTGTACCAACTATCCAGTTAACTACAGATATGTGGACAAGTGGTATTGGTCAGAAAGGCAGTTTATCACCTTTAGCAGCAGTATCTAACACACAATGCCAGCTCATTCACAGGCTGGCTACTCTTTGTATCACCGGCTTCACTAAGAAGCATAACAATGTCAATCAATCCTTTGAAAAAACTCAGGGATGTGATAGCAAAATAGCTTACCACGCATATGCTGCATACAGATTTTGTGTCATATCTAAACACAGATGTTGATGTTTTGCATCTTGCAAGACCATCCATCACTAGCTTCTCATCTAGGCATATAGGTCCAGTTTCCTGCAACTTCTCCACAGATACAGAGTATGTAACATTGATTACAGCCTGAGCTTTGAAAGACACATCAGTCCCTGCTAATATAACATGTAATGCTTGTGCAGCTTCTGGAAACCATTGCAGAATTTGCATTTGAAAACTCACATTTCGAAGCTTGGTTTTTAATAAATTGTTCCATGTTTCTGAATTACTTTTCCTTAGAGTAAATAAATGCTTTACCTTCCACTAATAGCTTCACCTACAATCATCTTGTTTACAGTAAGTTTAATGGTGATCCAGCTTTCTACAAAACTTTACTCTGGCAGCAATCACATGTACTGGCATGAGACCTGTGATTTACTGTTTAGATTTAGTTTGCATTTGAAACTTCCCATTTGGAAGCTTGGTTTTAATAGTTTGTTCCATATTTCAGATTTACTCTGCCTTATAGTAATCAATGCTTTACCTTCAACTAAATACTCTACCTCAATTACCTGTTCTGGCCTCAGGCCTTTGATTTGCTGTTGGAGTAAGTTTGATGGTGATCTAGTTTTCTACTAGACTTTGCTCTGGCAGAAATCAATTATACTGTCCTGAGGCATGTGATTTGCTGTTTGGAGAAGTATTTGGTAATATGTTATATTTTCTGCTAGGATTTTACATTTAGGCCATCAGTTCTTGATTGATGAAAACAGTCTATAGGGTTTTATAGTTTATTAAACTGCCTTCCTGTCTGCCACTGGACTGCCACTATGTTTCATAGATGTGCTATATTATTTTAAACTGCCATGTGTTTGTGGTGCTGCTCTATTGCTTAGTTTAGCCAGTCAGCTCACTGCAGCCTTTGGCCAATATTGGTGAAAACATTATTGTGAGCTGTTTAAAATTGGGCAATGAAAAATCAGTGCAAGGTGAACCAGGTTCAGTAACCCGGAGTCTGTCATTGATACCCTGGGGCCAATATCTGGGGGGTTAAGTGATAGCAGAAAATGTTAACTTGCACGCCATTTTGTAATTGGAATAGTGTTGCCAAACTCAGATGCATGCTCTGTGACCATGATAGTTAGACCACCATTTCAGAAATTGGCATACCTATGCAATGAAGAGGGATTAGAGGAGAACATGGATGATGAGATGGATTCAACTACTGCAGCAAGTACCCTGTGCATGCATCCCAATGGTTACTGCTGGGGGACACATTGGAATTGCATGAAGATCCATCAATTCTGATAGGCATTCCTTTGCAGTCACTGGGGGTGGCTTTCATAGGTGTACATGTTGTCAGGCATGTCGGTGGCATTCTGTTGTCAGGGACTGCATCAGAAGACGTAGTTCCACTGGGACCGGCGGCCATATACCATTGGACACTTCTGAGCATCCATAGTGTTGCTCTTATGTCCGATGAAGTGGCCAATGTTCACTCAATGGTGCGACTATTTACGAACCACACGGGATTACAGCTGTAGCCAGTGGGCGTCTCAGTAGACAGCCCATTGGCTGTGGCATAGGCATAAGTTCACAATAGAGGCTGCGACGTTACTGCATTAGTGTCCATATCTGAATTGGGCCCTATATTACCAAAAGGGTATAAGAAGAAGCTCTTCTCGCAAAACAAAGACATTTATATATGATCACATAGGGGCATATACAATTGGGCACGAGGTATAGCAAGGAAAAAACCTTGTGCCCCTCGCGCCCAATTTAGGAATACTGTGGTTATACATGCTCCCAATACCCATGTTATTAAATTCATAAAATAGTGGTCACGGGGTTTTCAGCTCTGAAAACCCCGCGCTGCGTAAATAAATAATATAAATAAATTCTTCACCTACCTGGCCGGGGCTCTCTGTGGCTCCCGGTGGCTTCCCCTCTTTCTTCTTACTGGAGAGAAGGCTGCTGGGAGTCCTGGGGGCTCCTGGGAGGCTCCAGGGGCTGGTGGGAGGGGCAAGGGCTGCTGGGAGATGTAGTTCTCCCAGTGCCCATTCCGGGGGCCACACAGACACTGGGGGGGAGCACACTGGCAGTGGCACACACACACACTTACAAATACCACACACACTGACATACTCACCCTGCTGCAGAAGAGCTGACTCATGACGCTGGATGCAGAAGACAGCACTTCAGAAGGTAAGTAATTAAGGACTAATTAAGCTAATTGGAAACTTCCAATTGCTTTATTAGTCCTAAGGGCGGGTGCCGCCGGGGTGCTAGAGCAAGTCCCACAGATTGTTCCTAAAAATTAACGATTTTAGGAAAAATCACGCTTGCTCTGGAGGTGCGAGAATAAAAACCCTCTGACGCGCAAAAAAAAAACCAGGCACCTAACTGAATAGCAAAAAATCCGCACCTGCAGGAAAAACCTAATTTTTTGCTATTCTCGCACCTAATTGAATATGTCCCATAGAGTTCCTCAAGTGCCAATATTTTCTGTTTTGTTTATATGAACACAAAAAGCCAGTGCTGTTAAATCAAGCAAAAAGGAAAACAGATATAGGGCCATATTCAATTTGGGAGCGAAAAGTCCGTGCTGGACTTTTCACTCCACATTGCAGGTTTTCCGGGGATAAAGTATCGGGCGCGCGCTCGCTTTATCCCCGTATTCAATTAGAAATCAACGAAAACAGGAGCCGGCGGAAAGGTAAGAATCTCCAAAAAATTGAAATTTTCGGGAAATATTCCAGGAACCCCCCTAAAGATGTCTAGACATAGGGGATCACTATGGGTACCCCCATTTTTAACTGCTGAAGGAAGTCGGGGTTTCTAATAGCCGCAGTAGGTGCATATTTGCGGCTACGAAGAAGGGGTGAAGAATAGCACTTAGATTTTTTTTTTTTAAAAATAACTATTGCTATCAAATTTGGGGTACATGAAAATGGGGCTAAGCATTTCTTTTAGTCCCTAAAATGATTTAAAAACATTCTGCAAAAATGCACCTGCCGCTACTTCCGCAATGAAGAAAACACCTACCGCATACTTGGGAAGTGTGTTCCCTATTTTTTTTTTTTACCCCCAAAATTAAAGTACATTTTTTTTGGTGTACCGATTTTTTAAAACTTTTTTTTGACAGTTTATTTTTAAATGACATTCCCAGGGGTGCAGGCTATTTTTTTAAGCCTGCACCCCTAAACTCCAATTCTGCAATTTTTTTTGCCACCTATTTCAGCGGTGAAAAGTTATCCCCGTTTTTCTTCAAAGACTTTTCGAACCTGCGAAAAGTCTTTGAAATTAAATACAGGGATAATTGAAATAGGCGAAAATTATGTCATCGCTGATTCCGATATTTCGCTCCAAATTGAATATGGCCCATAGTCACAGGCACTAGAAAATTAACATCTAATATATACCACTATAATAAAAAATTAGTGTTCCATGCTGCTGTTTAAAGGTAGCCAGCTAAAAGAATAACAAAAGAAAAAAAGATAACAGCGCTGTGGGCCACAGAGATAAATAAATAACCGTGAACCAAATAAATATAATGTATAATTAAAAAGAAAATCAATTATGTCATAAAAATTATATTTCAATTCATTAATAGATACACTGAATAGATATCTTATATACAGTATAAAAAACACTAAACATTGATACAGGTAAGAAATACACTGGTGTGGAATCACCAAAAAGATTTTAAAAAGTCACATAGCACAGCTGATAATCAGACAGTTCAATAGAGTGGTAAATCTGTATCACCCAATATTGCAGAACTGACACAGATAATAAAAAAAAGTTGCTAAATTCTTCATGTGAGTTAGCTGGGGATTTTATAAGCACTACAATTTTGTGAAATCTTCTGTATATGTTTGTAATCCACTCCAGTCTGCAGTATGAATGAACAGATAATCGGGTAGGCACTTGTGCTTATATCCTCATTCAGCTGAAGTCCAATAAACAGGTAATACCTGAAAAACAGGGCTGGGTGGTGTGCAGCACTCAATTATATCAAACAGAATTATGAGTGTTTTTGCATTATTTATCAGTCACTCTACTCCACAATCCCACTGGGGGCCAATAAAATGGTGGTAAAAAATGCTGACCTGGCACTCACCAATGCGAGAGAAAGCTGATATTTGGCGTGATGAAGTCCACCTTATGTCACCACATTCCCAACTTATTAGCAGCAGTGTACAGGGGATCCAGTCATCCAGCGTGGCGAGGTCTACCTGTTTTCACCTCGTCCTCTGTATATTCGGGCAGTGTGCGGAGGGTCTGATTCATCCAATGTGGCAGTCCGCCTTTTCCCCACTGCTTCCTTGGCTGTATGTGGCTAATCAGAGGCGCCTGTCATGTGTCAGCTTAACCACGTCCTTGGCTGTCCTGCTGTGAGCTCCTTCAACGGACAATCAGTGTAAACGGAGGCTATATCCCACAGCAATGGTCAAACATCAAGTAATGTTCTCTAACGCGTTTCTTCCTCAGAGGGGTGTTTCCAACAGAGGGTCAATTCACCCTTTATATTCTCAGTCTGATTGAAGAGAACATCTGTATAACCCATCAGGGTACAATGTTACCAGGTTTCAAAATATATGTATATATATACACTGACATAACTGAAGATAACTCAACATTAAAAATATATTTATATCTCTATATATCTAAATACATATATAAAGTATATAGTGTATAATTAGAAATAAATAATACATTAAAAATGGTCATAAGATACACATATAATATATATACATTTTCATTATATGTGTGTGCAAACACATATATACAAATAGAAATACCGATGTTTTTATTTTTAGTGAGGAAGGCTTATTGAATATATCTAAAAAAGATAAAATATATATATTATTTATTATGTGTTTACCCTTTTATAGATTATTTCATGGATAATCACTATAAGAGAAAAAAATAAATAAAAAATATATATAATAAAAAATTATAATGTATTTAAATTATATTAAGTAAATATTTCTGGATGAACACGCTTTTTGTGTAGATTATGGTACCAATTCCAGATGTATTAAAATACATCTGTGTGAAAATTCTACTTTAAAAAAAAAAACACACATAGTACGATTATAGATAATAATTGTTATATATGTAAAAAAGAGAGAGAAGGAAAAAGAGAAACAAGAGTTTCAGTAGTGTGCCCAAAAATGGTCAAATACACAATGTGACATAAATGTTAGGAACAGAGGTATTGTTAGGCTTTGTTTTCACAAACGGAGTCCCGCAACATCCTTGAGGGCTGGAATTCTCGACAAGTCGTGCCCTATGGCCAAAGAACAAGATGCAGTTTTTGAGCTGTGAAGCAGCCTTTGGGCTGTGTAGCAACCTTGAGGGCTGTTAAATTTGGCTGGATGTGGCCTTTGGGCCGTGTAGCAGCCTTTGGGCTGAGTAACAATCTCTGGGCTGTGTAGCAGCCTTGCAGGCTGGTAAACTTGGCTGGATGTGGCCTTTAGGCCGTGTTGCAGCCTTTGGGCTGAGTGGCAGTCTCTGGGCTGTGTAGCAGCCATGAGGGCTGTTAAACTTGTCTGGATGTGGCCTTTATGCCGTGTTGCAGCCTTTGGGCTGAGTGGCAGTCTAGGCTGTGTAGCAGCCTTGAGGGCTGTTAAACTTGTCTGGATGTGGCCTTTAGGCCGTGTTGCAGCCTTTGGGCTGAGTGGCAGCCTCTGAGCTGTGTAGAAGCCTTGAGGGCTGGATGTGGCTTTGGGCCATGTAGCAGCCTTTGGGCTGAGTAACAGTGTCTGGGCTGAGTAGCAGCCTTGAGGGCTAGTACCACTGGAGAGGGACAGGCGTAGGTACACAGGATTGCTTACTCAGGGGGCAGTAGTGTGGCCTGTGCCACCCTGTTAACACAAACAGCTGACGCTGGAGAACAGCCTGTGCCGCCGAGTTGACACAAGCAGCGTACGCTAGAGTGCAGCCTGTGCCACTGAGTTGACACAAGCAGCATACACAGGACTGCGCACTCTTGGACACTGTAGTGTGGCACGTGTCGCCGAGTTGACACAAGCAGCTGACGCTGGAGTGCAGCCTGTGCCGCTGGGTTAACACAAGCAGAGTACGCAGGACTGCATACTCTTGGACACAGAGTGCTAACCGCAATACCTAGACACAAACGGCAGGTAGATGGAATGCGAACTGTGCCGTCTGGATGACACAAACGGCAGTACAATAATCTTAGACAGGAGAACTGGAGCTCGAGACTAAGCCAGAACTGGAAACACAAAAGCTCTATCACCGGCATCAGAGCAGCGTTCGCATCTGGAGGAAATAGATGCCGGAGCCAATCCAGAAAGATCCTGAAATGACGGACAGGAGGCAGGAGGAGCTTCAGCGAACGCTTGCCCGGCATTCGCCTCGCCCTGCATTCGCAGTGCGGCGGCTTGTGACAATAACAGTTACATAAATGCATACATGTACATGCATACACGTAACCGTAGCCATATGCACACATGCACATATGTACCCTTCCGTCCAGATAAACTAAGGACAATGCAAAAACATATAGGACATATGCCCCCATATATACACATACATACATATTCACATAATAATGTTCATATATACACACACATATACATGTTAACAAAAAATGATGTGGATCTAAGGTGTGTTTCTATGGTGAAGACTCAGCACCTTAGGTCACAACACGTGGGAATGATATCCATATAAATTTCTTGATGTGCATCATAATCCTATATGTCATAGGTGGGAAACAGACAGGTTATAGGAGAGTATGGTAAACAAAAAATTATATATAACAAAAAATAGGCGCTGTCAGGTGTCACACCAAGTGTCAGCAAAAAATCAAAACAGGTGCTTACAACACTTTTAAATGAATATAAAGAAAAAAAATGTATCAAATATGTAACAGGTTATTAAATGTCACAACACCCCTTATGCAGCCACACAAACCTAGTAGTCACCTAGGTAAGCACAGAAATAAAGATGGCGCTCAGGAGTGTAATTGGATTAAAAAATTACCATATGAATATTTTTATACACAATTAGTTTATTCTAAAGTAAATAAAAATAATAAAACCAATAGTAAACAACTCTCTATAATACATGAGAATGCATATGATATAGTAATCAAAATAATTATGGATATATTGTTTCACCAGACTTGTGTTGTTAATTATATGGATTAATTTTGCCAATAAAAGTCAATATTTGCTAATGGACCTATTTTCCGGTATCCAGAAAGTCCTAAAAGTGTAAATACAATGATCCACGATGATATAAGTAGCAGTTAAAGAAAATCCTGTATACACAATCTTTAGGTCGATCTCACAAGCCCGGGACATTCATCATCGGGCATAGGGAAAATTGGTGTTTGATTAATTGTGAACCAAAAGGTTCTGAATGATGTTGTGGGGGTTCCACAATATAGAAAGCTACAATTCAGTATATCTGAGCAATCCGCTCTGTGAGATCCAGCTGCTACAAATAAATACCTCAGTGCCAATATGACATAGTTGGAACATAGAGTAACCACGCTGTGGAACTTTGCTGTTATCAGGTAGATCCCTTTGTTAGCAGATGACCCCAGTGAGGATATGTAATGATCCGGCTGAAGGATTCAACACCCTCCCAAGGTACACAGGCAAGTGGTAATCCAGAAAGAACTTTTAAAGTCTCAACGCTGGTGATAGGCTAACGCGTTTCCCTATCTATCGACAGCTTCTTCAGAGGCAATGAATGTGTCTCACACAGATAGGAGTATATAAACCCTCTCTCAATAGACCTAAATTAGGTTAACTTGTGATATGAGAGGTGAAGTTGTTACAACACAACTTAAAAACTTGTTAAAGGAAAAAACATTTATATGGTCATATGTGCATAAAAAGTCAGATACAGAATAATACATCAATTTCATTACAACACACAATGTTACATTATAAAATCAAGCATATAGTTACTAATCGTCCACAACCAATGGTATTCAGTTAGTTGTTACATGGTAACCATGGAGACTTATTGCGGGCCGTGTTAAGACAATGTAATGATTACAATAAAGCATCTACACTCACTTAACTAAAAGTCGGATATAGAATATCGATCTCATTAAAACAGTAATTACAGAACACAATGTTACACTATAAAATCAAGCATGTAGCTAATAGTCGTCCACAACCAATGGTATTCAGTTAGTTGTTACAAAGTAACCATGGAAACTTGTTGCGAGCCGTGTTTAAACAGTGTAATGCAGGGGTTCCCAACCACTGTCCTCAAGGCACACTAACAGTCCAGGTTTTAGGGATAGCCATACTTGAGCACAAGTGACTTAATTAGTGCCTCAGTTATTTTGATTTAACCATCTGTGCACAATCATCGATATCACTAAAACCAGGACTGTTAGTGTGCCTTGAGGACCGAGGTTGGGAATCACTGGTGTAATGGAACGGAGTATCTCCATATTTATTTTCATTACTATGTCATATGCATTCTCATATATTATAGAGAGTTGTTTACTATTGGTTTTATTATTTTTATTTACTTTAAAATAAACTAATTGTGTATAAAAAAGATTCATATTGTCATTTTTGAATCCATTTACACTCCTGAGCGCCATCTTTATTTATTTATTTTCTGAAATTTCTTGGTTATAGGAGAGGACATAGATAAAAAAAGGTGTGTGTGTGTGTGTGTGTGTGTGGGACGGTGCGCACCAACCTAAATTTACAACTAAATTTCCTTTTGGTTTGGTGCACCCCCCTACCTTTTAATCTATGCCCTCTCCTATAACCTGTCTGTTTCCCACCTATGACATATAGGATTATGACACACATCAAGAAATTTATAGAGATATCATTCCCACGTGTTGTTTTTTGTTAACATGTATACAGTATGTGTGTGTATGTATGCACACTTTTATGTGAATATGCATGTATGTGTATATATGGGGGCATATGTCCTGTATGTTTTTGCATTGTCCTTTGTTTATCTGGATGGAAGGGCACATATGTGCATATGGCCACGGTTACGTGTATGCATTTGTGTAACTGTTATGTCACATTGTGCATTTGACCATTTTTGGGCACACTACTGAAACTAAAAATAAATAACAACAGAGGAGAAACACAAACAGGCACTTGATATAGGTATATACTTATAACATATAACAACATTTGTTACTCTCTTTTTAATGCATACAATTTATGGAGGGATAATGTTTGCGAAGCTGGATGAGGAGCCCACTAAAAACAAGTTCATGAGGATACGATCCTAATTGAAAAGGAACATCTATATGAACATATGTTATAAGTACATACCTATATCAAGCACCTGTTTGTGTATTTCCTCTGTCTTTATTTATTTTTATTTCTATTTGTATGGATTTGGTAATTTCCTTTAAGACTTAGGAAGTCCTTTAGGCTGCTCTGTGCATGTAATGTGAAACCAACCACACTACTGAAACTCTTGTTTCTCTTTTTCCTTCTCTCTTTTCTACATATATAACAATTATCATCTATAATCACACTATGTGTGGTTTTTCTTTAAAAGTAGAATTTTCACACAGATGTTTTTCAATACATCTGGAATTGGTCCCTAATCTACACAAAAAGCGTGTTCATCCAGAAATTTTAGATACAAGTATTTACTTAATATAATTTAAATACATTATTATTTTTTATTATATATATTTTTATATTTTTAATTTTTTTCTCTTATAGTGATTATCCATGAAATAATCTATATGAGGGTAAGCACATAATAAATAATATATATAAATATATTGGTGTATCTATTTGTAAATATGCATTTGCACACACATATAATGAAGATGTATATATATATATATATATATATATATATTATTTATCTTATGAGTATTTTTCATTTATTATTTATATCTAATTATACACTGTATACTTTATATATGTATAATTAGATAATGATATATAATGATAATATATATATATATATTTATATATATATTATGGTGATTTATCTTCAGTTATGTCAGTGTATATATATATAAATATATTTTTAAACCCAGTAACAATGTACTCTGATGGGTTGATAATATACAGATGTTCTCTTCAATCAGACTGAGAATATAAAGGGTGAAATGACCCTCTTTTGGCCCCACCCCTCTGAGGAAAACCCTGTTGAGAAGAAACGCGTTAGAGAAGTTTACTTGATGTTTGACCATTGCTATGGGATATAGCCTCAGTTTATGCTGATTGTCCGGTGAAGGAGCTTACTAACAGCTATCCAGCCGAGGACGCGGTTAAGCTGACACACGGCAGGCACCTCTGGTTAGCCACATACAGCTGAGGACACAGTGGGGGGAAGGCAGACTCTGCCACAGTGGGTGAATCAGACCCTCCACACACTGCCCAAATACACCGGGGACGAGGTGAGAACAGGTGGACCTCGCCACACTGGATGACTGGATCCCCTGTACACTGCTGCTAATAAGTCGGGGATGTGGTGAGATAAGGCGGACTTCATCACGCCAAATATCAGCTTTCTTTTGCATTGGTGAGTGCCAGGTCAGCATTTTTGACCACCATTTTATTGGCCCCCAGCAGGATTGTGGACTAGAGTGACTGATAAATAAATGTAAAAACACTCATAATTCTGTTTGATATAATTGAGTGCTGCACACCACCCAGCCCTGTTTTCAGGTACTACCTGTTTATTGGACTTCAGCTGAATGAGAATATAGGCACACAGAGCCGTAACTAGACTTTTTGGTGCCCTGTGCCAGAAAGAGCATTGGCGCCCCCTCATTTTTCAAAGGGACATAATGCACCCAAAAAAGGGCCATGGCTTCATGGGGAAGGGCCAGGGAAGAGATAGGAGAGGCCAGGAGATGCTGGGGATTAAATAAGAGGAAGCTACAAGCAAGAATGATAATAAACAGAAATTTGACAGGCCCAAACAGCGCCCCCTGACCTGTGGTGCCCTGTACAATGGCACTGGCCGCACTACCCTAGCTACGGCCCTGTAGGCACAAGTGCCTCCCCGATTATTTGTTCATTCATACTGAGTTCTACAATATTGGATGATACAGATTTATCACTCTGTTCAACTGTCTGATTATCAGCTGTGCTATGTGACTGCAGATACTTTTTAACATCTTTTTGTATCCAGTGTATTTCTTATATGTGTGTTCTGTATCCAGTGTATTTCTTATATGTGTGTTCTGTATCCAGTGTATTTCTTATATGAATCAATGTTTGGTGTTTTTTATATATCTATCCAGTGTATCTATTAATAAATGTAAATATTTTTTTATGACATAACGGATTTTCTTTTTCTTTTTAATTATACATTATATTTATTTGGTTCACGGTTATTTAATTATTTATTTATTTATCTCTGTGGCCCACAGTGCTGTTATCTTTTTTCTTCTGTTAAATCAAGCAAATGGTAAGGAAATTAGTTACTGGCACTATTAAGAGCAAGCAAAAGAATAAAACTTCCCAAGCAGCATTTTGCTACTTCATACTCAACTAATTCACTGTGTAGTCTTTGTGGATTTGTCAGAAAAACAAGCAATACTAAAAATCATTCTTCATTTAATTTAATAAAAATTTTTATTTTAACAACCTGAATACTGAAGTTTCCTTACTGCATTAGAAGCAATTTGCACGTCATTCAATGCCGAAGAGGATAAGGGCCTTTAAATTAGCCAGGCTCTACCTCCGCTGATGTCTGTCATTAGCACAGCAGTCTGCCTTAGCACGGTGTACTGGAACTGGAATAAAAGGAATACACTCAGCTAAGTTAGCATTTGCTACACTGGTTACGTAATCAATGTGGGATTGATAGCTCTTTTAAACCAGTCCTCAAACATTTTGTATAACCTTGTAGCCTTTTATATAGTGTTTTAATAGTCTAGTTCTAGAGACAGGTTAGCCATGAAGGGAGGGGAGTGGAAACAAAATACTGGACCCAGGCCTGTCTTATGTAGAGATGAGCGGTTCGGATTCCTTGGAATCCAAACCCACCCGAACATCAGCAATCCAAGTCAATCCGAGCGGCGGCTCGGGTCTTCCCGTCTGACTCGGATTCCACTTCGAGACAAAACATCATCCTCCTGGCTTCTCATGGGTTTTGGATTCTATACAAGGCACCGCAGACTGGACTCAGCACTATTTCCTTGTCAGGCACGCTGATGTATGCTGCGCTTATCTATGCTGTATAGGCTATGCTGTGTCCAGACTCACAAGTGGCTGTGCTGCTTAGTGAATTTGTATAGGGGGTGCATGCTTCTGTATGCTGTGGTGTACTCTACTGTATAGGCTGTGTCCAGACTCACAAGTCAAAAGTGGCTGTGCTGCTTAGTCAGTGTGTATAGGGGTTGTATGTTTTTGTATGCTGTGCAGTACTCTGCTGTATAGGCTGTTCTGTATCCATTAGTTAGACATTCACGTACATATATAAGTCCTGTGATTCCACGCAGTTTGAATAGAGCTGTGCCTACGACATCAAAAAATGAAATTAAAATCATTGTACTGTTTAGTGCTCTTTGTTCACGTGCATATATAAGCCCTGTGACTCCACGCAGTTTGAATTGAGCTGCGTCATCATAAAATCAAAACCAAAAAAAAAATATAGTAAAGTTCTATTGTTTGTACTGTTTGGTGCGCTTTATCCTAGTGCGCTTTGTAAACACACCCTTTGGCTCCACGCAGTTTGAACTGAGCTACAAGTTCAAAAAAGAACTCTGTGTCCTAGATGTGCCATGTTTGAAGTTGAACTGCCACGTTTGTACCGCCCACTGCTGTCGCTTAGCTTAGTCAGCCAGCTAGCTCGGTGCAACCTTTTGGCCTAAACTGGATGAAAGCAATATTGTCAGCAGTGAGGTGGTCAAAATTGACTGGGAATGAGTGGAAATTAATGTTATTGAAAAAAAAGCTAAAATTATTTGATTTTAGCTTTTTTGAAAATTTTTTGAAAAAATAAAAAACCAAAACCAATATCAGTCACGGTATTTTGGCAAAACCAAAACCGGATGAAGGATTAGAACCAAAAACCAACAAAAATGGTCTGGCGCTTCTCTAGTCTTATGGCCCAGGCTTCTAAGGAGGTGGTCACAGCCACAAGATGTATGGAGACGTCCCTCCTTGCAGGTGACACAGCGTGTAAAGGGGACCTGGTATTCAAAACAGGGTATGGCCATGTCCCCCACACTTGGCCATGTACTCTAGTACCGGGGCCAATAAATCTCTTGGACCCTCTGCCTAGACAGTTTATAAACAGAATAATTATTATTACAACAATCCAACATAAACAAGCAAGATTACAGATCTCACAAATTTTTAGAACTGTCTATTTATCAAGATCACCAAAACACGAACAAGATTTGGAAAAGCGGAGAGGAAATCTGAAATCTTGACTTTGTGGTTGAAAACCAGACAGGTGGGAATCCTACGCCAGAACTTGAAAATGGCCAGCTTTGATTATTTTTTGGCATAAGAATACATATGTGAACTGAGCCAGCAAAAACATAAAAAGTCTCTGTTCTCACTGTGTCCATGGAGGTGGAAAAAATATATTGCTTCAAGAGTGGTATTTATACCCAGTGCAAAATAAAGACGTTGTCAAAAAGATAAATAAAGGAGGCGAAGGATGACAGAAACCATAATAACAGACAATAATCTGGGCTTCAAATGATATCTTGAGTGTGCTGTGTAATTTTTTTCACGCACACAAACATCACCTGTCTAAGAATAAAGGAGCAATCATGTTTTTGTATATTATGCATACAAATGTTATAGTTGCTGCTAATTCCATTCAAACTCTTACAGGCAAACATAATCGCAAATCAAACTGCATGAAAAATGAAGGACGTCCACTCTCTATGTAGAAGTAAAAATATTAAGTTATCTAATTTTCTTTTTATTTGTTGTATTGTCAGGAGATTCTTGTGGTCATAAATACAATACTTAAGACATTTTTTTTATACCAGTTTGGCAGGCCTAGATGCTATTTTTTAATTTACTCACTTTTTCTGAGTTGCCCCACATACTTAGTGTCCCACTGCCAAGCCCTTTATAATCCAAACACTGAGGGGCATATTTATCAAATAACATTTTTCAGGGGCTACCTGCAAATATTAAGCATCCCCAAAATGTATGTATGGGGGGCCGCAGCAAATATCGGAGATCAATTCCGATAATTAAAAAATATGCCCTTAGGCATCCTAGCTATGTAAACCCCAAAAAAGAGAAACAGCTCAATATTACATGATACAAAATGTTATATGATAAATGTTTATTCACAGTTATTTATTTAGCACACATATTATGCAGGGCTTTACAGAGAATATTTCAGTCACTTACATCATTTCCTGGCCCAGTGGATCTTACAACATACAGTACTTACCAACTTTTAGCTCCCTCTGGGAGGGAGCTTTTGGTCTTTCACAGCGGGGCGCGTGTCGCGCCCAAAGGTGGCGGGGCATGAGGCAGGGCTGCGTGATCGCGCCATCATGGCCTCACTCCCTTTACACAATGCCGCGATTAACGGCAATGTGAAGCAGGGGGCGGCGCCACGATGATGCAATTCCATGCGAATCACGTGATTGGTGCCCCTGCTGCTGGGGATTATCATGGAACCATGGGGAGGGGGTCGCCGGGGTCCGGGAGGCTTGCCTGCCTTTCCGGGGGGCCAAGAGCGGCACCTGATTTTCAGGAGGCTACCGGCCGAATCGGGAGGGTAGGCAAGTATGTCTTACAATCTATGGGCCTGATTCAGAGGCATACGATATGAAAATGTTTTCGTAGTTGAGCGATTACCAACCGCCTGCGCATGGGTCTAATTCGCACTGCACATGCGTCTAGGTACATTACCATAGTCACTCTCAGCCAGTATTTATTTGCAGTGTGGTTGACAATCAGTGAATGTTTGGGGGAGGTAACGGGGAGTGTCGGCTAAAAATGCAGTCGCGTTGTGTCTGTTTCAGGGGCGTGTCACATCCTGTATCTGTAATCCCGTACGCAAGTAATATGGCTCTGGCGTCTCAGTTCCTGCGGCCATGTTGCACGACCGTAGATTTACTCAGGACTACTAACATAAAATGATCTGCGACCAATGCGGCATCTTTGTACTCAGGGCCTCATTCAGACCCACTCGCAAGCGGCTGTCCGCTCGCAAGTGGGTCGATGGTGTGCACTGCGCATGCACACGACGGAGGGAGCTCCGTCGTGTGCATGCGCCAGATGCAACGAGCGAAGGACTTTCCTTCGCTCGTTGTGTCTGATCAAAGGGGGCGTGCTGTCGATGTTGATTGACAGCATGCCCCCTTTGGTGGGCGTGCCGGGGGCGTGCCTGCCAGACGGAGGCGTTCCCAAGGGAACGCCTACCGTCAGAAGCCGGCCCCACTGACATCACTAGTGATGTCAGTGGGAGTGATTTTGGCTCTGATAGAGCCAAAATCACTCCAGGGCTTGTGGTCGAAAAACCCGACCACAGGCTTCTGGTCACACTGGCGATGGTCGCGATGGTCAAGACCATCGCGACCATCTTGTTGCACGCTCGTATGTGCTGTGGGTGGTGACCCACAGCTATACGAGCGTCCAGGAGAACGCTCCATTTTTATGGAGGACAGCCCTCATTCAGAGCGAGCACTCTGCTCAGAGCATCCGGCTCTGAATGAGGGCCTCAGATGCTTGGATCTGCAAAGATGCCAGTGGGCATCTAAACACATATCCCGGTGGCTACGTCATTTCCATATTTTTGCACAGCGTCTGTGTACAGGAGCATACATCTCTGATTCGGGCTTCATATTTCATATAACATGGACATACATATACATTAGGAAGTGTAGGAGGAAACTAACCTGGAATAAACCCGCACAAACATTTGGAGAACATAAAAACTACACACATTTAGTGCAAGGGTCAGGAATTGAACTTACAACCTCAAGGCTGTTAGGCACTCACCATGCCACTACAAAGTGGCATGAGTGACACATCTGCTGCCCTAGGCTATGAGCTACGTGACATTCCTTCTAGATTGTGTGAACCATAATGGCAGTATTCTCTTTATGTCAGCTGTCATCACTATTACAGGACTGGATTGGAAATCTTAGCATGGTACTAAAGATGGGCAGGTAAGCAAAAGTAATTAGGTCTAGGCTACTTTATGTTAATTTCCCTTTATCATACACCAAGTTCCTCTACTGTACCATCTACTGTTGGTACTTTTTACAATGAGAAACAGAATTTTAGATGGTAAACACTTGTAATGTCTGGACATGAATACATAGGTGGCATTTCCTCAGAAATACATAAGTAACAAACTCAACAAATCTGTTCCATACTAATTATCAATTGTTGATCTTTGCATGCTATAATTTCTTTTGCAGTTTGTGGCTTCAGGGTCAGTTCAAAGATAACTGGGACAGTGACCTGGGCTCCTTGCCCCTGTCTTTTAGCACATCTATTACCTCACCCTATCCCCGCATCAGAATTGAGACATCAGTAATAGATATAGGATTTTTTGAAGAATAATGTGTTATTCTTGCAGCCACGGGTGCACATGGGAATTCAGTAATACTTTTGGACACATTTTGTTGTACAGTAACCGCAACCAATGTGATATTGTATAGGAAGGGACCAGCTGAAGTTCTTTAATGCTGTTGAATAGAAGGTGGCCCAACTGCTTACTTGCAGTTAGAATAACAGCAATGGGTGTACTTAGATATGAGTAGTTGCAGTCATTCTTAGCAGCAGAATGGCTAAAATCAATTTGAAACTTGCATAACAGTCTCTGCTTTTACCAAGATTTTCATCCCAAATTTCTTATAATTTTCATTATTAGAGTTCTCATCTTTCCCAGCATTTCACTATTTTCAACCCAAAGGGCTGATGTATGCTAATGCAATCGCAGCTGCGTTCCTGTATGCAGCTGCATTCCTGTACGCAGCTGCTATGCAAAAATATGCAAATGTCGCAGATGCCAATATATATATTGAGACACCCACAGAGGCCGTCGCATATTCAAGCATTTGCGTATAAATGTAATACCTCGCTATGCAAGTATTATGTCTGACACTGTGCAGCTCCCCTTTTACTCCTCATATTTGATATAAAAATGTTTAGAATAATACAAAGAAGATATTTATAACTTCTAAACATCTTTGTTTATTGTATTCATTATTATAGTTAACACTCACCAGCTTTGTGGAGCTTCCTGGGACTGGGAGACGAGAGATGAGGCAGCAACAGCCCAGCATCGCTTCTGTATAGTCAGAAACTGCTTGCAGAGCTGGGGGCAGGGCCACACCACAGGCAGTAAGCTGCACAAAAAGAGAGCTAACAGAGACATTCCTCTAAATATGGGTGTGTGCATTGAGCACTGATAGACACCTTGGATGTGTCATGTGACCAGGAAGTGCACTGCGGTGTTTAGAAATCGGAGCTCAGTCAGCAGCAGCAAGAGCAGACACAGTGATGCAGGTAGGAGAACAAATGGACATTGAAGCTTAGTGTAGTGAGAGGGAGAGGTACAGTGAGTAGGGGGTGAGACAGGCTCCTAGCACTCAGACCCATCTCCATGTGTGCCTCACCAACCATTGACCTCACCGCACATCACTGCTCTACAGCACATGTGCATGTCATACCAGCGACCTCTGCAGCTGGTCATGGGGTCAGGAGCCAATCACATGAGCAGTGTCAGGTGGTAGGGAAGTGACAGCTGGAAGCGAGCAGCAGTTGGTTGGATGGCAGAGCTATTCTGTGAGGTGAAGGACTGGGGACGGCTGGGTCAAGAGCTACCTGAGGAGGAGGGACCTATGTGCAGCTGGTGCTCATGTCACAGTGTCTGGCAGTGCTGTTTCAGGGAAAGAGTGATAGCAGGACCGGAGGCAGGACCAGGCGTAGTAACAGACTGTGAGGGGTGGAACCAGGCTGGAGCCATCCAGACAGAGCAGCTGAGCTTAGGGCAGCAAAGCTTGGCAGATGTAAGCTGGCCCTTTGAATGAGATCAGCTGTGGAGAGCCTAACAGAGAGCAACAGGAGCCCTGAGTCACACACACCCCAGGTGTCTCCACTAGTCTGCCAGCTGATTGCTTGCCCAACTGCCACAGCCCTGACACCCACTAAGCTAGTAGCAGAGAAGGGGTGTTACAGTTACTCTGTAGCTCTGGAGCCAGCCCCACCATGCACAGCCATAGACTAAGCAAATGACAAAGATTAAGCTCTGCTGTTATAGCAATAGAGAAGTGAAGGAGAGGGAATAAGTTTCCTACCTACAAATACAAGTTCTAGGACAGCAGCACCAATCACATCAGCCAAACCAAGCGTTAACACCATGGCACTCTGGAGAAAGTGACCCATGGGACGAAGCACCAGAATGCATTGCATGGTATGCGGTAAAACCATCGAAAACAAAAATTTAGTACATCCCTCCCACAGTCAGTCAGTTACACAGTCTGGATTCACTGCTGGAAAATCATAAGAGGAACCTGTGCACCAACGTGGTTATCCCAGTCTTTTGCCATTGAAAGATTGCTTATACCAATAGGGCTTTATACTGCAGTATAAATAAAAGAAATGGACTTATTCTTGCTGAAGTATGTAATAAGTGTTATAATAGTATAAGTTGTGTTATTTACTCTTGAAATTAAATGTTAGTACTTTGCCATTAGTGAGATCCAGAAGGAAACTGCTGTGTTCCTGAAAAATAAAGTTTATTACTATTTATGTAATTGGTGTTCAATGTATATGTGAAATGTGCTGACTACTTACAGTACATGTAGATAACAGTAGTTTTCTATTGGTAAAATTTAAGTTTATCTTATCAAAATAAGACCTAAGCATAATAAATGTAGACAATAGGGTTTAGCTTAGGAGCGATACATGTACACTCAAGGTTAACAGACACTTTTTCGGATAACTTGAACCTGTGAGTATCCTAGTACTTCAGAGGTATCTGGTTGTTACACAAACGCGCTTCCGCCATCACAGATCCTTCGATAATCAGCCTATCTGAATATCCCTATGATCGCGCAGAACGGCCGTCTGAACTGAGATGTCGGAACCAGTTTATCTGTGTACAGGATCGCAGATGCAGGCTACAACACACCTCGAAAAGGGCTGGGACATGCCTACGTTTTTTGCCGCCACTCCCAGTTACTTCCCTCAAACGGCCCTGAAATGTCAATCACTTTGCGAATTAAAAGTTGCAGCAAGTGACTACGGTAATGTACCTTGACACATGCACTATGCGACTTAGACGCTTATGGCCGATATTCCCTGAACTGCGTGATCAGTTGAGTGAGTAGCGTACATCTCTGAATCAAGCCCATAATGTTTTACCTGACAATACTTATATGCCATAATTTAGAGACCCAATGAAACTAAATTATTTTGGAAACCAAAATTAAGTATGAAGCAGTTGGAGCCCTATTCTCTCTAAGCACTTTGATTCACATTTCTAATTTCAGCATCCATAAATCAGCACAGAAAGGAAGGAAAAAGTCTCCATAGATATCATTATTCTCAATATAAAAACATGTTTTATCAGTCAATATGAAGACCTTACAGCAGCCTACAGAACTCTGTACCAAAGGCTGTTTCATGCGGGCACCATTAGGACACTACACTTTGATGACGTGATTCGCACTTAATTGCCTCAATGTAGCCCCGCCCCCCGCTGTACAATGTCTGTGATCTCGGCACTGTAGAGCAAGAGGTGGTGACATGATAACGCGATTGTGCCACCACGACCCCTGCACGCTCACCTATGCAGTTGCAACGCCACCTGGTGTGCCAACCTGGCTTCCCCCTCCCGGAGGGGGCAGGCAGAATATACCATCAGTTACTTTTTAGTAACATTGTTAAATGGATCCCTTAGAGAATTAGACCCTAGGGGGTGATTTAGGAGTGGGCGCAGGAAAGACATTGGCCACAAGTGGCCAAGGTTCCCTCTGTGCTTGCGTCCAAGCTGCACTGCATGTGTTTCCCGATAGTTACCACACAGATGATGCAGATCAAAATTATTAGAAGCGATTGCGTTCATGCGCTGTCTCCTCCTCTCTGTACGATGAGATGATGTCACTGAGGCGCCACTGCACATATGTGACTATATAGAGTGACTATATAGAGTGTCACAGTACTGTACAAATGTGCAGTACTTAGCACGGTGCTCAAGGTGAGACCAGTATTACCTGCATTACCGCTGTAGTAGGCATCACCAGTGACCACCACTGTTACCCTGCATCACTGTGTATGCTGCTGCTACTGCTGTTAACCCTCTGTGTTACCAATAAGCCTGGTTAAGGATTCTCTGTATGGACTAACCTCCATTTCACATTCTGCTGTTACCCTATTGAAACCACTCAGGTTCCACCAATAGGTTACATTAATAGAAATTGCAGATCAACGCAATTTCGATGGCTTTTTCTAGGTGGTACCTGGGGAGTGGTTGAGACGCGGGCATGTCAATGTCAGTGATGCAATTGCAGTGATACCAGTGGCCATGTACAGTTGGACATTCTGCGACTGCTAGAGAGCAGGTGTAATGTCTGATGGTGTGGCCAATGGTGCAGTGATAGTGCGTCTTTGTACGCACATCGGTGGATTCGCACCACAGCTGGTGGGTGTCAATATGATGCCCATCAGCAGCAGCATTAGCAGCTGTGACAAAAGACGCATAGTGCATGACTAATTTTTTCTTTATATTAGTCATGAAAGGGTGTCATATATTTTACATTAGGTTCATCATCATTGCTCCGGAGCGGAGACAGCTGATCCGAGAATCAGCTATCGCCTAGAGTCTTTTCATTGCTCCTTTCGCTAGTGTGCACAAAAGGATCCCTCTTTGCAACACTGGAAGGAGCGGGTTCTGAGCTTGATGAATTCTGTTCCAGGAGAGAAAGGTAAGCAGGAGATATCTGTGATATCTTCTGCATTACCTTTTTGATGAATGGCCTGAAAAAAATTACTGTTTTTGTGGAAATGAAGGGATGATGAATAGAGCACTAGAAGAGAGTACAGTTTCACAACAAAGAGAGATTACACAATGATAACTTGAGAAACAGCTCTGCCTACTGTCCCTCAAGTATAGCTTCTCAAGTAATACTTAACCTGCAGCTGCTGTTATAATCCAACAAACAAATACTACTTGAATTTTCTTATAGGGGCTAATTCAGAATTGCATTCTGTTTGGCCATATCTGTGGCTGCAGTGCACGCTAGAAAGTAAATGCGAATTTCTGCCTGAATTCAGAGTTGGCTGTAAACATGTGGCCACCCACATCTGCTTGTTAATAGTGGTGATCACTATTATCGCACATTTGCACCAAGACTAACCTTGGTGCAAATACATACGACTCTGAATAGCCTGCAATTCCATCTACATGCCCATGGAACACTTTTCCTATGTGTGTGCGTTTCGGCCAAACTGGCAGCTCAGGAGGTAGTTTATTTGAAACTTCTACTTAGGACCGAGTTTGCTAAAATTATACCCGTGATTATAATCACGTTTCTTGGTAAATTCCTGAGTTGTATTCTTGGCAATGAAAAGTACCTACGAGTTTGGCCGATGGTGTATTTATTTCTATTTGTGTTTTCACCCATGTTCTAAAGAGAGTTTCACGATTTCTCACCCGAGTTTGCTTTTAGTAAATTTCTGAGTTCTAAAAAATGGCCAAACACACCCGTGATTGCAATCTTGACCAGACACAAAGCTTAGCAAATTTACCCCCAAGTGTCTCTCACATTTTCTGTTTGTATGCCTCTATTGCTTTTTTTTTATTGAGATGCCTATCACAGCCACAAAGCAAAAGTTATAATGTTATTTCTTCTCCTTTTACCACAAAACAAATTGATGCTTGTTTAAGAGGCTCTTAATTACCAAGTCATTGTACTTAAAGCTGGGTACTCACCTAAAGATTTTCTCTCCAACCATCCAACTAGTTGATTGGTTGGAATGAAAATCTGGTAAGGTATGAAAGCAAATGACAATAGGCAATTTGCTCCCATACGCTGGAAAATGGACAAAAACCGTTGTTTGAACAAATTTAGATCAAACATTTAACAAACTTGTCTGACGACCATTTTCATCTGTTTTCTGGCATTTAGGAGCAAATTGCTGATCATCATTTACTCCCATTCCTTACCAGATTTTCATTCCAACCAATCAACTAGTTGGCTGGTTGGACAGAAAATCTTTAGGTGTGTACCCAACTTAAGTGTCCTGGGAATGTAAAGTCTTCTGGTCTGTTCAAAAGATGCCCTTTAAGCCTGCACTGGCACCAGCAAAAAGGCATCACTTATTACCAGATATGCCAAATCCACAAAATGTTACTTAAATATTATCAACACCTGTTTCAACATATAATAGAAACCCATCATAAAACCTTGTGAACAGAGGCCACATGTTTAAGCTGAACTTACATCAGCTATCTTGTAATGTTCTCTGAAATGAATGCTTGAAAACAACAATGATAAATAATAATTACTGAGGGGCCTACTTATCATCAGTTGGATATTTAATTAGCCCAATAATTAAATATCCAACTCGTCATGAGGTCTGGCGATAGATACTAAAATACTGGTGCATCATATTGCTCCTGTGCGGGGATGGCTGCTCTGAAAAGCAGCCCGTGAATAGGACAATAGCTGTGGTACATTATGTTGTACAACAGAAATAAAAAAATACATGACGTTAAAGAAGCTGCAACAACGATTTTGGCAGATGGAGCCTGGCTGTAGAGCAAGCCGTTTCACCGAGGTGTGAAGAGCAATCTTCAACTTCCATGTTTTCTTCTCCATTGCACAGTGAATTTGGAAAATTTGCATTTTCGCTAAATTTATATTCTATGAATAGATATGGGAAAAAAAACGGTCACTGTGCTATATGCTTTTATGAAGGTAGTACTGGAATGACTTAAAGACAAATTCTGCTGGAGAAACAAATAACATTTAGAGACCTATTTTTTCCAAGTCAAAATTATGCAGAACAGCTGTTTCCATAAGACTGAGGCCCCTTTAGCCTTGGGGAAATTTATTTTAAACTGACCACAGGAAATTATCATTGGGGGTCTGGGCCAATTTACCAAGGTCTGAAAAACTTGGCTTTGTAAGCTTGGCCCCAACAGATGATGGTATAAGAAGATGGCATTAGCCGCCCTGTTCCTTTTTTCTGATCCATCCCATTCATGCTTCTCCTCTTCTTTGTATGGAAATTGTTTCCTGCACTTGCACTTCCTAACGGCTGCACATGCGTAGATAATAAAGTGGTAACAATAGCTATCACTGCAGCAAGCTCTATGATGGGATACAGAGCCGTAACTAGACATTTTGGTGCCCTGTGCCAGAAAGAGCATTGGCGCCCCCCTCATTTTTCAAAGGGATATAATGCACCCAAAAAAGGGCAATGTCTTCATGGGGAAGGGCCAGGGAAGAGATAGGAGAGGCCAGGAGATGCTGGGGATGAAATAAGAGGAAGCTACAAGCAAGAATGATAATAACCAGAAATTTGACAGGCCCAAACAGCGCCCCCTGACCTGTGGTGCCCTGTGCGATGGCATCGACTGCACTACTATAGCTACGGCCCTGATGGGATATGCTCTTATCAGACCTACTGTCCGGGCTACAGTTTTTTCAGAAATTTCTCCGGAAAATAATTTCTTATCATGAAACTATGGTATACGAGGCCCAAATGCCAGCAAAGATAAATCGACCCCTCATAGTAGTAAAATGTAGGATGAAGCGAATATTCTGCAGAATGGTTTTGAAAATGTCACTCATCTCTATATAACGTACTCATCTAAACCTGTTTTATTCTTAATGTGTTATACTGTATAAACCTGTTGATTTAATGTATAAGTTCTCATGGTACTGTGGACCTCATTCAGAGTCGGTCGTAGCGGCTGCACGGTCGTAGGGCCAACGACCGCAAAATCCGATCGTACGGCAGGTCGATCGTAAACAAAGTGACGCCCATTCGTTAGCACTACACCTCCTCTAGCTACCGACTGATCTGATCGAACGAACGAGTCAATCATAGTCAGGCGCTGTAAGTCGCTGTATGCTAATTATGTTCTGATGTTTGCGGCCGTATGTGTTGTTTTGATGGTCACATGTCATGTTTACATGGACTATCGATCAGCTTGTTATTAGCTTGTTGTCAATTATCTAATTAAGAGTGTTTAACTCTTGCTGTTCTTTAAAATTAGTTTTTTATCATGTGTCAATAAACTTTATTGTTCATTTCGTGGGTGTTTTCTCCGTTCTCTTTTTTTTCACACAATTTAAAAAACAAAGTAATGTTTAATATCTGTGAATGTACTGTTGCTAATTGTGTTAACTTTAAAAATGAATGTGCATTTTGCGTTAGGATCATTTGCACTCTTATGTTTGCAATTGCACACTGCGTGTTTTAGCCAATCAAATCTGACCTTATTTTTCGGGGCACATGATTAAAGGATTGGCCAATAGTGGTTTTTTTTTGAAACTGAGTAAATATTTTAGCCAATCATCTTTTTTTTAGCCCATGTATATTTCATGTTTTCTGAAAAATCATCCATTGCCATCATGAAAGCCGCGGCCTTTACCAGGAGAGAATTATTGATTCTCGTCCAGATCATGGACAGGCGGATTACGACCGCACAGCCGCCCATTTCCAACCGCTTAAAGCGGGCGGCCTATGCGGAGGTGAGGCGAGCCCTTCGAAGTGCGGGATACAGGTGCAATATAGCACAATTAGAGAGGTGGTGGTCAGATCTGCGCCGCCGGTCGCCTGTCCTTTTGCGGAATTTGCGGGCGCGACTACGCAGACGTAAGTATGCGTTTTTATAAATGTAATAATTAGAGGACTGTTAAAAATGTATGTTCCTTTTCCAAATCTTTTAGTTAATGTTAAAAAACCCTCCTGTATGTTGTCCCTATTGTCAAGTGTAAAGTGTACTTGTATTGTGTAGCCGAAATAGAAAACTAAACTTTTTTTTTTTAATATCTTTAAGTTTTAGAAACACAGCGGAGACAGAGAAGGGCACGCAGAATTGGAGGAAATGCAGGTCCCAATCTGCAGCCCTCACCCTCACCTTCCCCATCCACTCAACCCAGCCCTCCCTCCCCACCACCATACTCCCCCAGTAACCCTCCCTCCCTCTTCCAATCCTCCCCGAGTATTCCTCCCTCCCCTGCCCACTCATCCCAAATATCCACTCCCGTGGCCGAGTCCACATCCCAAATATCCCCTCCCTTTGATGTTTGCCACTCCATTTCCCCTCCCACCATTCCCCCAACTCCAAATTACTCCCCATCTCCAACAACATCTCCTGCACCATCTACATCGGGGGTTTTGCTACAACACTCTGATGGTATGTGTTTTCTAATTTTTATTTATTTTTTATTTTTTTTGTTGTTCATTTTTTGTAAACATTTTTGGGCGTTGTTTTTTTTTTGTTTAATTTCAGTATGGGTGTCAAAATCATTGTGCAGTAATGCTGTTATTCAAAATTTCTAGCTTATGTTTTGTGCCTGGGCCTTTTTTTTGTTTTGGGGAGCCCAAAACGGTATGCCTTTTGGGTTTTTCAAAATTTTTTGTATTTGTTGTAAAAAATGATTACATTTGGAAAAGTATTTTATATTTAAAACAAACATGTCACAGAACTTGGCAAGGTGCTAGGAACCAGACTACCCTTGTTAATGTTGTGTACACTGTGTTTAAAATGTACTAAGATGTAACTTCATTAGGAAAAGTGATGTTTGCCATATCAAACAAACACATTGTATTTTTGGATTATCAAGAACATTCTAGAAGTGAATACGTGCATTGTGTTTTAAGGATATGGTCATCATGACTTAAGAATACACCTCCCATTATTTTTAACAGCATCTTAGTTAGGGTTTCCAATTGTTTTTACACCATAAAAGTATCAATATATTAATAATGTTGTGTGGATGAAACTTTGAAACACACCCTAACATCATTGTGTTTAACCACTTTTGGGGACATTGACTAATGTGTAATGTTCAAATGTTGGTAATTGTAATGAAGTATTTAAAGTTTAAAAACTAAAAAATGTTTT